>CM040122.1:269952651-270636775 GCA_022559845.1 Amorphophallus konjac
TCAGAACTGACGGAATCCAAATCGGATGCCCGGTTTGAGCTCGGCGCTCAAAGTTCATCTTCCAAAATACACTTAGTTTTAATGGACTGCCAGGTCGGGTCCGGGGGTCTAAAACTTGAAATACCGGTTGGATGGCCATGACGATCCCTCCAACACGACCGAGGAGATGAAAGTGACTTGTCAGAACTGACGGAATACAAATCGGATGCCCGGTTTGAGCTCGGCGCTAAAAGTTCATCTTTCAAAATACACTTAGTCCAAAAGAACTGCCAGGTCGGGTCCGGGAGTGTAAAACTTGGAATACCGGTCAGATGGCCATGCCGATCATTCCAATACGACCGGGGAGATGAAAGTGACTTTTCAGAACTGGCGGAATCCAAATCGGATGCCCGATTTGAGCTCGGCGCTCAAAGTTCATCTTCCAAAATACTCTTAGTTTTAATGAACTGCCAGGTCTGGTTCGGGGGTGTAAAACTTGAAATACCGGTCAGATGGCCGTGCCGATCATTCCAACACGACCAGGGAGATGAAAGTGACTTGTCAGAACTGACGGAATCCAAATCGGATGCCCTGTTTGAGCTCGGCCCTCAAAGTTTATTTCTAAAATACACTTAGTTTAAATGAACTGACAGGTCGGGTCCGAAGGCCTAAAACTTGAAATACCGGTCGGATGGCCTTGCCGATCATTTCAACACGACCGAGGAGATGAAAGTGACTTTTCATAACTGACGGAATCCAAATCGGATGCCCGGTTTGAGTTCGGCGCTTAAAGTTCATCTTCCAAAATACACTTAGTTTTAATGAACTGCGAGGTCGGGTCCAGGTGTCTAAAACTTGAAATACCGATCAGATGGCCGTTCCGATCATTCCAACACGACCGGGGAGATGAAGGTGACTTGTCAGAACTAACGGAATCCAAATCGGATGCCCGGTTTGAGCTCGGCGCTCAAAGTTCATCTTCCAAAATACACTTAGTTTAAATAAACTGACAGGTCAGGTCCGGGGGTCTAAAACTTGAAATACCGGTCGGATGGCCATGCCGATCATTTCAACACAACCGGGGAGATGAAAGTGATTTGTCAGAACTGACGGAATCCAAATCGGATGCCCGGTTTGAACTCGGCGCTCAAAGTTCATCTTCCAAAATACACTTAGTTTTAATGAACTGCCAGGTCGGGTCCGGGGGTCGAAAACTTGAAATACTGGTTGGATGGCCATGACGATCCCTCCAACACGACTGGGGAGATGAAAGTGACTTGTCAGAACTGACGGAATACAAATCGGATGCCCGGTTTGAGCTCGGCGCTAAAAGTTCATCTTCCAAAATACACTTAGTCCAAATGAACTGCCAGGTCGGGTCCGGGAGTGTAAAACTTGAAATACCGATCGGATGGCCATGCCGATCATTCCAATACGACCGGGGAGATGAAAGTGACTTGTCAGAACTGGCGGAATCCAAATCGGATGCCCGATTTGAGCTCGGCGCTCAAAGTTCATCTTCCAAAATACTCTTAGTTTTAATGAACTGCCAGGTCGGGTTCGGGGGTGTAAAACTTGAAATACCGGTCGGATGGCCGTGCCGATCATTCCAACGCGACCAGGGAGATGAAAGTGACTTGTCAGAACTGACGGAATCTAAATCGGATGCCCTGTTTGAGCTCGGCCCTCAAAGTTCATTTCTAAAATACACTTAGTTTAAATGAACTGGCAGGTCGGGTCCGAAGGTCTAAAACTTGAAATACCGGTCGGATGGCCTTGCCGGTCATTTCAACACGACCGAGGAGATGAAAGTGACTTGTCAGAACTAACGGAATCCAAATCGGATGCCCGGTTTGAGCTCGGCGCTTAAAGTTCATCTTCCAAAATACACTTAGTTTTAATGAACTGCCAGGTCGGGTCCAGGGGTCTAAAACTTGAAATACCGATCAGATGGTCGTTCCGATCATTCCAACACGACCGGGGAGATGAAGGTGACTTGTCAGAACTGACGGAATCCAAATCGGATGCCTGGTTTGAGCTCGGCGCTCAAAGTTCATCCTCCAAAATACACTTAGTTTAAATGAACTGCCAGGTCGGGTCCGGGGGTCTAAAACCTGAAATACCAGACAGATGGCCATGCCGATCATTTCAACATGACCGGGGAGATGAAAGTGATTTGTCAGAACTGACAGAATCTAAATCGGATGCCCGGTTTGAGCTCGGCGCTCAAAGTTCATCTTCCAAAATACACTTAGTTTTAATGAACTGCCAGGTCAGGTCCGGGGGTCTAAAACTTGAAATACCGGTTGGATGGCCATGACGATCCCTCCAACACGACCGGGGAGATGAAAGTGACTTGTCAGAACTGACGGAATACAAATCGGATGCCCGGTTTGAGCTCGGCGCTAAAAGTTCATCTTTCAAAATACACTTAGTCCAAATGAACTGCCAGGTCGGGTCCGGGAGTGTAAAACTTGAAATACCGGTCGGATGGCCATGCCGATCATTCCAATACGACCGGGGAGATGAAAGTGACTTGTCAGAACTGGCGGAATCCAAATCGGATGCCCGATTTGAGCTCGGCGCTCAAAGTTCATCTTCCAAAATACTCTTAGTTTTAATGAACTGCCAGGTCGGGTTCGGGGGTGTAAAACTTGAAATACCGGTCGGATGGCCGTGCCGATCATTCCAACGCGACCAGGGAGATGAAAGTGACTTGTCAGAACTGACGGAATCCAAATCGGATGCCCGGTTTGAGCTCGGCGCTCTAACTTCATCTTCCAAAATATATTTAGTTTTAATGAACTGGCAGGTCGGGTCCGGGGGTCAAAAACTTGAAATACCAATCGGATGGCCATGCCGATCATTCCAACATGACCGGGGAGAAGAAAGTGACTTGTCAGAACTGACGGAATCCAAATCGGATGCCTGGTTTGAGCTCGGCGCTCAAAGTTCATCTACCAAAATACACTTAGTCCAAATGAACTGACAGGTCGGGTCCGGGGGTCTAAAACTTGAAATACTGGTTGGATGACCGTGCCGATCATTCCAACATGATCGAGGATATGAATGTGTCTTGTCAGAACTGACGGAATCCAAATCGGATGCCCGGTTTGAGCTCGGCGCTCAAAGTTCATCTTCCAAAATACACTTAGTTTAAATGAACTGCCAAGTCGGGTCCGGGGGTCTAAAACTTGAAATACCGGTCGGATGACCGTGCTGATCATTCTAAAACAACCGGGGAGATGAACGTGACTTGTCAGAACTGACGGAATCCAAATCGGATGCCCGGTTTGAGCTCGGCGCTCAAAGTTCATCTTCCAAAATACACTTAGTTTTAATGAACTGCCAGGTCAGGTCCGGGGGTCTAAAACGTAAAATACCGGTCGGATGGCCATGCCGATCATTCCAACACGACCGGGGAGATGAAAGTGACTTGTCATAACTGACGGAATCCAAATCGGATGCCCGGTTTGAGCTCGGCGCTCAAAGTTCATCTTCCAAAATACACTTAGTCTAAATGAACTGCCAGGTCGGGTCCGGGGGTCTAAAACTTGAAATACCAGTCGGATGGCTGTGCTGATCATTCGAACACTACCGGGGAATGAAAGTGACTTGTCAGAACTAACGGAATCTAAATCGGATGCCCGGTTTGAGCTCGGCGCTCAAAGTTCATTTCTAAAATACACTTAGTTTTAATGTACTGCCAGGTCGGGTCCGGGGGTCTAAAACATGAAATACCAATCGGATGGCCGTGCCCATTGTTCCAACACGACCAGAGAGATGAAAGTGACTTGTCAGAACTGACGGAATCCAAATCGGATGCCCAGTTTGAGCTCGTCGCTCAAAGTTCATCTTCCAAAATACACTTAGTTTAAATGAACTGCCAGGTCGGGTCCGGGGGTCTAAAACTTGAAATACCGATCGGATGGCCATGCCGATCATTCCAACATGACCGGGGAGATGAAAGTGACTTGTCAGAACTAACGGAATCTAAATCGGATGCCCGGTTTCAGCTCGGCGCTCAAAGTTCATTTCTAAAATACACTTAGTTTTAATGAACTACCAAGTCGGGTCCAGGGGTCTAAAACTTGAAATACCGGTCGGATGGCCGTGCCGATTGTTCCAAAACGACCGGGGAGATGAAAGTGACTTGTCAGAACTCACGGAATCCAAATCGGATGCCCGGTTTGAGCTCGGCGCTCAAAGTTCATCCTCCAAAATACACTTAGTTTAAATGAACTGCCAGGTCAGGTCCGGGGGTCTAAAACTTGAAATACCGATCGGATGGCCATGCCGATCATTTCAACACGACCGGGGAGATGAAAGTGATTTGTCAGAACTGACGGAATCCAAATCGGATGCCCGGTTTGAGCTCGGCGCTCAAAGTTCATCTTCCAAAATACACTTAGTTTTAATGAACTGCCAGGTCGGGTCCGGGGGTCTAAAACTTGAAATACCGGTTGGATGGCCGTGACGATCCCTCCAACACGATCGGGGAGATGAAAGTGACTTGTCAGAACTGACGGAATACAAATTGGATGCCCGGTTTGAGCTCGGCGCTAAAAGTTCATCTTTCAAAATACACTTAGTCCATATGAACTGCCAGGTCGGGTCCGGGAGTGTAAAACATGAAATACCGGTCGGATGGCCATGCCGATCATTCCAATACGACCGGGGAGATGAAAGTGACTTGTCAGAACTGGCGGAATCCAAATCGGATGCCCGATTTGAGCTCGGCGCTCAAAGTTCATCTTCCAAAATACTCTTAGTTTTAATGAACTGCCAGGTCGGGTTCGGGGGTGTAAAACTTGAAATACCGGTCGGATGGCCGTGCCGATCATTCTAACGCGACCAGGGAGATGAAAGTGACTTGTCAGAACTGACGGAATCTAAATCGGATGCCCTGTTTGAGCTCGGCCCTCAAAGTTTATTTCTAAAATACACTTAGTTTAAATGAACTGGCAGGTCGGGTCCGAAGGTCTAAAACTTGAAATACCGGTCGGATGGCCTTGCCGATCATTTCAACACGACCGAGGAGATGAAAGTGACTTTTCATAACTGACGGAATCCAAATCGGATGCCCGGTTTGAGCTCGGGGCTTAAAGTTCATCTTCCAAAATACGCTTAGTTTTAATGAACTGCGAGGTCGGGTCCAGGTGTCTAAAACTTGAAATACCGATCAGATGGCCGTTCCGATCATTCCAACACGACCGGGGAGATGAAGGTGACTTGTCAGAACTAACGGAATCCAAATCGGATGCCCGGTTTGAGCTCGGCGCTCAAAGTTCATCTTCCAAAATACACTTAGTTTAAATAAACTGACAGGTCAGGTCCGGGGGTCTAAAACTTGAAATACCGGTCGGATGGCCATGCCGATCATTTCAACACAACCGGGGAGATGAAAGTGATTTGTCAGAACTGACGGAATCCAAATTGGATGCCCGGTTTGAACTCGGCGCTCAAAGTTCATCTTCCAAAATACACTTAGTTTTAATGAACTGCCAGGTCGGGTCCGGGGGTCTAAAACTTGAAATACTGGTTGGATGGCCATGATGATCCCTCCAACACGACTGGGGAGATGAAAATGACTTGTCAGAACTGACGGAATACAAATCGGATGCCCGGTTTGAGCTCGGCGCTCAAAGTTCATCTTCCAAAATACACTTAGTCCAAATGAACTGCCAGGTCGGGTCCGGGAGTGTAAAACTTGAAATACCGGTCGGATGGCCATGCCGATCATTCCAATACGACCGGGGAGATGAAAGTGACTTGTCAGAACTGGCGGAATCCAAATCGGATGCCCGATTTGAGCTCGGCGCTCAAAGTTCATCTTCCGAAATACTCTTAGTTTTAATGAACTGCCAGGTCGGGTTCGGGGGTGTAAAACTTGAAATACCGGTCGGATGGCCGTGCCGATCATTCCAACGCGACCAGGGAGATGAAAGTGACTTGTCAGAACTGACGGAATCTAAATCGGATGCCCTGTTTGAGCTCGGCCCTCAAAGTTCATTTCTAAAATACACTTAGTTTAAATGAACTGGCAGGTCGGGTCCGAAGGTCTAAAACTTGAAATTCCGGTCGGATGGCCTTGCCGATCATTTCAACACGACCGAGGAGATGAAAGTGACTTGTCAGAACTAACGGAATCCAAATCGGATGCCCGGTTTGAGCTCGGCGCTTAAAGTTCATCTTCCAAAATACACTTAGTTTTAATGAACTGCCAGGTCGGGTCCAGGGGTCTAAAACTTGAAATACCGATCAGATGGCCGTTCCGATCATTCCAACACGACCGGGGAGATGAAGGTGACTTGTCAGAACTGACGGAATCCAAATCGGATGCCTGGTTTGAGCTCGGCGCTCAAAGTTCATCTTCCAAAATACACTTAGTTTTAATTAACTGCCAGGTCGGGACCGGGGGTCTAAAACTTGAAATACCGGTCGGATGGCCGTGCCGATCATTCCAACACGACCGGGGAGATGAAAGTGACTTGTCAGAACTGACGGAATCTAAATCGGATGCCCGATTTCAGCTCGGTGCTCAAAGTTCATTTCTAAAATACACTTAGTTTTAATGAACTGCCAAGTCTGGTCCAAGGGTCTAAAACTCGAAATACCGGTCGGATGGCCGTGCCGATCGTTCCAACACGACCGGGGAGATGAAAGTGACTTGTCAGAACTCACGGAATCTGTCACGCCCCGATGCGGAATCTCGGGACGTACGGTTAGGGGCACGCGAGCAATAATTCCGAACCATTACAAACCATTGCACAAAAGGTTGGAAAGGATAATAATCAGAGTTTTATTGATAATAAAGTTGAGTACACTGGGTAGAACAATTACATCCAAATAATAAGTAAAATACTAGAACAATCTCTCACTAATACTAAGGGTACAAACTGACTCAATAAACTAAAACTATCTCTCGATATCACTCCAGTCCATTCCCTACAAGTTCATCACCTGGAAAGAGGGGAAAAGTAGGAGTGAGCTAAACGCGCTCAGTAGATAACCACAAACAGGTTTACGTAATTAACCATTGATTTCCAATTTATATGAAATGCAGTAAATAAAGAATGACGATACGATAAAAGAAACAATGTAAAAGATATCTTGCAAGGTCAAGAAATATAACAATTTACCAAGTAATGAACAAGTAAAGTAACAGTAGATAATTTGGCCAGCAAGTATGTTACACATGTAACCAAGTAAATACGCACGAGTCAAGTAACAAGAGTTTGTCATAGACGTAACATGTCAAGTCAAGTATTCGGGTGCAATGCCTCACCCTGTCATAAACATCCCAATGGGCTCAATATCTTTTCGGGCGCTCTCCCCAGGACCAGACCGGGCCCTTATGATGCGTTGGCATTTCATTTCAATTGGATCACCGATCCCCCGTCTAGACATAGTCAATTATGGCCAATATAATCAGATGAATTTCTGTCGGGTACAAGATGTAAAGGACGACACTCGCCTCCTTTGATTCAAGAGTATAACCACGATGAAAAACCCAAAACAAGGTAGTCGTACGGCAAACACCGGGCCGTACTCACATGAGTAACGAGTCACGGGGCCAAGAATGAACGGTTGACAGTAAGCCGTTCGAGAGAGAGAAGTAAGTTCCGAAGAACGAATATACGAACCATTCGGGTCGTATTTTAAGAAATACGGTTCAAGAGAATCCGTATTAAGCATAACGATAATATCTAATTATAAGATAATTTATGCAAAATAGTCACCGGGTTGCCAATAACAATTAAACCAACCAATTTCAGTTTAATGTCCATTGATCAATTCCGGGCTCAAATATGACCGAAGATTATCCAAGGGTAATCGGTCAATTAATCAAGTTAAAACAATAGTCATGATGTAACCGTAATTTACCACGGTAAAAATGTTCTACGGTAAAAATGTAAAGTTTACCGGATGGAGTGTCCGGCTAATTGGTCAAAGACTTGCCATAAGTCGGCCAGTAATTTTCTGGTTTACAGTAATTTACAGAAATTACCTATGGTAAAGTTTAGCTATTTACCATACTTATTCAATTTATCCAAAGTTACAAGTGAATTTCAATGATTTTCACTTTAAACAATTTATCAAAATAGATATTGCAAATAACAGAAATTTACTCATGTCATTATCTGTTATTTATGTGGATTGTCAATTTTTACTAATTAACATTGTTAAATGGGTCAAATAGCAAAAAAAATCAGTTTTCTGGAAGTTAAACGGATGACAGTGGGCCGTTAAACCTACTGGCTGTAAAACGGTTATCATTGGGCCGTTTTATACAAGGCGGGCGGTTCTAATTGGGCCGTTTGTATAAGTCGGGCGGGCAGTTCTGAGCCGTCTAAGAGATAAAGCGGTCCGATTGGAACCGTTAATCCCTGTAACACGGGAACAGCGAAACAGAAGCATAAATCCGGCGTTTAAGGCTTCAATTCATGCATTTGAGTACGTAAATAAATGGAAAAGCATGGTTTCTACAAGCTAACATGATGCCCTTTCATTCCATTTATCAAATTCAAGGTTTGTGCCATGGTTACCTACCTTAACCGATGAAATAAGGAAAGATGAATGGGGAAGAAGATGAACAGTAGACTTGCAGAGCTTCTTCACAGCAGCAAGAACCCTTTTGTGTTTAAGAGATGTTTAAGGGGGCTTCCTCTACTTATAGGTTTGGAAGAGGAGTGTTTAATCTTCACACACGGTTTGGTCAGAGCCGCAAAATCCTTTGCATTGTTGACAACGTGTTTCTGCCAACCAAAACACGGTTTCACGTGTTTCTCAAGGTAAGGTTAGCCTAATCTAAGCCTAATCCAAAAGATTAAGGAATGGTTAACTAAAACCTCAATTTAATATTACTAAATGATTTTTAATGAATTGGACCCAAAAGACAAAATTACTAATCAAGACATGCTCTTTCATAATATGATTTTTATGGAATTTTATCACGAGGTTTATTGTTAATCTCCCAATCTTAAGATTAAAATAATAATTTAACCCAATGTTCAACGGTTTAGTCGATAGAGAGAGTTTCTGATTTTTACCGATGAAACTTCAGAAGACAAAGTTGCTAAGAAAAATACCCTCTATCAGATGTGATTTTTACAGATTTTTCTAAGGTAGTTGTATTTTCGTATGAATAGTGTTTTCCGCGTTTTTAAGTCAGGCTTAAATCACTGATTAAGCCATGTAAATGATTTTATTAGGGTCAAGTACAGAAGACCAAAGTGTTTACCATGGTCTTTACTAATTAACTACCATTTTTCGAATTTTTATATGATAGTCAAAATTTTTACTATTTACTATTTACCACAGTCACTATTCAACATTTACTATTTACGAAATTTAATATTTGTACAGAAACTCGGGGTCTTACACCCTCCCCCACTTAAAGAATTTGGTCCTCCAAATTCACTGGACCAAAATATAATAGCTCACCTAGAATAGATCGGGATAACGCTTCCGTATGGCGTCCTCGGATTCCCATGTAGCTTCCTCTATTCCACGCCGACTCCATTGGATTTTAACCATCGGTATGGAACGATTTCGAAGTTGTTGCTCTTTCCGATCCAGAACCTTCACTGGTCTTTCTTCATAAGATAGATCCTTCTTAAATTCAAAGTCCACATGTTGAATGATGTGACTAGGGTCGTACACGTATTTCCGAAGCATAGATACATGGAATACGTTATGTACACCAGATAATTGAGGAGGTAAGGCCAATCTATAGGCGACTTCACCCACTCGATCAAGGATCTCAAATGGACCAATATACCTTGGGCTTAACTTGCCATGAATACCGAATCGACGAATACCTCTTGAAGGAGAGACTTTTAAGAACACATGCTCGCCAATTTGAAATTCCAAATCTCTTCTTCTATTATCAGCATAGCTCTTTTGCCTCGATTGAGCCACAAGTAACCGGTCTCGGATAATACGAATATTTTGTGATGACTCCGAGATAAGATCCGGTCCAAGCCATTGCTTCTCGCCAACCTCATCCCAACATAATGGAGAACGACAGCTCCTTCCATACAAAGCCTCGAAAGGTGTCATCTGTATGCTGGATTGATAACTATTGTTGTAGGCGAATTCTATCAATGCTAAATGATCGCTCCAACTTCCACCGAAGTCGATCATACAAGCTCTCAACATATCTTCCACTATTTGATTAGTTCTCTCGGTCTGTCCATCTGTTTGCGGATGAAATGCAGTGCTAAAATTCAGACGGGTACCAAGAGATTCTTGCAATCCTTTCCAAAAATGAGAAGTAAATCTCGGATCTCTATCGGATATAATGTTGACTGGGATACCATGAAGCCTAACCACTTCCTTTAAATATAATGCTGCCAGCACATCAACTGTCCACTTGGACTTAATAGATAAGAAATGTGCGGATTTAGTCAGTCGATCCACAATTACCCATATAGCATCATAACCACCTCGAGTCTTAGGAAGACCCATAATGAAATCCATGCCAATACTCTCCCACTTCCATTGGGGTATATCAAGTGGTTTCAATTTACCTGCCGGTCTGAAATGCTCGGCCTTTACTTGTTGACAAACAAGACATGTACTCACGAAATTTGCAATTTCCCTTTTCATGTTCGGCCACCAAAATGACCTTTTCAAATCCTTGAACATCTTAGTGCCTCCCGGATGGATAGTATATTTGGATCTATGGGCTTCTTCAAGAATCCGATTCTTTATATTAGCCTCATTCGGTACACAAGTTCTACCTTGAAATAATAATCTTCCATCATCGGCTATCGAGAAATCAGGTCTGCTACTCAAGCTTTCCTTAATCTCGACTAGCTCGGGATCAATATCTTGCAATAACTTGATTTCTACCAACAATTCGGGCTTCAGTTGCAACTGGGAAATCAATATCCGGTCATTATCAATATTGATATCCAGACTAGCCATTTGCTCCAGTAATTTCCATTCTTGTAACATAAGACTAGATATCTTAGCCACAGGCTTCCGACTTAAAGCATCAGCAACCACATTGCCTTTGCCCGGGTGATACTAATAGAAAAGTCGAAATCCTTTATATACTCCAACCATCTTCTTTGTCTCATGTTCAATTCCTTTTGAGAAAATAAGTATTTCAGACTTTTGTGATCCGAAAATACCGTAAATGATTCACCATATAAGTAGTGCCTCCAAATCTTCAAAGCAAATACCACGGCTGCCAATTCCAAATCATGAACTGGATAATTAACTTCATGCTTTCTTAGCTGCCTAGAAGAATAGGCAATCACCTTGCCGTGCTGCATAAGCACACAGCCTAAGCCAATACCAGAAGCATCAGTGTAAACCACGAAACCACCCTCACCAGAAGGTAAGGTTAAAATAGGGGCAGTAGTCAGACAATCCTTCAGAGTCTGAAAACTCCGTTGGCATTCAATTGACCACTCAAACTTAATCTCTTTGCGGGTTAACTTTGTCAGAGGTACCGCAATCTTAGAGAAATCTTGAATAAACCTTCGATAGTAACCAGCCAGGCCAAGAAAACTCCTCACTTCAGTAACACTGGTAGGTTGTTCCCAATTCTTTACTGCTTCCACCTTCGATGGATCTACAGAAATACCATCCTTGGTAATAATATGTCCTAGAAAAGACACCTCTTGTAACCAGAAATCACACTTGCTCAACTTAGCATATAATTGGTGATCTCTCAATAATTGCAAAGCCATCCTCAGATGCTCGGCATGTTCTCTTTCACTCTTGGAATATATCAAAATATCATCTATGAATACCACAACCCATTGATCAAGGTAGGGTCGGAACACACTGTTCATTAACTGCATGAAAGCTGCCGGTGCATTTGTTAACCCAAAAGGCATAACGACAAACTCATAATGGCCATACCGGCTACGGAAAGCTGATTTATAAATATCCTCTTCTTTAATCCGTAACTGGTGATATCCAGATCGAAGATCGATCTTAGAAAAATAAGAAGCTCCAGTAATCTGGTCAAATAACTCATCAATCCTTGGCAAAGGATACTTGTTCTTGACAGTCAACTGGTTAAGTTGCCGATAATCGATGCATAATCTCATCGAACCATCTTTCTTCCGAACAAACAATACAGGAGCTCCCCAAGGGGAAACACTCGGGCGAATAAAACCCTTCTCGAGTAATTCCAACAATTGCTGCTTCAATTCCCGTAATTCCGCAGGAGACATGCGATAAGGGGCTTTAGAAACAGGAGACGATCCAGGAATAAGATCAATAGAGAATGTAACTTCACGCTGAGGCGGAAGTCCTGGTAACTCCTCTGGAAATACGTCCGGAAATTCTCGGACAATAGAAATGTCCTTAATCTCGATCTGCTGTTCAGGGGACGCATGAACAAAAGCCAGAAAAGCTTCGCATCCACGCCTCAATAACTTATCAGCACGAAGAGTCGAGATAAGAGAGATAGAACTAGGGTGTTTCACTCCCTTGAAGGATAATCCGGGGTGTCTAGAAAAAGACACGGAACAAGAACTACAATGAACATTGGCCTCATACCGAGCCAACCAATCCGCTCCTAGGATTACATCGTAATCCTTCATGTCCATACAAATCAAATCAGCTGGAAAATTCTGATCATTCACCATAACCTTACTAGAAGGATAGTAATGCTGAATTGCTGATTTAGAACCAATAGGGGTTGATATTTCTAACGGAGAACTCAACAAAACAGGTGCCATAGCTAAAGATTTAGCAAATCTCCGTGAAATAAAAGAATGTGTTGCACCAGTATCAATTAGAACAAAAGCTGGCAAGTCGAATATAACAAGAGTACCTTCGACGAGTCCACCCTCCTCGGCGATATCTTTTTCCTTTGCATGGAGAGCCTGGAGCCTGCCTTGAGGCTTCTTGAAATTCAGAGGTTTTGCCGGGATAGCTTGTTCCGATAATAAAGGACAGTTGGGTATACGGTGCTCTTTGCTTCCACACCGCAGACATGCACCTAGCTTGCGCCAACAATCTTCCATCTTGTGACCAGGACGATCACAATATCGGCATACGCCCTTGAATGGAATCATAGAATCAGGTTTCTTGTCTTCTTGTCGCGGCATTTTGCCTCTCCACGAACCAGAACCAGAACTTGAACCAGAACTAGTAAAGGGTCTTTTCTTGCTCGGGTCAGTGCCAAATCCAGGTTTAACATTCTTGAGTGCCTTCGGTTGCTCTTTCTTGTTACCTTGACCACGAATCCTTTCAGTCATTTCCAAAGTATCTTCTAATATTTGTGCCTTTCTTACCATCTCAGAATATGTAGAAATTTCCAGTGGTGCAAGTTGATTGATATAATGAAGTCGAAGACCATTGAGGAAACGCTTCGCCTTCATTCTCTCAGTCGAAATAAGATGTCTTGCATAACGAGAGAGTCGTGAAAACTGAGCCTCATATTCTGATACCGATAAACTTCGCTGTTTCAAAGCTGCGAATTCTGCTCCCTTCTTTTCTTGCACGCGGTCAGAAAAATATTTATCATTGAAATATTCCTCGAATTCCTCCCACGAGACTTGTTGATCTCCGAGAGTCGGCTTAACAGACTCCCACCAAGCACGTGCATCACGTTCCAGTTGGAAAACGGATAAAAGAACACGTTCTTGGTCAGTGCATTGCATGACCTCAAAAATTCTTGCCATCTCGTCGAGCCAATTCTCGGCTTCATCGGGATCAGTTGAACCAGCGAATCTAGGCGGGTTCATTCCTCGGAAATTCCGATATAAATCACCAGTGCCATGAGCTGCGCCATGAGGTGCCGCTCCAGCTCCAGCTCCTGCCTGAGCCAGTGCATTCAAGGCTTGCGTAAGTCCTTGAACTGTACGCTGTAAATTCCTCATCTCAGCACGATTGGCTGCCATTTCTAGTTAAGTGCCTATAAAATAGTTACTCGGATTATTTATGAGAGAAGAACTTCTTAGATGAGAAGAGAAGAACTAGATAAGAAGAACATGATTATGGTTAAATAACTTAACCCAAATTTCTACCCAATTCTCACAAGGTTGTTTTCTTAAGCCTATAACCAATAAACCTATAACATTAAAGTGAAATACCTAGGACAAATTGACCTAGGCTCTGATACCAACTAAACTGTCACGCCCCGATGCGGAATCTCGGGACGTACGGTTAGGGGCAAGCGAGCAATAATTCCGAACCATTGCAAACCATTGCACAAAAGGTTGGAAAGGATAATAATCAGAGTTTTATTGATAATAAAGTTGAGTACACTGGGTAGAACAACTACATCCAAATAATAAGCAAAATACTAGAACAATCTCTCACTAATACTAAGGGTACAAACTGACTCAATAAACTAAAACTATCTCTCGATATCACTCCAGTCCATTCCCGACAAGTTCATCACCTGGAAAGAGGGGAAAAGTAGGAGTGAGCTAAACGCGCTCAGTAGATAACCACAAACAGGTTTACGTAATTAACCATTGATTTCCAATTTATATGAAATGCAGTAAATAAAGAATGACGATACGATAAAAGAAACAATGTAAAAGATATCTTGCAAGGTCAAGAAATATAACAATTTACCAAGTAATGAACAAGTAAAGTAACAGTAGATAATTTGGCCAGCAAGTATGTTACACATGTAACCAAGTAAATACGCACGAGTCAAGTAACAAGAGTTTGTCATAGACGTAACATGTCAAGTCAAGTATTCGGGTGCAATGCCTCACCCTGTCATAAACATCCCAATGGGCTCAATATCTTTTCGGGCGCTCTCCCCAGGACCAGACCGGGCCCTTATGATGCGTTGGCATTTCATTTCAATTGGATCACCGATCCCCCGTCTAGACATAGTCAATTATGGCCAATATAATCAGATGAATTTCTGTCGGGTACAAGATGTAAAGGACGACACTCGCCTCCTTTGATTCAAGAGTATAACCACGATGAAAAACCCAAAACAAGGTAGTCGTACGGCAAACACCGGGCCGTACTCACATGAGTAACGAGTCACGGGGCCAAGAATGAACGGTTGACAGTAAGCCGTTCGAGAGAGAGAAGTAAGTTCCGAAGAACGAATATACGAACCATTCGGGTCGTATTTTAAGAAATACGGTTCAAGAGAATCCGTATTAAGCATAACGATAATATCTAATTATAAGATAATTTATGCAAAATAGTCACCGGGTTGCCAATAACAATTAAACCAACCAATTTCAGTTTAATGTCCATTGATCAATTCCGGGCTCAAATATGACCGAAGATTATCCAAGGGTAATCGGTCAATTAATCAAGTTAAAACAATAGTCATGATGTAACCGTAATTTACCACGGTAAAAATGTTCTACGGTAAAAATGTAAAGTTTACCGGATGGAGTGTCCGGCTAATTGGTCAAAGACTTGCCATAAGTCGGCCAGTAATTTTCTGGTTTACAGTAATTTACAGAAATTACCTATGGTAAAGTTTAGCTATTTACCATACTTATTCAATTTATCCAAAGTTACAAGTGAATTTCAATGATTTTCACTTTAAACAATTTATCAAAATAGATATTGCAAATAACAGAAATTTACTCATGTCATTATCTGTTATTTATGTGGATTGTCAATTTTTACTAATTAACATTGTTAAATGGGTCAAATAGCAAAAAAAATCAGTTTTCTGGAAGTTAAACGGATGACAGTGGGCCGTTAAACCTACTGGCTGTAAAACGGTTATCATTGGGCCGTTTTATACAAGGCGGGCGGTTCTAATTGGGCCGTTTGTATAAGTCGGGCGGGCAGTTCTGAGCCGTCTAAGAGATAAAGCGGTCCGATTGGAACCGTTAATCCCTGTAACACGGGAACAGCGAAACAGAAGCATAAATCCGGCGTTTAAGGCTTCAATTCATGCATTTGAGTACGTAAATAAATGGAAAAGCATGGTTTCTACAAGCTAACATGATGCCCTTTCATTCCATTTATCAAATTCAAGGTTTGTGCCATGGTTACCTACCTTAACCGATGAAATAAGGAAAGATGAATGGGGAAGAAGATGAACAGTAGACTTGCAGAGCTTCTTCACAGCAGCAAGAACCCTTTTGTGTTTAAGAGATGTTTAAGGGGGCTTCCTCTACTTATAGGTTTGGAAGAGGAGTGTTTAATCTTCACACACGGTTTGGTCAGAGCCGCAAAATCCTTTGCATTGTTGACAACGTGTTTCTGCCAACCAAAACACGGTTTCACGTGTTTCTCAAGGTAAGGTTAGCCTAATCTAAGCCTAATCCAAAAGATTAAGGAATGGTTAACTAAAACCTCAATTTAATATTACTAAATGATTTTTAATGAATTGGACCCAAAAGACAAAATTACTAATCAAGACATGCTCTTTCATAATATGATTTTTATGGAATTTTATCACGAGGTTTATTGTTAATCTCCCAATCTTAAGATTAAAATAATAATTTAACCCAATGTTCAACGGTTTAGTCGATAGAGAGAGTTTCTGATTTTTACCGATGAAACTTCAGAAGACAAAGTTGCTAAGAAAAATACCCTCTATCAGATGTGATTTTTACAGATTTTTCTAAGGTAGTTGTATTTTCGTATGAATAGTGT
Source organism: Amorphophallus konjac (assembly GCA_022559845.1). Classification (NCBI taxonomy): domain Eukaryota; kingdom Viridiplantae; phylum Streptophyta; class Magnoliopsida; order Alismatales; family Araceae; genus Amorphophallus; species Amorphophallus konjac. The sequence continues at coordinate 269,969,203 of CM040122.1, forward strand.
TTTCCGCGTTTTTAAGTCAGGCTTAAATCACTGATTAAGCCATGTAAATGATTTTATTAGGGTCAAGTACAGAAGACCAAAGTGTTTACCATGGTCTTTACTAATTAACTACCATTTTTCAGAATTTTTATATGATAGTCAAAATTTTTACTATTTACTATTTACCACATTCACTATTCAACATTTACTATTTACGAAATTTAATATTTGTACAGAAACTCGGGGTCTTACAGAATCCAAAATGGATGCCCGGTTTGAGCTCGGCGCTCAAAGTTCATCCTCCAAAATACACTTAGTTTAAATGAACTGCCAGGTCGGGTCCGGGGGTCTAAAACTTGAAATACCAGTCGGATGGCCATGCCGATCATTTCAACACGACCGGGGAGATGAAAGTGATTTGTCAGAACTGACGGAATCCAAATCGGATGCCCGGTTTGAGCTCGGCGCTCAAAGTTCATCTTCCAAAATACACTTAGTTTTAATGAACTGCCAGGTCGGGTCCGGGGGTCTAAAACTTGAAATACCGGTTGGATGGCCATGACGATCCCTCCAACACGACCGGGGAGATGAAAGTGACTTGTCAGAACTGACGGAATACAAATCGGATGCCCGGTTTGAGCTCGGCGCTAAAAATTCATCTTTCAAAATACACTTAGTCCAAATGAACTGCCAGGTCGGGTCCGGGAGTGTAAAACTTGAAATACCGGTCGGATGGCCATGCCGATCATTCCAATACGACCGGGGAGATGAAAGTGACTTGTCAGAACTGGCGGAATCCAAATCGGATGCCCGATTTGAGCTCGGCGCTCAAAGTTCATCTTCCAAAATACTCTTAGTTTTAATGAACTGCCAGGTCGGGTTCGGGGGTGTAAAACATGAAATACCGGTCGGATGGCCGTGCCGATCATTCCAACGCGACCAGGGAGATGAAAGTGACTTGTCAGAACTGACGGAATCCAAATCGGATGCCCTGTTTGAGCTCGGCCCTCAAAGTTTATTTCTAAAATACACTTAGTTTAAATGAACTGGCAGGTCGGGTCCGAAGGTCTAAAACTTGAAATACCGGTCGGATGGCCTTGCCGATCATTTCAACATGACCGAGGAGATGAAAGTGACTTTTCAGAACTGACGGAATCCAAATCGGATGCCCGGTTTGAGCTCGGCGCTTAAAGTTCATCTTCCAAAATACACTTAGTTTTAATGAACTGTCAGGTCGGGTCCAGGTGTCTAAAACTTGAAATACCGATCAGATGGCCGTTCCGATCATTCCAACACGACCGGGGAGATGAAGGTGACTTGTCAGAACTAACTGAATCCAAATCGGATGTCCGGTTTGAGCTCGGCGCTCAAAGTTCATCTTCCAAAATACACTTAGTTTAAATAAACTGCCAGGTCGGGTCCGGGGGTCTAAAACTTGAAATACCAGTCGGATGGCCATGCCGATCATTTCAACACGACCGGGGAGATGAAAGTGATTTGTCAGAACTGACGGAATCCAAATCGGATGTCCGGTTTGAGCTCGGCGCTCAAAGTTCATCTTCCAAAATACACTTAGTTTTAATGAACTGCCAGGTCGGGTCCGGGGGTCTAAAACTTGAAATACCGGTTGGATGGCCATGACGATCCCTCCAACACGAATGGGGAGATGAAAGTGACTTGTCAGAACTGACGGAATACAAATCGGATGCCCGGTTTGAGCTCGGCGCTAAAAGTTCATCTTCCAAAATACACTTAGTCCAAATGAACTGTCAGGTCGGGTCCGGGAGTGTAAAACTTGAAATACCGATCGGATGGCCATGCCGATCATTCCAATACGACCGGGGAGATGAAAGTGACTTGTCAGAACTGGCGGAATCCAAATCGGATGCCCGATTTGAGCTCGGCGCTCAAAGTTCATCTTCCAAAATACTCTTAGTTTTAATGAACTGCCAGGTCGGGTTCGGGGGTGTAAAACTTGAAATACCGGTCGGATGGCCGTGCCGATCATTCCAACGCGACCAGGGAGATGAAAGTGACTTGTCAGAACTGACGGAATCCAAATCGGATGCCCTGTTTGAGCTCGGCCCTCAAAGTTCATTTCTAAAATACACTTAGTTTAAATGAACTGGCAGGTCGGGTCCGAAGGTCTAAAACTTGAAATACCGGTTGGATGGCCTTGCCGATCATTTCAACACGACCGAGGAGATGAAAGTGACTTGTCAGAACTGACGGAATCTAAATCGGATGCCCGGTTTGAGCTCGGCGCTTAAAGTTCATCTTCCAAAATACACTTAGTTTTAATGAACTGGCAGGTCGGGTCCAGGGGTCTAAAACTTGAAATACCGATCAGATGGCCGTTCCGATCATTCCAACACGACCGGGGAGATGAAGGTGACTTGTCAGAACTAACGGAATCCAAATCGGATGCCCGGTTTGAGCTCGGCGCTCAAAGTTCATCTTCCAAAATACACTTAGTTTAAATGAACTGCCAGGTCGGGTCCGGGGGTCTAAAACTTGAAATACAGGTCGGATGGCTGTGCCGATTATTTCAACACGACCGGGGAGATGAAAGTGACTTGTCAGAACTGACGGAATCCAAATCGGATGCCCGGTTTGAGCTCGGCGCTCAAAGTTCATTTCTAAAATACACTTAGTCTAAATGAACTGCCAGGTGGGGTCCGGGGGTGTAAAACTTGAAATACCGGTCGGATGGCCGTGCCGATCATTCCAAGACGACCGGGGAGATGAAAGTGACTTTTCAGAATTGACGGAATCAAAATCGGATGCCCGGTTTGAGCTCGGCGCTCAAAGTTCATTTCTAAAATACACTTAGTTTAAATGAACTGCCAGGTCGGGTCCGGGGGTCTAAAACTTGCAATGGTGGTCGGATGGCCGTGCCGATTATTTCAACACGACCGGAGAGATGAAAGTGACTTTTCAGAACTGACGGAATCTTAATCGGATGCCCGGTTTGAGCTCGGCGCTCAAAGTTCATCTTCCAAAATACACTTAGTTTAAATGAACTGCCAGGTCGGGTCCGGGGGTCTAAAACTTGAAATACCGGTCGGATGGCCATGCCGATCGTTCCAACACGATCGGGGAGATGAAAGTGACTTGTCAGAACTGACGGAATCCAAATCGGATGCCCGGTTTGAGCTCGGCGCTCAAACTTCATCTTTCAAAATACACTTAGTTTTAATGAACTGCCAGGTCGGGTCCGGGGGTCTCAAACTTGAAATACCGGTCGGATGGCCGTGCCGATCGTTCCCACACGACCGGAGAGATGAAAGTGACTTGTCAGAACTGACGGAATCCAAATCGGATGCCCGGTTTGAGCTCGGCGCTCAAAAGTTCATTTTTAAAATATACTTAATTTAAATACTGTTTCAGGCTAGTAGTTGATTTATAAAATCTGCAATTATCAATTTGATATGTTTGATTTCAATTTATGCTAATTTCTTCGCACTAATTTTTTTATCTATGAATGAATGTTATTATTATTTTAATGTAGGGGGATCCTTCTGTGGGCGCCGACAGAGGAGATGAGCAGGGCGGTGAGGATACAGACGATGAGGATATGGACGATGTACCGGATATTTCTTGATGTTTGATGATATTCAGACGGATCAGCAGGGTTAATGTGTTTTTTTTGTGGTATTTATTTGATCAGCATGGTGTTGAATTTTTTTTTTTGGTGGTGTATATTTATTTGAACAACATGGTATGTTGATGTTGAGTTTTTTTTTCGGTGGTGGTTATTTATTTGAACATCATGGTACGTTGATGTTGAGTTTTTTTTTCGGTGGTGTTTATTTGATCAACAGGTTCCCAATATTTTTTTTCACATGTAGAATTTCTTGATGTTTATGTATGATCCAACAGGTTTTTTAAAATAATTCAAGATTTAAAAAAAAACGGAGATTTCATGCGGTATTTGCGACGAAAAAAGTCCGTCTAAGATCCGTCATAATATCCGTTTGAAATTTAGACGGAATTCCGACGACTTTTCGGACGGCACCTTCTACGAGTTGGGCTTAATTTCAGACGGTAATTGCAGATCCATCGTAATTTCCGTTTGAAATACCGACGGATTTCAGACGACTTTTCAGACGGCAACATGATTTGAGACTAAGAGTTGGGCTTAATTTAAGACGGTATTTGGATAACCATCGTAATATCCGTTTGAAATGTCAGACGGTATTTGCGACGGACACTAAATGCATCGTAATATCCGTCTGAAATACCGACGGACAATTTCAGACGGCAAATGTCGGACAGAACTTTTCTCGTATGATATTCAGACGGAATTTGTGACTGAATAAATTCTGTCTTAGTTTCAGACAGAAGTTCCGACGGAAAAATGTACTGTCACAAATTTGTGACTAAGAATTTCAGAGGGTCGAGTTCCGTCTGAAATCTGTCAGAAATCCGTCACAAACGGTATTTGTGACGGATTTTCAGAAGGATTTCAGACGTATAAAGGCCGTCTGAAATCCCGCTTTTTTGGTAGTGCTTTGCAAACTCTTGTTAGTCCTAAAATTTAATTTATTGGCATTGCTAAGGGACTAGCAATGAGTAAGTTGGGGGGTGTGATAAGTGTCCATTTCTTATGACAATTCATTGCATTTACACCATTTTATGTGCATATAATTAGGCAATTATGCATATTTCATAGTTAACCTCAACTCCGCATTTAAATTGGAGCTTTCACGTAAATTGATTAATATGATTATCTTATTTAATAATAAATTAAAGTTGAGGGTCATGAACATTAATTCTCCATTGCATAATCATGAGCATTTGAGATTTATGTGCACATTGTGGTAATTTTTATGGACTAAAGTGTAATTATGTGTGTGTAGGACACCGAAGGTAATTACAAAAGAAGCCGGGGGTAAAACTGTCACCACTACTTTGACCAAGTCAAAAGTACATATTTTGATTGGAGGGAAAAGAAATTTTAAAAGTTTGAAATTGAGAAAAAGAAACACATATTTCGGTTGGAGGGAAAATTGAATTCAAAGTTTGAAATAAAGGAGAGACATGATGAGCCTTGGGAAAGGGGGTGTCCAAAGTCCAAGAAAGGGGGTGCCCACCTACTTTTCCTCATCCCCATGCATCATATTCCACTTAAATCTCAGCCATCCATGTCCTTTTGATACAATCTCCACCCTTCATCTACCCAACTTTCCCTATAAATCTTTCTCTCTTGGGGGTTCTTCTTTTGGCAATTTTTCACTCTTTCTCTCCCTCTCATATCTTTTAGTTCACCGAGTTAGCCATTTTCCGTCCCTCTTCTCCTCTTTCTGTCTTCAAGAAAGTTCTTTGTTTTTACGTTCTATACAACTTCTTCTTCTGCATCATCTTCTAATTCCTTCTAGTTTTTAAAGTATTTCATATTTTTCACTGTGCTATCATGTTCATTTGTGAAAAAGTGTTTCTCTCTATTCTTCCCCTTATTTATCCCTTCTCTAGTCCTTTTTGTCTCTTACTATCTTCATGAAAGTTTTTTGGTTTTAAGTTTTCTACAACTTCTTCTTCTACATCATCTTCTAATTCTTTCTGCTTTGAAAGTTATCTCCCATTTTTCAACTTGTTATCCTGTGATTTCACTACTCATCCGAGGTTCTAGCTTTTGTTATTCCTCAGTTTTAAAGCCCTTACCTTCTTTATTTCTCTATGAGTTCTGCATTAAAGTTCTTTCTCTCTTGTAGATCTATATTTTCTTCTTCTATCACTTCCTCCCATTCTTCTTAGTTTATGAGTTATATTTATTTTCCCAGTGTTTCACTCTCTCATCTTCTTCCTTCTTCATCTCCACACAAATCCTTCCACATTCCTCTCTATATTTCTCTTTAAAGTTTATCCTCCACAACTCTCCTTTCGTGGCGGTGTACACATCAAGACGGGCGACGTTCCAAGGCTCATGACGTGGACGACGACGGCTTCTTCATCCATCACTTTTCACGGCGATCTCTTTCAAGGCGGAGCGATCCTCTCCAAGGCTCGGCGAGGAGGAGACGACGGGATCATCACCATTGCTACTACTATCTTCACATCTCATGCCCCTCTTTTTGTTATTACTTTTGTGTTATGATACTTCATTGTAATATTGTCACCTTTTTATTGTAAGTTTATCTTGCACTTCATGTACCCTTTCTTTTAAGTTAATGAAGAGAGTTATTCTTTTGATCTAGTTCTTGATCTTCTTCCATCTCTACCCCCTTCTTCTATCTCTTCTTTTCACTTCATGTAATTAATTTCTATAGCATAGGCGCATAATCATAGGTGTTTTTAATTAAGTGTTTGGTTTGTTCTTCATTTCACTATTTTCTTTAAGCAAAGTAAAATCACAAGTGTTTTTCTAAAAGGTTACAAGGTTTTTAACTTTAAAAATCTCTTCTTCCCTATGGGTTCGACCCTTCTCGCCACTATATTACGTCTCTCTTTCATCTAGTGCGAGTTGAAAATTTTAAGATTGATGCACGTGTTTTAAACGACGAGCTTTCGCGTGATCAGTCACCATTAAGAACAAGTATCCTCTACCGAGGATTGAAGAGTTATTTGACCAATTGTCATCTACTAAGGTCTTCTCCAAGATCGATCTGAGGTTGGGTTATCGACAAATTAGAATCAAGCCCGAAGATGTGTCAAAGACAGCCTCCAGGACCTGTTATGGTCACTACGAGTTCTTAGTAGTAACATTCGGGTTGACCAATGCACCGGTTGTGTTGATGGAACAGATGAATCAGATCTTTCCCCCTTATCTAGATCAGTTTGTCATGGTCTTTATAGATGACATCCTGATATATTTTTCCAGTCAGGAGGAGCATCGGCAACATCTGAAAGTGGTTCTACAGACTCTCAGGGAGAATGCGTTCTACGCCAAATTCAGCAAGTGTGAATTTTGGCTAGACCAGGTGATGTTTCTTGGACATGTTATATCCGGGAACGGCATATGTATGGACCCTAGCAAGGTTGAAGCAGTGACAAAGTGGGAAGCACCGAAGATAGTCATGGAGATTAGAAGCTTCCTTGGTCTCGCAGGATACTACCGCCGGTTCATTGAAGGCTTCTCCACCATTGCAACCCCAATGACCAATTTGACCAAGAAAGGAGTGAAATTTATCTGGTCAAAGGAGTGTGAAGGTAGTTTTCAGATGCTCAAGAAAAAGTTAACTTCGGCCCTAATGTTGGCACTCCTTCAAGGGAATGATGGCTTCACTGTTTATATAGATGCCTGCAGGATCGGCCTTGGTTGTGTACTAATGCAAAATGGCCGAGTGATCGCCTATGCCTCGAGACAGTTGAAGGATCATGAGAAGAACTACTCCACTCATTACCTTGAAATGGCAGCAGTGGTCCAGGCTTTGCGCATCTGTAGACACTATCTATATGGGGTCCGATTTGAGGTCTTTACCGACCATCAGAGCCTCAAATACATATTCACTTAGAAGGAACTCAATTTAAGGCAAAAGAGATGGGTCAAACTATTGAAGGACTATGAGTTCACCTTACCGTACCAGCCAGGCAAGTCAAATGTTGTGGCCGATGCTCTCAGCTGTAAGTTGATGGTGCTGAGCTTGCATAGAGAATGGGATATGATGAAGGGTGCGGTTGAATCCCAACCTGAGAGAAGAAAGTAATTATGTCTCTTGGCTGGGTTGCTTGCTGGACCTACATTCTTAGACTGGATTGCTGAGGTGCAAAAATAGGACATGGCATTGCATAAGCTAATGAACAATGAGGACTTCCATGTGGGGATTGATGGGCTGATCATATTCCAAGGAAGGATCTGTGTACCAGATGACATGAAATTAAAGAGGGACTTGATGCAGGAGGCTCATAGATCAAAGTTCTCCATCCATCCTAGAAGCACGAAGATGTTTCAAGATATGAAGCGGATGTATTGGTGGCCGAGAATGAAGAGAGACATAGCAGAGTTCTTGTCCAAATGTCTCACCTGTTAGCAGGTGAAGATTGAGCATCAAAAACCTGGTTGTCCTCTCCAGACCATTGAGATGGCATAATGGAAATGGGAACAAGTCACAATGGACTTTGTGACTGGTCTACCCATGACAAGAAGGAAGGTGGATAGATTCACAAAGACTGCACACTTTCTGCCCATCAACAAGCAGACTCTAATCAAATCCTTAGCGAAACTTTTCATCGCTGAGATCATTCGATTGCATGGTGCACCTTTATCTATCATCTCTGACCGAGACCCTCGATTCACAGCGAGGTTCTAGAAGAGTCTGTAGCATGCTATGGGGACAGAGTTGTGGTTCAGTTCGGCATTCCATCCTCAGACTAATGGGCAAACGGAGCGCACTATCTAGAGTTTAGAAGATATGTTGAGGGCATGCATTATTGAATGGAAGGGGAATTGGGATGATCATTTTCCCCTGATAGAATTTGCATACAACAATAGTTGCCACTCCGCCATCGGAATGGCACTTTATGAAGCACTCTATGGGCGGCCATGTAGATCACTAGTGTGTTTGTATGAAGCTAGTGATAAGTAGTTTTTCGGACCACAGTTGGTACAAGACTGCTCATAGAAGATATCTATGATCAGGCAGCGACTCCTCATAGCCCAAAGCCGTCAGAAAAGTTATGCAGACCAGCGGAGGAGAGAGTTAGCATTTGCAGAGGGAGACCATGTATTCTTAAAGGTGTCTCCCACCAAGGGAGTCATGCGATTCGGGAAGAAGGGCAAGCTCAATCCTAGATATATCGGGCCTTTTGAGATTTTGCAAAAAGTTGGCACGGTGGCATATCGACTTTCACTTCTGCCTGTTCTGTCGCATGTACATCCGGTCTTTCACGTCTCTATGCTTAGAAAGTATGTCCCGGATGCCTCGCATGTTATAGAGTATGAGCCCTTGGAGGTTCGAGAAGATTTGTCATATGTGGAGCAGCCCAGTGAGATCATAGACTGGAAGGAACATGTGTTGAGAAATAAAACCATCCGGCTGGTGAAGGTGTTATGGAAGAATTCTCATTCGAGAAGTAACATGGGAACCAGAGGACAAGATGCACCGGGAATATCCTCAACTATTCGGTAAGTAATCTTAAAATTTTCAAGTTAATTTTGAGGATGAAATTATTTTAAGGGGGAGAGGATGTTAGGACCACCAATTGGGCACTGGGTACAATTCAGGCCCATTAACACAATGAAATAGAAATCTAAACTGAATATTGAAGGATCTTAAGGGAATTCAGAACTCAACCTAGGAAGGTCGGAATTAGGTGAAACCAAAGCCCATGCAATGACCATTGGGTAAAGACCAACTTCGATGAAGATTATAACTTCTGGAAAATAGGCCTAATAGGGGATAAGAGGGAGTTTATAATAATATGTCGAAATAGTTACAGAAAACACTGTCATATGTTGAAATAAGGATATCATGACCCATAGTCAATCAAATGGGTTGAAACCAAGTCCATTAGAAAGTTTGGGCCCTTACCCGAACTCTTCTATTGAGATGGAAATCCAAATCGCACCAGAACCAAAGGTTCTGAGCCCAATGTCACCAACTATCACGGAGAGGTGTGACTGTTGAGAAAATTTACACGTAAATAATTAGAAATTCATAACTTAGTTTCTAGTTATTTAAATGACCTGAAACCAAGGCCATAATCTCGAATGGAATATTAACCACATCTTCTATGTTAAGGTCGAGGCTAAATCCTTCCTGGATACTAAAGTTATTCCCGAATTATCTCGGGGTACCGAAAGGTCGCAACTGAAACGGGGGAGAATAAACGTTAATCTTGAGAAAATCATAACTCATGCTAGGGTTGATTAAATTTGATGAAACTACATCTCAAGGTTAGATCTGGAAGTCCTCTCGACTTCATCTGAAGACGTCCCAACCCATATCTCAACATAAGAGCACGTCCACCCGTATTTATGACCGATAGATGAAGGGTCGCGTCTGTTCAAACCTGAAAAGGTGCATGGCCTTAACTTCTGTCCAACCAGCAAATCTTGGGAGTGGGATTAAGCCTTGTAGGTCATGGAAAAACCCTAGGAAGGCTTGAAATCTATATAAGGAGGTGGGTTTCGTGGGTAGTAAGTCTTTAGCAACCATTCTCTTCAACTCTCCACCATCTACTGTCCTTCTTGAGTGAGAGAGGGTGAGGGACCTTGACTCTACGTGGGAAGAAAATCCGACGCATGGAGGACGATCCTGTAGTGCCCTTGGATGAAGGGAAAAGCTTTAAGAGGATCTGGGGTGTGGATCTCATCCCCGGATCCTTTGTTTAACACTTTGAAGGTAGGCACCTACCCTCAAATCTTAGGGGTCAACGATGCATTAGAACGATTTCTAAGTAGTTTCTATACGTTAAAGAGGGACTAAGGGTATGTGGGATCATCTTGCAGTCATGGTTCTATTTTTTAGTTCTGTGGCTCAGTTCGAATCCTAATTATTCACGTTAAGATCTCAAGTTGGACACTATTCTTGTTGCATAAGTACGTTACTGTAACTCATTATGGAGTCACTTCTATTTTGGTGTTTGTCATGACATGTAGGCAGGAGCTAGGGATCATTAGCATGATGAAATACGTCCAAATGCATGAAAGATATCATAATTATATATCTGTAATCTAATAATTCTGTATTCAGAAACCTTGCTGGTAACCTGATCATGTTCTATTCCACAACAATCAGCTTATGAATATGATTAGTCCACTTAAACCATATGGAAGCATGCTTATGTTATGATAAGATAAGATTAAGTATGATACAAATATTGTAATATGAATATGAATGCGAATGCGAATACGATGTGAATGTTATGAATGGAAAACAACAACATTTTGTGAGGTTGGACTTCGGTCCCTTCTGCGGGACGGCGATACGTAACGCCACGGAAGTAAAAGAACCCAGGGGATGGCGATACGTAACGCCTTGGTTAAAATCATATGATTCATCTAGTTCGTTCTCTGGGACGGTGATATGTAACTCCACAGAACCCGAGGGATGGCGATACGTAACGCCCCGTGCGGCAATGATTCTAGGTGGGAGTTCACTCTCGGGTCTGCGCAGTACTCTTTCGTTCGTTTGTGTGTGGGCCTCCTGTGTTTGCGGCAGCTGTTTGGCTCCATGAATAACATAAAATGTGTAACTCATGAAAATGTGAAAATGTGCAACTAATCATCCATTATGGATTTAGTGCATGCACAGGTATTTTATATGTTGGATAATAAACATGCATTTTTCACATATGATTACGTTTTAGCAAATGAGAATGAATGAATCATGATATTCGTTGTGCGCTTTGCATATGATAACTAAACCTTATGTATGAGAATGTATTCATGATCATTGCTATAATTCATATGTTTCAGAATCTAGAAAAGACTTACTTCATGCCAATGCATTTTATGCATAGATATGTAAAGATAACAAGTGTTCTAAACTTTTGTGGATCTTGGTGGAAAGGAGTTGTATTGAGCTTTTATAATTGTTTAAACTCCAAGGAAGACTTGGTTGTTTGTTTTATCAACTAACCCTTTCATATTTCCATTGGGCTTTCACTTATAGGACTGAACTACTTGCTTTCTAGAATTGTAGCAGAGTTCGGTCGACCGACCAGGGCATTTCGGTCGACCGAAGTTGCCAGTGTTGGCTGGCCTATAACTTGTTACAGTTCGATCGACCGATGGCCTAGTTCGGTCGACCGATTTTGTCTGGCAGCAGATCCGGCTTCACAAAACCCATCAAACTTGATCCATTTGGGTTCTATCCTTTACCCATTTATCCCTGGGTTCTTGATAGACCTATTAGGGTCACTTTGGAGGGTTCTAGAAGGGGATTATATGGGTCTTTTGCACTCTTTTATAGTTAACATTTGAATTATGTATGTGAATTGGATATATGAATGCGAGTTAACCCCGATTTGATTAGGCTGCCTACTGAGCGTCACACTCATCCCTTTGTGGCACATGTTTTTATGGGACGCAGTAGAGGAGCTCGAGGAGGAGGCTGCAGCCGAGGAGTAGTTCTAATCCTCCCTACATCAGGGTAGACTATGGATATTTATCTTTCATATTATGGATAGTTTGTGGATTGGTGATCGTGTAGGGACTTATATGTATTTGGACAATGGACATGTTTTTTTGGATTATGAATGGTTGAGATGCTATTTACATTTCATGTAATTATGGTCTCTCTCTCTCTCTCTCATGTGAATATATATATGTGCTTCCGCGATATGTACGACGTAATGCTTCGCGGTCCGATAGAAAAAAAATGAAAAAAATTGCCCATAAATTGGGAATCGGATCTCGGGGCGTTACAGTATGACTAAGACCCATGATACCAGGTGGAGAACTTTAGATCCTTGGATCACCTCACGCATAGTGTGGATTTTCAGACAGACATAATTGTTGACACCTGTTTTCCGATAAGTTGAGTCTGTTCTCTTACTCTCATTTATTGATGTCTCAAGTTGTCCATTACTCATTGGGCTATTTTCAGGCAGCTTATTGGGCCTATTTTATGGGTACCTCCCTCCCTGACTCGGTCTGCTTCAATTTAGGGCTTAATGGGCCTTGGTTTTGGTTGAGTTGTCATATTTTATTGATTTTCAAATGCCCAGCCTTTAAGCTGTCTATCGTTTGACCGTCTAGTAACTGAGCGGTTGATTATGGATCGTTTACTTATTTATTTATTGGATATTAAGGTGATTTTATGAATTTCCGCCGACAAGCTTTCAAAGGGTCTGTTTGTAGCCGTCCAATTCATGGAACGGTATGAATATGACCGCCCTGATTCCAAGAGTCCCAAATTCGTTGGTTGTTTGGATAATTATCTAATTATCTGATTTATTTTAATTTATCACCGACAGGCATTGGGCGGTTGGCCTATGGCCGTCCTATGGTCTGAGTGGTCCGTTAGGAACCGCCCAATTCATGAGAGTCCAACGGCAAAATCATCGGCCAGTTTGATGGATATTTGGATAATATTGTTTATTTATTTAATTTCCACTAACAGATTGGACGGTCTGATGACCGGCCACTCAATGGACTGGGTGGTCTATCGAGTGACCGCGCAATGGTTCTATTGCTGAAAAGCTAAGGGTTTTTTACTCTCTCTATCCGTGGTTTTATCCTTGATTTGTTCCAACCATTTCTCTGCGGTTTCTCAACCAAATGAGGTGCCGTTTTGACTGGTTGGAAGATAATTTTATTATCTACGGATTTTCTTTGATAATCTCAACCTAAAAATGGCAGAAAACCCTAATTTCGAGGCTGGCTTCTTAGGCTCTATAAATAGGACCCTAAGGCCAAGCTTTGAAAGGGGGGGAGATTTTTAAGGTCACGGCGAAGCTCTACCGATTTCTCAAGCGACCTACAGTTAGGGAGGAAGGCTTTCCACGTCCACATAAGCCTTCGGTTCAGGGAGTATTTGCATTTCGGGTCATAGTTTAATTATTCTCTGTCACGTTCTTTGTTGCATGCAATCATCGTCTTCGTTCTCTCTCCACATTTTTCTTCATCTGCATATCATTACACACACCCTCCCATTGTTTTGACGCCCCTAGGGGTTTAAAAGCTCCCAGGTATTCCCCATTTCATGTTAGTTAGTTCATTTCTCACACTCTTTTATAGTTGCTACACTTCACAGTATTAATCTTGGGTTCCTTTCTGTGTTTTACGCTTTATTTCGCAGGTCAGCAACGTCCTAACGCGGGGCCCACTCTTCCTGGCCGGCCGGAAATGGTGGAGGTAGAGATCCCACATTTTGAAAGTTGGCGGTGTAGAGCGGTCTTCATCAGTCCGTTTGAGGAATAGGGTGGCTTAACATCAACCGTCCAGATCTTTCCAGCGGTTGAACCCGAACGGTTCCGTCATCCAGCTGCTCTTTGTCCCACGTTCGTCCCAGCGCTGTTGAGCGGTCTGTCGAGCGACCGTGCTTCTACTGAGCGGTTCTTTCAGAGCCGCGCATTGCTACAGTGCTATTCTAGGCGAGTGTCTCCCCCTTTCTTTCTGAGGTACGGTGTACTTGTTTACATTCGGCACCTCGGTGGCGATCACACACACTGTAGTGCCTAGAATTTATGTAATAATTTCTGGATTATTTATAGAATTTTTTGGAATTTATAAAGGCTAAATAGATTTTATAAATGGATTATTGGATTAATAAGTCATTATAAGGCCCAATTGTGTCAAATAATCAACCTAGCCTATTTAAATAAAATTCAAAAGGTCTAAGGACCAAGCCCATTAAGTTTGGCCCATATTCTAGAAGGTTATTTAAGCTATTTACGGATAAATACTATTTTTATAGAAAATAAAATAGATAATTAACAAAAGAGTTTGAGTTATGTTGAATTCTGTGCACGTTGGATGTAGCGGTCTATCGTGCGACCGCCACAGCCATGTAACACACCAGTCTTGATGCGTTACATCCTGTCAGTTTCGTGAATGGAAGAACGAGCAAAAAGATTGAAACTTTGGGATCCTATCTGCAGGAGATCAACTTGGGAGAGCTTATAACATTACTAAGGACTCGTAGGGATCAGGTTCTGGAAAATTAAGGACTCTACAATCGATCTAATCTTCAAACCCTAGCCAAAACCCTATAAATAGGACCTAGTTCTGAACTGAGCGACCCTTACTTTTGGCTTGTGAAGAATCAAGGTAAGGAGTCATAATTTCAGGTAAGTTCTTTAGAAGATTTTGTTTGGTATACTTTATACTAATAGTTCTCTAAATTTCGTGCTAGGAGATTAACCAACGAAGGAGATAGAAGCTTCCAAAGTCGTTGATTCAGTCATAGTAGCCCAGAATTCAGAGCAAAAGACCCTTGAAGATCAAGAGATTAGGACGTCTAAATGAGGTAATTAGAGTTTAGCCCTTTAGAACTTTTTGTTCACCTTAGTTTCAGCTTCTTACCCTCAAAATTTCATGTCCTTAGGTCAAGAGATTGGAGAGATAGAATGATGTGAAGTTACTAAAAAACCTCAGGAAGGGAAGAACTAGGGCACGATTTTCAGACTCAATTTAGAAGCTTAAAGACTAGTTAAGAGGTAGGTTATCTCATGATTGGCAGAAACATCTTGTTAAGGATAAAGCCCTCTGATTGTGTTTGATTTCTTACACTATAGATCATGAATTTTATGTTTTAGTAGAGTCATGCACTTAGCCCTAACTAAGTAAAAAGGAACTTTCTTGTCAAATTCACAGAAAACCCATGCATACTATTAGCTTAGCCTTCATTCTATCATGTGGAAGTTTATATATGATTTACAGACGTGATGTACGTTGAAACCTTAGATCTTTTTATCTATTGCTGTCAGCAGAATCTCTGACGGATCAGGATAAGACCGTCACAACATGTAACTGCCTTACGATGAGCCGTCACACCCTTTGTTACATTTTAATTGCTTTGTTGTCTCTAACGCACCATAACAGGAGCGTTACACTACTGTAACGGCCCCTCGATAAATCGTCACAATCACTATAACGCGCTCTTGTTAGACCGTCAGACCCCTGTGTTCTGTCAGCCCGAGGCAAAATGGTAACCAGTTAAGTTTACTTATAAATAAGCTTAGATAGTTAAGTTTGGACCTGTTATCATGACTTTAAGTTTAGTTACTGATTCATAATAGAAATTACATGATTAAGGTATCTTAAGTTATTTTAAGTTATGTTAATTTCATGTGCCAAAATTCTATAGTTTTGTATCTAAATCATGACTTTTCAAAGATGTATGGACGGAGTTTTATCTTGGTTTCACGTGCTACACATTCTCTTTCTATCAATCGAGTCATTTTCTTTAAGTACATGGCACATATTCTGATATGTTGTCCAGTAGTTTACACTTTGCACTATAGGAACATTATTCTTGGACATGAGGACCACTCTATTGGATATTCCTTTCAATGGACTAGGAAATCTTATTTCAAGACCTCCGTAATTCTCTGCGAGCCTGGGATTCCCACTAGGATGCCGAGTTGGTTGTACCATTAAAACCCAATGGATTAGAAAGCACTATCGATGTTTTCTGGTTCTAGCAATGTAACAGATCTATATTGGACCGTCATGCCCATATAACGGCCCAATATACAACCGTCACATTTAGCTGAGTCCAATTACTGTTTCTGGATTCAGTCTTTCTAACGGATCAAGGCTCGATCGTCACATGAACGTAACGGCCCAGTACAAGACCGTCACATTAAATTGAGTCTATTTTCTTCTTTCGGGATTCAGACCATTGTAACGGCCCAACACTGGAGCGTCACATAAGTGTAACGGCCCAGTACTTGACCGTCACAATGCTTGAGCTAGTTAACCCGAGGGTTGATATTCTAAAGTTCCTAGATGGCTTGATAATGGTCTAGGACTTCTCTGTACTCCTCAACGGCCAAGTTCATGGGTATTTTAAGTCTACTAGTGGTCTACGCCAAGGTGATCCGATTGCTCCCGCCCTCTTCATTTTGGCAGAAGAAGCTCTAAGCCGAGGACTATCCGATTTGTTTGCTCGTAGCCGTGGCGGTTATTATCACACCCTCTCTAGGTGTCCCAAGGTATCTCATTTATTATTTGCTGATGATACTCTTATTTTCTCCAATGGATCCATACGGCACCTGCGGGAACTCATGAAATTTCTCAAGAAATGCAAGGTTGCCTCTGGTCAGCTCATTAACACATCCAAGAGCTCCTTTGTGGTTTCGCAAGACGCCCCGATTTCTCTTATTAACTCCATTGCGTAGTTAACAGGCTTTAGAAAGGCATCCCTTCCCTTCACATATTTGGGAATCCCCCTCTATGCTGGACGGCCCAAGCCGGTGCACTTCTCGTACATTCTCTCTAAGGCTGCGACCAAGCTTCAATCTTGGAAGTCGAACTTCCTATCAGCGGGCGGCCGCCTCACCCTTATTCGGCATGTTCTGTCAGCCATCCCAATTTATACGTTATCATGTGCTGTTGTTCCTAATTCTATCTTCAAAGGGTTTAATAAACTTCTAGCTAATTTCTTCTGGGGATCCTATGAGGGGTCTCCAAAGAAACATTGGAAGTCATGGGAAGATATCTCACGGCTCACGTCTTGTGGTGGCCTTGGCGTGCTGCATCTCCACTCCATGCAAATAGCCCTCAGGACTAAGTTGTTGTGGAAGGCTATTACTTCAAAATCCTTGTGGTCTGATTTTTTTATAGCTAAACATTTGCATTGCCAGCATTATTCTACAGCTCCTTTTTCTCTTGCAATCATGCCAGATAGGAAATTATGGCTACAGACTACAAAATTAATTCATGTCAACCATCGGGTCCTTGCATCAGCGAATTGCACCCGTGCTTCATTTTGGCTTGATGTCTGGGTTGGTGGCGTTCCATTGCAATGGTTTATACCCCTCCACGTATGGAATAGCTTCCCCAACAAATCATGCACTGTACAGGCTGCAATCCAAGGCCTTGCGTTGGACTGTGTTACACTTGCCCAACGGTTCTGTCCATTGGGCCTATTAGAAATGGCGCATGGCTCTCCTTCGTTGGCTGAAGTGTGGATTTGGACACCAACATCCAATGGAATCTTCTCCTCAGCCAACGAAGGAGAACCATGCGCCATGCTGTCCTCCGCCTCCTCCTTGCATTGGGCCTTGATGTGGCACTCCCATTTACCTGTCAAATGGTCGGTGCTATCCTGGCGACTCATCCGTGGATGCCTCCCGGTAGATGATGTTATATCGACTTGTGGGGTTCCCTTATGTTCTAAGTGTAGCTGCTGCTCCTCCCCTCATGCAGGGACAACCAGCCACCTTTTCTTTCGTGGGACTGTAGCAAGAGAGGTGTGGTCAGCCTTATATTCACTTCTGCAATTTCAATGCCCCACGACAGCCGCTTCTAGCTTGGCTATTTTTGACTATTTGAGCAGCCTTCACCTGTCCTCCGTGGCGGGCTGTATTTCGAGGTGCACTTTCTTGGCAGCCATATGGGAGCTTTGGTCTAGTAGGAACAAGGAACAGTTCGAGGGGCAGCCCATGAATGCACAGAACATCCTTTCTAGGGTGATGCAGTCTGTTCACGCCACTACCTTTGCATTCAAACCCAAAGGAAGGCCTCTCCTCTCATCCCAACGGCAGCTGCTCCATTCATGGGGCATCTCCCTCTAGGAGCCACAACCATCCCCCCCTCGCCTCATTCGGTGGTTTCCACCCCCCTCAAGCCGTCTCAAGCTCAATGTAGATGGCGCTTTCAAGCGCGGTGTCGGTCTTGTGGGGGGTGGTGGTGCTCTTAGAAATTCTGATGGTTGCCTTATTTTTGCCTTTGCCATAGCATACGCAGATGCTTCTTCCAGCTTGGATGCCGAAGCGTTGGCACTTGGAGATGGACATACTCTTTGTAGAGATCGTGGGTTCCTTTCCGTGTCTGTGGAGACGGACTCCCTAGTGCTAGCCCAGATTGTCACTGGCCGCTTCTCATGCCCGTGGCATCTCAGCATAGTCCAATATCAAATGGCGATTTTGCTTAGGTCTATGCATGCTTCTATTGTTCATGTATTTCGAGAAGCAAAGCAAGTGGCAGACATGCTTGCTGGACTTGGTTGTTTCCTTCCGGCTCCCTCCTCTTGGTCATCATGGGCAGATTTACCGACCGTTGTAAAAGGGCCCTATCGTTTGGATAAGATAGGGTGTCCCTCGTTTCGTCATTGACCGTCTTCTATGTAATCCTTTCCTTTTACTGATTATATATGAAAATCTGCCTGTCCGACAGTCGGAGGTGGAGCGCTCCTTCCCTCTCTCGTAGGGTTGATCGCTCCCCTTTGTCTTGTCATTCAGGTTTTAACCGGAGTTAAAAAAAAATGGTCTAGGACTTATCATATTGATCAAGAAACTTAATATAATGAATGGAAGTTAAATAAATGTACCGTTATGCTATCGATTTATTTCTATAAGCATAACCTTGTTTAAGTCATTATTGACTCTCGCATTATTAAATTGAAGCGTTCATTCGTTGAATAGTGTTATCATGAACTTATTGAATTGTACATTCTTGACCATACTTTATTGTTACATGCGTGGAAGTAGCTTGATTTATATTTGAAGATGCGATCGAGCACTGATTGTGTTCAAGGGCTCTATGCTAGTCCCCCCGGCTGATTGCCGGAAACATATTGTTATAAACCATGGGGTATGATGCTACTGGCGTCGCATTGCGCTGGGAGTACTTTCTCTATAAATAAGTGAAGATCCACGATACGGCACGACATGACTTTCTTGCATGATATTCCACAGAAATTCACGAAGTACTTGCTCATAAGCAAAAGATGCTGGAGTGATGATTATGTGGCATTGCTAGTACATTCTTGATACATTCTTGTTCATGAAAGGCCAATAACATGTTCTTGTTACATTCTTGCTAGTTCATTCTTGCTCTCATTCTATCTTACATGATCATCTTGTTACTTTGGTTTAACCGCGTGATTAATCGCATTTGCATGATTTTACCTTATTTCTTTAGAGCTAAAATGTTAATTACTTTAATGATGCCTTCATGTTGATGCGAAGATACCTACTGGGCAAGTGTGCTCATTACCTATTCCCATTCTTTTCAAGAAATGAAAGTGATTCGGATTCGGGCTATACAAGTAGCGGCTCCGAGAGTGAATGAAAGTGTTGTCAAGATGAGAGTGAAGACTTAGGAAAGTCTATATTGTTTAGATCGAGTGTCTGTAATTTTCCTATTTCTTGAGTCTGATAGGTTGAAAGAAGTTGAAAGTTGTTGTATTTGAATATTGATTATCAATAAAATAAGTTGGAGTTTGATTAAAATAATGTGTAATTGCTTTTATGTGTGTGATTGTCTCGCGCTCTGATCATTCTTGCTCGCAAGAGGCTTACCATGCTGGCTATTCCCGTTTCTCGAGCGAGTCTTCCGCTGTCATAAAGGCTCGGGACGTGACACACACACTCCACATCCTTCCCCATGCTATTTACATATTGTTTAGTTCTTTACATTAGCATAGTGAAGAAGGGATTGGAAGGATAATCAGAAAGGGGAAAGAAGGAAAATATGTCAACACCCTCTTTTTTGGCGATCACGGTGGGACACCTAGTGCCCATCGTGTTAGTGTTTTGCTGACCTGTTTGTGTGTTTTGGTAGTTCCCTTCTTTGAGTATTTCAGGTTGCTTGTTGATCCACCTTGCGTTCCTGTTCTATGGAGTTTACGCGGTCATCTGTGAGCCGCCTATCTCGTTGAGCGGCTGGAGATTGGCCGTTCTGCGATTCACAGAGTTGCTGTCGTGCCAGCCATCCAGTGGTCCTTATCTGACCGTCCACTTTATTTCACGGTCTCATATAGACCGTTCATAACTACTGGCACAGGTACGTTTCTGGTCTCACCCAGGTTGTTTGTGTTGTATTTAGCGGCCTTTCCAGGGCCGTTTCATTGTCTGCGTGGTCTATATCCTGACAGCTCCGTCAGGTACGCTTCTCTCTCTGTTCCTGCCGTTCACTTTAGGTTCTGTTTGGTAGTGTTATTACTCCCTGCTCCTGCATGGTCCATTCCAGACCGTTTGCTCTCCCTGAACGGTCAATCCCAGACCGTTCACACACCCTGAGCGGTCTTCATCAGACCGTCCTTTACTGCTACAGTGCACCCGAGGCAACATTTTCCTTATTGGTCTATCTCATTACATATATATATTTGGTGCTGTTTGGATCTCCCCCTACTGTTGTTATATTGTTGTATGATCGTGTTCATGTCATTTTTTCATATTTGCTTGATCATTGCCTACTAGATCTAGGCTAGATTCTGCATGCACTCCGGTGCGCATAGGGGCATACACACTCTTCATTAGTAGTTGCAATCCTACCGAGGCAGGGTTTCCTCTCGTCTCCATACTCCTTGGAGCCGACTAGGTGACCTTGCTGAGGGCCTCCGTAAGTCCTCGTTGTAGACACGCCAAAATCGATGCTATGTTGAGTAAATCTCATGTCACCACGTGACGTCCCAAAGCGGACTTCAATATTGGCTTAATATGAAGTTTTTCTGATCATTTGGTAGTTTTTTCATGATAATTCTAATTTTCCATAACAATTGTAATTAACGCCTAGAGGAAGGGCGTCATTTAACTGACGACCTGATGGGGGTCGCGATTTCACAAATAAACGACTGTTCATACAGGCGTTGTTTCCTAGGTTTTACGGATCCCAAAGAAAATGAAACTCAAAGAATTGACGCCCGTCTTTGAGGCATTGATTATTTGACGCCCATTCAAACATGCGTCATTTGTTAATTTTAAATTAGGAAAGACCTTTATTGCCATAAATAAATCTAGGAATTAACGACTGTGTGGATGTCGTCATTTCAATTAACGCCCCTTGTTAGGTCGTCATTTTCACTTTCGTCTCCGTTTTGCCTGCTACCTTCCAATAGTGATCCTTTCCCCATTTTACACTTTGTGTTTGATTGGGAAGAGGGATTCTTGCTGGAGGATTGACTGCCTTGTTTTAATCCCATTGATGCAAGGATTTTTGGGCCTATAAATACCCAATGAATCCCTCACGCGCGAGAAAAAAATAAGAGGACAATAACAACAACGAGAATGAGAGAGCCAACAAAGAAAGGAGAGTGTTTGTTCTTTTTGAAGGTATTTCTCCCAAACTCTTCCTCTACAAGCGTTCTTCTTCCCACAAGCAGCATCTTCATCCACGAATTCTTCATCCTGTTGCTGCAGCTGCTACGGCTCTTGCTTCCCCTTTACTGCTATACACATAGTAGTAAGGACACTCCCTTCCCCTTTTAGTTTGTTTTGTATGATCATCGTATCAGCATCATCGCGCACTCCTTCTAACTCTCTGTTAGAGTTATCGCCATATTACATATATTATTTTAACTTTGCATTACATTCATAATCACATACCTTGTTACTCCTTCTTAAGGGGTTTTAAAACCAAAACACACAAGGTGTGTTCATGCCCAATTTGATTGATTCTGTATTTCTAGAGCATTGATACTACACATCTTTGGCTAATCCATATCTTTGTTTATTTTGTGTGTTTTCTTGCAAGGGTAATCAAGCTATAAACCCCTTCATCGATCGGCCGGTAGAAGGAGGAAGGAAGAACTTGCAATCTCACCTGCTTCATACAAGGTACATGCAATCATCTCTGTATTTTTGAGGTAACCCCTCTGGCGATCACCCTCCATAGAGCATCTCATGCTCATCCCCTATTCCTTCATGTCCCTCATATTCTAGCACATTTTCCCCCTATTTTCATTTTAAATCATTTCCCTCTCTTTAAAATGTCTATGTGACACGTTCACAAATTGGCGATCACGGTGGGATGCTTTTTGTTTTTAGTTTGATTACCCCTCCCTTTGGCGCCCTCGTGTGCCCCTCCCTTCGGCGCCCTCGCGTGCCCCTCCCTTTGGCACCCTCACGTGCCCCTCCTTCGTGCTCCACGTAGCACACTCCCCTTGTGCACCACGTGCACACCCCCCACTAGATTAGCCAATTTTTGAAGTATCCATGGCATTTTTCTTAGAAAAGAAATTGATTTCTGTCAATTAGCAGGGCCTTCGGTTCTCTGGAACTGAATAGTGCCCTCCCTTCCGCCGTCATTTCTACATACAGCGACTATTCAAACAGGCGATGTTTCCATTTATTTTTCGCATTTTCATTATTTTTATAATTCACGCCCCTCACAGAGGCGTCATTTTCACATTCAACGCCTCACACCAAGGCGTCAGTTTCTTTGACTGTTATTGATTTTGGCCACTTCCCTGATCACTGTTTACTGTGTTTCAACGCCCCTTTCAGAGGCGTCACCTTCTCATTTAACGCCTCACCCCAAGGCGTCTTTTCTTGCTGCCTGTTTACAACATCTTTGACGCCCCTCACAGAGGCGTTGTTCACTGGTTTAGCGCCTTACTCCAAGGCGTCATTTGGATTATCATTATTTTTATTCATCAGTTCGAATACTGTTTACTGCCATCTGATGCCCCTTTCCAGAGGCGTCATTTCTTCATACAGCGCCTCACTCTAAGGCGCTATTTCATTTTGGTTGCTTTCTACTACTTGTTAATATAGCGACCTCAACCAGGTCGTCATTTTGTTATGTGCCCACAGAACCCTGGTTACTGCTGTTCATTCACCTGTTGATTGCTATCACTGTATGTTGATCATTATCTGCTGGATTTGCCTGCATTAGACTGCATTTAGGGCATTTGGCTTGAGAGACCTCCTCTCTTTACACACTTAGGATCTCACCCCCTCTTGGTGAAGGAAGGACCCTCCTTTGAGCATTCCGTCTCATTGGACCGGAAATTCCTAAACCAAGCCTCCGTAAGTCCCCGCACTCGTGGATTCCCTCACGGAAATTGGGCAGGTTGTACCATTGAAGCACCCGGAGTATAGTTAACCCATACGTTGGTGAGGAGAGAGAAAGAACCTAGTTAACCCGAAGATTATACCCAAACTCCCAACTAGGACCCACTTTCAAAGGAGAGAATTCATTATACTTTAAAGCTCATCTAACCTCCAAAGAAAAACCTTAAAATTTTGGGTCCATCATAACTTGAGTGTGTGTTTTGTTTGATTGGGCGATTATCTTTGGCTTACACTTGCTTAGTAGACATATCTTTCTCTCCTTAAGCATGAAACTCCGTTCAGGTAAAATCATCAATATGGCCAATTACGGGTATACTTACGATGGTTACGAGGAGGGTCAATCTGACCCATTTTATGAGGTTCTCTCTCAGGATCCCGCCTACTACGAGGGAAACTATGTTCCCTCTCCCACTCAGGTTCAAATGGTGGATACTACTTCTCCGGAGGTTGAGCCTTCTTCCCAAGCTCAACCTACCACCCAAAATACTTCTGGGGACACCTCCCCTTCTTTTAACTTCAATGATTTTCTCAAAGCTCTCACTCAACTAGATGATTCCCAACGTCAGGCGACCCAAGCCGTCTTAAAAGGAAAATCTGTCCCCTCATCTTCCAACCCTCCCCAGGCCGTAGGTGGCCACTCTATTAACACTCCCAACGACCAGGCAGTAGCACCTAGGGTGCCCTCGTGCCCACCGACTCCTGTTATGACTACGCAGGCCCAACCGGCAAGTCACTCCACTGCTAGGCCTCAACAACCTCCTGTTCCTCAATTCTTGAGAAGGCTTATGCCGAACCAATACTCTTCTCGTCCGGCCCCAGTCGAGTCTGATAACTACACTATACTCCTCCAAAAGATTGCTAGTATGGAGGAGCAGCTCAAGAAGGTCACTGCACCCAAGGCCGCTCCCGAAGTTACTCTTCCCACTCTACCAGTCTTTCACTTACCCCCATCTGAGATGCTGAATTTCTGGTGGTACAATGGAACGGGCAATCCGTACATCCATTTGAAAGATTTCTTATATGAGGCATCATTCTGGCAGGATGACAAGACTTCTCTGGCTTATCTCTTTAGGCGTTCTTTAGATGGTCCGGCACTAGAATGGTTTTACTCCCTGGAGCCGGCGGATGCCGGTGATTTTGATGTAGTCAACAAAAGTTTCTACAGAAGTAGAAGGACCGTGTGGGTCCCTCCCTGTATGTTACCGATCTGGTTGCCGAAAAGATGAAGCCCAAGGAGGACTTCGTTTTATTTGCTGATAGGTGGAGAGCCATGGCCGAAAGACTGAAAGACACACTGTCGAAAATGGAGCAAGTGAAGATGATTATATCAAACTCCACTCCACAGTTCCGTCATATTCTAGCCATGAATAAGTTGAGCACCATGGAAGAGCTTTATGAAAGAGCAAGATACATACAGACACAGATGAAAGATTCGCCCATTATGGGCATGTTTGAACCAAGACCGAAGATGATAAGGAAGAACGTCAATGTCGGCAATACTGGCGCCACTACCGAAGGCACTGTTATTAACGAGTAGGTGAGCGCGTTTGGCAATTCCACACCTTTCCGCCACCCTCCGAACCAAAGATCACAACAGCTGCCTTCCAAAACCAAGTCCACCAGCCGAATAATAATCTTCCTCCGACCTTCCGGCCTCTTCCACCTCAAGAGCAACAACAACCTCACTTCCCACCGCAAAATCAACCCCCACAATACCACCAAGTGCCCCTGCAAGTCAACTATGCACCACAACAACCGCAACAACCGAGAAGACCATTGGGGCCTAGAAGGGCCCAATACCCTCCATTACCAGAAAGTCTACCAGATATCTTCAACGCCCTCATGGCCGCCAACTTGCTCACCTTGCCTAAAGAAAGGACGGTGTGGCCGCAACATGTAGACACCTCTCGGTATTGCATCTTCCATCGGCAGCCGGGGCACACTATCGACAATTGTTTTCACTTCAAGGATTACATATATGATATGAATGATCAAGGTGATATTGATTGGGACGAGATGAGGAGATTCATCGCTACTTTAAGGGCACAAAGGCCTCCTCGGTAACAACAGGCTCAGCAACCTCCTCAGCAACCAACAGTACCTCCTCCATAGCAACAGCAGGCTCCTGCACCCCATCCAAGTATGGGGATTGTTAATAATCCACTACCGGAGCACCCAGTTCAAAATCAACAGGTAAACCCTATCACCTCAATCCATGAAGTGGAGAGAGTGCAGGGCTGGCATGAAGATCACGTCTCTGTCGGGGCCATTAACCAAAGTCAACAACCACCACAATTGCTAAAAAGGCTTCAACCAGCACCCTCCTCCCAACCGCCACGGCCCCTCATACGGCCCCTTCTTTTACGCCAACCTATAAATTCTCCTTCACCTCAAAACCCCCCACTAAATAGACCCCTCCTTATCCGCCCCTCGCCGGCAACCATTTCCCCTCCTGTTTCACCCCAACCTACCCTATCTACCACCACCATGCTTCCGAGGCCCCTCCTTGTCACCCGGCCTCCACCTCCACCTTCCGATAACCCTCAGTCGGCGAGTCCCCTTATAAGAACCCCTCCTCCTACCAATCCTGCCACAGCATCCAACACGCCTTCCACTGTTCCCTCTACCTCCTCTACCCCTTTACCTACTCCGGGCACGACAGAGGCGTCGAAAACAATGGTGCTCCATAGTGGACGGATGTTCCACCGAGTGTTTCCCCAATGGGAGCAGGAGCCGGTACAAGAGCAAGGAGAACAAGAACAAGAGTCTGTACCAGGCACGGAGTATGATCTATTGAAGCATTTGGACCGAACACCGGCCCGAATCTCTATTCTAAAATTGATTAGATGATCCACCACACATCAGCTGGCCCTGAAGCAATATTTGCAGAAAGTAATGGTGAATGAAGATATCCCAGTTGAACAAGTCACTGCAGTTTTAAGTCCAGCAGGCAATCAACCGGCCATCACCTTTTATGAACATGAATTGGCCCCGCAGTCGGCCCGAAAATATGCATTATCCATTACTATTGACATCAACAAAGTGGCAGTGAAGCAATGTTTGGTAGATACTGGGGCATCAATTAATGTTTTGCCACCAAGTACTTTGAAAATGTGTGGCATTCCGGAGAGTCAGATCCGGCCATCTACAATCACTGTCACAGCCTACGACAATACAAAGAAGCCGCCTCTAGGGGTGATCACTTTAAGAGTTGGTTTGGGTCCAGTTTCAGTCACAGCGGATTTCCATATTCTAGACATGGACCCAACATTCAACGGCATCTTGGGCCGCCCTTACATTCAGGAACTCGATGCTGTGCCCTCCACGAACCATCAATGCATAAAATTTCCACACAAAGGGCGCATTATCAAATTTACCAGCATGCCCATTTTGCCAACTGACGACATACATTCTGCTACCTCAGTTCCTTCAATGTGGCCTGCTAATAGGCCCATATTGTCGGTCTTGGATGTTGCCGACCTGTGGCAAGACTTGGCAAGGCCGTCTACTTCAACCCCTCCTACTACGCAAATGTCACCACAACCATCCAAAGGCAAGAAGAAAAAGGGTTTGATAAACACACCTGGATGGAACATTTTAATGAAAATGGGGTATAAGACTAATAAAGGCCTGGGCATTAATCTCCAAGGTAGAGTCAAACATGTCAGGCACCAGAAGATGATTCCCCGGGGTGGCCTAAGGTATAAAGGGCCAAGCAAAGAAGAACAAGGGCCATGGGCCGTCATGACTTCCACTCTTAAAACAGACCGGCAGCCTCTTACATGGACCCTGCAAACACACTTTGTGAAAGGGGGCACTCAACATGAAGGAAAACCACAATAGTTACTTCCATGCTGGACTGTCAAGATGTACATGCACGCAATTTGCTCGCCACGTAGCCCCATTGGCTACATACAAGGCCCTGGAGTCCTTACGGCCAGATAAAAGAAGAAAGATGGATGACCCCGAATGTGACTGGTACAGATGGTTCGACATGAATGACATTACCATTTCTCTAAGCCGACTGTTTATGCCGACTGATCTGGAATGGCCGCCATTGATTCATGAACTGATTGAAAAGCCAGCAGTAATCACTAACAAAAGGCAGTTGTTAAAGTTGTTAAGCAACTACACAGATACCGGGGAGCCGGATGTGCCGTATGAAGAAGGCTTCAATGTGGATAGGCTGTGGGCCGGCCTTTTCTCTCTTAAA
The DNA here is from genome assembly GCA_022559845.1 of Amorphophallus konjac. NCBI lineage: Eukaryota > Viridiplantae > Streptophyta > Magnoliopsida > Alismatales > Araceae > Amorphophallus > Amorphophallus konjac. The sequence goes on from CM040122.1 coordinate 269,996,747, forward strand.
TCCATCCATCCAACAATTGTTGTCCATTTGCTTGATAAAATGTTTTGTCAAGTATCCCTAGACCGCCCGCGGTCTTGATAACCTTTTCTCCAGATTCACTTCAAGTTTCTCCCCCGATTCCTCCCTTGCTCCTAGAGCAATTCTCTAAACTCTCCATCACGCCCCCGCGTGGGCAATCACTTATCAATCTTTTCTAATCTCTCAATCTCAACACCACCTCCTATTCCTTCCTCTCATTGCTTTATTATTGAAAACGAAAAAAAATGCCAAAATTCAAACTCCCAATCTTCCATCTCTTTTGAGAGACCTCCTATCTTGCTTCGGAGCGTGCCCCGATCCAAGGGCCGCTCTTTCAAGGTTCATTAGTGGACCTTCTTTTCTCCTCCGACGAGGAGGCTCTCCCTGTATCCCCTCCTGTATCCATTGCATCTTCGTCTTCTTCCCTCCACCTCATTTAGGTCGGGGTAGTTCATCTAGCTTTCCATCATGTTCCTCTCCCCTTCTTCTAATAAGACTTTTGGGGTAGCTTCACATAAAAAATCCAAGGGTAGGCAGATTCCCCGTAGGTTCTTGCTAGATTTAGCTAGAAGGTGCCAGGCATGCTTAGCTCTTCCCGAATTTCTGGAGGATCCGTTACTCCTGCCGGATTTAGAATGTGAGGATGTGTGTCCTTTAGATGAAGGATTTGGTGTGTATGAAATTATGAATGATGAAGACCCTATTGAAGAGGGGGATGAAGATTATGAAGAATATGAGGACGAGGCAGATGCTCTTGACAGTGGTATCAGAAGGTTCGATGAACCATCAACCTCAGTAGAAGAGCCTTCCAAATAAATAAATCTGGGTACGGAGGAAGACCCTAGGATTGTCCTCATTAGCAAGAACTTGCCGCCCTCCAAAGAAGAGGCACTTATTTTGGTTCTTCAAGAATATAAGGACATATTTGCATGGAGTTATGAAGACATGCCAGGACTAGACCCGGCGCTCGTTGAACATCGACTTACACTTAAGCCAGGGTCCATTCCGATTAAACAGCGGTTGAGACGTTTCCACCCTAACATGGCATTAAAAATGAAAGAAGAGGTCGATAAGCTCTATAAAGCTAGATTCGTTAGAGTCATCCTCTATCCTAACTGGGTGGCAAACATTGTCCCAGTCATGAAGAAAGATGGAAAGTTCAGGATTTGTATAGACTTTCGGGACCTCAACCGCGCGTGTCCTAAAGACGACTTCCCCCTCCCTCATATTGATGTTTTAATCGACAATACGGCAGGGTATGAGACCCTCTCTTTTATGGATGGCTTTTCTGGATATAATCAGATTCGTTTGGCTGAAGAAGATCAAGATAAGACATCGTTCACTACACCATGGGGAACTTATTGTTATGTGGTCATGCCCTTCGGACTTAAGAATGCTGGAGCCACATATCAAAGGGCTATGATGGTAATTTTTCATGATATGATCCACATTTATATTGAGGTGTATGTGGATGACCTGGTAGTGAAATCAAGATCAAGGATTGAGCATCCCGGGGTTCTGGCCAAAGTCTTGCAGAGATCACGAGAATACAAGCTCAAGATGAACTCCAAGAAGTGTGTATTTGGTGTTTCATTAGGGAAGTTGCCGGGATTCATCGTAAGTAAAAGGGGTATCGAGATTGATCCCAACAACGCGAAGGCCATAAGGGAAATGCCTCCTCCCAAGAATCTAAAACAAGTTCGAGGATTGATTGGGAGGTTACAATTTATTCGCCGATTTGTCTCCCATCATTCACAAAGGTATACGCCATTTTATGAGCTTACTAAGCAGGGAGTCAACTTTATTTGGGATGACAAGTGTCAGGCAGCCTTTGACAGATTGAAGGATTATCTCTAAAATCCTCCTATCCCGAGGCCGCCAGTTCTAGGCAAACCGCTTGTTCTTTATATTTTTGTCCTGGATGACTCTGTAGGTGCTGTCTAGCCCAGTGGATGAAGAAGGAAAGAAGAGGCAGCCTACTACTTGTCCAAGCTTCTAACCCCTGTGAGCAGAAGTACTCAGCCATGGAGAAGACTTGTGCTGCTTTAGTCTGGGTAGTTCAGAAACTTAAGCATTATTTCTTAGCTCACGAGGTTCATCTCATTGCTCGTATGAATCCAATCAAGTTCCTTCTTGAAAAATCTATTCTCACCGACCGATTAGCACGATGGCAAAGCTTCCTTTCTCAATTTGATATCATCTACATTCAGCAAAAAGTGATTAAAGGCTATGCCATAGCAGAACACCTCGCTCACCACCCTCTCCCCAGATTTGACCCTGTTCGCTCAGAGTTTCCAGATGAGGAACTAATGTCCGTCAATCAGCCCGATTCGATGTGACGTTACATTTTGATGGAGCTTTGAATTCAAAAGGGAAGGGGATTGGCATTGTTCTTCTATCACCTGAGGGTATCACTATTCCACTCGCCTCTCAGCTTGCATTCCAGTTACAAATAATATAGCTGAGTACGAGGCTCTCTGGCTGGACTGGAGGCCGCTCATCAATTCGGTGTTACCCAATTGCGGATTGTAGGTGATAGTCAGCTTATTCTTTGCCAAGTGCTCACCAAGTGTCGCACGCTCAATCCTAAACTCAAACCCTACCAGGAACTGACTTCTGCTTATGCCAAGCTTTTCACCAAATTAATCTTTGTCCATGTTCCTCGCGATCAGAATATTCTAGCTGATGCTCTTGCTTCTCTTGCTTCTTCTTTGGTTTTCCTTCCCGAAAGGATTTCCATTCCGTTATTGTTCACAAGCGTCTCACTCCCTCTATCAAGATCCAGCTTTCCTTAGTATTAAGGAGGAGGTGCTCAAGAAGGTTAAGCAAGGTGGAATCATTGAGAATAAGGAGATCATGTTAATGGATCTAGAGGAAGAATTGGACGATGAGGAAAAGCCGTGGTATTATGAAATTGCTAAGTATTGCCAGGATCAATCCTATCCTGAGGAGGCCACGGCTGAAGAGAAGAAAGCCATTAGAAGAGTTGCTCAGCGATACACTTTAGTTGGAGGTGTGCTCTATAGAAGAGGTCTCACCGAGTTTTATTAAGGTGCCTGATGATGACGAATCTTGGAAGGTTGTGGAAGAGGCGCATTCGGGAGTATGTGGTGGTCATGTGAATAGCCAGATGCTAGCTAAGAAAATCCTTAGGCTAGGCTTCTATTGGCCCACTCTAGAAGAGGATTGCTCTATCTATGTTCGAAGGTGTGTTAAGTGTCAACTGCACGCCGACAAAATCATTCTCCTGCTTCTTCACTCCATCCTATGTCCTTCCCATGGCCTTTCTCCATGTGGGCTTTCGATATCATTGGACCTCTTGGTGATTCGAACCTCCTCACGAAGCCAAAATCGTTTATACTCACGGCCACGGAGTACTTCACCAAGTGGCGGAAGCGGAAGCATACGCGGAGATAAAAGCGTCAACCGTCTGCAAGTTTATAATGAAGAACATCATCGCAAGGTTCGGCATCCCGAGTACCATCGTCACCGACAATGGACCGCAATTCATCTCTCAGGAACTTCAAGACCTCTGCAACAGGTACAACATTGCATTGCATCATTCATCTCCTTATTATCACAGGACAATGGTCAAGCAGAGGTAACTAATAAAATGCTGATTAAAATTATCAAGAAAACGTGTGAGGCTAATAAATTTATGGATTGGCCAGAAAAATTGGTTGAAGCTCTTTGGGCCTATCGCACTTCCATTCGCACTCCTACTGGGCAAACCCCTTTTGCCCTTACTTATGAATGGAGGCGGTAGTCCCTTATGAGATTCTTATCCCTTCTCTACGAGTACAATTGGACAAGGAGCTCCCCATTGATGAGCGTCGCAAATCTCTCCTTGCTCAATTGGAACTCCTAGATGAGAAGCGTTTGGCCGCCGCTGAGCATGCGCGTGTTTATCAAAATAGGCTTTCACGTTTTTACCAAAAGAAAGTAATTGAGAAAAAATTTAAAATCGGTGAGATGGTAATTAAAAGAATCTTTGTAAAATCAGGTGGACCTCGTTCAAAACTTCAACCGAATTGGGAAGGACCCTTTGTTATAAAAGATGTTTATCCTGGTAACGCCTACAAATTTATTAATGCTGAAGGGGAACCGCTGGCTCACCCTTCGAATGGACTTTATTTGAAGAAATACTATCCTTAAGTCTTCGAAAGAAAAAAAAAAGAAAAAGGAAAAAAGAAAAAAATGATGAAAAATTGCAGGCTGGCATGGTGCATAGGCCACAAGCCCGAAAAATCAAAATCCTTAATTCATTCTTCAGTCTTGATAGTTTAACTTGGGGGTCAATTCTCACACACACTACACGCTTTACTCTTAAGTTCAAGCGGCCCAAAGTTTGAGGAAAGTCTGACCCAAGCTAGGAGTGTAAGAACCTTACCTATTCTCTTCTCTTCGGCTCATGAAAGGGAGTACAAGTCAAGGAATGCTAACCAAACTTGCCCGCCACCCTAGTAGGTGGAAGTCAGGGCCCAAAAGAGAACAAAATGCTTAAAGCCCAAGTACAATTAGGTCTTTATTTTATTTACAAATAAAAAGAACGAAAATCAACAAAAGAAAGCATGTCAAGAGGGCAAAGTCCCCGCAGGGAAAACTCTGGTCGTAAGCATGCATAAATAAGGGCAAAAAGAGCAACAAAATTTCCTAAGCTGAAGACGAACCCCAATAGTCATTAGGGCAGGGAAGGAAAAGTTTCCCCGTTCTCGAAATCTCTCGTGAGCTTCCTCAACTTATTCTTCTCTTCTCCCTCCATGGTAGGTTATAAGCTCAAAGGATGGCCCAGACCGACTAAGAAGGATGGGCCGCAAGAGAATATGAGTAAAAGCATAAGTCAATAAGCACGTTGACCCGATGTTAAATCATCCAAGAAAGATTAATGAATTTAAGATAGTGATTGTGTAAGGTTTAAGACCCTTGCGCTATACTCAGCCTCAAACAAAAACCCAAAAAAATGTTTTTATAATTAACGCCCCATTTTAGGGCGTCATTTCAGTAAATAGCGACAGTGTCTACGTCGTCATTTTCAAATAAAGAGGAAAATAAAAAAAATAGTTTTTCAATTCACGCCCGCTTAGGGGGCGTCACTTAATAAATTCATGGCTTTGTCAATGTCATCATTTTAAAAATTCAAAAAAATGATTTATTTTAATCAACGTCTGTGTGCGAGGGCGTCATTTTTCAAAAGAAAATAAAAAAATAGAGAAGAAGAAGAAAATGAAAAAGAACAAAAATTAAGCCTGCTGCTTTCCATCTCATATGCTTGATTGTATTTTGTGTGGGCATCTTTTATTAAGTTGGCATCTACTTGCTTGCATGCTGCATTTCCTTATATATTTTTGTTATTCACCTTTATTAATTAGAGGCTTGGCCCCTTGAACCGTCAACAAGGTCAAAGAAGTGACAACCCCTTGCTTATTAAGCAAGGGGCCAAGCCGAACAGATAGATTAATCTGTTTGTTTAAGTGTGAACTATAGGGCAAGAATGAACGAGAACGAAGAAGGGCAAAAGGAAAGAAAGCGAAAGCAAAGGCAGGTACACAAGTGCTCAAGGCTCAGGTAACTCAACAAAAATCTCATGAATATATATATATATAAATATATATATATATATATCAATGAATATCTGAGTACAAGTGTGAAGGTGGAGGAGTACAAGTAAGTCTCTCTCTCAACTCTCGCCTCCACCCTCCTCTCTCCTACTCTCTACCTCACCATCATCGTCCCGACGAGGCGCACGTGGAGGGGGCATGGACCCCCGAGAAGTAGCTGGAGCACGAGCCTGCTTCTCTGCCTCGCTCCTCTACCGAAGAGAGGAACCCGCCACAAAAGTAGAACTGGTAAACTCATACCCCACAGCACGCGCCCGGTCCCGACCTCGTTGGAGGCGCTCCTCTATCACCCGTAGCCGCTCCTGAGTGACGGCTAGCTGAGTCCTCAAGTCTGTGAGCTCTTGCTCGCGTGTCACCTACTGCTCCCGGTCATGGGTCCGCTCCACCAGGTGCTGCTCCTGGTCACGGGTCCGCTCCGCCGTGTGCTCCTCTCTCTCTCGGGCACGCTCCCTATGCTCCATGTTGAGGGTGACCCTCAGCTCTGGCACGTCCTGAGGTAGCTCCTCTTGACGCCTCAAGGCCCTCTCGAGCTCCGTGACTCGCTACTCGCGGATGGCCAGCTCCGTCTCGGCTAGTATAGCCTGGGTAAGCACCGCCTGTAACTCTGTGGCCTATAATCAATTAAATAAATCATCAGTTCAACATTTAATTCAATTTCATAAAATAACTGAAACAGATTGTTATTAACTCACCCGGGTAGCCATCGCGCGCTACCCTGCCTCGATGCAGGTAAGCGAGGCTCGGAGCTCCTCGGTCTGTAAAACACAAATCTTTATGAACACACATAATGAAATATAATCGAGTGCATTTTGAATTTGAGTTTGAACTTAACCGTGTGGCGAGGTCACGCTCTGCTGCCTTGGCCTGAGCCACTGCTCCAGCAAGCTGCTCTGCTAGTGCTGTCGTCTCTGCACTAGGCCCTCTCGAGCTGGAAGCCCCTCCTGCGCCTCCTGCCACCGCTCCCTGTTGGGCACGCTGCATTCATTGTGATTGTGAGTGGTTAATCATTAATAATTCAGAAATCAATTGCATATAGATAATTAAACACTCATCGGGTCTGTAGGTCTATCCGTGTGGTGACCAGTTGGGCCTCTAGGCTGTGGAGGTGAACCTGCATGTCCATCGCCGCTATGTCCCGTGCATCCTGCATTCATCACACATCCGTTGCCTAATAAACATATAACATTTGCAATTAATTAAAAGAAAGTGCATTCATACGTACCCCTAGGACCCTCATCTGGGGTTGGCCGGCGTAAACCTCCCAGTAGCGTCGGAGGTACTCGGAGCTGTCCACCGCCTGTGAAGTGACTTGGGTCCCGCCGCGCTGCCAGTCAGCGTACTAGTCAGGGTACCGGACTCGCCAGTCGGTCACCTTCGTGCGACCGTGGGTCTTCTTTCCTATCCCTCGGGGCTCTCCTACCTCGACCCACTCCTGGTGTAGGCCGAGGGTCCTCGACACCAGCCTAAGCCGTAGCGGCTCAATCTCGTTTAGGCAATGAACCCAAAGCTCATGCCCGAAGCGAGGTCGGCCCGCTACGACCCAGGGTTGGCCCTCGTCGGTCATGCCCTCGTAGGGTCTCCACACCACCTGCATTCACAAAAATGCATATCATCATATCTCATATCATTTCATACATATTTCATAAAAGAATTGCATCATATTTAGCATGCATACCAGTGAGGCGGGGTAGTCGCGGAACTCCCATCGTAAAGCTCGCAGCTCGTAGGCGAGTGGCGCTCCGGTCACGACTGGTAGCCAGCGTCGCGCCAGTGGGAACGCTCCCTCATCTCCAGGTCGAAGGTCGACACGCCCCATTGGCATGTATAGGTGACTCTACACCTGCATCCATCCATTGCATTAGTAAAGCATTTGCATGCATTAAAAGAGAAAAAGAAAAAGAGAAAAAATGCATACCTGAAGGAAAGGTGGGAAGCCACTGACAGTCATCTCTCGACCTATCCCCGTGGACAGGTCGGCCATCAAGTGCGCTAGCAGAGCAGCTCCCCAAGCGTATCTGCCGACGCTCTCCAAGTCCTCGAGGATCCCCAGGAATCGGCAGTTGATGATATCGCCCTTCGTGCCAAGCAATAACCTCTCGAGCATCAGGAAAATGAATCTCCTCAAATCTTGATCTGCTCTCTCTCTCTCTCTCTCTCAGCCGGGTCCTGGCAGTAGACGGCCCTAGCTCCCCCAATCAGCCTCTGTGAGAACTACTCCAGAGACTCCCTCGACCTCTGTCTAGAATCACCCAACCCCAAAGCAATGGTAAGGTCGGTGAGGTAGATGGTCCTACACTCGCTAGGTGTCCCTGCTATCGTCTCTAACCCTAGCAGCCCTTGTGTCAAATCGCTATAGTCAGGTAGGGTGATCCCGCTCACAGCCTCACCATCTCAGCCTGGTGATCCTAGCAACATCCTCTAGACTAGGAACCATGTGACCCCATGGCATCAAGAATGCCCGGCTAGTCCTGTCCCATCTCTCCCTAAGCACCTGGATCAAGGGTAGGTCAGGTCTCATGGGCTCTATGCTAAGGAAGGGTCTGAACCCCATGGCATCTACCCTATCCCGCTGGAAATCCGAAAGCCCATAGTAGGCAGCTCGAACCTGGACCCAGGAGATCCGAGTCCTCATCAATCCCTGCAAACAAAGAACTTTTTCACATGAGTTTTATATAAGTTTTTTATGTGGATATTCATCTGATGTTTCAATTTGCCTGCCCTTTGTTTGAATTGACGACCTATCCTCGGTCGTGACTAATTTAATTGACGCCCTTGTGGAGGGCGTTATTTCAAAATGTGTTTTTGGTGATTGTGAAAAATTTTAATTGATGACCACCCCTTGGCCGTCGTTTAATGAATTAACGCCCCGGTGGGGGGCGTTATTTTCTGGGGGTTTTAAAATAACAACAGTGCACGAAATAAAAATGAAACAGAGGCATATATCAAAAATAAAAGAAATGGCATGGAAATTAACAACATGATAAATAAACATGATATTTTAAAATGACGACACGCGGCAGGGCGCGGTTTCATGAATTATCATTTTTCAGAAATTAAAAATGATTTAAATTGACGACCCGAAGGGAGTCGTTGTTTGAATTGACGGCACCCACTGGGGCATCATTTGACTGTGTCACTGGTTCAACATTTCTTCCCTTCACTGAGGGCTATGGAAAATTGAAAAAAAATGAAAATAAAATCAAAACAAAATGAAATGGAAGGTAGGGGACCTACCTTGCTTCGCTCTGGCGTCATTAACCCTCCACGGAGGGGTTGCCGTGGTTGCCGTCGCTGATGGGGTGGTCATGGTTGACGGACATGGCAAGGCTGAGGGGCCGCCGCTGTCGCCGCCATGGGTTCTTCTTGTCCTTCTTCATCTATTTGTTCATCGTCTTCCTCCCCGTCGTCGTCTTCCTCATCATCTTCTTCATCCTCACCATCGTCTTCATCTTCTTCTTCTCCATCGCTCCCGTCATCATCTCCCCCTTCCTCTTAGTTGGCCGCTTCTTCTCCTCCACTGTGCTCCGTCGGAGCGTCTTCGGCCGCCGCGGGAGGAGCCTCCTCCTCCACGGCGTATGCGTCGTCACCAAGGTCAATGACCTCGAGGGCAGAAACACGTTGACGCTTGTGTGCGCCACCCGCCATGGGTAGAAATGGGTTCGAGAGACAGAGAGATTGGAAATGAGATGGAAGAGAAATGGGGGCTCGGTTAGGGTTTGGTTGCAGAAGATGGAAAGTAGATGAAGGAAGGAGAAGAGAAGAAGGAAATAGGGTTTAACGGTCGAAAAGAATTGGCATCCTAATTACTGTCGTCACTCGCGTAATTGACGATTTTGATTAAGGCGTGGTTTCAGGATCTGACGACATGGTTTCGGTCGTTATTTAACTTTGCATGGTAACTTGCACCGTCTTCAGATGCATTAATGGGAGAGTGATTGATGTGATTATAGTCATGATTGCGGTTAAGAATTGATGACAGTTTACATAGGCGTCGCATGTTTAATGGACGACATGGATCAAGGCGTTACTTCTGAGAAATTGAGAAATTATTTTGAAAATAGTTTAAGGAATTTAAAGCAATTAACGCCTTACCTTGGGGCATGAATTAATTAACGCCTATTTGAGTAGGCGTCAATCATGGTTTTATCTATTTTTTTTAAGGAAATTGATTAAAAGAAATTGACGACTTGCTTTAAGGCGCCGTTTATGGAATTGACGTCGTTCCGACTGTCGCGACTCAGAACAGAAGACCCGAAACTCTGTTTTATCAGACAGAATCACATTGAATTGGAAGGCAAGATCATATAGCATGTTGTTTTGGATCAAATAAGGAAAGATCCTTCATTTCATTTGATGAAAATCACTGTTACATTCAATGAGCTACCATGGGCCTTATTTTCCTAAGTGCTATTACATAAGACTTGCATTTGTCTTCTTCCTCTTCAACATGTGTTTTGGACCTATGAAGTAGTCCAACCTTTCATTGAGCCATGATTGTCTTGACTTCTTCTTGAGCCTAGCTCCCTCCTCTTGAGTGGTGGAAGGTGAGAAGCTTCTTCAAATGTGTGCCGAGGTAGACCAAGTTGTGGGAGGCATCAGTGAGCATTGCAGAGGATGAAGTCGGTCCCGCCGATTAGTCGTAGCTCGATGCCTGTAATACCCCGATTTTAAAAATCTGAAATTTAATTGTAAGAATTGAATTTTTAATCAAGATAAATGAATTTCAGAATTTAATATTTAATTCCTTAGTAAATAGAACTAGTGAATTTTTGACTACCTTATAAAAATCTGTAAAAATGCTAATTGGGTCTAGAGCGATGTATTTAGCAACTTTATCTTATGGGTTTAACCCAACAAAAATCTGTAATTAGGTCTAATTAGTGGATTAAGCCCAAAAGTGTACACTTAGTTCACTATACCTGACCTTAACTTAAAACGCGAGATTTGAGCTTAATGCTTAACCAATGACCCCAAATCCTTTTAGAAATTTAATTAGAACTTATTTGAATTATTTTAGAAATTTAATAGGAATTATTTGAAATTATTTGAATTTATTTGAATTAATTAGATTAATTCTTTAATAATAGAATAAGTCACTTTTCGACTATTTTATAAAAATCCATAAAAATTATATTCTTATATAAGCCATTTCGTTTAACATTTTTGTCTTCTGGAGCTAAACCTAATAAAATCATTAACTAGGCCTAATCAATGGGTTAAGTCATGTTTCACACCTACCTAACCCAAATTCGTGTTCATTGTTAACCCCAACTTGGAACGTCAAATTCGAGCTCATTTCTCAACCAAATGAGGTGATTCTAGAGGAAAATGAGAGGTATTATATAGAGGAACATTTCCCCTCTCATAATGTCACAAAATCTTTACCATATGGTAAGTATTTGGGCGCGCAAGAGCTTGGTCAAGGTTGGCGGCGGTGTTTGGAACACGCCACTTGCTTGGTCGATTTCTCCCTTCCTGGAAGGATCTAGAAGGAGTATGACCTATTAAAAGAAAGCTCTACGTGTCTAGATTCATTTGGTAGCTGTGGTGTTCGCAGAGAATTAAGATCTGGAGAGATCTCTTGCGATTATTGGAGGAGGGTCCGAGTTCGTGGGTTTTTCTTAGGCCTTTCTTCTTCCTTCGATTGAGGTAGGTAATATTGGCCAAAATATGCAAGTAGATATATCAAATTGTTCCCCTCTTTGTTAGCTTTCCAGTGATAGTAAAAGCCCCAAATGTTATTAGGTGTGGAGTGAGATATTGTGGAATTAGTGAAGGGCTATCAACGGACGTTCTTGGTTCCAACTTCTTAGTTTCTCTTCGATTCAGATAGGTTATAACAGCCCAACTTCTAATTAACATATATGAATGTAATCATTAGCATGTTAGCTTTCTTTTGGCGTTAAAAGCCCCAATTCTTATAGATCATGCTTAGAGTATTCCGTGTTTTATTAGAAGCATACTAAAAAGCTAGGTTTTTCATGTGTTCTTCATAGAATAGGTTGTATTTCTGATGAGGGCATCTCCCGACACCCCTCTAGCTTTGATCGCCTACACACTCTTGATATGGATTGATCATGATCTACACTTGTTATCTTCATTTCCCAAGTTTTATTTTATGTATTTTCTTTTTATTGAGTCCTATCTTATGTATTTTCCTTTATTGAGTCATATGGTTTTAGTCCATTTCCCTTGTTATGTTTAATTGGGCCTTATTACTTTAGTTATAGGCCCATAGGATTGAGTCTAGGATATGCTCGGTCTTTTATCTTATTGTCAAGGGTATTTTGGTCATGTAAAGAATGGTTGCCTATATATAGGCCCCATCTCTCCTCTTGTATTCAACTTTTGATGAATATTGAAGAAAACCCTTTCAAACTCTCTCAATATCTCTCTCTCTCTCATTATATCTCCATTCTCTCTCCTCCTCTCTCTAAATTTCGAAATTCACTCTCTCTCCTCCCCCTCTCAACCACTTCCAACCCCCACCTACCTCCATTAACTCCCCACAACTTCCCACAACCCCTCTTTAATCCTCACCTAGTCCCAAGGAAGTTCCACCACTCAAAACCCCACCCTCCAACCACCACCTACCCCTTTCACTTCCCTAAGCATATCTCCACCTTCCCAAGGCTGAATTAACTCATTCCAAAGCCCAAATTCGAATCTCCCCTTCCCTCCTTGCTCCCTAGGTCGCACCCCTCCTCTTCCCTCAAGCCAAGTTCACCCCCTCCTCTCTTTTCCACTCCAGCTTTGTGTGCAGGCCGACCTGCAGTTTAGCACTCTGTTGCAGCGACGTCTACGACTGCATCCTGGTTCTGCTGGTGGCGTGGCCTAACTTTCTGGAAAGACCTCCCTGTGCTCTTCGCAGGCGAGGTGGAATCACTCCATTCCGAGTTCGTGGCCGTCCGTGAAGGCTGTTCTTCCCCGACTGCGCAGAACCTCTCAGACCAGGAGCCAGAGCGGCAGAGAAGACTCTCCCACGACAAACCTTGAAGGAACCAGTCTTCGAGGTCTTCTACAAAGTTCTTCCTCCCGCTGTCAGCGTCCAGGAACAGAAGGCAGAACCCCGTTCGGCATCCGAAAACCAGAGATACCAATTTTCTACCACACCCACGCCGGTCTGCCTCCTCACAGTCTGCACCGACCACCGTCCACTTCTCTGGACACCCAGCTCATCTCCAACATCAGAAGACTTCGCCGTTTGTTTTGCTGCAAAGTAGACTCGTCCACGATTCCAACGAGTCTAGCAGTGCCAAATTTGGAGCTCAGGAACGATCGTGGCAGCTTCTGCAACCTGCTGTTTCAGACTGAGCTCGGCCAGAGACCAGAGCTGCATCCATCTTCCAGTCGCTGGAGCAGTCAGCCCCCAGATCAGAACGTCGTCCAAAAAATTCAAGCCACACCCCTCTCCGGTTAGCAAGCTTTTGGCGCAAGTTTCATGAGATTCTAAGTTCGGTGGAATTATTGGCAGCATCGACATCGGCCCTCTGTCCAGAATTACAGAAGCTAGGCAGAATCGGCAAAGCTCGGAAAGTCGACTCTATCTCGCTCGTCCCCTCCCCGCTTGGCCGGCTGAAGGCCCCTCCCTGCGTGGAGGTAATTTTTGGTTGTAATACATTAACCCCCACCCCAAGATCCCCCCCCTTGCAAGGGGCGTAGTGCTGTACCTCTTCACATTTTCAGGTCAAGCTCCATCGCCGCGGCGATCGGGTGTATACCCTCGCCTCCCGGCGCGCCCTCGTCTCCGAACGGGATCGGTGTCTTCACACTGATCAGGTGAGCTTCTGATCACACCCTTGTAGCTTCATTTCTGCAAATGTAGTATTGCCTTGAATGCCCGTCGGACGGTAAGAGAGTGCTCGGAATTCATTTGAAGCAATATCGTGCCCACCGCGGCCCGTGAGTGAGTGCCACCCCACACCCCGCCTTGCGGGCCAGCCACCCACAAAGTTGAGACTCCAAGGCCCATTGGAGGTCAGCCTTAGCATTGTAAGTCCATTAGGACAATTGGGTCCCGCCTCGGACCCTCACCATCATCTCCCGGACCCACCGGGTGAACGTGTGAACCGAGTGAGCAGAAATCGTCGTTGTGAGAATCATTGAGCGCTTGTATGCTTGCGGGTCTAAGTCCTAGGGTCACCTTATCATATTTAGTGGTCTTTGGGCTGTGCCACATCAAGTGGTATCAGAGCAAGTTGTCTGGTTTGTCCTAACAAGCCGGGATCCTACAGTTCGAGATTCGAGAATCAAGGTTCGAGGTCGAACCTTCTCCAAGTGGAGGGGTTTGACGGAATCGGTTTCAACAAAATTATCAAATATATATGTTTAATTGTCTTTTGTTAATTAGGCCTCATGTTTTGGCCAAATGGGTTGTGTTTTATGTAATTGTGTCCCCAACTATTATGTAAGAGTCTTTTTTTATTTGTGTCTTTTAGTTTTCCTATGAGAGTTATGAGTAGTAGGAAGTAGTTGTTAGGTGAGTTACCTTTTAGACTTCTTTGTGGAGTCTATAAAATGTCATGTAGTCTTTGTTTAAAAGAGAGTTGAATCAATAATTTTTGGAAATGGTACCATCCGATGTGAGGCCCATACCCTCACTATCTCTCTCTTCCCCATGTCCCCTCTCCCTCACTCTCATCATCTTGGTTCTCCCCCTCTCTCCCTTCCTCTTCACTGCACCACCGGTTCTCCTATTCCTCTCCCTCCCTCTCTCCCCTCGGCTGGGTGCGACGCCCAAGTCTTCCTCCCCCTTCCCTTGCTTCTCAACTCTTCCCTCCCTCACATCCACAGGCTTGGCCAGCCCTCCCAACCCCTTTCCTCCGGCTTCCCTCCCCCCCTCTCGTCCCTACAGTCGTAGTCACCCCTCTCTCCCCCTCTCCCTCTAAACTTCTTCTGTAAGGCCATGCTCCTGCCCTCCTTCTATTACTCCCTGTCCCCCCCTGCTAGCACCTCTCTCCGGTTCCCCCTTAACCCCATATTCTCTCTCTCTCTCTCCCTAACCGCAAGCCTCTCCCTTCTCTCTTCCCCCCATCCCCGTTCCACTGCTCTCCCTCACCAATCCTTCGACTACGATCCCAACAGGTAATCCCCACCCCACCTACGACGTGAACAAAGCCTCCGGCCCCACTCTCTACACTTCCTACCCCTTGATCTTCCTCTCCTCCCGCCATCTACCGTCATCCCGGCGTGAGAGCCTGCCTCTCCCCCCCCCAAGTTCTAGCTGTATCCGCTCCTTCCCGTCAACCTCAGTCGCGACACCCTGCACCGTTGGCAGGAATAAGAAGCAGCATCAACGGTCTTCACCAGCCGCGTCTGCCCCTTCCTTTGTGACGCCATCGCCACCACCGGCCCTTCGTCGGCTACTGTGAGCCCCGGCCACGCCACACGATGAGCATGGCACTCCGCCATGCAACCCACATCTAGTTCATCTCCAGCCGACGTCGCCCATGGCCCAAGCACGTCGCAGGTCCACCGCGGTCACCTTCCACGTCTGCAGCAGTCGCCATGCAGGGCATGCAGTCGACCACGTCGGCAAGCACGTGAGGATACCGGCCACCCTCCAGTGCGTCGTCATCCTTGGCGAAGCAGTTGCCAAGGAAACCTGTTGCTGCCCCGTTGCCTCCAGGGTCATCGTCCTCCATCGACGAGCAGGCCGCCAAAGTCCCACCGCGGCAGCGCTCCCCTCGCCAAGCACGGCTGTCGGCTGGCACCTCTCACCTCCGAGCACTGCTGAAGCGGCGAGCACGGCTTCCAGCCATACACGCTAATGGTTCGAGCACGTTGAGTTCCCTGCCGATGTCGCCAACGGCCACATCATTCTCTTTCTACCGATCCTCTCTCTTTCCCTCTCCCCCTCTCTCATGTAAGGTGCATGGCAGCGGCTATCTCTCTCTCTCATCACCTTCTCTCTCATCATCTCTCTCATCCTTACTATTCTCTCCCTTCACTTCTACACTCACCATCTCTCTCTTCCCTCCCTCTCTCACTCTCGTTATCATTCTCTCTCACTTTCTCTTAGCCAACCATAGCAGAACCACAAACTTCAAAGAAAAAAAATGCAGAACCACCCCCTCGTGACCCCTCTCTCTCTCTCTACCATTCTCCCATCCTCTCTATTCTCTCTCTCTCTTTATCTCTCTGTCGTAAAAGGTTCTGAAGATTACCTGTGATTGCATTTGTTTATTACAACATGAGTCCAATATGACAGCATCTTCGTCACTTTCTTACAAGGGAAATAATGGATCCTGACAGATTGTGGCCATGCCTGTCCTGGGGGTTACTCGATGAAGAGCAAATCGGCAAATATAATTGGACAATATGGAAATGGATTTTAAGATGACCACCATGAGGCTTGGAGTAGATGTGGTTGTGTTTCTCGTTGTCATGGAAAAGGAGGAAAAAGCTCCCTGCAAAGTATTGGGATGTTGTCTTAACACATTTCTGAGAGATACTGGGAAAGAAGATATTATGATTCTCATGCTGAATTATAAGGAAGGGAAAATCGGAATAAGTTGGTGAGGACATCTACAGATGATTGGAATAAAAGAAAAATTGGAGACCATTTTGCAATGGTCGCACCTTCTTTTTAGTGAAGATGATCTTCTTCGACAGTTTGGTTCGATAACTGATCAAGGTACATGGATTGTTATCTACAATCTCTAGGAAGACGACCAAGAGCAGCTGAAACTTGACTTTGGCACTGACAAACATGATATTCAAGTAGGAGGTGTTAACGGTGATAAAAAAAAAGTAATGAGAAATATCAAAAAAAAAAATTGAAAACAAAAGAAAATCTCAGATTCGGAAGATCGTTTCACGTCAAATGGTATCAGAGCGGTCATAGGCTTGTCCTTACAAGTCTAGTCTTGGGTCACACTAAGTCTTTTATAGGTGCATCCGCACACCCTTGCATAGCCCACCCAACCTTGCATGACCACTCGTAGTGGTACTCGCTTTCAACCCAATACTACATCTTCCAATCCCACAATGAATCCAAAACCCCAAGGGATGCCTACCACTAACACTCATGACTTCAACTACTTCATGAAAGCCTTGACCTATGCCAATGAGCGACTTGATAACATATCGGGCCGACTCAACCAACTTGGAAAAAATAGGCCCGCCCTAAGGACGGACGATAGGATGGCCCCTTTCCCACTTCCCACCTTTGATGGGACCTCTCCTAGCAAATATTTAGATTGGGAAGCTACAATGGACCAATACTTCAATTGGTATCATATTTCCGAGGATGAAAAGGCATGGGTTGCCAAAATACAACTAACCAAAAAGGCTCAAACTCATTGGTGTAAAATTGAGGGCTTAAGGATAATTAGACGGGAAGCTCCCCTCACCACATGGGAGGACATGAAGGATCAACTAAGGGCTAGGTATGTGTCCCCATCCCACTCGGATCACCAAAACCCAAGGAGCACTCCCACTCCTCCCACCCCACCCGTCCAAACCCTTATCACTAAAACCCAAGTACCTAAGACCTCCACCTCCCCACCTAACCCCATGAGGTCCCCCACATCCCAACCAAAACCCCCTTCCCTAACCTACACTAGTCAAGCCCCTTTAGCCCCCACTTCCACCCCAAGTGATCCCAAGGGCAAGAGACCCCTAACCAACCCAATTCCCTCCATGGTGACCACCACTCATCCAACCCTCACCATTAAAAACCATGTGGACACCATGTCCACCCCTCCACCAAGGCCCATAATGGCCACCACCCCAAAACCCAAAACCCCTCACCCAATCCACCTCCCGCTTCCTACACCAATCTTACCCCAAATTAGGCCTCCACTACTTCCACTCCCAAGTCCAACCCATGTCCGACCTTGCTCACCTCCTCGAGTGCGCCATGCCTCGACTAACACCAACCCACCCACCATAGACCTTCCTACCCCATTGTCCTTAGGAGTTGCAACCCACACACCTACCCAAGTGGAGAGGGATACCAATTCGGATCCACCTCCCAAAATCAAGGAAATCCAAGGGCCATACAACTCACCCACCCCTCCTAACCTAGTTCATCAAGAGCTATACACCCTTCCCCATGACACCATCACCATAGATAAGTCCATATTCCTATGGCTCAAGCGAGGCCTCACCATTCCTAGTTTACAACCAAGCCACCTACTCATGGGACATCAATCCCAACTCATTCCCACTCAGCCTCATGTCACTTATCAAACCTCCTATTGTGTAGAAGATTTGGGAGACTTAGTGGCCTACCTACATTGGCAAGTCCACTTGACCGATATGCTAGCCATGAGGCCATCAGAGTCTAGCACCATTAGCTTAGCTTACCCCACCATTGGCTCCATCACTTCCATCTACACCAATGGCCAATTTACAAGTGAGACCATACTCCTTCTTCCCATGGAGGAGGAACCCATCCTAGTCTACTCCCCAACCATTGAGATCCCAAGTACTTTGATTAGCCAACCCATTAGCAACCTTGGCCCAATTATCTTAGAGAGAGATGATTCGCCATTTGAGGACCTTGAGAACATGGAGTACCCCTACCTAGGTGACCCTTACCATAATCCCTTTGACCCTTTTCTATGGGAGCCTAAATCTCTATGTGACCCACTTTCCCTACTCACCACCCATCTCACCTTACCCACATCGCCCATGTCGACCCAAACTCCTCCCTTCCTAGAATCGGGTTACAACATGAGAGCCTTGACCTTAGGCAACAAACACCTTGGGATTGATGAAGTGCCCCACCCCATAACCACGTTCGTAGATCCCTTCGACCCATTCACGTGGACGTTCAAAAGTCATCCCACATCTATGCACATGGAAGTCACCTTTGGGATAAACATGCATGTGTCCAGGCCTACCACACCATTTGACATGATTCATAAGTCGGATACATTCATCCACATCACCCACATGTCAAGTAGGCAGCATAAGTGGACCATATTCGGATGTATTGGCCCACCTTCATTCATCATGAGTCTTAAGCATGATAGGAGCATACATGGATGTCCGGGTCCCCCGACATTTATCACACCCATGCATAAAAGGTTCATCTATGGATGTCCCGGCCCTCCTAAGACTACCACAGTCTTCATAGCATCAAAGTGTGATCGGTCTACATTTGGCTGCCCAGGTCCACCTTAGCATACGCATTCTCGCAAGCATATAGGAAGGATCAATGAGACTTACAAAAGGCGGGCAGATGCTCATCGGCGCCACTACAAGTTCCAAGTGGGAGACTCGGTGATGGTGAGGACGGAGCAGCTCCTTCCGGGACCTGCCTCCAAGTTGAGGGCACGGGGTTCGGGACCCTTTCGAGTTCTACGACGACTTGGCAGCAATGCTTATGAGCTTGACCTACCAGAAAGCTATGGGGTGCACCCTACCTTCAGTGTGGTGGACCTGGTACCCCACAAAGGCCCCGCGGTGGAACCCAGTGAGGAGCTTGAGCCTTTACCCCCCCTTATGAGAGACACTCCCGGAGGGACTCCACTTTCTAGCTTGAGAGACCGACGAGAGCAGGTAGAGGCAATACTGGATGAGCAGAGTGTCATTACGAGGCACAGGGTGTATCAGCGCTATCTAGTTAGGTGGAAGAGCCGTCCCCCGATCGAGGATACATGGGTGAGTCAGGGAGGATTTGATATGCTTGGATCCCGACATGATGGAGCAGTACGACAGCCAGGCAGACCCATACTCGACAGGGTCGAGCTCTCCCCACCCCGGGGGATTTGATGAGGGCATCTCCCGACACCCCTCTAGCTTTGATCGCCTACACACTCTTGATATGGATTGATCATGATCTACACTTGTTATCTTCATTTCCCAAGTTTCATTTTATGTATTTTCTTTTTATTGAGTCCTATCTTATGTATTTTCCTTTATTGAGTCATATGGTTTTAGTCCATTTCCCTTGTTATGTTTAATTGGGCCTTATTACTTTAGTTATGGGCCCATAGGATTGAGTCTAGGATATGCTCGGTCTTTTATCTTATTGTCAAGGGTATTTTGGTCATGTAAAGAATGGTTGCCTATATATAGGCCCCATCTCTCCTCTTGTATTCAACTTTTGATGAATATTGAAGAAAACCCTTTCAAACTCTCAATATCTCTCTCTCTCTCATTATATCTCCATTCTCTCTCCTCCTCTCTCTAAATTTCGAAATTCACTCTCTCTCCTCCCCCTCTCAACCACTTCCAACCCCCACCTACCTCCATTAACTCCCCACAACTTCCCACAACCCCTCTTTAATCCTCACCTAGTCCCAAGGAAGTTCCACCACTCAAAACCCCACCCTCCAACCACCACCTACCCCTTTCACTTCCCTAAGCATATCTCCACCTTCCCAAGGCTGAATTAACTCATTCCAAAGCCCAAATTCGAATCTCCCCTTCCCTCCTTGCTCCCTAGGTCGCACCCCTCCTCTCCCCTCAAGCCAAGTTCACCCCCTCCTCTCTTCTCCACTCCAGCTTTGTGTGCAGGCCGACCTGCAGTTTAGCACTCTGTTGCAGCAACGTCCACGACTGCATCCTGGTTCTGCTGGTGGCGTGGCCTAACTTTCTGGAAAGACCTCCCTGTGCTCTTCGCAGGCGAGGTGGAATCACTCCATTCTGAGTTCGTGGCCGTCCGTGAAGGCTGTTCTTCCCCGACTGCGCAGAACCTCTCAGACCAGGAGCCAGAGCGGCAGAGAAGACTCTCCCACGACAAACCTTGAAGGAACCAGTCTTCGAGGTCTTCTACAAAGTTCTTCCTCCCCCTGTCAGCGTCCAGGAACAGAAGGCGGAACCCCGTTCGGCATCCGAAAACCAGAGATACCAATTTTCTACCACACCCACGCCGGTCTGCCTCCTCACAGTCTGCACCGACCACCGTCCACTTCTCTGGACACCCAGCTCATCTCCAACATCAGAAGACTTCTCCGTTTGTTTTGCTGCAAATTAGACTCGTCCACGATTCCAACGAGTCTAGCGGTGCCAAATTTGGAGCTCAGGAGCGATCGTGGCAGCTTCTGAAACCTTCTGTTTCAGACTGAGCTCGGCCAGAGACCAGAGCTGCATCCATCTTCCAGTCGCTGGAGCAGTCAGCCCCCAGATCAGAACGTCGTCCAAAAAATTCAAGCCACACCCCTCTCCGGTTAGCAAGCTTTTGGCGCAAGTTTCACGAGATTCTAAGTTCGGTGGAATTATTGGCAGCATCAACATCGGCCCTCTATCCAGAATTACAGAAGCTAGGTAGAATCGGCAAAGCTCGGAAAGTCGACTCTATCTCGCTCGTCCCCTCCCCGCTTGGCCGGCTGAAGGCCCCTCCCTGCGTGGAGGTAATTTTTGGTTGTAATACATTAACCCCCACCCCAAGATCCCCCCCCTTGCAAGGGGCGTAGTGCTGTACCTCTTCACATTTTCAGGTCAAGCTCCATCGCCGCGGCGATCGGGTGTATACCCTCGCCTCCCGGAGCGCCCTCGTCTTCGAACGGGATCGGTGTCTTCACACCGATCAGGTGAGCTTCTGATCACACCCTTGTAGCTTCATTTCTGCAAATGTAGTATTGCCTTGAATGCCCGTCGGACGGTAAGAGAGTGCTCGGAATTCATTTTAAGCAATATCATGCCCACCGCGGCCCGTGAGTGAGTGCCACCCCACACCCCGCCTTGCGGGCCAGCGACCCACAAAGTTGGGACTCCAAGGCCCATTGGAGGTCAGCCTTAGCATTGTAAGTCCATTAGGACAATTGGGTCCCACCTCGGACCCTCACCATCATCTCCCGGACCCACCGGGTGAACGTGTGAACCGAGTGAGCAGAAATCATCGTTGTGAGAATCATTGAGCGCTTGTATGCTTGCGGGTCTAAGTCCTAGGGTCACCTTATCATATTTAGTGGTCTTTGGGCTGTGCCACATCAATTTCATTTGATTTCTGTCAAAATTCATGATTCAAAACTGTGTTTTATGACCCTAGCATGTATATTAAGAACCCTAGAGCATATGGTTAAGATCCCAATACATTTAGACCCCAAATCATGGAGTTTTTCATGTTTTACGGAAGCCCATTCGGGTCTGGAAACCCAGGGGTCAACCCCATGGGTCGACCCATACCACCCAGCAAGCAGAAATTTTTCTGCCTTGCATGGGTCGACCCATGGGGTCGACCCACAGTTTCAGGGGTCAACCCATGGGGTCGACCCATCACCAGACTGGCTCCTGGAAGCCCCAAGGGTCGACCCAATGGGTCGACCCATGCCTGGAATTTTTCCAGGGGTCGACCCAATGGGTCGACCCATGCCTTGTAAACCCGTTTTAAGTTGTTTTGTGACCCGGGGATCGATCCGGATCATTAGGGGATCGACTCATCCAACTTAATACATTTGAAAACTATATTTTTGAGGAACTAATGACCTATTCATGTACCCATTTGATTTCGATTTACATTGGTTCCTACATTCGATTATGGTATTAAAACATGCCGTTTACCATCTCCTTTGCAACACACACAATGGTTAAATAGAAACCCACATGATTAGTGGTTAATTATGTAACTAAATCTCTGTTAATGCATGTTGTTACACTCTTGTGCGAGCTTGTTCCTTACCTTACCATCTTGAATCATCTTTTTGGCAATTGTCTTAATGCAAATGATAATAGATAATCCTTGGTATATGAACTTGGTAATTAGGATTAAGTTTATTGTTAAGTTGCTGTTTTAGTCGTTATTACTCCAGTATAATGGATTGCTTACACACTTGAACGGTACACTGTCAGCCGTTCTTTCTTGACCCCGTGGACCAAGTTTTGGTCCAATTCTTGTAATGTGGCATAGAAGTAACCGTATAACCGAGTTTTTGTTTTAGTGAATCCAAGGACAAGTTAGTCCTTAAATCTCACACTTGTGGCAGTAATTCCTCTGATTAATTGGCCATTAAAGATTGACTGAATGTCTAGACGGATGGGGCTTTGGACCCACTAAATCATTGCCAACGCACCGTAGGGGCCCGGTCTGGTCCTGGGGAGAGCGCCCGAAAAATTATTGAGCCCATGGGATGTTAATGACATGGTGAGACATTGCACCGAAATACTTGCTTGTTTGTTGCGTCAATGACAAAAATATCTCGTTACTTGTTACTTGTTACTTGATCGTGCTTGGATTGTTGTTCACATACTTGCTCGTTTGGCCAATTCTCAATTCTTTATTACTATCTCCTGTGGTAAATTCTTGTACTTGCTATCTTATTATTTCTTGTCATCATTATATTTCTTGACCTTGCAAGATCTTTGTATTACGCTGTTTTATAGTACCGTCCTTTATTTCTTTCATTTAGCATGGCATATGAAAATGTTATTAAACTGTTAATCACATAAATTTGCATGTTATTTCCTACTGAGCGTCAGCTCATAGTTGTTGTTCCCCCCTTTCCAGGCTATTCCGGTGACGATGCGCATACCGATGGGGAAGGGCAAGAGTGATGTCTTTTGAGTGTATTTCTTAGTGGATGCCGAGTTGGCCTGATTGTTTACCTCTAGTTATTTCCTTAGAGTTATGTTAGCACTTGTTACTTTTGGAGTCAGTTGTTGTATTAAAATTTAGATTTGGAAGTCATGTTGATCGTGTATTAGCCGTGTTGGTTATTGTAATAATTTGGAATCATCTTGATCAATAGTTTTGCATCTTCCTTAGCACTTGTCAAATCGTTTAGCTTAGAATATTTATTTACTTTCTAGCTAGTTTCTAACTGTACGTCCCGATATTCCGCGTCGGGGCGTGACAATTTACTTGGTATCAGAGCCCTAGGTTTCACATTCCTAGGTTTTCCTAAGTTCTAGGTTTTCTAAGTTCTGCATTGCATCCCAATAACCCGGTATATTAAAAGGTGTTGTCCGAACATTAGGCTACGCCTATCGGGAAGGTCGCATACTTGCGCGAGTGGTCTTCGGATCAATTATCTCCGCCAGGTACCGAGTGTTGGTCTTGTCTAGGTGCATTAGACTCCTAACCTTGTTAAAGTCCAAGAACCCGACCTGGTGAGATTGGGTAGAAACTTGGGTTAAGTTCGTATCTTAATAGTATTATTATCTATCTTATTGAACCTAAGTAATCTATTCCTCGTGTAGGCCTTTGCAATGGCAGCAGATCGTGCAGAGTGGAGGAACTTGCAGCGTACAGTTCAAGGACTTACGTAGGCTTTACAATAAGTGGCTCAAGCAGGAGTGGCACATCATGGCACCGGTGATCTATACCGAAACTTCTGGGGGATGAATCCGCCTAGATTTGGAGGCTCGACTGACCCCGATGAAGCCGAACATTGGCTGGATGAAATGGGAAGGATCTTCGAAGTTATGCAATGTACCAGCCAAGAGCGTGTCCTTTTGTCTACATTCCAACTGGAACGTGATGCAAGAACTTGGTGGGATTCTATCAAGGTGACTCTTGGTGATCATCAAGTTTTATGGGAAGAGTTCGAGGAATTCTTTAACAGCAAGTATTTTTCTGACCGAGTGCAAGAGAAGAAAGCAGCAGAGTTCGCGGCCCTAAAACAACGAGATCTATCCGTGGCAGAGTATGAGGTTCAATTTTCATAGCTTTCTCGTTATGCTACACACCTTATTTCCACCGAGAAGATGAAGGCCAAGCGCTTTCTTAATGGGTTGAAGCTACATTATATCAATCAGTTGGCACCGATGGAAATCTCCACTTATTCTAAAATGGTGAGGAAAGCTCAAGTTCTAGAGGATACTCTTGAGATGACGGAGAGAATCCGTGGTAAAGGCACTAAGAAGGAACTACCTACGGGTTCCGGGAATATCAAACCCGGGTATAGCAAGAAGAGGCCTGTTAGTGGACCTGGTTCGTGGAGTGGGTCCGGATCGTGGAAGGGCAAGATGCTGAAGCGCGAAGACAAGAAGCCTGGCCCTATTGTCCCATTTGCGGGCGTGTGCAAGTTTTGTAATAATCCTAGTCACAAGGTGGAGAATTGCTGGCGCAAGCTAGGCGCCTGTCTACGATGTGGAAGTAAAGAGCACCGTATCTCTGATTGTCCTTTTATGTCGGAGCAAGCTACACCGGTAAAACCTCAAGTCTTCAAGAAACCACAAGGTAAGCTTTAAGCTTTGCATGCAGAGGAAGCAGGAACTGATGAGGACGGTGGACTCGTCGAAGGTACACTTATTATACTCGACAAGCCAGCATTTGTTCTTTTTGATACTGGTGCAACGCATTCATTTATTTCTCGGAGATTTGCTAAGTCTTTAGCTGTGGAACCTGTTTTGATGAATTCTCCGTCAGAAATATCAACCCCTATTGGTGCTAAATCAGCAATACAGTATTTCTATCCTTCTAGTATGGTTATGATTGGTGACCAGAACTTACCAGCAGATTTGGTTTGCATGGACATGAAGGATTATGATGTAATCCTAGGAGCAGATTGGTTGACTCGATATGAGGCTAATGTCCACTGCAGTTCTAGCTCTGTGTCTTTTACTAGACACCCTAGACTTTCTTTTGTGGGAGTTAAGCACCATAACTCCGTATCACTTATCTCGGCTCTTCGAGCTGATAAGCTGATGAGACGAGGATGCGAGGCTTTTCTAGCCTTTGTCTGTGCAACCCCTGAGCAGCAGATTGAGATTAAGGACATTTCTGTTGTCCGAGATTTTCCTGATGTCTTTCTAGAGGAACTACCATGACTTCCGCATGAGCGGGAAGTTATATTTTCTATTGATCTCATTCCTGGCACATCTCCTATTTCCAAGGCTCCTTATCGTATGTCTCCTGCGGAACTGAGGGAGTTAAAGCAACAGTTGATGGAGTTCCTCGAGAAGGGTTTTATTCGCCCTAGTACTTCTCCTTGGGGAGCCCCTGTATTGTTCGTCAGGAAGAAAGATGGTTCGATGAGGTTGTGCATCGATTATCGGCAATTGAACCAGCAGACTGTCAAGAATAAATATCCATTGCCGAGGATTGATGAATTATTTGACCAGATAGCTGGAGCTCAATATTTTTCTAAGATCGATCTTCGATCTGGATATCATTAGTTGCGGATCAAGGAAGAGGATATCTATAAGATAGCTTTCCGCAGCAGGTATGGTCATTTCGAATTTGTCGTTATGCCTTTTGGTCTAACGAATGCTCCAACAGCTTTCATGCAGTTGATGAATGATGTATTTCGGCCCTATCTTGATCAATGGGTCGTGGTATTCATTGATGACATCTTGATTTATTCTAAGAATGAGGAGAAGCATGCTGAGCATCTGAGAATGGCATTGCAACTGTTGAGAGATCATCAACTATATGCTAAGTTCAGTAAGTGTGAATTCTGGCTGCAAGAGGTGTCCTTTCTTGGACATATCATCACCAAAGACGGTATTTTTGTTGATCCTTCGAAGGTTGAGGCAGTGAAGAATTGGATTCAGCCTACCAGTGTGACTGAAGTTAGAAGTTTCCTAGGCCTGGCTGGCTACTACAGAAGATTTATTCAAGATTTCTCTAAGATTACGGTACCTATGACAAGATTAACCCGCAAAGAGAACAAGTTTGATTGGTCAGATGATTGTCAGCGAAGCTTTCAGACCTTGAAGGAGTGTTTAACTACTGCACTTGTTTTGGCTTTACCTTCAGGTGAAGGAGGTTTTGTGGTATACACTGATGCTTCATGTATTGGTTTAGGCTGTGTACTCATGCAGCATGGGAAGGTGATTGCTTATTCTTCTAGGCAGTTGAGGAAGCATGAAGAGAACTATCATGTTCATGATTTGGAACTAGCAGCAGTCGTGTTTGCTTTGAAGATATGGAGGCACTACTTGTATGGAGAAACATTCACAGTGTTTTCAGATCACAAGAGTCTGAAATATTTGTTTTCCCAGAAGGAACTCAACATGAGGCAGAGAAGATGGTTGGAGTACTTGAAAGACTTCGACTTCTCGATCGAGTATCATCCTGGCAAAGGCAATGTTGTGGCAGATGCATTAAGCCGTAAGCCTGTGGCTAGATTATCAAGTCTCATGTTACAAGAGTGAAAGCTGTTAGAACAATTAGCTAGCCTAGATCTGAATATTGATAATGATCGGGTTATGATTGCTCAGATTCAACTTAAGACCGAATTGTTGATGAAAATCAAATCTTTGCAAGATAATGATCCCGAGCTAGTAGAGATAAAGGGAAGCTTGAGCAGCAAACCTGACTTCATGATGGCTGAAGATGGAAGATTGTTATTCCAGGGTAGAACATGTGTACCTGATGGAGCTGGAATAAAGAACAAGATTCTGGAGGAAGCACATAGATCCAGATATACCATTCATCCTGGAGGCACTAAAATGTTCAAGGATTTGAAGAGATCTTTTTGGTGGCCGAACATGAAAAGAGAAGTTGCAGACTTCGTGAGTAGATGCTTGGTTTGTCAGCAAGTTAAGGCTGAACATTTCAAACCGGCAGGAAAGTTGAAACCACTTGACATACCCCAATGGAAGTGGGAAAGTATTGGCATGGATTTTATTATGGGTCTACCTAAGACTCGTGGTGGATTTGATGCAATATGGGTGATTATTGACCGATTGACAAAGTCAGCTCATTTCTTACCCATTAAGTCCAAGTGGACGGTTGATGTATTGGCTGCTTTGTATTTGAAGGAAGTGGTAAGGCTCCATGGCATACCAGTCAGCATTGTGTCTGATCGAGATCCCAGATTTACTTCACATTTTTGGAAAGGACTGCAAGCGTCTTTGGGTACTCGTCTGAATTTCAGTACTACTTTTCATCCGCAGACCGATGGACAGACTGAAAGAACCAATCAGATAGTGGAAGATATGCTTAGAGCATGCATGATTGATTTCAGAGGCAGTTGGAGTGATCATTTGGCTTTGATTGAATTCGCCTACAACAACAGTTATCAATCCGGCATCCAGATAGCTTTTTTTGAAGCATTGTATGGAAGAAGTTGTCGTTCCCCGTTATGTTGGGATGAGATAGGTGAGAAGCAATGGCTTGGACCGGATCTTGTTTCAGAATCATCACATAACATCCGTGTTATCCGAGACCGGTTACAAGTGGCTCAGTCAAGACAGAAGAGTTATGCCGACACAAGAAGAAGAGCATTAGAATTTCAAGTTGGCGAGCATGTGTTTCTGAAAGTCTCTCCTTCGAGAGGGATTCGAAGAATTGGCATTCATGGCAAGCTGAGTCCGAGGTATATTGGTCCATTCGAGATCCTAGATAGAGTGGGAGAAGTTAATTACAGACTGGCATTATCGCCTCAGTTATCTGGCGTACACAATAATTTCCAATGCTCTATGTTACGAAAATATGTGTACGATCCCACTCACATCATTCAACATGTGGATTTTGAGTTAAAGGAAGATTTGACCTATGAAGAAAGACCTATCAAGATTCTAGACCGGAAACAGTAGCAACTCCGAAATCGGTCTATACCGATGGTCAAGATTCAGTGGAGTCTGCGTGGAACCGAAGAAGCTACTTGGGAATCTGAAGATACTATGCGGAAGCGGTATCCCGACTTATTCTAGGTGAGCGATCTCTTTCCCCTATCCTCCGTATTTAGTGTAGTGAATTTAGAGGACCAAATTCTTTAAGTGGGGGAGGGTGTAATATCCCGATTTTAAAAATCTAAAATTTAATTGTAATAATTGAATTTTTAATCAAGGTAAATGAATTTCAGAATTTAATATTTAATTCCTTAGTAAATAGAACTAGTGAATTTTCGACTACCTTATAAAAATCTGGAAAAATGCTAATTGGGTCTAGAGTGATGTATTTAGCAACTTTATCTTATGGGTTTAACCCAACAAAAATCTGTAATTAGGTCTAATTAGTGGATTAAGCCCAAAAGTGTACACTTAGTTCACTATACCTGACCTTAACTTAAAACGCGAGATTTGAGCTTAATGCTCAACCAATGACCCCAAATCCTTTTATAAATTTAATTAGAACTTATTTGAATTATTTTAGAAATTTAATAGGAATTATTTGAAATTATTTGAATTTATTTGAATTTATTTGAATTTATTTGAATTTATTTGAATTAATTAGATTAATTCTTTAATAATAGAATAAGTCACTTTTCGACTATTTTATAAAAATTCATAAAAATTATATTCTTATATAAGTCATTTCGTTTAACATTTTTATCTTCTAGAGCTAAGCCTAATAAAATCACTAACTAGGCCTAATCAATGGGTTAAGTCAATTTTTCACACCTACCTAACCCAAATTCGTGTTCATTGTTAACCCCAACTTAGAACGTCAAATTCGAGCTCATTTCTCAACCAAATGAGATGATTCCAGAGGCAAATGAAAGGTATTACATAGAGGAACATTTCCCCTCTCATAATGCCATGAAATCTTTACCATATGGTAAGTATTTGGGCGCGCAAGAGCTTGGTCAACGTTGGCGGTGGTGTTTGGAACACGCCACTTGCTTGGTCGATTTCTCCCTTCCTGGAAGGATCCAGAAGGAGTATGACCTATTAAAAGAAAGCTCTATGTGTCTAAATTCATTTGGTAGCTGTGGTGTTCGCAGAGAATTGAGATCTGGAGAGATCTCTTGCGATTATTGGAGGAGGGTCCGAGTTCGTGGGTTTTTCTTAGGTCTTTCTTCTTCCTTCGATTGAGGTAGGTAATATTGGCCAAAATATGCAAGTAGATATATCAATTTGTTCCCCTCTTCGTTAGCTTTCCAGTGATAGTAAAAGCCCCAAATGTTATTAGGTGTGGAGTGAGATATCGTGGAATTAGTGAAGGGCTGTCAACGGACGTTCTTGGTTCCAACTTCTCAGTTTCTCTTCGATTCAGATAGGTTATAACAGCCCAACTTCTAATTAACATATACGAATGTAATCATTAGCATGTTAGCTTTCTTTTGGCGTTAAAAGCCCCAATTTTTATAGATCATGCTTAGAGTATTTCGTGTTTTATTAGAAGCATGCTAAAAAGCTAGTTTTTTCATGTGTTCTTCAAAGAATAGGTTGTATTTCATTTGATTTCTGTCGAAATTCATGTTTCAAAACTGTGTTTTATGACCCTAGCATGTATATTAAGAACCCTAGAGCATATGGTTAATATCTCAATACATTTAGACCCCAAATCATGAAGTTTTTCATGTTTTACGGAAGCCCATTCGGGTCTGAAAACCCAGGGGTCGACCCCATGGGTCGACCCATACCACCCAGCAAGCAGAAATTTTTCTGCCTTGCATGGGTCGACCCATGGGGTCGACCCACAGCTTCAGGGGTCGACCCATGGGGTCGACCCATCACCAGACTGGCTCCTGGAAGCCCCAGGGGTCGACCCATGCCTGGAATTTTTCCAAGGGTCGACCCATTGGGTCGACCCATGCCTTGTAAACCCGTTTTAAGTTGTTTTGTGACCCGGGGATCGATCCGGATCATTAGGGGATCGACTCATCCAACTTAATACATTTGAAAACTATATTTTTGAGGAACTAATGACCTATTCATGTACCCATTTGATTTCGATTTACATTGGTTCCTACATTCGATTATGGTATTAAAACATGCCGTTTACCATCTCCTTTGCAACACACACAATGGTTAAATAGAAACCCACATGATTAGTGGTTAATCATGTTACTAAATCTCTATTAATGCATGTTATTACACTCTTGTGCGAGCTTGTTCCTTACCTTACCATCTTGAATCATCTTTTTGGCAATTATCTTAATGCAAATGATAATGGATAATCCTTGGTATATGAACTTGGTAATTAGGATTAAGTTGATTGTTAAGTTGCTGTTTTAGTCGTTATTACTCCAGTATAATGGATTGCTTACACACTTGAACGGTACACTGTCAGCCGTTCTTTCTTGACCTCGTGGACCAAGTTTTGGTCCAATTCTTGTAATGCGGCATAGAAGTAACCGTATAACCGAGTTTTTGTTTTAGTGAATCCAAGGACAAGTTAGTCCTTAAATCTCACACTTGTGGCAGTAATTCCTCTGATTAATTGGCCATTAAAGATTGACTGAATGTCTAGACGGATGGGGCTTTGGACCCACTAAATCATTGCCAACGCACCGTAGGGGCCCAGTCTGGTCCTCGGGAGAGCGCCCGAAAAATTATTGAGCCCATGGGATGTTAATGACATGGTGAGGCATTGCACCGAAATACTTGCTTGTTTGTTACGTCAATGACAAAAATATCTCGTTACTTGTTACTTGATCGTGCTTAGATTGCTGTTCACATACTTGCTCGTTTGGCCAATTCTCAATTCTTTATTACTATCTCCTGTGGTAAATTCTTGTACTTTCTATCTTGTTATTTCTTGTCATCATTATATTTCTTGACCTTGCAAGATCTTTGTATTACGCTATTTTATAGTACCGTCCTTTATTTCTTTCATTTAGCATGGCATATGAAAATGTTATTAAACTGTTAATCACGTAAACTTGCATGTTATTTCCTACTGAGCGTCAGCTCATAGTTGTTGTTCCCCCCTTTCCAGGCTATTCCGGTGACGATGCGCTAGTTTCTAACTGTACGTCCCGATATTCCGCGTCGGGCGTGACAATGCCGGAGGAGAGTCTTGAGTGAAGCTCTTGGGTCTTGAGGAACCCCGGTGTGAAAGTGAAGCTGTCCTTCGGCATGGTCTTAAAGTAATTCCTCCAATCACTTCTCTTCTTGGGCTTTGGCACCCGATTTGTCACCCTCTCACATAGGCCTAGAGAATCCGTCATATATCGGAGAGGGCTCTTAGAAAAGATTTTTGAGGCCGATTGGGTTTCTTGGCATGGATCAAACTTTAGGTGGAGGTCCACCCAACAAGAGAGAAGTAGCATTGACCCATAGAGAGGCCATCCCAAGGAAGCCGAGGTGATTCCATTGTATAGGTTGGCTAGCACCGTCGGACCTATCCTTTTTCCTTCCCAAATACTAGCTATGGCACTCAAGTGGCATTCCTCTAGGTGTTCTTCCATTGAAGGGAAGAGTAGACCTCCTACCATGCATATAACAAAGCCTTTCATTACTCTCTCCAACAAATTCTCATCCTCTTGGGCTTTATCCATGTTCTTGTATACCCATGAGGCTAGCTTTAGAAGGTTGATTCCCTTATGAGCTTTGATTTGGTTCACTAGATTTGGGCTTGGTATGAGGCTAGTAAGCATGTCATGTGCATTTATTGGTTTAGTCATACTAGCCATCTTTGTCTCATCTCCTTGCTTCATCTTTCTTAACCCAAAGAGCATCTCTACTTCTTCTAGGAGAATAGTGGCTTCAAAGGTAGGAAAGATGAATGTATGAGTGTTTGGATGCCATAATTCTATAAGTGATCCTATGGAGGCCCAATCTAGGTGGATATCATCATAGTGGGTAGCATGGGTTACAAGGCCAAGTAGGTGCCATCTACTAAGAAAAGACCTCATATCTAAAGAGAGTTTAGAGAGGAGTAAGGGGAGCCACTTGATCTTCAAAAACCTCCTTGGACCGGGTATATTTGGATGGTCCTGAAGAGAAATAAAAAAAGAGAAGAAGAAAAGAGAATGCAATCAGAATTTTAAAGAGAAAAGGAAGAATGAAATAAAAAGCTTTAAAATAAAATCAAACTTACTTGGCCCTTAGCTATTCTCCCGCTAATGTGGCTTGCAACTTCAGAGATCCTAGGAAATCCCATCCTAGGCTTCTTAGAAGGCCTCTGCATCATCATCCTCTTGTCCATATTTTCTTTCAGTCTTGCAGTGCTTGCTGTACTGATCTTCAGTTCTCTGATTGAAGACTCGACTACAGCTCTCAGTCGTTTGATGGGTAGCAGAAGATGCATCCTTTTTATAACTTTCGAAACATTAGCCGTTGTCAGATAATCACAGTTTGTGTTCGAGTGAGAATTAAGTCGCTGGAGTTTTGTTTCCGAGTAGGGAACGGAGCCCCAGTGAGATAGTTAATTGGCGACATATGTCTTGGCGTCATTTCATTAATTAGTGACATTATTTGTGTCGTCATTTATTCAACGCCTTTTGGGCGGGCATCATTTGCATTCCGATTCCAAATCGAATGGTGATTGTAATTAACGCCCTCTTGGCTGCCGTCATTTATAATTGTAACGCCTCTATGAAGAGTCGTCATTTCTTGAGCTTACACTTTTGACCTACTTTACAGCATTATGATTATTCATGAACTTAAGTGCAATTATATCTTGATGAAGTTGATTGTATTATGCACTTATGATCATATTTTGAGCTTTATTGATTCTTTGATGAGCTAATAATTTTTGGAGCACAGAGAAGCATAGGTTATGCAGGTTTTGAGATGATTTGCACTCCACTGGTAATATCATTCCATCCATTGTTCTTTCATGTATGTATTTTTACTATATGGTATTCTACGCTGTTATAGCATGTCAAGGACCTTGTGGTTCTGATGAACTTGGAATTTGAGTTCCCCTTCATCAAAAACTCTGATAATTCCAGGGGAATCTTGATCGCACGGATAGGCCGTTGGGTCATCTAAGGTTTGGGACGACGGTTCCGCTTTCTGAGTTGATGCATGGATAAACGGGCTTCGGCTTAGTGTCAGCTTAGAGATCTGGATTCCTGACCAAGTCTTGATGGTTTAACAATATTATCCTTGATTATTTTCTATTTTAATTTATTTTAATTTTTTCTTTTAGCCCAGCATGCATCATGTAGGACTTTGAGCTTTAATGATGAAAATCCTCATATTACGCTAATAATGAGGGCCACTCGCTCTTAACTAAGTTGACATGAGATATTCCATTCCAAAATCAAGTACTATATTCTCCTTGAAGCCGCTCAGGCTGGTTCCTTAAAAGCATTTGTTTGCTGGGTCATTATCTCACATTCATTTTATTTTCCTGCAAACCCACCTTGGTTGTAGCACGTCCACATTGGCTGGTACCCGCTCTCTAATGGTGTCTTTCCTTCCGTGCCCTCACGCACATTTTGTTTATTAGTTTAGTTCCTTCATCCAGCTAATCATTGCTTTCTCGTAATCATCTCATGTTGTTTCAGTCAGAATCCTAGAAAGATTTCCAACTCTTAGTGTCGGAGGCGTGTCACATCACACCTTGGCATCTACTTATCACTTCGTTCCTACTTCATTCCGCTTGTTGCACTTTCGCTTCATTCCGTCTCACTCCCTTGTAAAGCAGACGCCAAGGCGGGGCAGCTGTAGACACGCCAAAATTGATGCTATGTTGAGTAAATCTCATGTCACCACGTGACGCTCCAAAGCGGACTTCAATATTGGCTTAATATGAAGTTTTTCTGATCATTTGGTAGTTTTTTTCATGACAATTCTAATTTTCCATAACAATCGTCATTTAACTGACAACCTGATGGGGGTCACGATTTCACAAATATACGACTGTTCACACAGGCGTTGTTTCCTGGGTTTTACGAATCCCAAAGAAAATTAAACTCAAAGAATTGACGCCCATCTTTGGGTTATTTGACGCCCATTCAAACAGGCGTCATTTGTCAATTTTAAATTAGGAAAGTCCTTTATTGCCATAAATAAATCCAGGAATTAACGACTGTGTGGATGTCGTCATTTCAATTAACGCCCCTTGTCAGGTCATCATTTTCACTTTCGTCTCAGTTTCGCATGCTACCTTCCAGTAGTGATCCTTTCCCCATTTTACACTTTGTGTTCGATTGGGAAGAGGGATTCTTGCTAGAGGATTGACTGCCTTGTTTTAATCCCATTGATGCAAGGATTTTTGGGCTTATAAATACTCTTTGAATCCCTCACGCGCGAGAAAAAATAAGAGGATAATAACAACAATGAGAATGAGAGAGCCAACAAAGAAAGGAGAGTGTTTGTTCTTTTTGCAGGTATTTCTCCCAAACTCTTCCTCCACAGGCGTTCTCCTTCCCACAGGCAGCATCTTCATCCACGAATTCTTCATCCTGTTGCTGCAGTGGCTACGGCTCTTGCTTCCCCTTTACTGCTATACACATAGCAGCAAGGACACTCCCTTCCCCTTTTAGTTTGTTTTGTGTGATCATCGTATCAGCATCATCACACACTCCTTCTTACTCTCTGTTAGAGTTATCGCCATATTACATATATTGTTTTAACTTTGCATTGCATTCATAATCCCATACCTTGTTACTCCTTCTTAAGGGGTTTTAAAACCAAAACACACAAGGTGTGTTCATGCCCAATTTGATTGATTCCGTATTTCTAAAGCATTGATACTACACATCTTTGGCTAATCCACATCTTTGTTTATTTTGTGTGTTTTCTTGCAAGGGTAATCAAGCTATAAACCCCCTTTATCGATCGGCCGGTAGAAGGAGGAAGGAAGAACTTGCAATCTCACCCGCTTCATACAAGGTTATTGCCATAAATAAATCTTGGAATTAACGACTGTGTGGATGTCATCATTTCAATTAATGCCCCTTGTCAGGTCGTCATTTTCACTTCCATCTCCGTTTCGCCTGCTACCTTCCAGTAGTGATCCTTCTCCATTTTACACTTTGTGTTCGATTGGGAAGAGGGATTCTTGCTGGAGGATTGACTACCTTATTTTAATCCCATTGATGCAAGGATGTTTGGGCCTATAAATACCCTTTGAATCCCTCACGCGCGAGAAAAAAACAAGAGGACAATAACAATAACGAGAACGAGAGAGCCAACAAAGAAAGGAGAGTGTTTGTTCTTTTTGTAGGTATTTCTCCCAAAACTCTTCCTCCACAGGCATTCTCCTTCCCACATGCAACATCTTCATTCATGAATTCTTCATCTTGTTGCTGCAGCTGCTACGGCTCTTGCTTCCCCTTTACTGCTATACACATAGCTGCAAGGACACTCCCTTTCCCTTTTAGTTTGTTTTTTATGATCATCGTATCAGCATCATCACGCACTCCTTCTAACTCTCTTTTAGAGTTATCGCCATATTACATATATTGTTTTATCTTTGCATTGCATTCATAATCCCATACCTTGTTACTCCTTCTTAAGGGGTTTTAAAACCAAAACACACAAGGTGTGTTCATGCCCAATTTGATTGATTCCGTATTTCTAGAGCATTGATACTACACATCTTTGGCTAATCCACATCTTTGTTTATTTTGTGTGTTTTCTTGCAAGGGTAATCAAGCTATAAACCCCCTTCATCGACCGGCCGGTAGAAGGAGGAAGGAAGAACTTGCAATCTCACCCGCTTCATACAAGGTACATGCGATCATCTTTGTATTTTTGAGGTAACCCCTCTGGCGATCACCCTCCATAGAGCATCTCATGCTCATCCCCTATTCCTTCATGTCCCTCATATTCTAGCACATTTTCCCCCTATTTCCATTTTTCAATCTTTTCCCTCTCTTTAAAATGTCTATGTGACACGTTCACACCCGTGAGCCGTGGATTCCCACACGGACACCGGGCATGTTGTACCGTACCACCCCCCAGTCTAGGGTTTGCATCCGCGAGAGAGAGGGTCCCCTTAGAGTCAGCCAATTCCCCATTCCTCACCCTGGTTAGGTACCTTATGGTTGAGTGAACTCACATCTTAATTAACCCACTAAGGTCCTATAAGGAAAGATTCATAAGATCTATCGCTCATCATCCATAATTTCAGTGTTCACTTGGTTGTCTCTCTTCTCGTCTCTTCTCTCTCTTGTGTGTGCATCACTTCAGTGCTGTTTAGATCTTGGGTCGGATTGTTTGCTTCTTCTTCCCAGGTGCTCAGTGTATATGGAGCTGTCCCACACCCTCAGGATCATCTCCTAAGGGTAGTTCGCCTTCCCATTCTTATTTCAATCCCTTGTTTGATTCACCTCCGATTATGTCATCCTACAACTTCTCCCACCCCCCTGAGGATTCTCTCCCTCGGGGACTTCTGGAGGACCCACCTAGGGTCGCTCATGTGCAAGGGGGAGAGGGGACTGCCCCTCCTCTCCCGACCGTTGTTGTTGAGGGTGCTCAACCCTTCCTCTCAGATTCATCCACTCGCGGCTCGGCCAGTCAAGTTCTCCATATGATGGCCCAGCTGGACCTTACTCAACTCCACTTGCTGAAACAGGCCTTGCAAGGGGCAGATGCCCCGCCCTCAGTACTTTCTTCTGGCCGACTGCTGCCGCCACTTCCACACCCCCGATTGTTGGATTAGGGGCCACCTCCGTGGCCCCCATCGATCTTACTCCCATCCGTCCTCAGGCTCATCGATTCTCCACCATGGAAGCGGGCCAGGCTTCTACCTCGGCCCATCAGTCACTTGATAAGGGGAAGACCCAGATCCCCTCCATTTCTTATGATGATCCTTACACCGCGCTCCCTCCAACATCGTAGGCCCTCGTGGCCCTGGTTGATTCCGTCCGTCTGCAAGCAGGGGCCGCCTAGTTGGCTCATGCGAATATGGGCCCTTCCCTAGCCCATTATCCATCTTATGGGCTGCCCCCTCAGTCAGTCTATCCTTCGGCTCCATACTCCGATTCGATCCTTCCTGCCGTATCTTCTCCTTCCCGGGAGCGGGAACTTCTTGACAAATGGGCTGCCATGCAGCAGCAGATTGACCTCCTCCACAAGCGGCTCGGCCCGCAGTCTTTAGTTGATGTCCCCATTCCTAACTTTAAGGACATTCGTTTCCCACCGCAGTCTAAGCTCCCCGTGTACCGGAAATATGACGGGAATGGCAACCCGTTTATTCATGTCAGGGAGTTTCTCTATGAATCGGCACAGTTCCAACATGACGACCACATGATGGAAAATCTGTTTCGCCGATCCTTGGATGGGGTCACCCTTGAATGGTTCTACACATTGCCTCTGGAGGAGGCGGAAATTTTCAAGACCGTAAAGGAGAAGAGATGAAGCCGGATGAAGACTTTGCAACATATGCCGATAGATGGAGGCAGATGGCCTCGCGTGTGCCCGGGCAGATCCTGGAGGAAGAAAAAGTAAAGTTCCTGATTTCTAATGCTACTCCGACGTTCCAGAATATTTTGGTAATGAACGACATTTCTAACATGCACCAGTTGTACAGTCGGGCCCGGTTTATCTGGACCCAATTTAAAGACTCCCCTATCCATTCATTATTCGAGGCCCAGAAATCCAAGACCACCCGAAAATCCCACGACCCAGTTACGGAGGGAGTCCAAGTCAACGAGCAGGTCCAGGCTGTTCAATTCTCTAACCAACCGGCTTCACCCCGTTTTCCAGCAACCTTCTCGCAACCCCCAGTTCTCTGCTCTACAAGCCCCCCGACCCACTTTCCAAGCTCCTCAGCACCCACAACAACCATCGTCACCACAACAGCCAGAACCGCCACCCCAGTACCATAACGTCCCTCCTCCTGCTGGTTATGGGCCTGCTCGATCGGGACCCAAGAGGGTCAACTACCCGCCGCTTCCAGAAACCCTCCCCGATATCCTTTCAGCTCCAATGTACATTGGTGGCATTCAATTGCCTCCGGAGCGTCAAAATTGGAATCCGGCAGCCGATCAGTCAAGGTATTGCATATACCATCGGCAGCCCAGGCACACCATAGAGAGATGCTACCAGTTTAGAGATCTGGTGTATGACTTGCATGAAGGCCAGGGGATTGATTGGGCCCAAATGCACAAGTTGATTGAAGATATCAAGGAAAGAAGAAGACAAGCCCGGCCGCAGCAGGCGGCACCCCAGCAGCAGCTGTTCCAGCCACCGCTACAACAACAACAACCCCCATAGCAGCAGCAGCAGCAGCAGCACCAAGATCGGGATTCATCAGAATCCCATGCCAGAACATCCTCCCGCTTCTTAACAACAACCACAGCCGTCGGCACCGGCTCAAGTGAATGCAGTCCACCGCCCAGCCCCTAATTCTGGGTGGTCTTTTGATGATCAGACCCCCACTCGCCTTTTGGCCTTCCACCACACCAACTTCCCCGCACCTTCTATTCCTTCCATTCTCCGGCCCACCACCTTGGCCACCGCTCCACTCCCTATCCTCTCCTAATCACCTATTTCGCCCCCCACGTTCCCCACCATTCCGCCAACCCTTCCACCATTATCCTCTATGCCCTCCATCATCACCCCTCCATTTAACACCTTACCAATCGTCATCCCGCCGGGTCCTGTCAGGCCAACCTCCGCCATTCTCACCCCTATTTCTACCCCTTCCACTCACCCTACTGGGCCAATTGGGAGTCCATCTGATGCCGTGCCGGCATGACAATATGCCCTCCTGAGCGGGCGTCCATTCCACCACACTTACCCTTTCCCTGGTGCGTCTGCACCCAACCCTCAAGTTCCTTCCTCAACAGTCGAAGCAGAAGAAGTAGATCCCATGCAAGGCATGAAATATGACTTGCTACAACACTTAGACCGGATGCCGGCCAAGATATCAGTTTTGGAGTTGATCAAAAGGTCCACGCTACATCAGGACGCCCTCAGGGCTTTTCTGTAGAAGGTTATGGTCAACGAAGACGTGGCGGTGGATAGCTTGCCGGCGGTGTTGGCAACTATTACTAGGGGGCCTTTCATTTCATTCTCTAAGTCAAAATTGGCACCCCCAAAGGCACGGCAGATGCCACTCTGCATTACCATTTCTTTGAACAAAGTGGCGGTAGAGTTAGCTCTAGTGGATACAGGTGCTTCCATCAATGTGTGTCCACTCAGTACACTATGTGCCTGCAACATTTCGGAAGATATGTTTAGGCCGACACCGACCACAATTGCAGCATATGACAACTCCAGACGAGCCTGCCACGGGGTCGTGACAATTCAGGCCGAGCTAGGGCCTTTGGTAATGGATGTGGAGTTCTACGTTCTGGACATAGACCCGATGTTCAAGGCAATTCTGTGTCATCCATGGATAAACATTTTGAATGTTGTGCCCTCAACTGCCCACCAATGCCTTAAGTTCCCATTTCAAGGTCGGGTGGTTAAGGTGAAGAGTATCTCCACAGTCCAATCAGTTGATGCAATTGTGACTAAGATTCTTCCCACTTTGTGGCCGAGCAATAGGCCAGTTCTTTCAGTTATGGACTTGAACTATTCATGGGCATATGCGTCACGCAAGCCCACCACTGCGCCAGTAAATGTGAAAATTAAGTCCAAGATAAGAGATTCAAAAGGATGGCACATGATTTTAAAGTTAGGCTATCAGCCGGGCCTGGGCCTCGACACGCAATTGTAGGGGCGTACTAAGCCTGTCCCTAAAGATAGAAAAATGGGCCGGAGAGGCCTTGGCTACCGGGAGTCAGCACTGTCCATACTGGGAGACTCCGGGCCGCTGACGTGGGATTATCGTCAACATTTTGTGAAAGGCCCATTGCAGCCCGGTACCTTGAAGAAGCCGTCGCCATGTCCTGATGAGAAGATTGATGCCACCCATGCTGTTGCTGACCCACCGCCGCCGCTGAAGGGGCTAGTGGGTGATATGGAAGATTTTTGCAGCTGTTTTGAGAAGATGTTTCAAGAAGAAGAAGCTCGTCTGAAGAAGAGGGAGATGCAACTGGTAAAGCATTCTCCGACTGAGTTAGCTCACTGGAGGCCACAGGAAGTGGGGAGCTCCATCACTACCTTTGATTTGTCTCCGTCCCGTCTTGCCTCCTTGTTTCAACAATTGGGGTTTGTCCCCTGTTCCCCTCCGATCATGGTCCAACCGTACTTCACGGAAAGACCGCCTGAAATCTTGTTTATGCCATGTGCATGTGGGCGCTGCCCACCCATTGATTTATCAACTCTGTTTACTCCTCCTCCTCCTAATGCCCAACTCCATGAAATGTGGTTTTCATCCTCCGACCCATTCTTCGATTGCATCTTCCCCGATCTGTTTCCCATGCAACTCCCTCCACCCCCGTCTTCTTCTTCCCGTTGTATGATCACCTTCGACCTCTAAAAAAAATGCCAATTTTAAAACGGAGGTGTTAATGGAGGATTACGCTGTGTTCTGCTCGTCTTCCCGGGGGCATGAGACCCTTGATCTTTTCCCTGTAGACTTCTTGTCTCCTAGGGTAGATGTACATTCTGCAGAGTCTCCTAGGTTGGTAGAGTCAGTTGGGGTAGAACCTAGTTCTAGTTTAGTCAGACCATCCACGTCTGCGGCACACCCTGCGATGCATCATCCTAAATCCGTTCCAGATAGGTTCCTCCAAGATCTAGCTCAGAGATGTCATGCCCTTCTTAAGTGCCCTGAGTTTGTAGAGACC
Organism: Amorphophallus konjac; assembly: GCA_022559845.1. Classification (NCBI taxonomy): domain Eukaryota; kingdom Viridiplantae; phylum Streptophyta; class Magnoliopsida; order Alismatales; family Araceae; genus Amorphophallus; species Amorphophallus konjac. The sequence goes on from CM040122.1 coordinate 270,037,479, forward strand.
GCGATTGTTTTAGAAGATGATGAGGAAGTAGAAGGGGTGTGGAGCAATGACGGATTAGGTGTATATGAGATCGTAGATGCGAAGGACCCAGCCGATGATAAGGAAAGTGATGTGGATGCCACTGTCGATCTGTACGCGTAAGTTTTGAAGAGGTTTGATGAACCGTCATCGGCAGTGGATGAAGCCACTAAAGAGATCAACCTTGGAACTGAAGAGGACCCCAGGCCCATAATTATTTATGCTAATCTCCCTCCTCAGGTTGAGGAGGAGCTGATCAAGGTTTTGAGGGAGTACATCGATTCATTTGCCTGGTCCTATGAGGACATGCCGGGTCTTGACCCCACGTTGGTTGAACACCGACTCATTCTTAAACTAGGGGCAACACCCGTTAAGCAAAAGGCGAGAAGATTCCACCCGTAAATGGCCTTAATGATAAAGGAAGAAGTCGATAAATTGCATAAGGCCAGGTTTATCAGAGTGGTTTTATATCCGCAATGGGTGGCGAACATAGTCCCGGTAATGAAGAAAGATGGAAAAATTCAGATTTGCATCGATTTCAAGGACTTAAATAAGGCATGTCCGAAGGATGATTTCCCGCTTCCTCACATTGATGTACTGGTGGACAACACGACTGGGTATGAGGCCCTCTCATTTATGGATGGGTATTCTGGTTATAATCAAATTCGTCTTGCTCCTGAGGACCAAGAGAAGATCTCTTCCACCACGCCCTGGGGCACGTACTACTATGTCGTTATGCCATTCGGATTAAAGAATACAGGTGCCACGTACCAACAAGCAATGATGGCTATCTTCCACGACATGATGCATGTGTACTTAGAAGCTTACGTGGATGATATCTTGGTAAAGTCAAGGTCCAAGGAAGAGCACCCTACCATTTTAGCCAAAGTGTTACAAAGGGCTAGGGAGTACAAATTAAAAATGAATCCAAAGAAATGCGTATTCAGAGTTGCATCAGGGAAATTGCTTGGGTTTATAGTTAGCAAATGAGGGATCCTGATTGATCCGAATAAAGCTAAGGCCATTATGGAAATGCCACCGCCTAAGAACATCACCGAGCTTAGAGGTTTGATTGGGCGATTGTAATCATTAGGAGATTTATATCTCAACATTCGCAAAGGTGCAGCCCATTCTATGAATTATTAAAGGCAGGAGCTAAATTCGAATGGAATGAACAATGTCATAAGGCCTATGAGGATCTTAAGGTCTATCTTTCCAATCCCCCGATTCTGCAACCACAAATCCCTAGGAAACCCCTGATATTATACATTTCTATCATTGAGGACTCCCTAGGAGCTGTTCTGGCACAGGTGGATGATGAAGGAAGGGAAAGGGCAGCATACTACCTTTCGAGGTTGTTTAATCCCGCTGAATCCAGGTATACTACCATGGAGAAGACCTGCGCAGCGCTAGTATGGGTAGCTCAGAAACATAAACACTATTTCCTTGCCCACGAGGTTAAGCTGATCTCTAGAATGTGTTGAACATGTGTGCAACATGATTACTTTTATGGTTTTGATGATGTCTACCTCTGTAGTCATTAATGAGCTATACCTGTACTTGATAATGTTAATATTCATACATTTCAGGTCATTATACCTCCAGTGCAGATGATCAAGATCACGAGACATGGTTCAGCAAGTCTATACATCCAACAAAGTCCATACACTTGGGTTCAGCAAGTCTATACATCAGCAAGTCCATACACTCAGCTTCAGCAAGTCTATACATCCAACAAAGTCTGTACACTCAGATTCATCAAGTCTATACATCCAACAAAGTCTGTACACTCAGATTCATCAATTCTATACATCCAACAAGATGAAGTCTGTACATTGGCTGCTAGCACAACTCCAAGTCTATACTGTTGACACCCGTTTTATACCCAATAGGTCGGGTCATCTCCTTGTTTCATTCTATATGATGCTCCGAGTTGTTCACTCTTCATTGAATCTCTTGATCAGTTGAGGCCTGTTTCTTGGGTCTTAATTCCTGATTAAGAATTGGCTCCTGGTGGCGTTTCGTTGGCAACAGCTTAGCAACCCTTCATTGCTATTCTTGAAACTCAATGGTAATAACGGTCCGAACCAGGCGCGCTGTTTCATTATAACGCATGGGGCCTGGACCGTTACTCTTTGAAGAGTCCTAAGGCTTAAGGCCTCGTTGTAAAGCTTATCCTTTTGATTCCACGTTGATAATAACGATCTGTCGTGCAGCCGTTGTTTCATTCTGACGCCCTATGCCTTGGCCGTTGCTTCCTTGAAGAGTCCAACTTGTTGGGTCTTCTTCCCGTTGATCTTATCTTTTAGGGATAAGGTTGATAGTAACGGACGATCCTTGATGCGTTGCTTTCAAGTGGCGGTCTGTCGTGCAGCCGTTACTTCTTTCCGAGAGTCCTGGCAGTTCAGGCCTTTTCTTTGCTACTCCGTGGTCAAGATAAGGGTTTGGATTGATGATATCTCTTGCAAATCTGATCCTCAGGACCTTCCGTTCGATTCTATGGACTCTTGGTGATATTATCTTTGAGGATTTACTAAGAGTTATCTCTTTATCTTGCTTGATTATCCTCTGCTCGACCTGAGAGTTTGAAGGTCTATAAATAGAACCCTTGACTTCATGGCCCGAGGAGAGGAAGATTTGAATTCACGACGAAGTGCTGCCGAACTCAGGAGCCATCTTCATCCAGGAGGAACTGCTTCCCACGTCCATCCATCTCATAACCAAGGGAGTACTTTAGTTTTGGTCTTTCAAGTTTATCATTGCATGCTTGAGTTCTTCCCTAGTTTTTCCTCAATCAAAGCATTGTCCCTCCTCTTTCTCCACGTTTTTCGCTGTCCTCTAAGCATACAAACATCTTCCCAAGCTTTTAAAACACCCAGAGAGGTTAAAAAAGCAAAAACTCCCCGGTAATCCACTCTCCTTTTGATGATGTCAAGTCCTTTGAGAATTGATGCTATGCTTGTGAAAAGGACTAATTGAGGTTATTGTGTTTGGTCTTTCTACATCTTTGGCAGGTTTACAGGTTCATTAACGCGAGGCCTAGGTCTTCTAGCCGGCTGGAAGAGTTGGAGTTAAAAGAATTCAAGCTTTGTTACTGCAGGTTATCTAACGGTCTTGTGCAGGCGCGTCACTCTATTCCGGTGGTCTATCGTGTGGCCGTCACTTCCAAGTAGCGCACAGGGTTCTGACCGTCACTTCTAAGTTGATCTGCAGGCTTTCTCTGGTTTTCTCTCCCGTGGGCGGGTGTTTCATCCACCTATTTCCAAGGTATATTCAGGTCTTTGACTTGTTTTTACTTTGGTGGCGATCACATCTTTCCTTGGTATTGGGCATTAGCTGTCTTCTTCCTCATATCTTTCTTTTTTTTTTCTTGCTTGTTCCACCTTCACGGTGTGTTTTTATTTACTCCTTGCTCCACGCCCCGGCGTGTGTTTTCCTTTTTTTAGCATAGTTTGATTGAGATAGCATGCCCGTGCTAGAGCTAGCTATGATTGCCTAGGTTCATGATCACATGTTCATAGGTTTGAGTAGATCTTTGATTGCTTGTTTGTCATCTTACCATATCACTTTTCAAACTTCAAAAGAAAGATAGAAGATAGATAAATAAATATCAACAGATAATTTTTTGGCGATCACGGTGGGACAACTTGTGCCAATCGTGCTTTTGATTCTTATTTAAACCTGCCATCATCTACTTGTTGAGTTGCCTTTTGTTTCCCCTTTGTTTACTGCTCATTCTGGTTTTCTGAGTTCTCTGACGGCCCGGTGTCCCCGCGTCACAGTCCTCTGACGTAGGGGCATTAGACCGCCGCTTTGGTTCTGCTGTGTGAGCTTCCACGGGCTTTTCGATTACTTCTGTCTGGTTTTGGTTCCCTGGCTCATCTGACGGTCTCATCCCCCTGCGTTATATATTATCTGGCGGTCTGGCCTTCGACCGTTATTGTGCTCTGACGCAGGGTCCTTCGACCGTTATTCTCCTGGCAGGTACGCATCCGAGGTGCATTTACTTCCGTAGTTTTTGCTGTGATTTATTGCTTGGGTGATACTTGACCTCCTTCTTGCTTTGCTCATATCTCCATATCATTGTGTGCACCATTGATTGTTAGATTCTAGGCTAGACTTTGCATGCACTCCGGTGCGCATAGGGTCATTCATCTTTTCATACGTTAGATTGCATTTTCCTACCTTGTTGTGAGGACCTCTCGTCTCCATATTCCTTGGGGCCAACTAGGAAATCACAGCAGGGACCTCCATAAGTCCCCGCGAGCCGTGGATTCCCACACGGACGCCGGGCCGGTTGTACCTTTCCTACCACGAGTCTAGGGTTGCATAAGTGAAGGAGTGATCCCACTGAGAGTCAAACCAAGTCCCATATCCATCTCCTACTAGGAACCCATTGTTGAGAGCACATATCAATTAATCCACTAAAGTTCCAAAGGAGAAATCATAAGAACCTTGTTGCATCATCTTAAACAACTTGGTTGATTTTGGGTGTGTTCATCTTTTATCATTTACATCTTGTTAGAGTCACCTAAGTTGGTTGCTTATTGAGTGTTTTTGTGTTGGTTGTTTTTGCATTTGTCAAGGTTGTCTGTTGCATGTGGAGTTATTTTCGTCCGTCTGAATCATCTCCTCGAGTCAGTTCCTTCTTCACATTCTATTCTAATCCCCTCTTCGAGTCCACCATGGCATCCTTCAATCCTCCTCGCTCCCAAGAGGACTCTCTTCCTCAGGGGCTCCTTGAAAACCCCCCTAGGGTTACTACATTTTCCTCTGGAGAGGGGACTGCCCCTCTCCCATCCTCCGCTCCTATGGAAGGCGGTCAAGCTACCCCTTCTCTCTCTACTCCTTCCGCGGGCTCCGTCCTTCATATGATGGCCCAATAGGTGGTCAACCTAACTCCAAGTTCTATATCAAGCTATGCAAGGGTCCAATGCTTCTCCCTCTGCCACTATCCAAGGTCAATCTAATCTTTCCATTATTGGGTCGTCCGTTCAGCCCACTCCGATTGATCTCACTCCGGTCCAACCCCGGACCATCACTTTCGCTGGCGTGGAGATGGGCCAGTCTTCTAATTCAGCCCATCAAGCTTTCGATAAAGGAAAGTCACCCATCCCTTCCTTTGTTCAGGTGGATCATCACAACTCTGGTTCAGTAGCTCCGCAGCTCCTTATGAACCCGTCCGATTTCTTACGCCCTCAGCAAGGAGTGGCCCAAAACCATTCTAATCCGGGTCTATCTCAGGCCCAATATCCTTCTTACGGGCCTCCTATTTCCACTGTCTATCCTCCCACTCCTTCTTACGGGCTCCCGCCTGTTGCTACAGTCGTTCCATCTGCCCCTCAAATACAATCGGCATCCTTCACTACCCCTGCTCCCTCCCTGATGGGGGCATCCCTTGCCCCTCCACTTTTTTGAGGCTCAGATCGTCGTCGGCTTATGCCATTATGTTCGTCATATGTTTGTGAGTCTAGTCATGTAATTTTTATATTTTATTTGAGTCTTAAACCATGTAATTTTCCTATTATTTGAGTAATGTACCTAGGTTAGTAGGTTATCTACCAAGTCTTGTGTCATTATGTTGGTTTGTTAAGCTATTGGGCCCAACTAGTGGGCTAGGCCCAGGGGCACCCCTCCCTTGGACTGCTTTGGTCATTAGTTAGCTTGTCAGGGTCATTATGGTCATATGAAAGTATGGAGCCTATAAATAGGCCTCCCCTTTCTATCATTGTAACAACTTTTGATGAATCAATTTGAATAGAAATATTTCCCAAGTCTCACTCCCCTCCACTAAATTTCTCTTCTCTCTCTCTCTCATTATCTCTCTCTCCCTCTCTCTCTTCAAGAAGGGGGCGCACCATTCTCTCTCTCCTCCCTCCTCCCAATCACTCCCAACCCCCACCTACCTCCATTAACTCCACACAACTTCCCATAGCCCCTCTTTACTCCACATCTAGTTCAAAGAACCCTCCACCAATCTAAGCCCTACTTCCCAACCACCACCTACCCCCCTCCACTTCCCTAAGCACCCCACCACCTTCCCAAGGCTGAATTAACCTCTCCCAAAGCCCAAATTCGAAATTTCCTCCCCTCTCCCATCCCTCCCACACCCTAGGTCGACCCAAACCAGACCCCCCTTGGTCTGGTCGCCCTCCTCCTCCTCCTCTCCATCTCACCCTCTCTCTAGTGCACACCCACCCCTCATCTCCACCTCCAGCTGCTCCAGCCCCCCTCTCCATCTATCCCTGCGACTCCAGACCCCCTGAAGCCCTAGCCACGTCCTTCCCATCTTCTCCAGCCATCAGCCAACCTCCCTCTTGCTGAGTTGCCCCACTCCTACATCATTTGCCACCATCAAGTTGTAGCTCCATCAGCAGTTCGCAGGCAGCAAGATCGGGTCCTGGAAGCAGCTTCATCTCCGACACTTCCCCTCATCTTCTGGTGGCATGGCATACACCGTTGGAAAGGTCATCCAAGGATCTTTCTAGGCGAGGTGGTTTCATCTTCGTCCAAGCACCGAGCTGCCGGAAGGAGTGATTCTCCCTTGACTGCACAAGATCTCTCAGGCAGGGAACTAGAGCGAGAGTGGAAGCTCGACCACGAAGAATCTTTTGGGATTAAGATCAAGTGTTCTTCATCAAAGATCTTCCCTCTCAAGTCCTCTTTCATCCTCAAGAAGAAGAACTGCATTTGGAGATCGGCATCTAAAGTTACGAAGTTTCTACTCCAAGTGTGTCAGGTCAGTTTATAGGAGCCAGAACCGACACCTCACTACTCATCTGATCGTCTCGGTCTTCTCCGACATCTTCCGACCACGCCGTTGGTGCCAACAGAAAGAAGACCCGACCACGGTTTGAACGGTTCATGTCTCGTCTCAATCAGAGCTTGGTAGAGATCGTGGCACCCTCTGCAACCAGCCACATTGTTCTGCACCAGACAGAGGCAGAACCAATCAGTCCGGTTCCAGACTCTGCCCCAGCCAGCAACGACTTTACCAAGCTCAACAAAAATTCAGAGATCATCCTTGGTCCGTTGGCAAGCTTTTAGCGCAAGTCTCATCAAGTTCTGAGCTCTGTGTAATTTTTGACAGCATCATCACCGCCCCACTGTCCGGCAACTCTGAGATTGGCAGAACCGGCAACTCTCCGAACGTCGGGTTTCCTTCATAACTCCCCCACCCCGCTTGGCCGGCTGAAGCCCCCTCCCTACGTGGAGGTAGTTTTGGATGTAATTATCTTAATCCCCACCCCAAGATCACCCCTCCTGCGAGAGGCGTAGTGTTGTACTCTTTGCACTTTCAGGTCAAGCTACATCACCGCGGCGATCGGGTGTATACCCTCGCCTCCCGACGTGCCCTTGTCTCCGAGCGGGATCGGTGTCTTCACACCGATCAGGTGAGCCTCTGATACTAACCTTGATAGCCTTACTTCTGCGAGTTTAGTATTGCTTTGATTGCTCGTCGGACGGTGAGAAGAGGGCCCGTACTTGTATGCTCTTTTGTTGGTGCCCACCGTGGTCCGGGAGAGAGTGCCACCCCAAACCCCGCCCTGCGGAGCAGCCACCCACTAAGTTGGGAATCCTTGACTCTTTGGGGTCAGCCTAAGCCAACTAAGTCCTTTAGAATCATTGGGTCCCGCCTCGGACCCTTGCCACCATTCCCCGGCCCCGCCGGGTGATCGCGTGTGCCGTATGAGTAAGACGCTATTGTGAGAATCATTGGAGTGCTTGTATGCTTGCGGGCCTAGGTCCTAGGTGGTTCATTAGATACTTAGTCATCCTTGGGCTGTGCCACATCAAGTGGTATCAGAGCGGTCATAGGCTTGTCCTCACAAGTCTAGTCTTGGGTCATCATACTAGGTCAAAGGTGCATCCGCACACCCGTGCATAGCCCACCCAACCTTCTTCCAATCCCACTATGAATCCAAAACGCCAAGGGATACCTACCACTAACACCCATGACTTCCCTGGCCACGTCAGTTACCTCATGAAAACCTTGACCCATGCCAATGGCAAGCTTGATAACCTATCTAGACGACTTGACCAACTAGAAGAAAATTGGCCCGCCCCAAGGATGAATGATAGTAGGGCTCCTCCATCACCTCTCACCTTTGATGGGACTCATCATAATGAGTATTTAGAATGGGAGGCTTCTATGGACCATTATTTCACTTGGTATCCAATGACCGAAGAAGAGAAGGCCCAATTTGCTAAAATGCAACTTTCTAAACGTGCCCAAACTCAATGGTTGCAAATTGTCGGGATAAGGGTGCTTAGAAGGGAACCTTCCATCACCACTTGGGGGGACATGAAAGAACAACTTAGAGCTAGATATGTTTCCCCCTCCTACTCAAAACACCAAAGCCTAAGGAGCACTTCAACTCCTTCACCCCCTCCTGGCCAACCCAAGACTCTAGTCCCCCATTCCCCACCACTTCCCACCTATCCTATCCCGACCACCACATCTACACCCTACCTACAAGTCCTCACCACAACCATAGCTCCACAAACCCAATTGGGCCCCATGACCACCCCTCCACCTAGGCCCATGACGACCACCACCCCCCAACCCAAATTCCCCCACCAAACCCATATCCCACAAGCCCCCTTGAACCCCACCATTATCCCTCCATCACCCCCAAAGAAAGATGCACCTCCCAAGGCCAACCAACCTAAACCCCCTCACCCAACCCACCTCCCGCTTCCTACACCAATCTTTCCCCAACCTAGGCCTCCATGACTTCCCCTTCCTATCCCAACCCAAGTCCACCCTTGCCCACCACCCCGAGTGCGCCATGCATCGACTACCACCAACCCACCCACCATAGACCTTCCTACCCCATTGTCCTTAGGAGTTGCAACCCACACCCTCACCTAAGTGGAGAGGGATACCAATCCGGATCCACCTCCCAAGAGAGAGGAAATCCAAGGGCCACACAACTCACCCACCACTCCTAGCCTAGCTCCTCAAGAGCTACACACCCTTCCCCATGACACCGTCACCATAGATGAGTCCGTACTCCAATGGCTCAAGCAAGGCCTCACCATTCCTAGTTCACAACCAAGCCACCTACCCATGGGACATCAATCCCAAATCATTTCCACTCAGTCTCATGTCACTTATCAAACCTCTTATTGTGTGGAAGATTTGGGAGACTTAGTGGCCTGCCTGCATTGGCAAGTCCACTTGACCGATATGCTAGCCATGAGTCCGTCGGAGCCTAGCACCATTAGCCTAGCTTACCCCGCCGTTGGCTCCATCACTTCCATCTACACTAATGGCCAATTTACAAGTGAGATCATACTCTTTCTTCCCATGGAGGAGGAACCCATCCTAGTCTACTCCCCAACCATTGAGATCCCAAGTGCTTTGATTGGCCAACCCATTAGCAACCTTGGCCCAATTATCTTGGAGGAGGATGACTCACCATTGGAGGACCTTGAGAACATGGAGTACCCCTACCTAGGTGACCCTTACCATGATCCCTTTAACCCCTTCCTAAGGGAGCCTAGATCTCCATGTAATCCACTCCCCCTATTCACCACCCACCTCACCCTACCCATATCGCCCATGTTGACCCAAACTCCTCCCTTCCTAGAATCGGGTTACACCATGAGAGCATTGACCTTAGGCAACAAACACCTTGGGATTGATGAAATGCCCCATCCCATAACCACCTTCCTAGATCCCTTCGACCCATTCACATGGAAGTTCAAAAGTCATCCTACATCTATGCACATGGAAGTCACCTTTGGAATAAACATGCATGAGTCTAGGCTTACCACACCATTTGACATGATTCATAAGTCGGGTACATTCATTCACATCACCCACATGTCAAGTAGGAAGCATAAGTGGACCGTATTCGGATGTATTGGCCCACCTTCATTCATCATGAGTCTTAAGCATGAGAGGAGCATACATGGATGTCCGGGTCCCCCGACATTTGTCACACCCATGCATAAAAGGTTAATCTATGGATGTCCCGGCCCTCTTAAGTCTATCACAGTCTTCATGGAATCAAAGTGTGATCGGTCTACATTTGGCTGCCCAGGTCCACCTTTGCACACCATACTCTTCACACCAACATCACATCATAGTGCATGGCATACGCATTCTCGCAAGCATATAGGAAAGAGCAATGAGACTTACAAAAGGCGGGCAGATGCTCATCGGCGCCACTGCGAGTTCCAAGTGGGAGATTCGATGATGGTGAGGATGGAGCGGCTCCTTCCAGGGCCTGCCTCCAAGTTGAGGGCATGAGGTTCGGGACCCTTTCGAGTTCTGAGACGACTTGGCAGTAATGCTTATGAGCTAGACCTACCTGAGGGTTTTGGGGTACACCATACTTTCAATGTGGCGGACCTGGTACCCTACAAGGGCCCTGCGGTGGAACCCAGTGAGGAGCTCGAGCCTTTACCCCCCCTTGAGAGAGACACTCCCGGTGGTACTCCACTTCATAGCTTGAGAGACCGACGAGAGCAGGTAGACGCAATACTGGATGAGCAGAGTATCATTACTAGGCACAAGGTGTATCAGCGCTACCTGGTTAGGTGGAAGAACCATCACCCGATTGAGGATACTTGGGCGAGTCGGGAGGACATGTTGCGACTTGACTTCGACATTCTGGAGCTGGTACTATCGCCAGGCGGACCCATACTCGACGGGGTCGAGTTCTCCCCACCCCGGGGGTATGATGGGGGCATCCCTTGCCCCTCTACTTTTTTGAGGCTTGGATCATCGTCGGCTTATGCCATTATGTTCGTCATATGTTTGTGAGTATAGTCATGTAATTTTTATATTTTATTTGAGTCTTAAACCATGTAATTTTCCTATTATTTGAGTAATGTACCTAGGTTAGTAGGTTATCTACCAAAGTCTTGTGTCATTATGTTGGTTTGTTAAGCTATTGGGCCCAACTAGTGGGCTAGGCCCAGGGGCACCCCTCCCTTGGACTGCTTTGGTCATTAGTTAGCTTGTCAGGGTCATTATGGTCATATGAAAGTATGGAGCCTATAAATAGGCCTCCCCTTTCTATCATTGTAACAACTTTTGATGAATCAATTTGAATAGAAATATTTCCCAAGTCTCACTCCCCTCCACTAAATTTCTCTTCTCTCTCTCTCTCATTATCTCTCTCTCCCTCTCTCTCTTCAAGAAGGGGGCGCACCATTCTCTCTCTCCTCCCTCCTCCCAATCACTCCCAACCCCCACCTACCTCCATTAACTCCACACAACTTCCCATAGCCCCTCTTTACTCCACATCTAGTTCCAAGAACCCTCCACCAATCTAAGCCCTACTTCCCAACCACCACCTACCCCCCTCCACTTCCCTAAGCACCCCACCACCTTCCCAAGGCTGAATTAACCTCTCCCAAAGCCCAAATTCGAAATTCCCTCCCCTCTCCCATCCCTCCCACACCCTAGGTCGACCCAAACCAGACCCCCCTTGGTCTGGTCGCCCTCCTCCTCCTCCTCTCCATCTCACCCTCTCTCTAGTGCACACCCACCCCTCATCTCCACCTCCAGCTGCTCCAGCCCCCCTCTCCATCTATCCCTGCCACTCCAGACCCCCTGAAGCCCTAGCCACGTCCTTCCCATCTTCTCCAGCCATCAGCCAACCTCCCTCTTGCTGAGATGCCCCACTCCTACATCATTTGCCACCATCAAGTTGCAGCTCCATCAGCAGTTCGCAGGCAGCAAGATCGGGTCCTGGAAGCAGCTTCATCTCCGACACTTCCCCTCATCTTCTGGTGGCATGGCATACACCGTTGGAAAGGTCGTCCAAGGAGCTTTCTAGAAGAGGTGGTTTCATCTTCGTCCAAGCACCGAGCTGCCGGTAGGAGTGATTCTCCCTTGACTACGCAAGATCTCTCAGGCAGGGAACCAGAGCGAGAGTGGAAGCTCGACCAGGAAGAATCTTTTGGGATTCAGATCAAGTGTTCTTCATCAATGATCTTCCCTCTCAAGTCCTCTTTCATCCTCAAGAAGAAGAGCTGCATTTGGAGATCGGCATCTAAAGTTACGAATTTTCTACTGCAAGTGTGTCAGGTCAGTTTACAGAAGCCAGAACCGACACCCCTCTACTCATCTGATCGTCTCAGTCTTCTCCGACATCTTCCGACCACGCCGTTGGTTCTGACAGAAAGAAGACTCGACCACGGTTTTAACGGTTCAGGTCTCGTCTCAATCAGAGCTTGGTAGAGATCGTGGCACCCTCTGCAACCAGCCACATTGTTCTGCACCAGACAAAGGCAGAACCAATCAGTCCGGTTCCAGACTTTGCCCCAGCCAGCAACGACTTTACCAAGCTCAACAAAAATTCAGAGATCATCCTTGGTCCGTTGGCAAGCTTTTGGCACAAGTCTCATCCAGTTCTGTGCTCTGTGTAATTTTTGGCAGCATCATCACCGCCCCACTGTCCGGCAACTCTAAGATTGGCAGAACCGGCAACTCTCTGAACGTCGGGTTTCCTTCATAACTCCCCCACCCCGCTTGGCCGGCTGAAGCCCCCTCCCTACGTGGAGGTAGTTTTGGATGTAATTATCTTAATCCCCACCCCAAGATCACCCCTCCTGCGAGAGGCGTAGTGTTGTACTCTTTGCACTTTCAGGTCAAGCTACATCACCGCGGCGATCGGGTGTATACCCTCGCCTCCCGACGCGCCCTTGTCTCCGAGCGGGATCGGTGTCTTCACACCGATCAGGTGAGCCTCTGATACTAACCTTGATAGCCTTACTTCTGCGAGTTTAGTATTGCTTTGATTGCCCGTCGGACGGTGAGAAGAGGGCCCGTACTTGTATGCTCTTTTGTTGGTGCCCACCGTGGTCCGGGAGAGAGTGCCACCCAAAACCCCGCCCTGCGGACCAGCCGCCCACTATGTTGGGAATCCTAGACTCTTTGGGGTCAGCCTAAGCCAACTAAGTCCTTTAGAATCATTGGGTCCCGCCTCGGACCCTTGCCACCATTCCCCGGCCCCGCCGGGGGATCGCGTGTGCCGTGTGAGTAAGATGCTATTGTGAGAATCATTGGAGTGCTTGTATGCTTGCGGGCCTAGGTCCTAGGTGGTTCATTACATACTTAGTCATCCTTGGGCTTTGCCACATCACTCCCGAGAGCAGGACTTGCTTGACAAGTGGGCCACCCTGCAGCAACAACTCGACTTTCTCCAGAAAAGGGTTGGCCCACAATCCTTGGCCGATATTCCTGTTCCGAGCTTCCAGAACATCCGGTTCCCTCCGCAATCAGAGCTCCCCAACTATCGCAAGTACGACGAGAATAGTAATCCCTTCATCCATGTGAGGGATTTTCTTTATGAATTGGCGCAGTTCCAATATGATGATCGCCTCATGGCGTACTTATTCCGCCGATCTTTGGACAGTGTTGCTCTGGAATGGTTCTATTCTCTACCACTGGAAGAGGCCGAGAGTTTCAAGGTAGTAAAGGACAAATTCATCCAGCGGTTCCAAGGCAGGGTCGGCCCTGAATATTCATTTACAGATCTAGTAGCTGAGAAGATGAAGCTGGATGAAGAGTTCGCCACCTATGCAAACATGTGGAGACAAATGGACGCTAGAGTACTGGGCCACATTCCGGAGGAAGAAAAGGTCAAACTGCTGATCTCCAATGCCACCCTGACCTTCCGCAACATCCTGGCCATGAATGACATAGCCAACATGCATCAACTCTATAGCCGGGCGCGCTTCATCCAGACTCAATACAAGGACTCCCCTATCCATTCCCTCTTTGAAAACCAAAAGCCCAAGTACCACAAGAAACCACAAGGGCCGGTTACTGAGGGAGTCCAAACAAATGGGCAAGTACAAGCCGTTGCTTTTCCATATCAGGCCACACCTTTCCGCTACAACCAAAACCCCCGCAATCCACAAAACTCCGCTCTGCAAAACTTCCAAGCCACTCCACAAAACCCTCCCCCCGCCTTCACCATTCCGCAAAACACCTTCACCACACCACAACAACCCTCACCACCACCACAATACCATAACGTCCCTCCACCCAACGGCTACAACAACAACAATCCAAATAGCAAGCGCCCGGCTCCCAGGAGAGCCCAGTATCCTCCATTGACGGAGACACTTACAGATATCTTCTCGGCTCTCATGTCAGTAAATGCAATCCAACTTCCCCCGGAACGGCCCGTTTGGAACCCGGCAGTCGATCAGACTAAGTATTGTATGTTCCACCGGTAGCCGGGCCATACCATAGAAGGATGTTTTCAGTTCTGAGATCTTGTGTATGACCTACATGAAGGGCAGAGAATCGACTGGGCCGAAATGCATAGGGCCATTGTTGAGATTAAAGAAAAGAGAACGCAGCCGCAGGGGCAGCAAGTGCAGCAACATCAAGCACCGCAGCAGTAGCAGCCGCCACAACAGCAGCAACCACAGCAAGTACAAGACCTGGGCATCCATCAGAACCAGATGCCAAATCATCCACCCGCTCCTCAACAGCAGCCGCCAGCACCAGCGCAAGTAAACATGGTCCAGCCACCGGCCCCTAACGCCGGATGGTCTTTCGATGATGATGGCGCCACACCGCGGGTCATGGCCCTCCACCATAATCACCGCAATCCTCCCTTCATCGTCCCTGCGCAGCCGACGCCCTCTCAACTCGTCCTCCCATTCACACCCACTCCAGCAAATCCTCTACCACTCTCCATTCAGTCATACCCTCCATCGCCTGCTCCCATCACCGTCACCACACCACCACCCAATCCTTCACCCATTCTTACCCAGCCGCTAACCTTCCCTCCACCCGCATCAATATTCCTCACCACCCTGCCTTCCACCAATCCTTCATCCATCATCCGCGCACCGCCCATTAACCTCACCAACCCTACGCTCCACCAAACCGCCTCCCCCGCACCACCTATTCCATTCATCCATCCAGCAGGGTCCATCATACTATCTTCAGATGCCGCGGCAAATTATGCGTTAAGGAGCGAGAAGATGTTCCATCGGAATTACGCTACTACTTCTAATCCCCAGTCCTCTAAGCCGGTGGCCGAGCAAGAAGAAACTGAACCTTTGCCGGGTACTCAATATGACTTGCTGCATCATCTGGATCGAGTACCCGCCAAAATATCTGTGCTGGAGCTGATCAAAAGGTCCACCCTTCATCAGGATACGCTGAGGGACTTCTTACAGAAGGTGATGGTTAGCGAAGACATGGCAGTTGATAGCCTACCAACGGCACTGGCAACTATCTCCAAAGGGCCGGCAATCACATTCTCTGAAACCGAGCTTGCACCTCCGGGGGCTCGGCAAATGCCGCTCTGCATAACAATTACCCTGAATAAAGTCGACATTGAAGCAGCGCTGGTGGACACAGGGGCCTCAATTAATGTTTGCCCGCTCAGCACCCTCCGAGCATGCAACATATCTGAAGAGTTACTACGGCCTACCCCCACCACTATAGCAGCATATGACAACTCAAGGCGAGCATGTCACTGGGTAGTCACCATTCAGGCAGAGCTCGGGCCCCTTACTATGGCCGTGGAATTCTATGTTCTTGATATCGACCCTATGTTCAAGGCTATCTTGGGTCATCCCTGGATTGACACACTAGGCGCCGTGCCCTCCACCGCACATCAGTGCATTAAATTCCTCTTCCAAGGGAGGGTAGTCAAAGTTAAGAGCTTATCCACAGTACAGTCAGTAAAGGCTATTTCAGAGCAGGTTCTTCCCACACTATGGCCAAGCAGCCGGCCCATTCTGTCAGTGTTGGTTTTGAACTTTCCTTGGGCCTACACATCCCCTAAGCCCGTCGCTATTCCAGTTAATGTCAAGGTGAAGCCGCAGATTCAAGATTCAAAGGGGTGGAACATTATATTGAAACTGGGCTATCAACCGGGGAGAGGCCTCGGTGCGCAACTGCAAGGGATGACTAAGCCTATACCGAAGGGAAGAAAAATGGGTAGGAGAGGTCTCGGCTACAAAGAGACAGCATTATCTATGATGGGCGATTCTGGGCCGCTCACCTGGAATTATCGTCAGCATTTTGTCAAAGGGCCTCTCCAGTCTGGCACATTAGCTCCAAAGCCGGTTCAGCAAGAAAGGAATATAGTTTGTCTAATTGCCAGTCCTTCGCCCTTGCCAGGAGGGTCAGATGATGACATGCTCGACTACAGTCAGGCCTTGCAGGGGCTCTTTCATGAGGAAGAATGTCAGAAGAGGCAAGAGGTTCGACTGGTGCAATGGAGGCCGAAGAAGCAGCCTATTGTTGATTTACAGAAGAAGGGGAGCCCCCCAATTGCCTTTTCTTGGTCTCCCTCACGCCTCCAATCTATTTTCCAGCAAGGGGACTTCATACCCCGCCTTCCTCCCATCATAATAAATCCATCTTTCATTGATCCACCCGAGATTGTATTTGTTCCTTGTGCTTGCGGGAAGTGCCCACCCATTGATCTATCCACTCTCTTCACTCCTCCTCCTCCCAACGCCCAACTCCACGAGATGTGGTTCTCTTCCTCCGATCCTTTCTTCGACTGCATTTTCCCCGAGCTGTTCCCTATGCAGCTCCCACCTTCTCCATCTTGCTGTGTAGTCTCCGCTGATCTCCAAAAAAAAACGTCAAATTTGAAACGGAGATTTCAGTGGAAGATTACGCTATCCTGTCGCCATCTTCCCCCAGGGGCACGAGTCCCCTGCACCTTCCCTTCCACTAGGTCTTCTGTCCCCTAGGTTAGGATTAGGGTCCGTCGAGTCTAGGGAAGTAGAGTCAGTCAGGTCTAGAGAAGTAGGGTCTTGTTCCAGGTCGTCTAACCCTTCCTCTGCTGAGCCGCGCTCGCTGGCGCATCCTTCCCGGTCTGTTCCTAATAGATTCTTGCAAAATTTAGCTCAGCACTGCCATGCTCTTTTGAAGTGCCCGGAATTTGTTGCTACGGCAATCGTAATTGAAGACAACGAGGAAATAGAAGGGGTGTGGAGCGATGACGGATTAGGCGTCTATGAGATTGTGGATGAGAAGGATCCAATTAATGAAGACAGCGATGTAGATGACACCGCCGACTTATACGCACAAGGATTGAAAAGATTCGACGAGCCGTCGTCGTCGGTGGACGAACCTACAAAGGAAATCAATCTAGGAACCGAAGAAGACCCAAGGCCCATCATGATTGCTGCTAATCTCCCTTCACAAGTGGAAGAGGAATTGATTAAGGTCCTAAGGGAGTATAGCGATTCCTTCGCCTGGTCTTACGAGGACATGCCAGGTCTTGACCCCTCTTTAGTGGAACATCGACTCGTGCTTAAACCAGGGGCAACACCTGTGAAACAACGGTCAAGAAGATTTCACCCCCACATGGCCTTACGGATCAAAGAAGAGGTCGACAAACTATACAAAGCCAGATTCATCAGAGTAGTTTTGTATCCTCAGTGGGTGGCAAACATAGTCCCTGTTCTCAAGAAGGATGGAAAAGTGCGCATATGCATTGATTTCAGGGATCTAAACAAAGCATGTCCCAAAGATGATTTCCCGCTACCCCATATAGACGTCCTAGTGGATAACACTGCCGGGTATGAGGCGCTGTCATTTATGGATGGGTACTCGGACTATAATCAGATCCGTCTCGCTCCGGAAGATCAAGAGAAAACTTCCTTCACCACGCCCTGAGGCACGTATTGTTATGTGGTTATGCCATTCGGTCTAAAGAACGCCGGTGCCACCTATCAAAGGGCGATGATGGCCATCTTCCACGACATGATGCATATCTATATGGAAGCTTACGTGGATGACATCCTGGTGAAGTCAAGAACTAAGGAAGAACACCCCTCTACCCTGGCTAAGGTGCTGCAGAGAGCTAGGGAGTACAAGCTTAAGATGAATCTGAAGAAGTGTGTATTCGGAGTCTCCTCAGGGAAGTTGTTAGGGTTCATAGTGAGCAAACGGGAGATCCAGATTGATCCTGATAAAGCACAGGCCGTCATGGACATGCCTCCGCCAAAGAACATTTCAGAACTTCGAGGATTGATTGGTAGACTGCAATTCATTAGAAGATTTATATCTCAGCATTCTCAGAGGTGCCGTCCGTTTTATGAATTGCTTAAGGCGGGGGTCAAGTTCGAATGGAATCAAGATTGTCAGAAGGCCTATAAGGACCTCAAAGAGTATCTATCCAATCCCCCGATTTTGCAACCTCCTATCCCTGGGAAACCCCTAATCCTATACATCTCGGTTATTGAGGACTCCCTAGGGGCGGTCTTAGCACAAGTAGATGATGAAGGGAAGGAGCGGGCTGCGTACTACCTCTCTCGACTGTTTAATCCAGCTGAATCCAAGTACACCGCTATGGAGAAGACTTGTGCCGTCTTAGTGTGGGTAGCTCAGAAGCTTAAACATTACTTTCTCGCCCACCCAGTTAGGCTAATCTCTAGAATGGACCCGATCCGTTATCTCTTAGAAAAACCCATCCTTTCTAGTAGGTTAGCTCGCTGGCAGAGCTTCCTCTCTCAGTTCGACATCACCTTTGTTGTTCAGAAGGCAGTCAAAGGATATGCCATTGCTGAGCATCTTGCACATCTCCCTATTCCTCACGCCGATTCTATTCAGGATGATTTCCCTGATGAGCATCTCTCTGTCCTTTCTCATCATCCCTTCTGGTCTCTGCACTTCGACGGTGCACTCAACTCCCAAGGCCAAGGGATCGGTGTTGTCTTGCTTACTCCAGAGGGAGTAACCATCCCCTTCGCTTATCAACTTCGATTTCCTACTACCAACAACATCGCTGAGTATGAGGCTCTCTGGCCGGCTTGAAGCACGCCTATCTTCTAGGCGCGCGTTATTTGAACATCATAGGAGACTCTCAGCTCGTCCTACGGCAAGTTCTGTCCACTTACCGTACTCGTGACCCCAAGCTCAAGCCTTATCAAGATTTGGTCACACTCATTGCTAAGCGATTCCGTAAGCTGATCTATATCCATACTCCCCGTTCTCTGAACATTCTAGCTGATGCTTTGGCATCTCTTGCTTCCTCCTTAGCTTTCCCTCTCAGTCGTAGCACTGAGACCATCGTCGTCCAGAGATTGGACGCACCCTCTCTTCAAGACCCTTGGTTCATCAACCTTAGGAAAGCTGTAGAGGCAAGAGCTGAGAAGGAAGATCTCAAGGAAGTTTCATTAGCAGAACTAGAGGAGATTCTGGACGAAGAAGAATTGCCTTGGTATCATGAAATCGAATTGTTTTGCAAGGAAGGGTCATTCCCAGAAGGGGCAAAAGACGAGCAGCGTAAAGCAATAAGAAGAGCCGCCGCAAGGTACACCATCATTGCAGGAGAGCTGTATAGGCGCGCAACTAATGGAATGCTCATGAGATGCTTGGATGATGTAGAAGCTTGGAAAGTGGCTGAAGCGGCCCATTCTAGTGAGTGTGGAGGTCATGTCAATGGCCAGGCTCTAGCAAAGAAGATCCTTAGGCAGGGCTACTATTGACCCACTCTAGAGGAAGATTGCTCCCTCTATGTCCGGAGGTGTCTTAAATGCCAACTCCATGCTGATAAAATTCACTCTCCAGCTTCGTCTCTCCATCCTATGACTGCTCCTTGGCCTTTCTCTATGTGGGCTTTCGACGTCGTCGGCCCGCTCGGTGATCCTAATTCTCAGATCAAGCAGAAATCCTTTATCCTCACCGCTACTGAGTACTTCACCAAATGGGCCGAAGCCGAGGCGTACGCAGAGATCAAAGCTACAACGGTGTGCCGCTTTATCATGAAGAATATCATCTCGCGGTTCGGAGTGCCAAGCAGCATCATCACCGACAACGGACCCCAGTTCGTCTCCCAAGAGCTTAAGGACCTCTGTAAGAAGTTCAAAATTGCATTGCATCATTCATCTCCATATTATCCTCAAGGCAACGGTCAAGCCGAGGCCACTAATAAAACCCTTCTTAAAATCATCAAAAAAATGTGCGAATCTCATAAATTTTCCGATTGGCCAGAAAGATTGGTGGAAGCTCTGTGGGCTTACCGCACCTCCGTCCGTACTCCTACGGGACAAACTCCCTATTCCCTGACCTATGGGATGGAGGCGGTGCTCCCATATGAGATCTTAATCCCTTCCCTTAGAGTGCAGCTCGATAAGGAACTTAATCTCGATGAACGTCGAGAGGCGTTGCTGGTTCAGTTGGAACTCTTAGATGAGAAGAGGATGAATGCGGCCGATCATGTTTCTGTTTATCAAAAGAGGGTTTCGCGTTATTTTCAAAAGAAGGTGATTGAACGTAAGTTTATGACGGGTGATATTGTTTTGAAACGTAAATTCATTCGGTCTGCAGGTCCTAGGTCTAAATTGCAACCTAACTGGGAAGGGCCGTTTGTAATAAAAGAGGCTTATCCAGGGAATGCTTATCGTTTAATGAATGCGGAAGGTGAGGAGCTCTCTCACCCGTGGAATGGGTTGTATCTTAAGCGTTTCTTTCCTTAGAGTATAAACCACGTGCTTCCCCGGCAGCAAGATCTCCCATCCTATTTTTTTTCAAAAGAAGGGTCCCGAGTAAGGCAATCACACACCACACGACATCCCTGGTCAGGCTCCTTGTTTAAAAGACACCGTTTCTCCTTGGCCATGCCTTAGGGGAAAAGTCGAAGTCCCTGTCCGCTTCATTCTTCGGCTGAATCCAGGGGCAAGGAGTGAATAAGGAGGCGACAACCAATCCAAACACCCTAATGAGAGGAGGTCTCAAACAGGGGCAAGTCCGTTATGACCTGACGCCATAAGCAAGAAAGGAAAAGAAAAGAAAAGCACTGCTTTTTACGACAAAATCAAAAGCGTTATCTCAAAGGTCTACAAATTCCGAATTTCCGAAAACTCCAAGGAGAAAAGGAAGCCAGGCATGACAAGAGTGGCAGTACAGTTCCCCGCGGGACATTATGAGCCCGGTCGCATGCATGCCTAGGGTGGACAAAGGTTCGATGACGGACGTAAAAAGCCCCGGCGCAACAGACCAAATCTCCAATACGGTTGTGCGGTGAGAAAATCAAGTCCTAAAAACTCCCATATCTGGCCTAAGCTTACCCCCATGATCTTTTTTTCTTTTAGGACTAAGATTAGTACCCTGGGTATGACATTGGTAGAAACACCGTCAGGATGATTAGGTCTTGGCCAGGGGTTGTCCCACTATTACATGCCAATCTCGGGACTCAATCTAAAACAAGGAAGGGTTCGCGTTGCTAGAGAGGCACTGGTTTTTCAAAATCCAAAAAAAAACAACAAATATTCTCAAAATCCAAAAACAATCAAATATTCTCAAAATCCAAAAATTCAAATATTCTCAAAATCCAAAAAACCAAATATTCTCAAAATCCAAAAAAAAATAAATATTCTCAAAATCCAAAAAAATCGAATATTTTCAAAATCCAAAAAAAAAATCAAAATTGTTCAAAATCCAAAAACATCAAATATTCTCAAAATCCAAAAACATCAAATATTCTCAAAAAAAAATCCAAAACAAAACAAATCTTTTTTTAAAAAATCCAAAAACATTAAATATTTTCCAAAACTCCCAAAAATACCATCATGTGCATAGCATGCATTTGCATTTTCATTATGTTTCTGCCTATTTAATAAAGGCTCCACCCCTTGACCGAATATCAAGAAACGGTCATTATCTAACTTGCTTCAAGGCAAGGGGTTGAGTCTAAGAACAGATCTAACTTGATTCATGTTTAAAGTGTGTACAGAATGCAGGGACAAGATTCAAAGCAAAACGGTTCACGACTATGCAGGTTCAAGGTATGTAACGCGCCAACAATCAGACCGTTACAGTCGCATAACGGCCCCCTCTTCGACCGTTATTTTCCTTCAGGCATGGGCCTTCTTTCTTTCACTAGCCATCACTATAACGATCTGGAGAATACCGTTACTTGCTTATAACGGCCCAACGCCTATCCGTCATATCCTTCAGAGACAGGGTTCTATTGTTACTCTCATTCTGACGGCCTGTCGTAAGACCGTTATTTCCTTGTAGCGGCCCATTGCATATCCGTTGCTATCTCCAGAGGCTCTGCCTGTCTACATCATTCCAGCCATTCAAACCACGAAACTCAAGTCCATTCAACTGTGGAAATTTCATCTCATTCAAGCAAGCTAAATGAAAGATAATTCTTGATAAAACAAGCTCTGATGATCAAATACACATAACATCTCTCATGAACAAAAAGAAAATCAAGATACATTCAATTTCTTATCCGCAAGAGGGCGGATTCTTCTCAACTCTTTCACGTAATCTCGGCGTGTTTTGTCGTTCTCTTCAACTTCTGCTTGCCACTGATCTCTCACATGATCAGCGCATTCCGGACTGCTCGTTCATCTTCCTCGGTCCCCATCTTCCTAGGTAAAAGGGGAGGGTAGTGTGATAGTGCAGAAACGCCGGTTCGAGGTAGTCCGATCTGAAGATGGCACCGGTGCGGGTTGTAGATCGCCATGGTAGTATTCCCCACTAGCTGGAGGTCCAGGCCTTGACGTCGCGGTATTTTGAGAAGAGTGCTTCGAAGGATTCTTGGTCGCATAATGAACTTGTCCATTGGCAAAGTGTTGAAAAGAGGCGCCATTCATCCCGAGTTTTCTTATCCGCCGTCCTGCATTCAACCTGAGAAGAATATCCAAATGCCCCTCCAATGAAGAAGAGAGGGTGGCTCCCGAAGATTCGGCTAGCTGAAGTTATGTCTTCCTTAGGAAGGAATTTGATTCTCACTCCCATCCAGCACTCAAGGAGTATCATGGAGCCGAACAAAGGACCTCCTAGGCAAGCCGAGCTTAGTCCTTCATAGAGGTATGAGAGGACCGCTTGAGAGATAGACATTCCCCGCCACAGCCCGCTAATAATGCTAAGATTTTGGATGTCTAAGAGGTGGTCGGTCGTAGTAAAAAGGAAGACCCCGCACAAGCAAACCGCCACCGCCTTGGCTATTGCTTCATGTCTCTCCCACTTGTTTTTACAATGAGACACTATCCATTGTGCCAAGGGTATCAAGTGAACATGATGCGGGCTGATTATGGTCCTCACGTCCTTTGGATTATGAATGAAGTCGCTCAAGATCAAGGACGGGTCAATAGGCTCTATTGTATAGCAAACTCGGTCTTCATCCCCCGCCTTAGTCTTAGGAAGGGCTAGGTAGGTCTCTACCTCTTCTAATAGGACGGTTGCTTCGAAGGAAGGGAAGATAAAGGTATGAGTTTGTGAATGCCATAACTCCACAAGTGCTGAAATACTTGGCCAATCTAAGGATAATTTCTGAAAATTTTTGCCTAAAACCAAGAGGGGTTGAAGGTGCCAAGCTTTAAGGATTGATGTGGCTTCTATAGGGAGGGCCTTTACCATGGGAGCCACCCACTTCAGATTAGAGTAGCATCTTGGGCCAGGAAGAGGCTTGAAGAAAGAAGGAGAAGAAGAAGTCATAAAACAGATTGAAGTGCAGAATTTTCTGAACTTGGATGTGTTGTTGAGGGACTTACCACAATTTGAACATTGGAGCTTAAGTGCTTGAGAATTGATGTCAACCGTTGGAGCTCTCCATGTTCTTTCCTAGCAGCTTTAGGTCCATTATAGACCTTCGCCTCCATAGCCATCACCTCGAAGCTTCTCTTCATCTTGATTTCTACCCTTAGGAGAGGTTCTTCAACCCTAAAGCAGAGGTTTTCAGCAAAGATACGATTTTGGTTGAGTATCCAAGTTTTAAAGGTTTAATTTTAGCTTTAAAAGGATAAGACTTGAGTTGGAAGGCTTTATCTTCAATCTAGATAAGTTCTGGTAAGGGATTAGGTGGCTAAACCTCAGGTTTAAGTTCTCACGGCTCAATCCGTCTCAGAATACAACCCAGGATCTAACGGTCTATCGTACGGCCGTTATTTCACTCCGACGCGCCAACCTTAGGCCGTCGCATTTTCCTGTGGGTTTAATTCCCCGATCATGTTCTGTGAAGATTAACGATCTAAGGCCTGACCGTCATTTCTTATAACGCGCGAATCTTGAGCCGTTATATTCTCATCCACTGAGTCCTTTCTCTTCTAGGCTAAGCACTTCCTGACGGCCCTGGTTTTGGCCGTTGCTTCACTCTGACGCGTCTCCCTCAGGCCGTCGCATTTTCTGATAGTTGTCCTGACAACCATCGTTCTGCCATGATCAACGGTCTAGTCTTTGTCCGTTATTTATCTTTGACGCACCTGCCGTTGGCCGTCGTTTCTCCTGAAGCCCTACTACCAGGATGGGCCCCTGTTATGATTAACGGCCTTTCACCGGCGCGTCGTTTGATTTAGATGGTCTGAGCTTAGACCGTTACTTTCTCTGCTACTGATTTCAGGCTATTCCTTCTGCCCTTGCCTAGACCAAGCGGTCTTTCACATTATACACCTCATTCGCCCCACAGTTTTCCCTACACGCATATGTTCCTGCATATGACTCATTCATCCATTCATTCATCTCATCCGTCCCTGCACAATCAAACACACATCCTTTCATTCACTAAACAAACAGAAAACCCAAAAAAAAAAGATCTCATTCCCTTTTTTTAAAGTTACATACAAGTGATAAGAAAACATAAAAATCATTCGGCCGGCTTATCCGCCGGACCGCCATCATCCTCTCTATCCTCGGGTCTCCTCGCGGGTGGTGGCGCTATGGAGGCACTCTCCTCCTGCAGTCCCCGCTCCGCCCTCTCATTCCTCCGTTGGCCGGAGGAGCTGACAAGGAAATCCCCTACCGAGCCGCTCGGGGCAGCACTCCGCCGTGCCCCACTCTAAGAAACGCTCCGCTCCGGTCCCCGGCCCATCATCCTGACTGTCCGCTCCAGCGTCCGCAGCTCGATCTTCAGCGTGAAGATCTGACGCCGCGTCTCCCGCGCCTCGGTCCGGTAGCGATCCAGGTCCGCCGTCCCGATACGGAGCTGCTCCACCTCAGCCTGTGCTCGCGCTAACTCTGTCCGTAGTTGCTCCATCTCTGCATCATCTGAGCGTCGCGGGGCCTCCGCTCTCAGCCGAGCCATCTCTGCCCGTACAAGCTCTGTCTCCGCTCGGGCTCGATCAGTCTCAGCCCGGCTTCTCTCTGCCTCTGCCCTCGCCTGACTGGCCTCGACCACTGCTGATGCTAGCTCCCTCACCTGTAGATTGCATTTTACATCATATCATTAATCATAAGGCATTTTTAGGCATGATCATAAGCATGAGCATTTTAGCATCTTACCCGCTCCGCGAGGGTGGCCTCCGCCTCCTCGGCCCGGGCAACCGCCCGAGCAAAATCAGCCTCCTGCTCAGCCCTGCCTCCCGCAGGCTGTGAGGAAGACGATGGGGCATCCGGTCCGGCTCGTTGGGCTCTCTCGGCCCGCTGCATTTTTAGGAACCATGGTTAATCAGCATGTGCATCATAAACATCAATTGTCATAATCATAAAGCATTTTAGGTCTCACCAGAAGCTTTAGAGCGGTCCGGTACCCGTCCCGCTGCTGGATGGTGGAATGGAGTAATCCCTCTAGCTCAGCGATCCGTCCCTCATGGTCTAGCTGCATGTCGAAAGCATGAGTCAATACATCCGTCACATGGCATTTTTGCATATAGAAAGAGTTTTAGGTTTAGAATTACATACCGGTCGTCGGATACCTCGGTACACCCGGTCGCCGTAGAGTCAAGCAAAGGCCTTCAGATATGCCTCGTCGCTCTCGTCTCGTTCCTTCACCGCTCGGCCCCGCCTATTCCAGTCGTGGACGTACTTCGCCTTCCGGGCACACCAATCCACGTTGCCGCTGATGCCCCTTGCTGACTTGCCGGGGTGGTCATCGCTGTGGCGTGGAAAGGTCACCTCGGGCTGGTGAAGTCCCCGGGTCCGCAGGATCAGCCTGTAGTGCAGAGGCTCGATGATATGGATGCAATGCAGCCATATGTCTCGTCCCCGGTACGATAAAGCCGCCTCCACCCATGGCTGTCCCGTGTAACCCTCGCCGCGGTATGGGGTCCATCTCACCTGAGAGCATTTAGTTCAATCATCCGCATTAGCATATAGAAGCATTAAAAGCATGAGCATTTAAAAAGCATTTATTAGCATATAGAAGCATATAGAAATCATTTTGAGTTCTGGACTCACCGACGTATGTGGGAAGGAGTCTAGGTCATCCTGGATCGTCCGGGTCAGTCTGATGATCGACCCTGTGTCCCTCGCCACCGACCAACGCCTCGCGATCGGTATGCGGTCGGGATGGAGTAGTGCACCTCTCCCGATGCCCGGGAGATACATGTAGCTCCAGATCTGCATTTAGAAATCAAGTCAGTCGCATGGCATAATCACAGCATAATCATAATCATATAGAAAGCATTTAAATTGCGTTTACCTGTAGGAAAGGCGAGAAACCGCCCAGCATCGTCTGCCGGTCCGTGGTGCTGAGGGACTCGAACAAGAACGCGAGCACTGCCGCTCCCCAGGCGTACCTCCTGACTCTGCCCAAATCCTCTATCATCGGCAGCAGTCTGCAGCTGATGACGTCTGCCCGAGTCGCGAAGAGGAGCTTCCCGAATAGCAGCATCAGGAAGCGTCTGAGCACTCTATCTCCCTCTGGTCCTGCCTCTGCCGCCACGCGAGGGCGCACCTGGTCTATCACTCTGCCCAGATGCTCCTCAGGTAGCTCTCCCACGGCGATCGCCGCTCCTCTCAGTCCCAAGCTCTCCTGCAGCACTGATCTCGAAAGCTGAGAGGAGGACTGTCCCGGTCTGATCAAATCTAGCCCGAGCAGCTGCTGCGCCATCTCTCGGTAGTCGCCGTATGTCCACCCGGTCACTGCGGCTCCGTGGACTCTCAGTCCTGTAATCCTCGCTATATCTTCCAGCATGGGGATCATGTGGCCCCACGGGAAGATGAAGGCTCTGCTGATCGGGTCCCATCTCTCGTGCAAAGCGTACAGTAGCGGCGTGTCCATCCGGATCACCTCGATGCTGAGCACCTCGGCGAATCCCATGCCGGCTAATCTCTCTCTCTGGTAGTCGGGCAATGCCTGGTACACTGCCCGGATCTGTAGCCAGGAGATCCGCGATCGTCTCTTCCCCTGCATTGCACATTAGATCATTAATTAGTCCAATTTGCATCATATAATCATTGCATAAACATTCATAATTGAAAACAAAACAAAAATTTGAAAACTGAAAACCCTAAAAAATAGCTTAAGTCCCTGGCATGAGTGACGGCCCTGGGGTAGGGCGTCGCTTGCCTCTGACGGACTCAGCATAGTGCGTCAGACAAGTGACGGTCGCTGGCAGGACCGTCACATTGACTGCGTTTGGAAATTTTTCCCTTGCATCCCCGTGGTCTCCCACTATGGCCAAATGGCCTACAATTGCTCCTAGTGGGTTCGTAGACCCATTTCTACCCCTATTCCCCACATGCATTCATAAATAAAACACAAAAAATCAAAATTTGGAGTTAGGGCAAGGGGGGCCTACCTCACGGTCCATGCCTCTCCTCTTCTTCTTCTCTGGTTCTTTGGGCTCCTCTGCACCCAATGAGGCTTCTCCTTGATCCTCCACAGCCGTGGGACTTCTTCTTCTTCGATTGGGTTTCTCCTCGTCGGTTGTTCCTCTTCCACCGGCGGGATCGCTTCCCGTTCGAGCCGGCGGTGGAACCACCGTATGGCCATCTTCTTCCCTCTCCCCCTCTTCTGTGGTGGCGGCTGGGGTGCCTCGTCGCCGGCCATTGCGGTGGTGGGGGTTGGAATCGCCGGAGCTCTCTCGGTTTTGGTTTTTTGGGGCGTTGAGTGTGGAATGAATGGGCCGTGACCGTTCGGTTGTTTTTTTTGAAAACTCAGGAAATGCGATGGTCTATCGACGGACCGTTACATCCTTCTGACGCGCCTTGAGATGACCGTTACATGTGTTGGACTGTTTTATTGAAGAATGTGAACCGCCTGACTTATGACGGACCAGGGGTGATCCGTTGCTTAGTGTGACGCCCTTTCATAAGACCGTTATATTCTTGCAGATTTCTTGATGAACTAAAAAGTCTAATTGATGTTAAAACAGTGCCATGTTCTGCATTAATGTTCCTTATTGATGTCCCTTGCACGTACAATGGTTATGCCTTGAGTTCCTTATCATATTTATTGTTGGCTAACCTATCTTTCATGAAGGAATTTATGAGTGAAGTCATGCGTTGCCGATCATCAGGCAGGTAAGTCAGGTATTGTATTTCGTTCCCTCACTCCCTTAATGCATTACTATATGTTACTTATGATATGTTATCTCGAGAACCGGCTGGTCATTCATGTGTCCTGGGATCTGATGTTCCCCTAAAACAAAAATGATGATGATCTAAGTTCACATGTTTAATCGTTGGATAGGCCGTTAGATTGGAAAATTTGGGGACGATGGTTCTATCTTGCACGCCGTGGTTGCAGATGGTGTCCTGACTCTGATTTCTCCGATCTAGCAATATTATTCTCGAGTATTTTCTATCTTATCTTTCTTCGCATTTGTTTTAAAGATTTTGTTTTCCTTTAGCCCAGCATGCATCATACACATTCTTTGAGCATTCATGAGGCTTCATTTGTTCAAGGTGTCTCAATGATGGTGAACAGCTGTGTTCTTGATTCTGGATGAGGAGAATCATTCCACTCTGAATTAGAAGGTTTCCTTTGATCTCGTCGCTCGATTTGGTTGGCTGAAGATTCCTGTCTGGAGTTTAATCAGTTCTCTTTCCTTTCCGTTGCCTCCGGCGGCTAGCCGTGTTTCCTTTCCTTAAATTGTTAGTTCCTCCAGACATGCATCCTTTGGTTGGCTATTTCCTTGTGATCAGTTTGAAGTTTTCCAGAAAATTCCTATCACTTGTCGGTAAAGAACGGGTGTCGTTTACCTTAACGCCCTCTTTTTGATACACTCCGCTTCATTTCCGCTTCATCTTCATGTTCCATTTCACTTTCGCTTCACCTCCGCTCGCTCCCCTGCAAAGAGGACGTTAAGGAGGGGCATCTGTTGACACCCGTTTTATACCCAATAGGTCGGGTCATCTCCTTGTTTCATTCTATATGATGCTCCGAGTTGTTCACTCTTCATTGAATCTCTTGATCAGTTGAGGCCTGTTTCTTGGGTCTTAATTCCTGGATTAAGAATTGGCTCCTGGTGGCGTTTCGTTGGCAACAGCTTAGCAACCCTTCATTGCTATTCTTGAAACTCAATGGTAATAACGGTCCGAACCAGGCGCGTTGTTTCATTATAACGCATGGGGCCTGGACCGTTACTCTTTGAAGAGTCCTAAGGCTTAAGGCCTCGTTGTAAAGCTTATCCT
The DNA here is from genome assembly GCA_022559845.1 of Amorphophallus konjac. Lineage (NCBI taxonomy): Eukaryota > Viridiplantae > Streptophyta > Magnoliopsida > Alismatales > Araceae > Amorphophallus > Amorphophallus konjac. Next base: position 270,066,763 of record CM040122.1, read on the forward strand.
TTTGATTCCACGTTGATAATAACGGTCTGTCGTGCAGCCGTTGTTTCATTCTGACGCCCTATGCCTTGGCCGTTGCTTCCTTGAAGAGTCCAACTTGTTGGGTCTTCTTCCCGTTGATCTTATCTTTTAGGGATAAGGTTGATAGTAACGGACGATCCTTGATGCGTTGCTTCCAAGTGGCGGTCTGTCGTGCAGCCGTTACTTCCTTCCGAGAGTCCTGGCAGTTCAGGCCTTTTCTCTGCTACTCCGTGGTCGAGATAAGGGTTTGGATTGACGATATCTCTTGCAAATCTGATCCTCAGGAACTTCCGTTCGATTCTATGGACTCTTGGTGATATTATCTTCGAGGATTTGCTAAGAGTTATCTCTTTATCTTACTTGATTATCCTCTGCTCGACCTGAGAGTTTGAGGGTCTATAAATAGAACCCTTGACTTCATGGCCCGAGGAGAGGAAGATTTGAATTCACGACGAAGTGCTGCCGAACTCAGGAGCCATCTTCATCCAGGAGGAACTGCTTCCCACGTCCATCCATCTCATAACCAAGGGAGTACTTTGGTTTTGGTCTTTCAAGTTCATCATTGCATGCTTAAGTTCTTCCCTAGTTTTTCCTCAATCAAAGCATTGTCCCTCCTCTTTCTCCACGTTTTTCGCTGTCCTCTAAGCATACAAACATCTTCCCAAGCTTTTAAAACACCCAGAGGGGTTAAAAAACCAAAAACTCCCCGGTAATCCACTCTCCTTTTGATGATGTCAAGTCCTTTGAGAATTGATGCTATGCTTGTGAAAAGGACTAATTGAGGTTATTGTGTTTGGTCTTTCTACATCTTTGGCAGGTTTACAGGTTCATTAACGCGAGGCCCAGGTCTTCTAGCCGGCTGGAAGAGTTGGAGTTAAAAGAATTCAAGCTTTGTTACTGCAGGTTATCTGACGGTCTTGTGCAGGCGCGTCACTCTATTCCGCGGTCTATCGTGTGGCCGTCACTTCCAAGTAGCGCACAGGGTTCTGACCGTCACTTCTAAGTTGATCTGCAGGCTTTCTCTGGTTTTCTCTCCCGTGGGCGGGTGTTTCATCCACCTATTTCCAAGGTATATTCAGGTCTTTGACTTGTTTTTACTTTGGTGGCGATCACATCTTTCCTTGGTATTGGGCATTAGCTGTCTTCTTCCTCATATCTTTCTATTTTTTCTTGCTTGTTCCACCTTCACGGTGTGTTTTTGTTTACTCCTTGCTCCACGCCCCGGCGTGTGTTTTCCTTTTTTAGCATAGTTTGATTGAGATAGCATGCCCGTGCTAGAGCTAGCTATGATTGCCTAGGTTCATCATCACATGTTCATAGGTTTGAGTAGATCTTTGATTGCTTGTTTGTCATCTTACCATATCACTTTTCAAACTTCAAAAGAAAGATAGAAGATAGACAAATAAATATCAACATATACGTTGCTGCAGATGAAGTCTGTACATTGGCTGCATGTACAACACAAAGTCTGTACGTTGAGGCAGATGAAGTCTGTACGTTGCGGCAGATGAAGTCTATACGTTGCTGGAGATGAAATATGTACGTTGACTACATGCACAACTCAAAGTCTGTACGTTGCACAAGACAAAGTCTGTACATTGGCTGGTAGAACAACTCCAAGTCTGTACGTTGGTTGATGACTGCAACACAAGTCTATACATTGGCCGGCTGCTTCACACGCAAAGTCTATACATTGCGTTTTGTTGTATTCGTGCATCAAGTTACCAAGTTTGTACGCTCATGAAGCAAGGCTGTACAGGCTCATGCATGATCAAGGTATAAAGTCTATACAGAGTTCATACATGCACACAAAGTATACACGTCCAAGCCTTGATGCAAAGTCTATAGAACAACTACAAGCTTCATTCAAATAGCCAAGGTCACTGAACAAGATGAGAGTCCAAAGACAAAGATTCAGTTGGTACCTTCTAGACCAACGAGGATGAAGTTACAGACATGAACGGGCAGCTAATGGACTCAAGCGAATGAGCTGGAGGGCTGATGAACCGACCCGGACTGAACTGGGGGCTGCCCAGCTGGCGGTCGACCGCCAGCCAGTAGCGGTCGACCGAAAATCCCAGGGATCGCCCGTTTGCAGATTTCTCAGTAGAGGTCGACCGCCAGAAGCTGTAGGTCGACCGCCAGCCCCGAGCCATCAATTGTTGACTTTTGTTTCCACTTCGAAAAGGGCCATTCAACATGGATTTGTTTAATCCAAAAGTCACCTAATCACCCATGATTTATGGATCTGGTCTGGGGCTTGTCTATAGACCATTCAAAGTCTATAAAACCAATACAAGAGGGTTAGAAACCCTAGTTGATGTAGTTGATGAAGTGAATCAAAGAGAGCTCAAGGGAGGCCATTTCGCAAGCACTGTAGCACCTCCGTGAACAGTACTTCGGGCTGGAGTTCTTCATCCTTCCAAGGTGATTCAAACTCAGATCTGAAGCCAAGCAAACTCCAAGCAAGCAAGAAGCATTCAAGGCTCTCAAAGGTGATCAAAGCTACATCCATACACCTCTTCATCAACTCAAGGAGATTCAAGAAAAGATCAAGCTACATCCAATATTCTTCTTCATCAACTCAAGGAGATTCAAAGGAAAGATCAAGCTACATCTTATATCTGCTCCATCAACTCAAAAGGATCAAAGGAAGATCAAATCCTCAACAGATTCAAGATCCAACAATCTCAGACAAGATCTAGTTCATTCTAGCATATCTTCATATCTTGTTTGAGCATTTTCATCTTGTTTCTATTTTCATTTCATTCAATCTATTGAATTTGAAGATCGTCCCTACCAGTGGTTAGTAGGAAGGCAATCGGGAGTTCTCCGATCTGCGGTGTAGCCGTCCCTGTCGGCTTTGTGTGTAGGAAGATAAAAAGAGGGTTTTCTCTGTTCTGTGGTTTGGGGCGTGTCCCCGGTCAAGCTGTGAGTCAGCAAGGAAGCCTCACCAGGTTTTGGTGAGGGGTGGACGTAGGTTGCGGGGTTGCAACTGAACCACCTTAAAAATCCCTGTGTTGTGGGTTGTTTATCGTGTCTGATTTATCTATATCTTCTAACCCCATTCACAGGTTCGTGTGCTTCCATACTTGGTTAGATTGTTCACACACATATGCACTTTGAGTAATGAACATATCACATACACACACGCACGGTGGTTGCAAGCTATTGCATGCTCTAGTGTTATGCTTTATGATCCCTGCACTACAAGGCTTATTTCTTTCAAGATCACAAATGTGCTTAAAGAAGTGTGGACGTTTCATAGCTTGTAATCCAAGTCTTTTCATTTGAGCCACTCTACTTAATTCCGCTGTGCATTGTCCCTAAGTGATTCATTCACTTTATAAGAGTGGTTTAAGCTTCCGCTAGCTAAGAGTTTTTAAATAGGCCAAAACTTGTGAAAGGATCTATTCAACCCCCCCTTCTAGATCCGTTTACACCAGTGCTTGCGTCTGGTAAATGTGCACACTCACGTCAAAAGGTGGTTGCTACACTTGACTGCTCGTAAATTGATAGCAATCATCTTTCAAATGATTTCAAAAGAAAAATCTGAATGTGTAGCTCTCATGAATCAAATCTAAGTCATCTAAGTGTTTAGCCTGAATACTTATTGTGGTCACTCTCAAGGGAACCAATGAAACTGAATGAGTAAGATAAGAGAAGGTTAATCTGGTTTTGACATGAATTTCTAGTTCACTACTATTAAACTTGCATGCAAATGTTTTCATGTGATTCTACTGAGTAGGCCAAAACTCATTAGCATTAAACCAATATGAATGTAAGAGCTGGTACATTTGGGTTCTATAACTGAAAATTCTGAAAAATCCATAACTCTGATTTATGAACTTGGTTTCAGATTAAAGAACCTCCATTCTCTCTTGAGAAGTCATATCTTGATGCTCCTTGTTGTTTGCCTTCATCTGCCATATCGACATAAATCATTCAGGCTGCCCCGATTACATCACCATACTACACAAGTGGTATAATCCAACAAGTAGTATCATCTTGATGCACCTTTTAAGTCATCTCCAAAATCATTGGTGCCCTCTGTCAAATGATATCACATTGCTTTCTCATTCATTGGCATTTGGCATAAGTCCTAGCATCATTGTCATCATGTTTTCATGCATTAGGGTGGCATGCATGTCTTGACTTCATACTATTGTAGCTTGCATCAAAATTTGATCATTTCCATGCATTGCATAGAAAATCCAAACAAAATCTGAATATTGGAAAACCACTAAAAATCTACAAAATTTGAAATCAAAAATTTGATCTTTGGCTACTCTATTCATCTCCACTATTTGAGGAATTGAATCATGCTGCTGTGGCTCCACCTCTCACACTTACATTGTCTTTGCCAAGCCTCAAGTCTCTCGTTCTCTTTTCTGGATCTTTTGATGTTGTCAAAGGGGGAGAAGATTATGTGAGTCTTTCATCAAAAAGGATGTGGTAAGAACCATGTGCGTCATTGTCAAAAGGGGATATAGTAAGAACCATGTGAGTCATTGTCACAAGATAAATGTTGTTGACTCATAGTTGTCATGTGAATTACTAATGCATGTGAATATCTAATGACTCATAGTTCAGAATGACTCATAGGTGCCATCATCAAAAATGGGGAGAATGTTGAACATGTGTGCAACATGATTACTTTTATGGTTTTGATGATGTCTACCTCTGTAGTCATTAATGAGCTATAACTGTACTTGATAATGTTAATATTCATACATTTCATGTCATTATACCTCCAGTGCAGACGATCAAGATCACGAGACATGGTTCAGCAAGTCTATACATCCAACAAAGTCCATACACTTGGGTTCAGCAAGTCTATACATCAGCAAGTCCATACACTCGGCTTCAGCAAGTCTATACATCCAACAAAGTCTGTACACTCAGATTCATCAAGTCTATACATCCAACAAAGTCTGTACACTCAGATTCATCAAGTCTATACATCCAACAAGATGAAGTTTGTACGTTGGCTACTAGCACAACTCCAAGTCTATACGTTGCTGCAGATGAAGTCTGTACGTTGGCTGCATGCACAACACAAAGTCTGTACGTTATGGCAGATGAAGTCTATACGTTGCTGCAGATGAAGTATGTACGTTGGCTGCATGCACAACTCAAAGTCTCTACGTTGCATAAGATAAAGTCTGTACATTAGCTGTTAGCACAACTCCAAGTCTGTACATTGGCTACTAGCACAACTCCAAGTCTATACGTTGGTTGATGGCTGCAACACAAGTCTATACATTGGCCGGCTGCTTCACATGCAAAGTCTATACATTGCGTTTTGTTGTGTTCATGCATCAAGTTACCAAGTTTGTATGCTCATGAAGCAAGGCTATACAGGCTCATGCATGATCAAGGTATAAAGTCTATACAGAGTTCATACATGCACACAAAGTCTACACGACCAAGCCTTGATGCAAAGTCTATACAACAACTACAAGCTTCATTCAAATAGCCAAGGTCACTGAACAAGATGAGAGTCCAAAGACAAAGATTTAGTTGGTACCTTCTAGACCAACAAGGATGAAGTTACAGACATGAACGGGCTGCTAATGGACTCAAGCGACTGAGCTGGAGGGCTGACGAATCGACCCGGACTGAACTGGGGGGCTGCCCAGTTGGCGGTCGACCGCCAGCACAGGGGCGGTCGACCGCCCCAGCCAGCAGACTCCCGTCTGCAGTTCTGTCAGCTACAGGTCCACCGCCAGCCAGTAGCCGTCGACCGAAAATCCCAGGGACCGCCCGTTTGCAGATTTCTCAATAGAGGTCGACCGCCAGAAGCTGTAGGTCGACCGCCAGCCCCGAGCCATCAATTGTTGACTTTTGTTTCCACTTCGAAAAGGGCCATTCAACATGGATTTGTTTAATCCAAAAGTCACCTAATCACCCATGATTTGTGGATCTGGTCTGGGGCTTGTCTATAGACCATTCAAAGTCTATAAAACCAATACAAGAGGTTTAGAAACCCTAGTTGATGTAGTTGATGTAGTTGATGAAGTGAATCAAAGAGAGCTCAAGGGAGGCCATTTCGCAAGCACTGTAGCACCTCCGTGAACAGTACTTTGGGCTGGAATTGTTCATCTTTCCAAGGTGATTCAAGCTCAGATCTGAAGCCAAGCAACCTCCAAGCAAGCAAGAAGCATTCAAGGCTCTCAAAGGTGATCAAAGCTACATCCATACACCTCTTCATCAACTCAAGGAGATTCAAGAAAAGATCAAGCTACATCCAATATTCTTCTTCATCAACTCAAGGAGATTCAAAGGAAAGATCAAGCCACATCTTATATCTGCTCCATCAACTCAAAAGGATCAAAGGAAGATCAAATCCTCAACAGATTCAAGATCCAACAATCTCAGACAAGATCTAGTTCATTCTAGCATATCTTCATATCTTGTTTGAGCATTTTTATCTTGTTTCTATTTTCATTTCATTCAATCTATTGAAACTGAGGATCGTCCCTACCGGTGGTTAGTAGGAAGACAATCGGGAGTTCTTCGATCTGCGGTGTAGCCGTCCCTGCCGGCTTTGTGTGTAGGAAGATAGAAAGAGGGTTTTCTCTGTTCTGTGGTTTGGGGCGTGTCCCCGGTCAAGCTGTGAGTCAGCAAGGAAGCCTCACCGGGTTTTGGTGAGGGGTGGACGTAGGTTGCGGGATTGCAACTGAACCACCTTAAAAATCCTTGTGTTGTGGGTTGTTTATCATGTGTGATTGATCTATATCTTCTAACCCCATTCACAGGTTCGTGTGCTTCCATACTTGGTTAGATTGTTCACACACATATGCACTTTGAGTAATGAACATATCACACACATACACGCACGGTTGTTGCAAGCTATTGCATGCTCTAGTGTTATGCTTTAATGTCCCTGCACTACAAGGCTTATTTCTTTCAAGATAACAAATGTGCTTAAAGAAGTGTGGACGTTTCATAGCTTGTAATCCAAGTCTTTACATTTGAGCCACTCTACTTAATTCCGCTGTGCATTGTCCCTAAGTGATTCATTCACTTTATAAGAGTGGTTTAAGCTTCCGCTAGCTAAGAGTTTTTAAATAGGCCAAAACTTGTGAAAGGATCTATTCAACCCCCCCTTCTAGATCCGTTTACACCTCGCGGGACCCAACAGAATGGACTCTATTTGTTACCTTTTAGAAAAGCATGTCCTTTCTTGCCGATTAGCTCGCTGGCAGAGCTTCCTTTCCCAATTTGATATCACCTTCGTTGTTCAGAAAGTGATCAAGGGATACGCGATTGCTGAACATCTCACTCATTCTCCTATCCCCCGCACTGATTCGATTCAGGACGAGTTTCCTGATGAACACTTGGTTGTAATCACTCATCTTCCCTTTTGGTCTCTTCACTTCGACGGTGCTCTCAACTCTCAGGGCCGTGGAATCAGCGCTATTCTTCTCACTCCGGAAGGGGTGACCATCCCTATTGCTTATCAACTCTCTTTTTCTACCACTAATAATATAGCAGAGTATGAGGCTCTCCTTGCCGGTCTGAAGCACGCCTACCTCATGGGCGCGCGATACCTAAACATCATAGGAGACTCTCAATTGGTGCTGCGTCAAGTTCTGTCAACTTACCGCACCCGTGACCCCAAACTCAAGCCCTATCAAGATTTGGTCACGCTCTTGGCTAGGCAATTCCGGAAGCTCATATATATTCATACTCCTCGCTCTCAGAACATTCTGGCCGATGCACTTTCATCACTGGCTTCTTCCCTTTCCTTCTCGCTTAGTCCTTCCACTAAGAACATTGTGGTCCAGCGGATGGATGCTCCTTCCCTTCAGGATCCTTGGTTCGATACCCTTAGGAAGGCTGTGGAGAACAAAGCTGAGAAGGAAGATTTGAAAGAAATTTCCCTAACTGAGCTTGAGGACATTATAGAAGAAGAAGAATTGCCGTGGTATTACGAGATAGAGCAGTACTGCAAGGATGGTTCTTTTCTCGAGACGACAAATGTCAAGCAACGCAAGGCCATTAGAAGAGTCCCCTCCAGATACATGATTATTGCTGGAGAGTTGTATAGGCGGGCTCTCAATGGAGTTCTAATGAGGTGTTTGGATGACGATGAGGCTTGGAAGGTAGTAGAAACCGCTCACTCTAGTGAGTGTGGAGGGCACGTAAATGGCAAGCGTTGGCGAAGAAGATTCTTAGGTAGGGCTATTGCTGGCCAACCCTAGAAGAAGACTGTTCCACCTATGTCCGTAGGTGTCTTCAATGCCAGCTTCATGCCGATAAAATCCACGCTCCAGCTTCTTCTCTCTATCCTCTTTCTGCACCTTGGCCATTCTCTATGTGGGCCTTTGATATCATTGGACCACTTGGTGACCCTAATGCTTAGGTTAAAGAGAAGTCCTTCATTCTGACGGCTAAAGAGTACTTCACCAAGTGGGCGGAAGTTGAAGCTTATGCAGAAATCAAAGCCACCACAGTATGCCGCTTCATCCTCAAGAATATCATCTCACGGTTTGGAGTGCCAAGTGATATCGTCACCGATAATGGGCCTCAATTCGTTTCTCAAGAACTTCGGGACCTCTGTAAGAAGTTTAACATCTCATTACATCACTCATCACCGTACTACCCTCAAGGTAATGGCCAAGCTGAGGCCATGAAGAAAACCCTTCCTAAAATCATTAAGAAAACATGCGAGTCGCACAAATTTGTGGATTGGGCCGACAAACTGATAGAAGCTCTATGGGCTTATCGCACCTCCGTCCGTACTCCCACGGGACAAACTCCTTTTGCTCTCACCTATGGGATGGAGGCGGTACTCTCGTACGAGATCTTGATCCCTTCCCTAAGAGTGCAACTAGACAAAGAACTTAATCTCAACGAGCGTCGAGGGGAGTTGCTAGTCCAACTGGAACTCTTAGACGAGAAGAGGCCTAACGCGGCCAATCATGTTTCGGTTTACCAAAAATGTGTCTCGCGATATTTTCAAAAGAAGGTTATTGAAAGAAAATTCCAAGTGGGTAACATGGTCTTGAAATGCAAATTTATCAGATCAGCAGGTCCCAGGTCTAAGCTGCAACCTAACTGGAAAGGGTCGTTTGTAATTAAGGAAGTCTATCCTGGTAATGCGTATCCTTTAATTAACGCGGAGGGTGAGGAATTTTTGAATCCGTGGAATGGGCTATATTTAAAACATTTTTATCCATAGAGTCAAGCCAGCAACAGCCCGGCGGCGGGGTGTGCCTTCACTTGATCGCAAAGGGGGATCCTCGGTTCAACATTTCACGCACTACACGACCCCTTTGTGGTTCAGTTTTCCATTCTTTGCACAACACCGTTTCTCCCTTGGCCATTGTCACGCCCCGAGCGCGGAAGATACCCGGAGATGCGCGACGTGTCTATATCAATCATGTCAATCAGAGTGGTCGTGTATTCGACACAAAGATAGAGATGCGCAAAATAGCAAGATAACCCAATCCTTTATTTCATAATGGATAGACTATTACAAATCCAATACTCTGTTAAATAAAAAGGAAAAGAATACATAGTTGACTCAAGAAACTATGGAAAAGACTAGACGACACTTGTAGAAGCTCTATCACTTTCACTCTTGACCATTCCCATCCGATTGACTTCCATCGTCGTCGGACTTACCTGAAAAGTAAAAAGGGACAAACTGAATGAGCGAACGCTCAGTAGGAAATTATATCTCAAGTACTAGCAAGTGGTTTAAGTAATTACATTTTCATGAATGCAATAAAGCTATGCATGCTCGCATGAAACGACAAGATAGAGAGAATGTAATATCAAAGAAATAAGATGAACTTTCACGAACAAGATACAAGTTATTCAAGATATTCAAGCAAGTACCATTATCGAGTCATGTCAAGAACTTTGGCTATCATGTATCAAGCAAATAAATTACCCTTTTTCGGGCCACGCATTTCATTTCATGTCAAGTACGAGTCAAGTACAAGATGTGTGTGGAATGTCCAATCAAGCAAGTCAAGTACTCGGTATAATGCCAGATACCTTATCATTTTAACTCCCATGGGCACAAGTACTTTCGGGTGCTCCTCCCAGGACCAGATCGGGCCCTATATGCGCAGGCATTTATCATGTGTTTTGACATCCACTCTTGTTTATATAGCCAATATAGAATTTCAATAATCAAGCTTGTAGATACGTATGACAACTTTGATAGAATAGAGTCCAAAATATGACAGAGGACATAGAATGGCGATAATAACGGTATAATCACGATGTCGGTAAAACTAGGTAGATTATGGTTCCCTTAACTTAGGTACCATGACAAATCAATATGGACATTCTTTATATAGAATTGAGGTCCACATGAACATTAGATCAAGCAAGATACCCTCATTCTTATCATAGAATTGGGGTTTACAAGAACGACATGATATGGCATGATATCATCATCCCATCAAGAATTTCTTATGATATACTCTTTGTATGATCATAAGGGCCGGTATACCATGTTTCTTTAGATTGACATGGCAAGGATCGTGTAATGGGTTTTTAGGGTACAACCAGCTCAGTCGGCCTTGAGGGAATCCAAGGCTACGAGGAGTCTTACGGAGGTCTCTATGACTAACTTGCTAGTCCAAAGGAACGGAATGTCCAATGGAGAGCTTGTATGTCAATGAGAGTTGAGTGTGATCGATAAATCAACATGAAAACATGGGACTATACTCACGGAGTGGAGAATAGTGCCGATATATATATATTATGATATATGTAAAACCATCGGTTAGCAAATCAGATGAAAATCAGTTTATAGTAAAATAACGACTTAGGTCAAGTCGTTTCTCAAGTAATTAACGCCTAACATAGGGGCGTTTACATATTTCTATTTTACAGAATTTTCAATAATCTCATTAATTTATGAAAAACACGCCCTTGTCCGGGGCGTTTTTCAAGTAACTAACGCCTAGTATCAGGGCGTTTATATATGTTCCGTTTCGCAGAATTTCATTATTTCGATACTCTATCAAAAAAATGCCCTGGACAGGGTCGTTTCTTCATATTTGACGACTGCTGCTGCAGGCGTCTCATGAATTATGGATTTGACAGAATATAATTAAGTTGCAGGATTTATATAAGACACGCCCTGGGAAGGGGCGTTACTGGCTTAACTCTATGTTTCAGATCATACCAGGACTCTGGATAATACGCGCCTAAGCAAGGGGCGTTACTTTTAAAGTCACGCCCTCTGATGAGGCGTTAATACGTGGAAAACGACCTTGTACAGGCCGTGAATTCAAGAAATTGCAGGACATTAGATTCGGAGACAGGATCATGCATTAATAATCAAGGTTTCATATATAATCCGTTCTTAACATGATTAAGTCATGATCTCGTAAAATTAACGCCTGTGTACAGGACGTTTCTTAATAAATTGACGACCGCTTTATGGTCGTTTATTTAAAATAGCGCCCTATTCCAGGGCGTTTCTTTCAAACAATTCAGAAAACGCATGAAAACTATAATAATCATATGCATGACATGCTTATATATATATATATCTTGCATTAATTTCATTTGGGCTACAGTAACTTGAGAAAACCTACCTTATGGTTTGACAATACTGATACTCTGTTTGGAACCTTCGTGGATGAAGAACCTTCGTTCTTCAGGAAGATATTGCCACCGCTACCTGATGGTGATGAAGACGATGATGATGAAGACCCTTTGTCTTCAAACACTAGAAGCAGCCACCTATAGCAAAGACGATGAAGGATGGTTAAAACCTCCTCATGTGTTTATCAAAAGCAAGGAAAGGAAGAAGAACTGTTTGTTCTTCACGTACCTAGCAGCAGACGTTCGATCAAATGGGTTTTAGGGTTCGATCGAACATGTTATTTATAGGATTTTGAAGTCCTAACAAGAGTAGTGTTTGATTGAGGGTAATATATCCTTAATAGAGTCCTTACTCTAATAGATACTTACTAGATTAGGTTAATCTTTCCCTGGATAAGCTCTGGGTTCGAACGAGTCACGAACTGAATTAACGCCTTAGGTCAGGGCGTGTATTCTTGAATTAACGCCTTGCATAAGGGCGTTTCTTAAAAAGCGCCTTGAAAAAGGGCGTTTCTTGTTTTAAAACACGCCCAAGATAGAGGTGTTTCTTTTACTTACCCATTTGGTCGCGTGAGAACTGACGACCGCATGTGTGGGCGTCCTTTCTTTAGTCACGCCATGGATAGAGGCGTTTCTTTATAAATTAACGCCTTAATAAGAGGCGTTATTTTTAATTTGTTTTATTTCGTCCAATTAACCCTATTCCTTTTATATATATTACTTCTGTAATATTTATGTTTTAATTCATTTCAATTATTCATTTATTAGGGTTGCTACACCCTCCCCCACTTAAAAGAATTTGGTCCCCAAATTCAATATATATATAATTATACATGTGGAGAGTGTAGGACATATACCTCTTAGAATAACTCGGGAAATCGTTTCTTCATAGATTCTTCGGTCTCCCATGTCGCTTCGCGTTCAGGATTCTTATTCCATTGCACCTTGATCATGGGAATAACCTTATTCCTTAGAGCTCGTATTTCTCGATCTAATATCTTCAAGGGCCTTTGTTCATATGTGAGATCTTTCTGGATCACCAGATCTCCATGCTCAATAATATGTGACGGATCGTGCACATACTTCTTCAACATAGATATGTGAAATACATTGTGTACCTCGGACAACTGAGGAGGCAACGCGATGCGATAAGCAACCTCGCCAACTCTTTCGAGTACCTCAAATGGTCCGATGAATCTTGGCGTAAGCTTGCCCTTAACACCAAATCTTCGTATGCCACGTCCAGGGGATATTTTAAGAAATACATGATCTCCAACCTGGAATTCAAGATCTCTTCTCCTGGTATCAGCATAAGCCTTTTGCCTTGTCTGAGCAACTTGTAATCTTTCTCTGATTACTTGTATCTTCTCGGTTGTATCCCTTACCATGTCTGGACCTAATAGTTATTTTTCTCCAACTTCGTTCCAACATATGGGAGATCGGCAACTCCTTCCGTATAAGGCTTCGAAAGGTGCCATTTGGATACTAGCTTGGTAGCTATTATTATATGCAAATTCAACTAAAGGTAAGTGGTCATGCCAGCTTCCTCCAAAGTCAATAATGCATGCTCTCAGCATATCTTCAACAACTTGATTAGTTCGCTCGGTCTGACCATCCGTTTGTGGGTGAAAAGCAGTACTAAAGTTGAGCCTTGTCCCCAACGAATGTTGTAATCCCTTCCAAAAATGAGAAGTAAAACGGGGATCCCTATCAGACACGATTGAGACAGGAATTCCATGTATCCTGACTATTTCTTTGATGTATAGTGCAGCTAGCACATCAATCGACCATCGGCTTTTGATTGGCAAGAAATGTGCCGATTTAGTCAATCGGTCAATGATAACCCAGATTCCATCATGTCCTCCTTTAGATTTAGACAAACCCATGATGAAGTCCATACCAATATCCTCCCATTTCCACTTAGGAATATCTAGAGGATGTAATTTTCCCGCAGGCTTTTGGTGTTCCGCCTTGACCTGTTGGCATGTGAGACAGCGTGATACATAGTCCGCTATTTCTCTTTTCATATTGGGCCACCAAAAGTTCCTCTTTACATCTTGGTACATTTTAGTTGATCCAGGATGAATAGTGTATCTTGATCTGTGAGCTTCATCTAAGATCTTCTTCTTTAATTCCGGACAATCGGGTATACAAGTTCTATCTTTGAACGATAATCTTCCATCAGAAGTTAGTTGAAAATCAGATTGTCCTTCTAATCTGCCTTTGATTTCTACTAATATAGGATCATCATCCTGAAGTGTTTGTATCTCAGATAACAAATCTGACTGTATGCTTACATGAGATAGTGTGACAATTTTGGATTCCGTGTCCAAGCTTATATTGAGCTCAGAGAATTGTTCAAGTAACCTCCATTCTTGCATCATACAATTTGCTATCATTGCTCTCGGCTTTCGACTAAGGGTGTCAGCAACATAATTACCCTTTCCGGGATGGTATTGTATATTGAAGTCGAAATCCTTGAGATATTCTAGCCAACGTCTTTGTCTCATGTTCAGCTCCTTTTGTGAAAATAGATATTCGAGACTTTTGTGATCGGAGTATACAGTAAACTGTACCCCATAGAGATAGTGTCTCCATATCTTTAGGGCAAATACTACCGCGGCCAATTCCAAGTCATGGACGGGGTAATTCTCCTCATGCTTCTTCAGTTGACGAGAAGAATATGCTATGACCTTCCCATGTTGCATTAGAACGCATCCGAGGCCAATGCCAGAAGCATCAGTGTAGACCTCGAATTTCTCTCCTTCAATTGGTAGGGCTAAGACTGGAGCTGTGGTGAGATGATCCTTGAGAGTTTGGAAACTGCTTTCACATTCCTCACTCCATTCATATCGGATCTCCTTACGAGTTAATCTTGTAAGTGGTACGGCGATCTTAGAGAAATCTTTGATAAATCGCCGATAATAGCCTGCAAGACCTAAGAAACTTCTGATCTCGCTTGCATTAGTGGGTCTCTCCCAGTTTCTCACAGCTTCAACTTTTGACGGATCCACAGATAAACCGTCCTTGGATATGACATGTCCGAGAAAAGCCACTTCTTCAAGCCAGAACTCGCATTTGCTGAGTTTAGCATATAATTGATTTGTCCTCAAGACTTGCAATGCAATCCTCAAATGCTCTTCATGTTCTTCCTTAGTCTTAGAATATATCAATATATCATCGATGAAGACTACTATGAATTGATCCAAGTAAGGCCTGAATATGCTATTCATTAACTGCATAAAGGCAGCAGGGGCATTTGTTAGTCCAAAAGGCATAACAACAAATTCGTAATGGCCATACCTGCTTCTGAATGCGGTCTTGTGAATGTCATCATCCTTGATCCTTAATTGATGATATCCCGACCGGAGATCAATCTTGGAGAAATATTTGGATCCTGAAATCTGATCAAACAATTCATCGATTCTAGGCAGTGGATACTTGTTCTTGATAGTAAGATGATTCAACTGTCGATAGTCAATACACAATCTCATGGATCCATCCTTCTTCTTTACAAATAAGACTGGTGCTCCCCACGGGGAAGTACTTGGTCTAATAAACCCTTTTCGGATTAGTTCCATCAACTGCTCCTTCAACTCCTTGAGTTCAGCAGGGGACATTCTATATCGTGTCTTTGAAACCGGACCAGCACCAGGGACTAAGTCGATGGTAAAGGCCACATCTCTTTGCGGGGGTAATCCCGGCAATTCCTCCGGAAATACGTCTGGGAATTCTCGTACTACTTGAACGTCTTCTATCTTGGTTTCCTTAGCTTCTTTATTAGTGACAAAAGCAAGGAAGGATACACATCCTTTCCTGACGAGCTTGCTTGCTCGAAGAGCCGAAATAAGAGGGGATTTGCTTCGACTCTTAGGACTAGTATAAGTCAGTTCCGAAAATTCCTTGAAAACAATTTTGCTATCACGGCAATCAACCGTTGCCTGATACTTAGATAACCAATCTGCTCCTAGTATAACATCATATTCTTTTAGATCTAAGCAGATAAGATCAATAGGAAAATTCTTTCCTCGAACCAATACCTCACAATTTTGGTAATGATGTGTGATATCCGTCTCGTTTCCGAGAGGAGTAGACAATATTATCTTCGTCCATTCTGGTTCTAGAGGTAATGGGTCAGCAAACTTCTTGGAAATAATGGAATGCGATGCACCCGTATCAAATAAGACATGTGCATATTTGGAACAAATTTTTAATGTACCTTCCACCAATCCGCCTTCTTCTTCTGGTTCGGTCTCTTGGATTGCATGAAGACGCGCGTTCCTTGTCACTGGGCGTTTACCCTCACCGTCTTGGTCATTCATTAATGGACAATCGGGAATCCGATGTTCACGACTCCCACAACGGAGACATGCTCCCAGTTTCCTCCAGCATTCTTCTGTTTTGTGACCAGCCTTGTCACAATGCTTGCATACTACGTTTGAAGGGGTAGTGGTGATAGAGAAAGGCTTGGATTTCTTGAACTTCTGATCTTGAGAGGAAGAACCTCCATTATTGGGCCTCTTCTTAAAGTTGGGTTTAAAAGAACCCGAACTTGTGACTTGCTCCTTTTTGTCTTTCCCACGGATCCTATCAGATAGTTCCGTGGCATCTTCAAGCAACTGAGCTCGGCGCACTATTTCAGTATAAACTTGAATATCCATAGGCGCCAGTTGAGTAATGTAGTGGGGCCTAAGCCCATTAAGAAATCTACGGGCTTTCATCTTTTCCGTGCCAATTAAATGCTTAGCATATCTAGACAGTCTAGAGAACTGTGCTTCATAATCAGCCACCGATAAAGATCTTTGCTTTAATGCGGCAAATTCGGCGGCCTTCTTTTCCTGGACCCTATCAGAGAAATATTTGGCGTTGAAATATTCAACGAATTCACCCCATGTAACTTGAGTTGGGTCAATAGTAGCTTCAATCGACTCCCACCAGCATCTAGCATCCTTTTCTAACTGGAAAGTAGCTAATAAGACTTTGTCCTGATCCGTGCATTGCATAACACGGAATATACGTTCAATCTCCCGAACCCAATGCTCGGCATCGTCTGGATCGGTCGATCCCATGAACTTCGGGGGATTCATATTCTTGAATGCTTGGTGTAAGCTTCCAGCTCGTGGAGCACCACCTTGTGCTACCTGTTGTAGCACTTGGGTCATCCCTTGAAGGGTACGCTGCATGTTGCGCCATTGAGCACGTTCGGCAGCCATTATCCTACAATTACAATAGCTATGTTAGTATTATATCACTATGATCTTATAAAGGACTCATTGATCATTTAACCCTTGGTTCTACCCACTCTCACTTGGTTAAAGGTTTTGAAACCTATCCTTGGACTTGGGTTTCCTAGGAATTGAATACCTTAGGCTCTGATACCACAAAGACTGTCACGCCCCGAGCGCGGAAGATACCCGGAGATGCGCGACGTGTCTATATCAATCATGTCAATCAGAGTGGTCGTGTATTCGACACAAAGACAGAGATGCGCAAAATAGCAAGATAACCCAATCCTTTATTTCATAATGGATAGACTATTACAAATCCAATACTCTGTTAAATAAAAAGGAAAAGAATACATAGTTGACTCAAGAAACTATGGAAAAGACTAGACGACACTTGTAGAAGCTCTATCACTTTCACTCTTGACCATTCCCATCCGATTGACTTCCATCGTCGTCGGACTTACCTGAAAAGTAAAAAGGGACAAACTGAATGAGCGAACGCTCAGTAGGAAATTATATCTCAAGTACTAGCAAGTGGTTTAAGTAATTACATTTTCATGAATGCAATAAAGCTATGCATGCTCGCATGAAACGACAAGATAGAGAGAATGTAATATCAAAGAAATAAGATGAACTTTCACGAACAAGATACAAGTTATTCAAGATATTCAAGCAAGTACCATTATCGAGTCATGTCAAGAACTTTGGCTATCATGTATCAAGCAAATAAATTACCCTTTTTCGGGCCACGCATTTCATTTCATGTCAAGTACGAGTCAAGTACAAGATGTGTGTGGAATGTCCAATCAAGCAAGTCAAGTACTCGGTATAATGCCAGATACCTTATCATTTTAACTCCCATGGGCACAAGTACTTTCGGGTGCTCCTCCCAGGACCAGATCGGGCCCTATATGCGCAGGCATTTATCATGTGTTTTGACATCCACTCTTGTTTATATAGCCAATATAGAATTTCAATAATCAAGCTTGTAGATACGTATGACAACTTTGATAGAATAGAGTCCAAAATATGACAGAGGACATAGAATGGCGATAATAACGGTATAATCACGATGTCGGTAAAACTAGGTAGATTATGGTTCCCTTAACTTAGGTACCATGACAAATCAATATGGACATTCTTTATATAGAATTGAGGTCCACATGAACATTAGATCAAGCAAGATACCCTCATTCTTATCATAGAATTGGGGTTTACAAGAACGACATGATATGGCATGATATCATCATCCCATCAAGAATTTCTTATGATATACTCTTTGTATGATCATAAGGGCCGGTATACCATGTTTCTTTAGATTGACATGGCAAGGATCGTGTAATGGGTTTTTAGGGTACAACCAGCTCAGTCGGCCTTGAGGGAATCCAAGGCTACGAGGAGTCTTACGGAGGTCTCTATGACTAACTTGCTAGTCCAAAGGAACGGAATGTCCAATGGAGAGCTTGTATGTCAATGAGAGTTGAGTGTGATCGATAAATCAACATGAAAACATGGGACTATACTCACGGAGTGGAGAATAGTGCCGATATATATATATTATGATATATGTAAAACATCGGTTAGCAAATCAGATGAAAATCAGTTTATAGTAAAATAACGACTTAGGTCAAGTCGTTTCTCAAGTAATTAACGCCTAACATAGGGGCGTTTACATATTTCTATTTTACAGAATTTTCAATAATCTCATTAATTTATGAAAAACACGCCCTTGTCCGGGGCGTTTTTCAAGTAACTAACGCCTAGTATCAGGGCGTTTATATATGTTCCGTTTCGCAGAATTTCATTATTTCGATACTCTATCAAAAAAATGCCCTGGACAGGGTCGTTTCTTCATATTTGACGACTGCTGCTGCAGGCGTCTCATGAATTATGGATTTGACAGAATATAATTAAGTTGCAGGATTTATATAAGACATGCCCTGGGAAGGGGCGTTACTGGCTTAACTCTATGTTTCAGATCATACCAGGACTCTGGATAATACGCGCCTAAGCAAGGGGCGTTACTTTTAAAGTCACGCCCTCTGATGAGGCGTTAATACGTGGAAAACGACCTTGTACAGGCCGTGAATTCAAGAAATTGCAGGACATTAGATTCGAAGACAGGATCATGCATTAATAATCAAGGTTTCATATATAATCCGTTCTTAACATGATTAAGTCATGATCTCGTAAAATTAACGCCTGTGTACAGGACGTTTCTTAATAAATTGACGACCGCTTTATGGTCGTTTATTTAAAATAGCGCCCTATTCCAGGGCGTTTCTTTCAAACAATTCAGAAAACGCATGAAAACTATAATAATCATATGCATGACATGCTTATATATATATATATCTTGCATTAATTTCATTTGGGCTACAGTAACTTGAGAAAACCTACCTTATGGTTTGACAATACTGATACTCTGTTTGGAACCTTCGTGGATGAAGAACCTTCGTTCTTCAGGAAGATATTGCCACCGCTACCTGATGGTGATGAAGACGATGATGATGAAGACCCTTTGTCTTCAAACACTAGAAGCAGCCACCTATAGCAAAGACGATGAAGGATGGTTAAAACCTCCTCATGTGTTTATCAAAAGCAAGGAAAGGAAGAAGAACTGTTTGTTCTTCACGTACCTAGCAGCAGACGTTCGATCAAATGGGTTTTAGGGTTCGATCGAACATGTTATTTATAGGATTTTGAAGTCCTAACAAGAGTAGTGTTTGATTGAGGGTAATATATCCTTAATAGAGTCCTTACTCTAATAGATACTTACTAGATTAGGTTAATCTTTCCCTGGATAAGCTCTGGGTTCGAACGAGTCACGAACTGAATTAACGCCTTAGGTCAGGGCGTGTATTCTTGAATTAACGCCTTGCATAAGGGCGTTTCTTAAAAAGCGCCTTGAAAAAGGGCGTTTCTTGTTTTAAAACACGCCCAAGATAGAGGCGTTTCTTTTACTTACCCATTTGGTCGCGTGAGAACTGACGACCGCATGTGTGGGCGTCCTTTCTTTAGTCACGCCATGGATAGAGGCGTTTCTTTATAAATTAACGCCTTAATAAGAGGCGTTATTTTTAATTTGTTTTATTTCGTCCAATTAACCCTATTCCTTTTATATATATTACTTCTGTAATATATATGTTTTAATTCATTTCAATTATTCATTTATTAGGGTTGCTACAGCCATGCTTTGGGGAAAGTGAAAATCCTTGTTTTTCTCCTCTCTCGGCTGAAAATAGGGGTAAGTGGCGAATAAGGGGGCGAGAACTGATCTAGACTCCTCGATAAAAGAGGTCTCAAATAGGGACAGTCCGTCATGACCTTATTCCGTAGATATAAGAGTAAGAAAAAAAAAGAAATAGAGAAAAAGGGGAAAAATCAAAGATCAAAGCTAAAAGCTCACCCCAAAGCTCGAAGCTCGAAAGTCTGAAAGTCCCCAAAATAATGGAACTAGGCATGGCAAGAGTGGCAGTACAGTTTCCCCGCAGGACGTTATGAGCCCTGTCGTATGCGTGCCTAGACCGGATGTAGGTTCGATGACGGACACAAAGCCCCGACGCAACAGACCAAATTCTTTAAAAAGGGGTGTCGTGAGAGGAACTCAAGCCCTAAAAACCTCTATACCTATTGCCAGCTTGTCTATCAAATTCTCTTTTATCTTCCAAGAAATGGATCCCACTCCGGGTATGGCCGCGGTAGAGGCACCGTTAAGCGAAATCGGCCCCTGCCACAGGCGGTCCTTTATAACGCACGTTGAACCCAGGAGATCCCTAGTGAGATATGAGGTTCCCCATCGTTAGGTTTGAGCTGGTTTCAAGGTCCAAAAAAATCAAATATTTCAAAACCCAAAAAAATCAAATATTTAAAAATCAAAAAAAAATATTTCAAAACCCAAAAAAATCAAATATTTCAAAACCTAAAAACATCAAATATTTCAAAACCCAAAAAATCAAATATTTCAAAATAAAAAAAATTAGATATTTCAAGATCAAAAAAATCAAATATTTTAAAATCACAAAAAAGGTTTTTCATCATCATGATTTGTATTCCATAGCATGCATTGCATTCATTTCCATTTCGTTACTTGCCTATTTAATAAGGCTTACCACCTTGACCAAAAATCAAGAGCTGGTCATCTCCTAACTTGCTACAGGCAAGGGGTTAACCCTAAAACAGATTTAATATGTTTTCTTTGATTATGTGTGTGCAGGGGCATGTTGAAGTTGAAGGATCAGGCAGTCCGTGACCGTGTGCATTTTCAAAGTCATATCCTAATTCACTCAATCACACAAAGTGAAGCCCAAACTCAAGCCAATCAAATCATCAACTTTATTCATTCATATATCAAAATCTCCAAGCATAAGTCTCTACATCAAACATCATGAAAGCAAGAGAAAAATCACTCAGTCCTCCGCTGGGCATTGTTGTGCCCCTGTGGTCATTTGAGTTATCCTATGGTCACTGGGTCATTCGACATCATCCTATGGTCATATGAGTTCTGTGATATTCTTGGTTTTGATAATGGCTAAACACTATTAGTCATTGATGTTTCCACTCTCATGTGACTAACATTTGTGATGTTCTGTTCATGACAGATATGCCAATGAATGGACAAGGCATTCAGTGAGGATGACAAAAGTGAAAGCTCATTGATCGCGCCCAAGCAAGGATGCGAACACAAGCAAAAGTCGGCACGTGATATTCGGCTCGTCACACATCCAAGGACAATGTACAAACAAGTATAGCCAAGAGAATCCAAGGCCAGAGACTCAGTTGATACCTTTTAGACTATCAAGGGAGATGCCACAGATATGAACGGGCTGCTAAAGGACTCAAGCGACGGAGCTAAAGCGGTTAACGGACCGACCCAGGATGAATTGGGGTCTGCCCAGCTGGCGATCGACCGCCAGCACAGGGGCGGTCGACCGCCCTAGCCAGCAGCCCACCGTCTGCAGTTCTTTCAGTGGCGGTCGACCGCCAGCCAGTAGCGGTCGACCGGAATTCCCAGGGACCATCCGTTTGTAGGTGTTTCAGTAGCGGTCGACCGCCAGAAGCTGCAGGTCGATCGCCAGCCCCGATGCAGCCATGTTTGACTTCGATTTCCACCTCAAGGCCAGCCCCTTTCCTTGTATTTGTTTAACCCCAAAGTCACCCAATCTCACATAGATTGTGGATCTGGTCTGGGGGATGTCTAAGGACCATTCATAGGTTATAAAACACATGCAAGAGGGTTAGAAACCCTAGTTGATCATTTTGTGAATCCAAGGGAGATCAAAGGAGGCTACAAGGGTGAGAGGAGTTCGAGTACTGTAGCTGTGAATAGTACTCCGGGAAGAAGTTCTTCATCCATTCAAGGGATTCAAGCCTAGATCTGAAGCCATCTCAACCTCCAAGGAAGCAAGAAGCAATCAAGGCTCTCAAGGGTGATCTAAACTACATCAAACTCTTCATCAACTCAAGGAGATCAAAAGGAAGGTCAAAGCTACATCCATAGTCTTCTTAATCAACTCAAGGAAGATTATCTCTCAAGGAAGAAGACACCATTGAAGCATCCAACTCAAGCTCCAGCAATCTCAGACAAGATTTTTCTTCTTGAGCATATTCTATATCTTGTTTGATGATTGAGTGTTTTCATATTTGTTCTTTTTCATTTCATACAAACGATTGAAACTGAAGATCGTCCCTATCGGTGGTTAGTAGGAAGGCAATCGGAAGTTGTCCGATCTACGGTGTTGACGTCCCTACCTGTGGTTAGTAGGAAGGCAATCGGAGGTCTTTCCGATTTGCGGTTCAGTGCGTGGCACTAGTGGAGCCTCACCGGATTTGGTGAGGGGTGGACATAGGACTGGGGATTCAGTCTGAACCACCTTAAAATCCTTTGTGTTGTGGTTTGATTGTGTGATTGATTTATTTTAGATGTATGCTTAGGTTCAATATCCATATTATGAAATCATATTTCTAAGCAAATCATTTTATACGTCGCTAAGCTAGTTGTATTCCGCTGCAATTATTTTTAACAAGCTATATAGAGGGTTGCATTGCGAAAAGAGGGGCAGATCTATTCACCCCTCCCCTCTAGATCTACTGTCCACTACACAACAAGTGGTATCAGAGCCTAATCTCTCATTATGGGGTCCAACGACCTTGAGGGAATTGGTGGATCAGCGTCTAAGGGTTATTTACCTAAAGGACATTCTGTGAATAGGCCTCCGTATTTCACTGGATCTAATTATCCTTATTGGAAACATCGCATGCAGGTGTTCATTCGCGCCCAAGACTACGAACTCTGGCGAGTGATCAGCAAAGGTCCGTATGAGCTGCCGGATGACGAGGACTTGTGGACCAAAGAACAGATAAGGCAATCCACTGTCAACTGGAGTGCTAAACATATCATGCAATGCTCACTTCATCCAGTTGAATTCTCAAGAGTGGCTACTTACGTATCTACAAAAGTAATGTGGGACAAGCTAGAGGTAATCTACGAAGGAACCTCTCAGGTATGAGAAATAAAAGCCAACATTTTAGTTTTTGAATATGAAATGTTTCGCATGAAGCTTGATGAGTCAATTCAAGATATGTATGCTTGATTGACGGTGCTCACTAATAGTTTAACTGATTTGGGAAAGAAATATTCAGAGCAAGAAATTGTAAGAAAAATTCTTAGATCATTAACTCTAGCATGGCACACGAAGGCGACCGTTGTTAAAGAATCCAGAGATCTCGCAACGACTAAGGTAGATGAACTCATTGGGTCATTGATGACCTATGAGATCAACCTTAAGAACAAAGAGGCTGAGACACCTAAGAAGAAATCCCTAGCTCTTAAAGCAGGACCCAGCAGTCAAGGTACTTCTGATGAAGGTGAGGATTCGACAAGTGAGCGAGATGAGGATGACGTAGCCATGCTCAGACGTAAGTTCAAAAAATTCCCGAGAAAGGAATGTAAGAGCTTCATGAGAGGAAGGTCAAAGGTAAAAAATGGTTTTAAATCTAATTCTGAAAACTCTAAGAAATCTAATAAAATCATTTGATATTCTTACAATAAACCAGGACATTTCAAGAATGATTGTCCCGACAGATTCAGAAAAGTCGACAAATGGAAGAGAAAGAAGAAGAACAAGGCCATGGTGTCCACATGGAGCGATGAAGAGGAAAGTGATGACGAAACTAGCTCATCGGACAAAGAAAAAGAAGATCTCTGTCTTATGGCCAAAGGTGATGAAGAAACTGAGGTAAATTCTCCATTTGAAGATTATATAATTGATGATTGGGAGGATGCATATATACAACTTATGGAAAAATATGAAATGTACAAAAAGGAGACTAAATCATTGAAAAAGAAAATTAACTCATTTGTGCATGATCATGATATGAATGATAAGAATGCTCTACTTGAAACTGAAATTGATGATCTTAAGAAAATGATTGAGAACTTGGAGGAAGGAAGAAAAGAAATGACTGACTTGGAAACTAAAAATGAAGATTTGAGAAATGAGATTGATAGCATGAAGCTAAAAATGCAAACCTATGAAAAAGACAGCAAATTGAGCAATGAAAAGTATGAAGCTGTCAAACAAGTCAACATTCAACTCCTGCAAAACATTGAAAACTTACAAAAAGAATTGAAGGATAAACAACAATCTTTAGAAAAATTTATAGATGGAAGAGAAAACCTAGATGCTTTGCTAGGAACCAGAATGAACTTCAACAAGGAAGGGTTGGATTTTGAACCTACAAACAAAAGGTCAATTGGGCTAAAAATAGTCACATTTATTTCCTCTTCTGATGCTTCAACCTCAAAAACAACATCCAAAGGAAAAGAAAAGATTGAAGAGGCAGTAACTGAAATTCCCAAAAAGTTTGCCCAAAAACCTAAGAAAGGTCGACCTTCCCCGCAGCATAGGTCAACACTTCCTTGGCCATTGCATGCTCAATCTTCCAGATATCACCATAACTGGATTTCACATTCATATAGGCCAACACCACCCTACTTTTGGGGAAATTGTGATTCATGTGTTCATCAATCTTATAAGTTTCAATCTCCTAGGTGGCAAAACAATCACGTTCAACCTAAAACCAACCAACGGCCTCAATGGTTTAAGAAGTAAACTTCCTCAAACTTCCACAAAATTCAACAAAGAGCTTCTAAACAAAATGTGAATGTCAAAGCTGAAAAGAAAAACCAAATCCCTGCTCTAAGCAAACAAAACATGAATGTTAAGAAGGTTTGGATTCCAAAAAAAATGGTTTCATGTTTTAAAAATCTGAAGAGTTTGATGGGACCCAAATTTGGTTGGATTCCAAACATAATTGCTTAATTCCTTGTGCAGGAGTGTCTTGCAGCCATGCATAACAGATTGTACCTTGATAGTGGCTGTTCAAGACACATGACTGGAGACAAATCAAAATTTTGTCGCTTGGAGGAAAAGGAAGGAGGATACGTCACATTTGGAGGGAACAACAAAGGAAAAATCATTGGAACAGGTAATGTAGATAAGAACATCTCCAACTCCATTAGAAATGTGTTGTTAGTTGAAGTTTTAAAATATAACTTACTCAGCATAAGTCAATTATGTGATAAAGGTCACAAAATGTTGTTTGATTCTCATGAATGTAAAATCTTTCAACCAAAATCTGACAAAGTAAAATTTTCTGGTAAGAGAGTCAACAATGTTTACATGATTGACTTAGATGATCCTGCTTATTTAAACCTTTATCTTGCTGCACCAAAATCTGAGATTGCTTGGCTATGGCATCGTAGACTAGGACATGCTAGCTACAATGTCTTACATAAACTGTTAAAGTATTCAATGGTGAAAGGGTTGCCTGAATTATCATTTAAACAAGAAAACAAGTTGTGTGATGCATGTGCCCTAGGTAAACAAACAAGAAAATCTTTCAAAGGAAGATCTGAAAATACATCATCCAAACCACTCGAGCTAATTCATATGGACCTGTTTGGCCCAACCAGAACTGCTAGCTTAAGTGGTAGAAAATATGGATATGTCTTGGTGGATGACTTTTCTAGGTTCACATGGATTTTCTTTCTCACATATAAAAATGATGCTTTTGATGAGTTTCAGGCACTCTACATGAAGATAAAGCAGGATGGTGAGTTTAAAATTTTCAAGATTCAATCTGATCACGGTGGTGAATTTTAAAATGCTGACTTCTATAATCTTTACAGGGCTGAAGGCATTTCACATCGATTTTCTTCACCAAGAACCCCAAAGTAAAACGGTGTAGTTGAAAGGAGAAACCGAACACTTGTAGAGATGGTAAGAACCATGCTTGCTGAACAGCAACTTCCAAAGAGGTTTTGGGCTGAAGTGGTAAACTCAGCATGTTACATTATCAATCGCTCTATGGTAAGGCCACACACCAAAAAGACTCCTTATGAGTTGCTGAAAGATAAAAAGGCTTCTCTCACACATATGAAAGTGTTTGGGTCAAAATGCTTCATCTACAATAATGATAAAAGAGACTTAGATAAATTCGAGCGCAAGAGCGATGAAGGTATATTCCTTGGATATTTTGATAGATCTAGGGCTTAGAGAATTTACAATATTAAGAGTCAAACTGTGGAAGAATCACCCCATATTTCCTTTGATGAATATCATGATGATTCTAACAATGATAACTCTTGCAGGAAAAATGATGAAGATGGGGAATTCCTAAGCATGAAGGACAAGAGTGATCCTCCACAAGAAGAAACAAAAGAAGATGGTGACCGAGCTGAATTAAGCAATGCAAGGGATCAAACTCCAGGAGAAGGTAATGATTCTACAAACATTAGAATTCTTAAGGATCATCCTTTAGAAAATGTCATTGGAAGCTTGAATGACCCACCTAGAACAATGTCACATTTTAAAATTATAGAAGAATTAGATCAACTTGCTCTTGTCTCCCAGCTTGAACCCAAAAATATTGATGAAGTATTAAAGGATGAAAACTGGATAAATTCAATGCAAGACGAGTTAAACCAGTTTGAAAGAAACAAAGTTTGGCATCTTGTTCCTAGACCGTCATCACAATCTGTCATTGGCACTAAATGAGTCTTTAGGAACAAACTTAGTGAGGATGGCAAGATAATAAGAAACAAGGCGAGATTGGTGGCTCAAGGGTATAATCAAGAGTTTGGGGTAGACTTTGATGAATATTATGCCCCAGTTGCTAGACTCGAAGCCATCAGAATTTTACTAGCCTTTGCATGCTCCCTTAGAATAAAACTGTATCAAATGAATGTAAAAAGTATTTTCTTGAATGGCTTGATCAAAGAAGAAGTCTATGTTGAGCAGCCCCCTGGCTTTGAAAATTCTAACCATGCAGATTTTGTATACAAGCTAGACATGGCACTTTATAGACTTAAGCAAGCACCAAGAGCTTGGTATGAGAGACTAAGCTCGTTCCTCATTGAAAAAGGGTACACACGAGGTAAGGTAGATCAAACATTTTTCACCAAGAAGTAAGGTAAGAACATCTTGATTGTTCAAATTTATGTTGATGATGTTGTGTTTGGTTCTACTAAATCTGAAATGTGTGAGGAATTTGCTAACCTCATGACTAGCGAATTTGAGATGAGCCTAATGGGAGAACTCCAATTCTTTCTCGGTTTGCAGGTCAACCAAGGACAAGATGGGTGCTTCATAAGTCAAGCCAAATATATCAAGGAGCAGCTGAAAAGATTTGATATGACGAACAGTAAAATTATTGCAACTTTTATGAGCACCACAACATCACTGGATTCGGATGAAAATGGTAAATTAGTGGATGCAAAGATCTATAGAGGTATGATCGGCTCTTTGCTTTACTTGACTGCATCCCGACCAGATATCCAGTTTAGTGTATGTCTTTGTGCTAGATTTCAAGCTAGTCCTAGAGAATCCCGCTTGACTGCCGTCAAACGTATCCTTAGATATCTTGTCGGCACTCAAGATTTGGGATTGTGGTATCCGTCATCATGTGATTTATCTCTTATATCTTATTCTGATGCGGACTACGCTGGCTGCAAGCTGGATCGTAAGAGTACTAGTGGTTATTTCCAGTTTCTAGGCGGGTGTTTAGTTTCTTGGGCCTCCAAGAAATAACACTCGGTTGCCCTCTCAACCGTAGAGGCAGAATATGTTGCTGCGGGGAGCTGTGGCACCCAAGTGTTATGGATTAAACACCAACTCCAAGACTACCTAGTGGATCTTATGTTGGATTGTGTGTCTTCCCTAAGTATTTTGATGATGAGCAACACTATGTTAATTGTTCTTGTTATTTTTGATCAGATATCTTGCACTTGAGTTATCCATGGTTTTATATGAAATAACTGCTAAAGAGGTAACACTTCGTGTGTTCGTTCATGTTCTGTCTTCGTGCTGTTTTTCCTCAAACATCATGTACTTCTTGCTTCGCGTTTTCACCTCGTGTCGAATTAGCCATGTTGTCGTCTGTTTGAGTGTTGTTCTTTCACCTCGTGCAGTCTTTGATTACTGTGTTGTTTCCATGTCATCCTTGTATTCCTATCTTCGAGTCGTTTCTTTGCATACTGTCTTCGTGGTCGATTGGCACTTCGTCTTGGTTACAACACCTCGTGTTGTACTGTTTGACTTCGTGTCGGTTTCCGTTACAGTCCATGTTGTTTTCATGTCGTTCTCTTTTATTGCCACCTCGTGTCGTTTTTATTATTAAGTCTTCGTGTCGTTTTACCTCGTGCAGTGTTATCCCGTGTCATTTACTGTTTCGACCTTGTGTCGTTATCAGCCCGTGTTGCTCTCATCTCGTGCTGTTTTCACTATCCTCGTGTTGTTCTCACCGCATGTCGATTACTGTTTTCAATTAGCATTATTTTTATTTCGTGTCGTTTTTCTGTGTAGTGTGTGTTTGTCACCACTATACTTCGTGTCGTTGCTTCTTACTTCGTGTCTAACTTCACTTCGTGTTGTTTTTCACCTCGAGTCGTTTCCTTATACTCTGTCCTCGTATTGGTCTCTCGCTTTAGTCTTCATGTCGGTTTCTGTCGTAAGCCCGTATTGTCCTCGTGTTGTTTTTGCATTCGTAACCTCGTGTCTCTCTTGCGTATAACCTCACCTCATGTCATTATCTTCTGTATATCTGATCTGTTACAGAATTTCTCGTGTCGTTCTTATGACATCTCGAGAAATAGTCACGTCGTGTTGTTGTTACTATACCTCATGCAGTTTTGGTTTTAATAGCCATGCAGCGTATTAATGGACTTAATCTCATTACAGGTCCGAGGAAGAACATTCCACACTCCAGGGCTGCACGTGATCCGAGACAAGAGGAACCAATTTGAAAAAGGCACGTGACAGGATACTTCTGGATCGAGCGTGGGAGGCACACGCATTTCATGCCCTATCCATCTGTTGTTGATGCTATAAATAGAATCCTTCATCCTCAGATGAAAGTCATCGAAGTAGAGAGGCATAGAAGAAAATAGGGAAACAGAGAGCCCTTCGATCCAGAAAAAAAAAAAGAAAGAAAGAAGAAAGAATAGCAGAGAGAAATAGAAAGAGAGCAGAAGAGTGTTCAGAAGAATTGTTCTGACTTGCGGATCAAATCCGAAGTCTATTGCTCTATTTTGAGCTACATTGTTTCCATTGTCTGGCATTTGATTTCCTTCGTTCGTATTTTTCATTTCTTGTTCTTATCTTTCTTCAACCGTTATTGTTTGTGTTTCCGATCCTCTGGACTGAGGTCGGGGTCCTCCTGTGAGATCAGGAGTAGGGAGAGTCAATCTCCGGTTTGCAAGCAGCAGGTGAGCTGCTTGTAGGTACCCTCCGGGTTGGGAGGAAGAGGGGTCTTCGACCTCTGGTTCACTAGTAGCAGGGCTGCTACTAGTGGGGTTTCCCTCTTGGTAAAGAGGAAGAGAGACGTGAGTCTCTGGGTTCTAGTGACTGCTGATCGCTAGAGGTTCCCTCCGGGTAGGAGGAAGAG
Source organism: Amorphophallus konjac (assembly GCA_022559845.1). Lineage (NCBI taxonomy): Eukaryota > Viridiplantae > Streptophyta > Magnoliopsida > Alismatales > Araceae > Amorphophallus > Amorphophallus konjac. Next base: position 270,096,537 of record CM040122.1, read on the forward strand.
GAGAGGTTGTTCTCCTAGGAAGCTGTGTATCAGCAGTTGTTTGGCAAGCTGTGTTGCCCAGCCTTTAGTGAAGCCACACTCAGGTTGAGTGTGGGGTGGATGTAGGTCTGAAGGACCGAACCACCTTAAAATCCTCTGAGCCCTTGTGTGATTGATCGTGATAATATTGTGGTATGCCTTCTATTTGCTTGAGCTATTAACTGCACTGCATCTTTTACGATAGTCAGAACTCGAGGTTAGCTCCGTTTAGCAATATACTCTGCAATAATTTTTTAAATCTACGAAAACAGTGATCTATTCATCCCCTCCCCTTCTAGATCACTTCATATTGTACTTATCAGTTGGTATCAGAGCAGGTTTTTCCCAGAATGTGGTCCAACGGCCAGGGAAACGGATCCAATGGTCCGCGCAGTTTCATAGCTGATGGGCAGTCTATCACCCGCCCCCCTTTCTTTGATGGTAATAATTACTTCTTCTGGAAGAACAGGATGGAAGTCTTTATCAGGGCCCAAAGCAACAAGCTATGGAAAGTCATTACAGATGGTCCATACACCCTTCCACCGAATGAAGATATGTGGACAGAAGATCAGGTCAAACTCTCCGCACTAAATTGGACAGCTCTTAACATCATACAGTGCGCCGTCCATCCGGAAGAATATTCAAGGATCTCAGCATGCAAGACTGCAAAGAATATGTGGGATGATTTGCAGTTAATTCATGAGGGCACATCTCAGGTGAAGGCTACCAAGATCAACATACTTACAACTCAATATGAGTTATTTAAGATGAAGCCAGAGGAGCCGATCACAGAAATGTATGCCAGATTATCTGTGATCATCAACAGTCTGAAAGGCCTTGGAAAGGATATTCAACAAGAAGACATAGTCAGGAAGATCCTTAGGTCTCTAACTCCCGTCTGGGATACCAAGGTGACTGTAATAGAGGAATCAAGAGATTTATCCATCATGACAGTAACCCAGCTGATTGGTTCTCTCATGACCCATGAAATGAATTTCACACGAGGAAACGATGGGCATGACAGAAAGGGAAAGAATGTTGCTCTGAAGGTTTCACGACATACTAAGAAGAGCAACAACAGCAGCAGCAGCAGCAGTGATGATAGCAGCGAAGGGTCTGATGGATTCTCAGACTTGGACAAGGATGAGCGAGCTATGCTCACCAGGCAGTTCAGAAAGTTCCTAAGAACAAAAGGAAAATTCTACAGGAGGAAGAAATTTAATGCTGCAATGAAGTCTCCTGAACGAAGATTTGAGAAGAACCGGTCTGCTAAGAAGATCACTTTCTATCATTGTCAGAAATCCGGTCACATGAAAAGTGAATGTCCAGAGCTACAAGCTAAGGCTCCAGGACACCAGAAGAATGTGGTGCACAAGAAGAAGAAGGCCATGCTGTGCACATGGAGCGATGAGGAGGAGGACCCAGAAGCCACTTCGTCCAGTGAAAATGAAGAGAAGACCTGCCTCGTGGCCGACCATGAGAAAGAGGTAACAAATTTATTTGAGAATTTTACTCTGGATGATTGGGAGGACGCCTATGGCGACCTGTTAAGTAAATATAATTGTTTAAACAAGGAGCATAGAATGCTTAGACGTAAGTTTCATTCTCTGTCTGAAGAACACTCTTCTATTGTCACTGATAGCATGAAAACCAAGGAGATGGCCACTGAGCTAGATCAGGTTAAAGGTGAGATTGAGAGGTTGAGAATGGAAAGAGAAGAGAATCTAGCTAGAATAGATGAGCTGAAGTGTAAAGCTGAAGAGTCTAAAGGAGAGATTAGACTGATGGCTGAAAAATATGAGGCAATTAGAACAGTTAATCAGGAACTCCAGGACCAATGCAATGAATTTCAGAAGGAGATTGAGGACAAAGAAAAAGTGCTTGAAAAGTTTACAGAGGGGAGAAACAACCTGAATGTCCTTCTGGGGTCGAGGGTAAACTTCAATAGGGAGGGATTAGGATACAATCCTACTAGTAAAAAACCCTTTGAATTTAAGACTATCACGTTCTGCCCCGCCAAAGGCAAGGAGAAACTGGAAACACCATCCGGTTCCAAATCTGTCTCTACAATGAAGTCTTCGACCAGTAAATTCATTCACTCCACTGGTCAGCAGTCTAAGTCAGGAAATCCTGAGACAAGCACTGCTCATGTACAGCAGGCGTGGAACAAAGGTTCTCACAGGACCAGTCCTATAGAGGCCACAAAAAGAGCAAAAAGTTTTGTTAAGAAAACTCATCATGCTAATTATCAAGTAGAGCATGGCAACGATCATCAGTTTCAGCACAAATTTTATTGGAGTAAAAATGCTTACATGAATTATGCTCAACACACACGCACATCTTCTAAGAGGCCAACCAACAATGTCTTTGTTCAGAAACAGCATAGTTCAAATAGGAATAAGCTTATTCAACACCCACCAAGAAATAACAAAAGGGAAGAATCAACCCACATAAATCCACTGAAGAGAACTATAAAACAAATGTGGATTCCCAAGTGCTTTCTGCATAATCAGAAAACTGGTTTTGGACCCAATTTGAATTGGGTCCCACATTACTCTGTCTGAATTTTTGCAGGTCAGCCTGGCAGCTGAGCATAACAAGTGGTATCTTGACAGCGGCTGTAGCAGGCACATGACAGGAGACCGGTCCAAATTCAGCAAACTAAAAATGAAGTCTGGGGGCTTGGTCAAATTCGGAGGAAATAACAGAGGAAGAATAATTGGAATTGGCACGGTTGGTAAGTCCTCCACTAACTCCATTGAAGATGTGTATCTTGTAGAAGGACTTCAGCACAACTTGGTAAGTATAAGTCAACTTTGTGACAAAGGACACAAGGTACTCTTTGACCACAACTCGTGCACTGTTTTTGAGCTGAATTCTGATAACATCATGTTCAAAGGTCATAGAGTAAATAATGTGTACATTGTTGATCTTGATGATAATTCTGAAACAAACTTGTGTCTGTCTGCTAATTCTGAACAGGTTGCTTTTGACTGGCATAGGCGTCTAGGCCACGCTAGTGTGTCTACCTTGAATAAACTGTCTAATTATAACCTAGTCAGAGGTTTGCCCAAAATAAAATTCCAGTTAGGGTCCAAGCTCTGTGATGCTTGTGCTCAAGGTAAATAGACTCGTGCAACTTTTAAGTTGAGAACTGAGGGTCTCTCATCTAAACCACTACAGCACTTGCACATGGATCTCTTTGGTCCTACTCGAATACAAAGCTTGTCAGGTAAGAGATATGGTCTAGTCATAGTTGATGACTTCACTAGATTTTCCTGGTTGTTCTGTTTAGCAAATAAAAATGATGCTTTTGTTCACTTTGAAGAACTTTTTAATAAAATCAAACTGCAAGGTGAACATAATATCATTACAATTCAGTCTGACCATGGAGGAGAGTTTGAAAACTCTTCGTTCTCTGAATTTTGCTCAAGAGAGGGAGTGACTCACAGATTTTCTTCTCCCAGGACACCGGAGCAGAATGGAATTGTTGAGAGAAGAAACAGGTCAATAATTGAAATGGCCAGGACTATGCTAATTGAGAGTGGACTTCCAAGGAGATTTTGGGCAGAAGCTGCAAATACAGCATGCTACATTTTAAATCGAGCATTGGTAAGACCTACTCATAAGAAAACTCCTTATGAACTCCTCAAGGGTAAGCTGCCAAACATTTCTTACTTTAAAATTTTTGGTTCCAAATGCTTTATCCACAATAATGGTAAGAATGGTTTGGATAAGTTTGAAGCAAGAAGCTCTCCTGGAATTTTTCTCGGATATTCAGAAACCTCTAGGGCTTACAGAGTCTTCAATAAAGATGAGCAAACTGTTGAAGAAACACCTCATGTGGTGTTTGATGAGAATGTTCTATCTGACAAAAGGACAAATGATGACAGGGAGTCACCTGATGAGGGAGATTTCTTGGAGAAAATTGAAGTAGGAGAGATGCAGCAAACTGCACAACCAGAAAACTTACAACAAGAAGGAGCAACTGAGGTAGGTGAACCCTCAGGTGAGGTAATATTTCACAAAGATCATCCTAGTGAAAATGTCATAGGTAATTTGCATGATCCCACTAGGACAAGGTCTCACTTTAGAACTGTCCAAGAACAGGACTTAGCTGCTTTGACATCTCAGGTAGAACCCAAGACTGTGGAAGAGGCTTTAAAGCATGATTCTTGGGTATCCTCCATGGGTGAAGAATTAAATCAATTTGAGAAAAATAATGTATGGAAACTAGTTCCTAGACCTGAAAACACTCATGTCATTGGCACTAAATGGGTCTTCAAAAATAAGATTGATGAAAATGGTGCTATCTCTAGAAACAAAGCAAGACTTGTAGCTCAAGGCTACAGTCAGGAATTTGGTGTGGATTTTGATGAATCCTATGCACCAGTAGCTAGGATGGAAGCTATAAGAATTCTGTTTGCATTTGCATGTTCTAGAAAAATTCGGCTACAGCAAATGGATGTCAAAAGCGCATTCTTAAATGGGTTATTGAAGGAAGAGGTATATGTTGAACAACCTCCTGGGTTTAATTTCTCTGTTCAGCCTAACATGGTTTTTAGGTTGAATAAAGCCCTCTATGGATTGAAGCAGGCTCCCAGAGCCTGGTATGAGAGACTTTCTGAGTTCCTTGTGAGCAAGGGGTACACTCGAGGTAAGGTTGACCAAACTCTCTTCACCAAAAGTCTCGGAAAGGAGTTAATTATGGTCCAGGTATATGTTGATGATATCATTTTCGGATCTAACAACTCAAAATTATGTAAAGATTTTTCTGGTCTATGTCCCAAGAATTTGAAATGAGTCTAGTTGGGGAACTAAAATATTTTCTTGGGCTGCAGGTCAAACAAATGGAGGATGGTTGTTTCATAAATCAAACCAAGTATACTCTGGAGATGCTGAAAAGGTTTGGAATGACCAACCTCAAGACAATCTCAACACCCATGAGTACCAGCTCTTCACTGGATTCAGACGAAAAAGGTAAAGAGGTGGATGCTAAACTATATAGAGGTATGATCGGTTCACTCCTCTACTTAACTGCATCCAGGCCCGACATTCAATTTAGTGTAGGGATGTGTGCCAGATACCAGGCTAGACCTACTGAATTGCATCTGGCAGCTGTAAAGAGAATCTTTAGATACTTATCTGCCACTCATGATCTAGGTCTCTGGTATCCTGCATCATGTAACTTAGATCTCATTGCATACACTGATGCAGATTATGCAGGATGTAAATTGGACAGGAAGAGCACTAGTGGTCACTGCGAATTTCTAGGAGGGTGCTTAGTCTCTTGGGGATCCAAGAAGCAACACTCTGTGGCTCTCTCTACTACTGAAGCTGAATATGTGGCAGCAGGGAGCTGTGGCACACAGGTTATATGGATAAAACACCAGCTTCTGGATTACTCGGTTGAGCTAGGTTGTACTTCTATCTTTTGTGACAATACTAGTGCAATAAACATTGCAAAGAATCCTGTACTTCATTCTCGAACTAAACACATTGAAATCAGGCATCATTTTATTCGAGATGAAGTAGCAAGGAAAACTTTTGAGTTGATCCATGTTGGCACTAACTCACAAATTGCAGATATCTTTACTAAGCCACTGGATACTGAAAAATTTAGCACTATGCGCAGAGAACTAGGTATTTACAGAATTTCATGATTGAAGATTTGATTTCTGAATACCATGTCTTGTGTTATTATGCTTATCATATTCATCATGGTGTTCTTTTTGAAGTGCATTGAGGGTTGTCTTGGCTAAGTCTGTATTGGGGTCAAGTTCTCAGGGGGAGATGATTTATAATAGGTGTCTTGATCTTTGACCTATGTTGAACATACTCTGAACGACATTTTGCTGACATCATAAGAGAATCAGGTTGATTAGGTGTATAAAAGAAAATGTTGGATGCTTTACTCTTTAAGGCTGTTCATCTAATTTCTTGTTGGAATTTTCAGCTGTTAGTCCCACTGAGATCAAAATCTGAATTCAAGATTAATCTTCATACATTGTAACTGTCTTCTGATCTCGTCAGTACAGCATACCTACTTAGTCAATGGTGAGTCCAAAATGAGGTATTGTGTGTTTTAGTCTGAATCACCTTGGATCTGGTGTATTGTTCTCAAACGGACTCAAGCTTCATTAACAAGGTTTTAAGAGCTGGTAAATAAAAACAAAATTCATAAAAGGGTTATCAACTTTGTTAACTGCTCATTGAGAAACTGGGTTTTTCATCAATGAAATGAAAGCTTCCCATGTCATGAGATGGCAGTAATCATCTGGTCTTAATAGTTGTCTTGATCATACAGAGCTATGGTACATATCTGGTTAGTAACTGGGGTGTCTGGCCTCAGATAAAGGTGTCACCTTAATGTCAACACCAGCTAGAATACTATCTCTGTCTTCTTATCAGAAGGGGTAATGTGGTCCTGCCACCGAGTAACTGGGGATTCTTGCCTCTAAACAAGGTGTCTCCTTAATGTCAAAGGTGTACTTGACAGACTTATCTCTGATCTTGACCATTTTTAAAGATCCTGCTCACTTGAAGTATAGCTTTTGATTTGTTTGTTCTCAATACCACAGGTCATTGTCTTCTGGCTGTTTTACATAATACTCTCTCAGTAAAGACTTATTTTGATCAAACTGGTATCTTGTACCTCACTTGCTTAGAATCTGGTTCTGTGTATGGAGCAAATCCTTAGTCACAGTTTTTGCACAGTCTGACTAACTGTACCTCAAAAATCCTCACATAAAATTAATGGCTTTCTTGATTGACTAAACATCTCAATAGTCTCCATTTATCTGCCTTACTCTGTCCTGTTTTCTCTCTATAGTCAGCAATTTTCCCTTCTCTGTATCTTCAGATTTGACCCTAGTTTTGATGATGTCAAAGGGGGAGAGAATTGAGTTCGTTATCAAGTCTGAGGTAAACTGAAACTGTTGCTGTGTTCAGGGGGAGTGAAGGGGAGTATTCAGGTGAGGGGGAGTGTTCAGGTTTCATCAAGGGAAGTAAGGAAGCAAGTATGCTTTAAGTTGTCTGCATTAAATATCCTGAATTGATCTTTTTTGAACTTATCTCTCACACTTAATATAGTGTTGCCATCATCAAAAAGGGGGAGATTGTTGGATTGTGTGTCTTCCCTAAGTATTTTGATGATGAGCAACACTATGTTAATTGTTCTTGTTATTTTTGATCAGATATCTTGCACTTGAGTTATCCATGGTTTTATATGAAATAACTGCTAAAGAGGTAACACTTCGTGTGTTCGTTCATGTTCTGTCTTCGTGCTGTTTTTCCTCAAACATCATGTAGTTCTTGCTTCGCGTTTTCACCTCGTGTCGAATTAGCCATGTTGTCGTCTGTTTGAGTGTTGTTCTTTCACCTCGTGCAGTCTTTGATTACTGTGTTGTTTCCATGTCATCCTTGTATTCCTGTCTTCGAGTCGTTTCTTTGCATACTGTCTTCGTGGTCGATTGGCACTTCGTCTTGGTTACAACACCTCGTGTTGTACTGTTTGACTTCGTGTCGGTTTCGGTTACAGTCCATGTTGTTTTCATGTCGTTCTCTTTTATTGCCACCTCGTGTCATTTTTATTATTAAGTCTTCGTGTCGTTTTACCTCGTGCAGTGTTATCCCGTGTCATTTACTGTTTCGACCTTGTGTCGTTATCAGCCCGTGTTGCTCTCATCTCGTGCTATTTTCACTATCCTCGTGTTGTTCTCACCGCATGTCGATTACTGTTTTCACTTAGCATTATTTTTATTTCGTGTCGTTTTTCTGTGTAGTGTGTGTTTGTCACCACTATACTTCGTGTCGTTGCTTCTTACTTCGTGTCTAACTTCACTTCGTGTTGTTTTTCACCTCGAGTCGTTTCCTTATACTCTGTCCTCGTATTGGTCTCTCGCTTTAGTCTTCATGTCGGTTTCTGTCGTAAGCCCGTATTGTCCTCGTGTTGTTTTTGCATTCGTAACCTCGTGTCTCTCTTGCGTATAACCTCACCTCGTGTCATTATCTTCTGTATATCTGATCTGTTGCAGAATTTCTCGTGTCGTTCTTATGACATCTCGAGAAATAGTCACGTCGTGTTGTTGTTACTATACCTCATGCAGTTTTGGTTTTAATAGCCATGCAGCGTATTAATGGACTTAATCTCATTACAGGTCCGAGGAAGAACATTCCACACTCCAGGGCTGCACGTGATCCGAGACAAGAGGAACCAATTTGAAAAAGGCACGTGACAGGATACTTCTGGATCGAGCGTGGGAGGCACACGCATTTCATGCCCTATCCATCTGCTGTTGATGCTATAAATAGAATCCTTCGTCCTCAGATGAAAGTCATCGAAGTAGAGAGGCATAGAAGAAAACAGGGAAACAGAGAGCCCTTCGATCCAGAAAAAAAAAAAAAAGAAAGAAGAAAGAATAGCAGAGAGAAATAGAAAGAGAGCAGAAGAGTGTTCAGAAGAATTGTTCTGACTTGCGGATCAAATCCGAAGTCTATTGCTCTATTTTGAGCTACATTGTTTCCATTGTCTGGCATTTGATTTCCTTCGTTCGTATTTTTCATTTCTTGTTCTTATCTTTCTTCAACCGTTATTGTTTGTGTTTCCGATCCTCTGGACTGAGGTCGGGGTCCTCCTGTGAGATCAGGAGTAGGGAGAGTCAATCTCCGGTTTGCAAGCAGTAGGTGAGCTGCTTGTAGGTACCCTCCGGGTTGGGAGGAAGAGGGGTCTTCGACCTCTGGTTCACTAGTAGCAGGGCTGCTACTAGTGGGGTTTCCCTCTTGGTAAAGAGGAAGAGAGACGTGAGTCTCTGGGTTCTAGTGACTGCTGATCGCTAGAGGTTCCCTCCGGGTAGGAGGAAGAGGAGAGGTTGTTCTCCTGGGAAGCTGTGTATCAGCAGTTGTTTGGCAAGCTGTGTTGCCCAGCCTTTAGTGAAGCCACACTCAGGTTGAGTGTGGGGTGGATGTAGGTCTGAAGGACCGAACCACCTTAAAATCCTCTGAGCCCTTGTGTGATTGATCGTGATAATATTGTGGTATGCCTTCTATTTGCTTGAGCTATTAACTGCACTGCATCTTTTACGATAGTCAGAACTCGAGGTTAGCTCCGTTTAGCAATATACTCTGCAATAATTTTTTAAATCTACGAAAACAGTGATCTATTCATCCCCTCCCCTTCTAGATCACTTCATATTGTACTTATCATCTTAGTTGTGTCCCGATTCTGTGTGATAATACTAGTGCTATCAACCTTACAAAAAATCCAGTCCCGCACTCTAGGACTAAGCATATTGAGATTAGGTATCACTTCATTAGAGATGAGGTCGGTAAGAAAAATTTTGAACTGCATTTTGTTGATACTCTAAATCAAATTGCTGATATTTTCACCAAGCCATTGTGTAATGACATGTTTTCAACACTCAGAAGGGAGCTTGGTCTTTGCCGACCTCAGGCCAATAAAAATTGAAATGATGATTTTATTCAATTTAGTTGTGTGTTTCTACAGATTTGTGTCCATGCATTGTTTATATATATATATGTCATTTTGCATATGGTGTCGCATTGCATGTAGTCATGATGCATAATACAGATTGAATTCAGATTCACGATGCCTTGCATGGTTGGTGTAGCATCATTCTTGCATGGCCATGGTATATCAAATGTTGATGTATGGAAGGGCAGGTTATGCTTGCCTAGAAGCACTCAATATGCGTGAGGTTTCACCTCCGCCAAGTACCATGCGTCACTATTGCATATAGGCCATATAGTAAGGGGGAGTTGTCTCTTTGTAGCATTCATGCATATATTTCATCTTCATTCTGTTATATTTAATAAGTGTACAATCATGTGTTGGGTCATGCATTTCATGTCTGCTAAATTCATGTTTGATTAGGTCAACCCCTGCATGGTTCTAGTCAACCTCTCCTTGACATTCGTCATTCCACTTGATTGCAAACATAACTCCTTGAGTGCATTCACTGCATATCCTTAGGGGGAGTCCTGCTGCTATTCTTACTCTCTTGCAATCTGAACTTCATGGCTTATAGTCTGAATATGAGATCATGAGGCCGACAGAACTACGGCATAAGAGCTTTCTATTATATGCCCTGATGATTGTCCATCCAATGAAAATGATTCAGATTTAATGATTTCCTTGATGTTCAAAAATATTTATTCTGAAATCATCTATGTTCTGTGGTTTTAATAGACCTTTACTAGAGATTGCATATTGTGCTTTGCATGACTATCCTGAAATCTAAAAATCCAAACGTCATGATAATTTTGGTGATACTCTAGAATTTAGTATTGTTTCTAAACATCTTGCTGAGCTGAAATTCTTGGCAATCAATTTGACAGAGCAATGATATTTTTGCAAGGAGAAATATGTCACGTCATCAAAATCAAGTGACGAATGATATGTCATGATGTGCCCATGTTATCTCTGTCTTAATTATATTTCGACTCTAGGCAGAGCACTGGCATAATTACTGAGAAATATATATTTTCATCACAGAAATGAGATTGGATATGTCATGACATGACTTTGCTATCTCTGTTCATTCTGAAGCATAACCGTCAGTCGTGCCAAATACCTCGGGATACTGGCGTCTAAACAACGTGTATTCTTACGGCTAGGAGGTATGTACTAGACTTGATTGCTCGGAAAATATGAGTCATGTGCCTTCAAATTCAAAAGATATTAAAAATCTAATTTGCTGTACTCATAAAATTCCATGCTTTAGTCATGATTGTTTAGCCTTAATACTAGTTTTTGTGTTATTCCCTTTGTAGTTATTGAATATGGATATATAAGATAAGGGATGGTTAAACACTGCCATGATATGCACCATTGGTTCATTTCTATTAAATCTTGGATGTAGCTGCTTTTCGAACTCTGTTGATGATCTTGGATTTCATTAGCTTTGAACCATCTATGTTGCTCACGGTATGTTTTAGGTTTGCATATAATGACTTGCTCTCCACTCTCATTTAGCTCTGGTCTCTCAGACATTAGTCCCCTTCTATACCTTATAGCTCCCTTTTTGCTGTTGTAAAAGGGGGAGAATTCTTTGTGTGAGTCATTTGTAAGAGTTTTGCGTTATCACGTTGTCAAAGGGGAGAGAATATTTTGTTGTGAGTCATCCCTTGCTTTGTGAGTTATCATTGGGGGATGAGTGAATTATGTATGGGGGAGAAACCTTTGTGCGCTTTTGTGTATGAGTGATGAGGGAGTCTTCATATGTGTATGTGATAGGGTTTGCATAATTACATCGCATTCATATCCGCATTCATATCTGCATTCCCATATTCTTATTATCATGGATCTTGAGTCGCATATGTTACATTTGCTATAACTGTTGCCAGTCTTGATATTACTGTCACATAATGACTCACAGTGTTGCCATCATCAAAAAGGGAGAGAATGTTGTATCCCTGTGGTCATTTGAGTTATCCTATGGTCACTGGGGTCATTCGACATCATCCTATGGTCATATGAGTTCTGTGGTATTCTTAGTTTTGATAATGACTAAACACTATTAGTCATTGATGTTTCCACTCTCATGTGACTAACATATGTGATGTTCTGTTCATGACAGATATGCCAATGAATGGATAAGGCATTCAGTGAGGATGGCAAAAGTGAAAGCTCATTGATCGCGCCTAAGCAAGGATGCGAACACAAGCAAAAGTCGACACGTGATATTCAAGTCGTCACACATCGAAGGTCAATGCACAAAGAAGTATAGCCAAGAGAATCCAAGGCCAGAGACTTAGTTGATACCTTTTAGACTATCAAGGGAGATGCCACAGATATGAACGGGCTGCTAAAGGACTCAAGCGACGGAGCTAAAGCGGTTAACGGACCGACCCGGGATGAACCGGGGTCTACCCAGCTGGCGGTCGACCGCTGGCATAGGGGCGGTCGACCGCCCCAGCCAGCAGCCCACCGTCTATAGTTCTTTCAGTGGCAGTCGACCGCCAGCCAGTAGCGGTCGACCGAAATTCCCAGGGACCATCCGTTTGCAGGTGTTTTAGTAGCGGTCGACCGCCAGAAGCTACAGGTCGACCGCTAGCCCCGATGCAGCCATGTTTGACTTCGATTTCCACCACGAGGCCAGCCCCTTTCCTTGTATTTGTTTAACCCTAAAGTCACCCAATCTTCCATAGATTGTGGATCTGGTCTGGGGGATGTCTAAGGACCATTCAAAGGTTATAAAACACATGCAAGAGGGTTAGAAACCCTAGTTGATCATTTTGTGAATCCAAGGGAGATCAAAGGAGGCTACAAGGGTGAGATGAGTTCGAGTACTGTAGCTGTGAACAATACTCCGGGAAGAAGTTCTTCATCCATTCAAGGGATTCAAGCCTAGATCTGAAGCCATCTCAACCTCCAAGGAAGCAAGAAGCAATCAAGGCTCTCAAGGGTGATCTAAACTGCATCAAACTCTTCATCAACTCAAGGAGATCAAAAGGAAGATCAAAGCTACATCCATAGTCTTCTTCATCAACTCAAGGAAGATCATCTCTCAAGAAAGAAGACACCATTGAAGCATCCAACTCAAGCTCCAGCAATCTCAGACAAGATTTTTCTTCTTGAGCATATTCTATATCTTGTTTGATGATTGAGTGTTTTCATATTTGTTCTTTTTCATTTCATACAAACGATTGAAACTACAGATCGTCCCTACCGGTGGTTAGTAGGTGTTGTGTCCCTGTGTGGTTTTGATGATGACTGACACACCATGAGTCACACTGAGGTGTGCTAATTAATATAGATGACTGATTGACTGCTTGAATATCTGATTGTTTTATCTGATTGCTTGCTTGAATAGTTAATTCATGAATATGGCTAGATTGGGTTAACGTAGTAGCTAATTGTTTGTTCGTGCATTACTCTATTTGCCAAGTGTATACATCAGCCAGCATGGCATTTTGTTCACGAAGTCTATACACTGCTTGTTGTTCATGTCTGCACATTGGTGTTTTTCCCTACGTTCTGGCCAAGTCTTTACAGCCTCATTCTTACCTTCGTTCAAAGCCAAAGTCTACACAACGCCCTTCATTGAAAGTCTACATACGCTGCAGAGCTCACTGTCAAGTCTGTACATTGGGTTCACATCTTCAAGTCTGTACAGCCGTTTGCATTGGATTTAAAGTCTATACATTGCACTGTTCCTTTCATCTTCGTGCTGTTCATGATCAACACACTTCGTGTTAGTCTTACGTCGTGTACTTCTTCTTCTAATCAAGTCGAGTCTGTCTGTGTAACCCGTGTCGTTTCCTTTGTTTTTTTGTTGCTCATCTCGTGTCATCTTTCTTGTTTGCTCGTGTGCCTTCGTGTCACCTACTGTTGTTCCTCATGTCGTTTCTTCCTGGTCCCACTGATTCATCACGTGTCGTGATAGCCGTGGCATCTTCTGTCTTCGTGTTGTTTTCACTTCGTGCAGTTTTCTCCTAGTGTTGTCCTAAGTTCGAGTCGTTTCCTTGTTACTTCGTGTTGTTTCTATATTCGTATCTTCGTGTTGGTTTTTCTCTTTAGACTTCGTGTCCTTCTCGCTTTGACCACTCCGTGTCGATTTCAGGTTTCGTCTTCGTGTTGTCTTCACCTCGTGTCAGTTTCAATTTTCGTCTTCGTGTTGTTTTTCCTCGACCTCGTGTCCTTCATGTGTTGAAACCATACTTCGTGTTGGTTTCAGTTCTCGTCTTCGTGTCATTGTCAGTCCGTGTCATTTCACCTCGTGATGTTCTCATCTCACTTCGAGTCGTTTCTTTGTATTCTGTCTTCATGTTGATTTTTTGCTTTAGACTTCGTGTCTTTCTCGCCTTGACCACACTTCGTGTTGCTTTACGTAGACCTAGTGTCTTGTTTGTTTGCAACCACTTCGTGTCAGTTTCAGTTGTCAGCCCGTGTTGTCCTCGTGTTGTTTTTGCATTTATAACCTCGTGTCTCTTTTGTTTTATAACCTCACTCCGTGTCGTTCTCTTCGTTGTGTCTGATCTGTTATAGTGTATCTCGTGTCGTTCTTTTCTTATCTCGTATAGTAGTCACGTCGTGTTGTAATTATATACCTCATGCAGTTTTTGGTTTGTGTGGCCATACAGCGTGTTAATGGATTTAATCTCATTACAGGTCCGAGGAAGAACATTCCACACACGTCTGGGCAGCACGTGATCCGAGGCTGGAATGAAGCCTGCTGAGAGACTGCCACGTGGTCCTAATTTAGGGCTGAAAGTGTGGAGGTCACACGATGGAGCTGCCGCTACTGCTGTTGCTCCTGCTGTATATATGAACCTTCTTCCACAGTAGAAGGTAGATCGAATGGGCGAAAGGTGAAGTCCATACAGAGAGCCACGATCCAGATAGATGAAGAAGAAGAGGAAAAAGAGAGTGAGAAAGAGAAAGAAAGAGAGATTGAGTAAGAAATCGAGATAGCAGAGTGTGAAGAGAAGAAGAGAAAGAAGAATAGAGAAGAAGAGAGAGCTAGAGTGATAGAAGCTTCAACTGAAGATTTGTTCCTGCTGGACCGTGGATCAGATCCAGGCCAGCCCGCTCCTGCGAGAGCCACATTTGCTTTTGTCTTTTCAGCCTTTTGTTGCTGATTTCATTTTTCTTTTTAAACTATCAATTTGCTGTTTTTCCGATTCTCTGTAAGAGAGGTCGGGGTCCCTCCTGTTGGTTCAGGAGAAGGGAGATTGCTATCTCCGGTTGTAAGTAGCTGGGTGCTACTTGTGGGTTCCCTCTGGTTAGAGGAAGGGAGGCTCGTCCTCCGGTTCTGGGCTTGTAGGTTTCAAGTCCAGGGGTCCCTCCGGTTGGGAGGAAGAGAGGTCCTAGACCTCTGGTTCGCAGGTGACGTAGTGTCACTTGTGCTTCCCTCTGGTGTTCAGAGGAAGAGAGACTTGGGTCTCTAGGTTCCGCTCCGTTTTGGAGGAAGGGAGGATTGGTCCTCCGGTTCTAGTCTTGTGGGTTGCAAGACTAGGTGTTCCCTCCGGTCTGGAGGAAGAGAGACTTACGTCTCTGGTTTGCTAGTGACTGGTGTCACTAGTGGTTCCCTCCGGTTGGGAGGAAGAGGGGAGGTTGTTCCCTTGGTCAAGCTGTTTGGCAGCATTTGTTGCAGACTGAGTCTGCTGTTTCTAGCGTGAGCTAGTGAAGCCACACTCGGTTGAGTGTGGGGTAGATGTAGGTCTGGAGGATCGAACCACCTAAAACCCCTTGTGCATTGTGGTTTGGTTTATCTGCTTTTGCTTCCGCTAGATGATTGCATAGGGGCGCTCTAAGCGTTTGGCTTCTGGTTGAGCAGAAATGTTGATTAGTTTTCTTAGAATGTTTTAATCTGTCAAGAGAGCGAAATTCCAGTTGAGCTTCAGATTGTCGAATCTGTCTTGTTATTATTCTAGTTTTAATTGGGTGAAGTTTTTAATGGGTTATATTCATTCACCCCCCCTCTGAATACTGCACCGAACCTAGCAATTGGTATCAGAGTAGTTCTCTGATTGATCAGATCCAACGATCTGCAGAGGATCCTATTCTCCCTTGGTGCATTTCTGACTTTACTCTTTGCTGCATATATCTACTTGCCAATTTAATCCATGGGTTCTCCACCGGTTTACAATGGTTCTAACTTTAATTCATGGGTTAGCAGTCTACACAATTATGTGGAATTGATGGGTCCGGGTCTGTGGAAGTTAATTTCACATGGTCCTCATAGACTGCCAAAGGAAGAGTCCAAATGGACTAAAAGTGATAGATTAAGAAATGGAGAGAATCAGAAAGTTTTGAGATTAATGAAAAAAGCTATTGACAAGGCTCTACATTCTTGTGTTTATGACTGCAGGTCTGCAAAGGACATTCTGGATCAGTTGAAACTAGTTCAGAGGATGAATGAGGACTGCTGTTTGATGACTGATAAGAGTGACCATAGCAGTGAACAAGATGAATTTGAAGATGCTGTGGAGGTAAACCCTTTCGAGAACTTCACTTTAGATGACTGGGAAGATGCATATGCTAATCTGTTACACTCCTATGAAAAAATGAGTAAGAGGTATAGAAGACTGAAAAAGAAGCTGAAAAAATTAGGAGGTGAAAATCTTGAAACTCTGAAAACTGAAAATGAAATATTCAGAAGACAGATAACAGAGTGTGATTCTATTAGTTCAGACTTAGATCATTTCAAATCTGAAAAACAATCTCTTATGAAACAAGTTGCTCTACACAAAAAGGAGCGTCAAGAGTTTGTGTGTGAAATTACTGAACTAAAGGAAAGGCTTAGCTTAGTTGATCAGGCTCACAACAATGATATTGTTCAAAATGAAAAATTAGTGAGAGAATTAGAATGTGTCAACTCTGAATTGGAAAAAATGAAATCTGCAAATGAAATACTCAATAATCAGCTCAAGGAATTTGAACTCAAATCAATAAATCTTGGAAAAGAAAATAGATTGATTTCTGAAAAACTAGAGGCTGATAGAGTAACAAATTCAGAGATTCAGAAAAATCTTGACAAATTTCAATCTGAAAAACAACAAGAAATGTTTTATGAATGTCAGTCTTCAACAGATAAATGGGTGTTTGATGATGAACTCCTAGAGCAGAACAGCAAACTGAAAGAGGAAATCAATGAGTTGAAACACCTAAACACACAGCTGACAGATAGGCTAATGACAATTGAAAAGGGCAAGAGTGTAAGTGTGGATAGTTCTGATAGGTTGATGAATGCTGAACAAGAAATTGAGAGCCTAAAAACCATCAACCTAATGTTAAATGGAAATGTCAGTTGCAGTGATCAGAAAATAGCTGGATATGAGCTTACTATCACATCCCTTCAACAAGAAGTTGATGATCTTTACAAGTCCCTATCTAAAGCTGACAAGGAAATAGAATTAAAACAGGAAGTAGAAAAACTCAAAAGCCTGAATGATGCCTTGCATCAACAAGTAATTTCCTGTGAAACTGATTTGTCCACATATGAGGCTAAAATTACTGATTTGAATTCTGAGATTAAAGATTTGAAAAATTCTCTATCAAAATTTGTCAAAGGTAAGGACAATCTGAATAAGCTTCTTGGAAAGAGTGATAACTTTGAGAGAAAGGGATTGGGCTATAGTCCAACAAATAAAAGGAGTAATGGGAATAAAACATCCACTGTTTTTGTTAAAGCATCCAATCAGAACACAACCTCTGCTCCTTCTGTCTTCCAATTCACTGCACAAAAATCCACTGTGAAACCCAAAACTGTGGAACAAACTCAAAAACTGAAAAAGAGTGAAATTTCACAGAAGAAGGATAAAGACACTCCTCTTGCTATAAAAAAGGCTACACACAATTCACATGATCTCACACACACTCATATTAAAAAGGGGTCATGTTATTATTGTGGGAAAGGAGGTCACATAATGGAAGACTGCAGATTGATGTTAAAGGATGAGCATGCTAGTGGAACTTTACATTCAAGAAATCTCTCTGATAGAAACCATGCTACTAGGAAGCCTGATGCTTCATGTTATTATTGTGGGAAGCATGGTCATCTCATGAATGAATGTTTTATCATGAAAGAAGACAATAAACTACATGCCAGGTCTTCCATGCACTTTTATGATCCATGTGGATCTAAACACAATTCTAGTCAGCACATTGTGTGCTTCAATTGTAATAAGCCTGGGCACAAGACTGCTGAGTGCTGGTTTAGATCTACTTGGGGTAAAAATAGTTTTCATAGAAGAAATTCTTTTGCATGCTCCCACTGTGGGAAAAATGGGCATACAGTCAAGGACTGTTGGTATGTTCAAAAGAACTATGTTAAACCCCATTTTGTCAAATTCCCTGCAAAACCTTTTGTGAAAACTTCATGCTATAACTGTGGGAAGCCATGCCATAAATCTGCTGAATGTTGGATGGTTAAGAACAAGCATCAAACTGCTCATGCATATAACAGAAAATCTTATTAACATGTTTATAAACATCACCCTGCTGTTAACATGTATCATAAGAACCAAAAACCAGCCATTTCACGTAGATACTGTGGAAAAGTTGGACATTCTATGGATGACTGTTCACTGATGAAATTGGATGATAATCTTGCTATGAAAATGTTTAGAATACCTGTTAGAGCTAACGCAGGACCCAAAGCTGCTTGGGTCCCTGCAGGATCAAGATGATCAAATAATCTGCAGGTGTGCCTTGGACTGAGGAATAAAGAGGGGTAAAGTAAACCAAGGCACCCAAGATGATAAAGCCCCATTCAGGTAAATTCTGAAAACTTTGTATTCTGAGTTGTGTGATCTGAATGCACTGCAGATCATGATAATTCTTTTGCGCATTGTCTAACTGAAACTAATTGAAAAATCTGAAATGCTCATGAAAATGATTGAGTTTACTTCTAAATGCATTTGCACACAAATGCCATGATGAATGATATGCCAAACTCCTTGTATGTTGAATTGCACTATGATGCATGACCACTTTGGTATATCAAATGGTAAGCTACTACAGGGCAGAGAAAATCTGTCTGGAAGTTCTTACTTTGTGTGAGATGGTCTTTCAGACCAAGTTCTCCACCTAGTACCATGGGTCATATCTCCTCATAGGGCAGTCTGAATGAGCATAAACCTTGAAATCATGTTTCAATGCTTTGATTGCATATCAGAGAATGTCCGCATCTTCATGTGAATATTTTTGCTTCATGCCCGTGCATACATGTAGTTAATTGCATTGCATTTCATTACATTGAAAATACCGAAAAGATACTTTGAATGCATACATTTAGGGGGAGCATTATTCATACATCTGAATTCACTCAACTATCTTGAGATTTACTGCATAGCATGTTAAATCAGTAGTTGCATAATCATTCATCATCTACATTGTCTGCATGACATATAGGATGATTCAGCGTTTTTAGTTAGAGGCAATCATTGCATAGCATATCACTTCTTTGAAAAATAAAAAAAAAGGGAAGGGAAATGTCACTGCATATAGATAGGGGGAGCATGCTTAATCCGTTCTTCTCCAACTATATGATTCATCTTGTCATATCTGAAGTGTCAGTGATTCCATCATTTAAAGTGGTATCAAATGATTTCTTGACTACTTCTGAAGTTGTTCATAATCTGAATGATTACCTTATTGGTATCTGTTTGTGTCTCCTAAATCTGCTGAATGAGAGCTTTTCCTCTATTCAAGTCAACTTTGAATCTCTTTGCTCAAGAGCAGCTCATTTGCTACAATTCCTCAGAATCATGCTGTTTAGTGAATATTCTTACTTGAATTACTCTGCTGAGATATGAAGTAAACCTTCAGCTTGAATACTACGTCATAAAAGTTAAAATACCTTTAATGAGGAACCTTCCATTATACATGCTTAAGAACATTTGTTAACTGGAAGTGGTTTAAGTCTTATGTACTCTTGTGTGGTTACAAGAAACTTGAAAATATCTGTTTCAACCTCTTAATAAACTTGAACTGTCTGCTTCATGTAAATTCATGTAAGACTTTCTGAAATCTAAAAAGTTGATATCCATGTCTACGTTGACTGAGATATATAGTGTATGTGGTTGTTCCTAAACAACTAACTAGTTCTGAATCCTGTTTAAGAAAAAGTATGGACAGAGCAATGACTGTGGCTACTGAGAAACCTGTCCAAAAGATTGTGTCATGAAGTACCATGGTTAACTCTGTTTAAAGAGATGATTGGAAATTATTGTGAAAATATGGCAGAGCAATGGCATAGTTGTATTGAGTAACTGGGGATTCTGGCCTCTGATCAAGGTGTATCCTCATGCCAAAGATACTTTTAATGCTACCCCTGTTCTCTAAAATGGGAGAAACAATACAGTTGTCACACTGAGTAACTGGGGATTCTGACCTCTGATCAAGGTGTCTCTCTATGTCAAAAGGTGTTGATAAACCAAAATTGTTCATTAAAGAAAGATTTGAACAAGTGTAAATCAAATTCTGAAAGAACAAGTAAAATTCAGGAGCATTCACTTGTGTCTCTTTTAAAGCTGTCATGGAAAGTAAACTAATTAAGATAGAAGTTAGTTGAACTAGAATCTTATATGAGCTTGTAGTTCCTTTTTATTAAGTGTTGGTTCAGATATGAGTACAATTTCTTTTGAAAATTTCAGTTTACATCATTCTTAAACCATATCTGACAATCAAGGTTTCATAAGCTTTTATGATGGAGGAATCCAGAACTTAAGACTTTGATTTTATGAAGTTGGTATCTTGCTGAAAAAGTTCATTATCTCAATTTTCACAAATCGTTGAATCTGCTCATCCTATTGCCCTTTATCACTGTGATTTGATTCAGACTGGTTGTCACATATGAGAGTTGTTGTCTCTGGATAACCAGAGTTCATCCTTGTAGATTTCTCTTGCATCTAGGATCATAAGGGTAGAATTCTCTGGTCTGTTTGAGAAGACTATATGCATAAGGGGGCAATGTGCTAGATTGTCTGATCGTGTTATTTGTCTGCATTAGCTCTATATCTTCTGCCATGTCAAAGGGGGAGTATTGTTGCATATGCATGACTGCATAAGCTGTTTGACTAAGGGGGAGAATTGTTTTTAATTGCTTCTAATATTGTGTTGCCATCTTCTGCTAAACTATCTTGAGTGTCTCATATGACATCTCTGGTTTATTCATTTTGCTAAAGTAAAAGGGGCAGCTTAGTCAAAAGGGGGAGTTTTTAATTAACAATTGGTTTTAATTCACTCTTCAACTCATGTCTTTTTGCTAAAGGCAAAGGGGGAGAAGAATCTAATCTGAGATCTCAGTCAGTGTAACTCATAGTGTTGCCATCATCAAAAAGGGGGAGATTGTTGTGCCCCTGTGTGGTTTTGATGATGACTGACACACCATGAGTCACACTGAGGTGTGCTAATTAATATAGATGACTGATTGACTGCTTGAATATCTGATTATTTTATCTGATTGCTTGCTTGAATAGTTAATTCATGAATATGGCTAGATTGGGTTAACGTAGTAGCTAATTGTTTGTTCATGCATTACTCTATTTGCCAAGTGTATACATCAGTCAGCATGGCATTTTGTTCACGAAGTCTATACACTACTTGTTGTTCATGTCTGCACATTGGTGTTTTTCCCTACGTTCTGGCCAAGTCTTTACAGCCTCATTCTTACCTTCGTTCAAAGCCAAAGTCTACACAACGCCCTTCATTGAAAGTCTACATACGCTGCAGAGCTCACTGTCAAGTCTGTACATTGGGTTCATGATTAGTGTGTATTTTTATCATTTAATTCATGAGTATATGCATTTTTATGAGCTTAATTGATATTAAATATACACTTCTCACACTTATTGTTGATTTTGTATCAAATTTTTAATTTTCTGAAATTAAATAAATTTTTATGATAATTTTTATGTATTTATGCATGCACGTAGTTCGAGGAAAGCTCCAAGAAAAAGAAAAAAAAAGAATAACAATATATATGTTCAACTGGGCCAAAAGCCCGGAAACTTGTTCAAAAAAATAAGAAAAAAAATAAGAAAAAAAATAAAATTATTTGATATTTTTTTAGATTTTTCTAACTATTTCTATCATATATATATATATCTATTATATATATAATAAAAAAAATTAATAAAAAAAAAAATTCAAACAACCCCGCCCCGCCCTTCCCGCCTTCGCCGCCCGCACGGGCGACGAGGCGAAACGGGCGAAGGCGGGGGGGGGGGGGGGGGGGGGGGGGGGGGGGGCTCGTGGCACGCGGGCCGGCGGCACGCGAAGGCGGGAGCGACGCAGAGGGGGGTTCGTGTCGGGCGACCGAGGGAGGCCGTGTCGACACGAGGCCGGGCGTGCGAAGGCGACACGCGGCGGGTGAAGGTGCGTGGCAGGCGGGCGTCGCACGCGATGCACGCGGGCGCGTGCGCCGCGTGCGACGCGTGGCGACAGTGGAGAAGGTGGGCGCACGGCGGGCCCACAGGGCGAGCGGCCTAACCAGTCGGCGGTCGGCGCGTTGCGCCCGCAGAAAGAGAAAATGGGAGAAAGAGAGAGGAAAAGGCCTAGAAAAATTCTAAAAAAATTTAAAAAAATCCGAAAAAATGGCAAAGTGGGCAGAACCTACCTGCCTACCATTTTAGGCTAAAATTGGGTATACTTGTTTGTATTGATGGAGTGTTTTTTTTTGTAACCCCTATATAAAGGGTGCATTGGTCTTGAATGAGTTAGTTAGTAAGTAGAGTTAGCAAGTAGAGTTAGTTAGTAAGTGTTGTTAGTTGTTAGTGAAGGTTGAAAGGGAGAGAGAGCTAGCTATGGATCATGTTTAATGTAAGTTTATTCTTTATTTTTCTGAAGTTGTTGATTAGAGTTGTATTTTACAAGCTTTTGAAGTCAAAGTTGTAAGTTGAAGTTCTTTCAATAAAAGTTTCATTTTTGAATTCAGCCTTTTCCTAGCCTTATTTCGCATGATTGTAATCCTCATTTCAATTTGTGTTCTTCATAAAAGTTGTTTGTTTTCAAGTGCTCTTCAACTTATCTGTTGATCATTTCTTTAAATTCTTCTTACTTTATAGAGTTCTGGTCCGTTTTCTTAAGTGCTTTTTTAGGTGTTTACTATTCATCCGTGGTGAGA
Source organism: Amorphophallus konjac (assembly GCA_022559845.1). Lineage (NCBI taxonomy): Eukaryota > Viridiplantae > Streptophyta > Magnoliopsida > Alismatales > Araceae > Amorphophallus > Amorphophallus konjac. The sequence goes on from CM040122.1 coordinate 270,119,147, forward strand.
CATTCTAATTTTCTTATGTTTTTAAGCCTTTCTAGACCTCTTTTCAATCTGAGTTCTTCATCAACTTTGTTCCTCTCTTATAGATCTCCATTTCATTCTTCTACCACCTTGTCTAATTCTGTGTGTTTTTAGAGTTAGAATTAATTTTTCAAGGTGCTATTTTTCTGTCAGTTACTATTCACCAGCAGTGATAGATCCTGATTTTTCATTGCCTTCCTCTTATTTTCAGTGTCTATGTTCTTCATCAAAGTTCTTCCTCTTTCAATTCTCTACAACATTCATGTTTTACACTTCTTCTAATTCCGTCTATATTTGAAGTTATACTTTTTCTTCCAACCCCTATTTTCACTTGAATTCTGTTATGTTTTCCAACTTAAGTTTTCATAATCGCACTCCAAAATACAACATTTGATTTTCCAAACATAAGGATATGTTCAACTTGAACTAAAATCAAATATTCTCTCCCCGTGGGATCGACCCGTATTCACCACAGTACTCATATTTCAAAATCAATCGAGTGAGTGAGTGTGGTTATCAATTTTGAAATTTGTGTGGCACGGCATTTTTAAACAACGACTGTCGAGCTCCACCAAATTTTTGGCGCCGTTGCCGGGGATCGAACCCGGGTCACCCGCGTGACAGGCGGGTATACTCACCACTATACTACAACGACCCGGGTCACCCAGCTCACATCTTCAAGTCTGTACAGCCGTTTGCATTGGATTTAAAGTCTATACATTGCACTGTTCCTTTCATCTTCGTGTTGTTCATGATCAACACACTTCGTGTTAGTCTTACGTCGTGTACTTCTTCTTCTAATCAAGTCGAGTCTGTCTGTGTAACCCGTGTCATTTCCTTTATTTTTTTGTTGCTCATCTCATGTCATCTTTCTTGTTTGCTCGTGTGCCTTCGTGTCACTTACTGTTGTTCCTTGTGTCGTTTCTTCCTGGTCCCACTGATTCATCACGTGTCGTGATAGCCGTGGCATCTTCTGTCTTCGTGTTGTTTTCACTTCGTGCAGTTTTCTCCTAGTGTTGTCTTAAGTTCGAGTCGTTTCCTTGTTACTTCGTGTTGTTTCTATATTCGTATCTTCGTGTTGGTTTTTCTCTTTAGACTTCGTGTCCTTCTCGCTTTGACCACTCCGTGTCGATTTCAGGTTTCATCTTCATGTTGTCTTCACCTCGTGTCGGTTTCAGTTTTCATCTTCGTGTTATTTTTCCTCGACCTCGTGTCCTTCATGTGTTGAAACCATACTTCGTGTTGGTTTCAGTTCTCGTCTTCGTGTCGTTGTCAGTCCGTGTCGTTTCACCTCGTGCTGTTCTCATCTCACTTCGAGTCATTTCTTTGTATTCTGTCTTCGTGTTGGTTTTTCGCTTTAGACTTCGTGTCTTTCTCGCCTTGACCACACTTCGTGTTGCTTTACGTAGACCTAGTGTCTTGTTTGTTTGCAACCACTTCGTGTCAGTTTCTGTTGTCAGCCCGTGTTGTCCTCGTGTTATTTTTGCATTTATAACCTCGTGTCTCTTTTGTTTTATAACCTCACTCCGTGTCGTTCTCTTCGTTGTGTCTGATCTGTTACAGTGTATCTCGTGTCGTTCTTTTCTTATCTCGTATAGTAGTCACGTCATGTTGTAATTATATACCTCATGCAGTTTTTGGTTTGTGTGGCCATACATCGTGTTAATGGATTTAATCTCATTACAGGTCCGAGGAAGAACATTCCACACACGTCTGGGCAGCACGTGATCCGAGGCTGGAATGAAGCCTGCTGAGAGACTGCCACGTGGTCCTAATTTAGGGCTGAAAGTGTGGAGGTCACACGACGGAGCTGCCGCTGCTGCTGTTGCTCCTGCTATATATATGAACCTTCTTCCACAGTAGAAGGTAGATCGAATGGGTGAAAGGTGAAGTCCATACAGAGAGCCACGATCCAGATAGAGGAAGAAGAAGAGGAAAAAGAGAGTGAGAAAGAGAAAGAAAGAGAGATTGAGTAAGAAATCGAGATAGCAGAGTGTGAAGAGAACAAGAGGAAGAAGAATAGAGAAGAAGAGAGAGCTAGATTGATAGAAGCTTCAACTGAAGATTTGTTCCTGCTGGACCGTGGATCAGATCCAGGCCAGCCAGCTCCTGCGAGAGCCACATTTGCTTTTGTCTTTTCAGCTTTTTGTTGTTGATTTCATTTTTCTTTTTAAACTATCCATTTGCTGTTTTTCCGATTCTCTGTAAGAGAGGTCGGGGTCCCTCCTGTTGGTTCAGGAGAAGGGAGATCGCTATCTCCGGTTGCAAGTAGTTGGGTGCTACTTGTGGGTTCCCTCTGGTTAGAGGAAGGGAGGCTCGTCCTCCGGTTCTGGGCTTGTAGGTTTCAAGTCCAAGGGTCCCTCCGGTTGGGAGGAAGAGAGGTCCTAGACCTCTGGTTTGCAGGTGACGTAGTGTCACTTGTGCTTCCCTCTGGTGTTCAGAGGAAGAGAGACTTGGGTCTCTAGGTTCCCCTCCGTTTTGGAGGAAGGGAGGATTGGTCCTCCGGTTCTAGTCTTGTGGGTTGTAAGACTAGGTGTTCCCTCCGGTCTGGAGGAAGAGAGACTTACGTCTCTGGTTTGCTAGTGACTGGTGTCACTAGTGGTTCCCTCCGGTTGGGAGGAAGAGGGGAGGTTGTTCTCTTGGTCAAGCTGTTTGGCAGCATTTGTTGCAGACTGAGTCTGCTGTTTCTAGCGTGAGCTAGTGAAGCCACACTCGGTTGAGTGTGGGGTAGATGTTGGTCTGGAGGACCGAACCACCTAAAACCCCTTGTGCATTGTGGTTTGGTTTATCTGCTTTTGCTTCCGCTAGATGATTGCATAGGGGCGCTCTAAGCGTTTGGCTTCTGGTTGAGCAGAAGTGTTGATTAGTTTTCTTAGAATGTTTTAATCTGTCAAGAGAGCGAAATTCCAGTTGAGCTTTAGATTGTCGAATCTGTCTTGTTATTATTCTAGTTTTAATTGGGTGAAGTTTTTAACGGGTTATATTCATTCACCCCCCCTCTGAATACTGCACCGAACCTAACAGTAGGAAGGCAATCGGAAGTTGTCCGATCTGCGGTGTTGACGTCCCTACCTGTGGTTAGTAGGAAGGCAATTGGAGGTCTTTCCGATTTGCGGTTCAGTGCGTGGCACTAGTGGAGCCTCACCGGATTTGGTGAGGGGTGGACGTAGGACTGAGGATTCAGTCCGAACCACCTTAAAATCCTTTGTGTTGTGGTTTGATTGTGTGATTGATTTATTTTAGATGCATGCTTAGGTTCAATATCCATATTGTGAAATCATATTTCTAAGCAAATCGTTTTATACGTCGCTAAGCTACTTGTATTCCGCTGCAATTATTTTTAACTAGCTATATAGAGGGTTGCATTGAGAAAAGAGGGGCAGATCTATTCACCCCTCCCCTCTAGATCTGCTGTCCACTACACAACAGGCATCCCTGCGGGGATGTATCTCTCTAAGCTCTCTAACATAGGCCTGGCGTGTCGTCGGAATCTCTGCAACCTCTGCTGGAAGGGTAAACACCCTACTCACCTCCCACATGATCAGGGCACTCCTGACCGCCTGCTCGTCCTACCTTGTACCAATCCTCCTCGCCTGTAGTGCGGGAAGGTGGGGTAGTGCTGGTAGAACGGTCCTGGGTAGTCCAACCTGTACGTAGCACCAGTGCGGGCTGTACATCGCCAGTGCGGTGTCGCTCACGAGCCTCAGATCCGAGCCTGGCCTCCTAGGTACTCTGACGGTGGTGTCGCGGAGGAAGTCCGGGCACATCACGAACGAATCCAGGGGCAGCCGATTGATGTGCAAACGCCACTCATCCCTGGTCTTCTTCTCTGATGTCCTGCACTCTACCTGTGGAGAGAATCCAAATGCGCCGCCTATGAATAAGAGAGGGTGGCTCCTGAAGATCCTGCTGGCTGAAGTGACATCCTCCTTGTGAATGAATTTCATCCTGACACCCATCCAGCACTCTAAGAGCATTATAGAACCAAAGAGAGGACCTCCTAGGGCTACTGAGGTAAGACCCTCGTACAAGTAGGCAAGGACGGCCTGGGAGATAGAAAGACCCTACCACAGGCCGCTAATGGTGCTAAGAATAGGAATGTCTAGAATGTGGTCAACAGAGGGGAACAAGATAGCCCCGCACAAGCAAATAGACGTGGCTTTGGCTATGGCCTCATCCCACCCACACCTGTTTCTACAATGTTCAACTACCCACTGGCTAAGAGGAAGGAGATGGATCTAATGTGGGCCTATGAAGGTATGGATGTCCCTGCTATCTGGTATAAACCCTCCCAAGATGAGCCTAGGGTCCACGGGTGCCACGGTATGACACACTAGGTCCTCCTCTCCCACCTTAAACCTAGGACGAGAAAGGTAGGTCTCTACCTCCTCTAATAGGTTAGTGGCCTCGAACGATGGAAAAATGAAGGTATGGGTCTGAGGGTGCCAAATTTCTACCAAGGCTGAGATGTTGTGCCAGTCAAGGGAAAGCTTTGGGTAATTTTGGCCCAATACCAAGAGTGGGTGTAGGTGCCAGGACTTCAGGATGGATATCACTCCTAGGGGCAATGCGCGGACCATGGGGGCCATTCACTTCAAAGTGGAATAGCATCTGGAGCCGGGGAGAAGCTGAGATGGAAAGGGGAAAAATAGAAAGAGAGGAAGAATGTGTGGGTAAGTGAATGAACTTATTTGAATGAAATCATGCAAACGTACCTCTCTCAAAGGGCTCGAGCTCAGATGGTGAGGGATCGTAGTCAGCCATTGGAGCACTTCACGCTCCTTCCTGGCCAGCTTTGGCCCTTCATAAGCTGCCCCCTCCTTGGAACTCCCCTCGAAGGACCTTTTCATGATGATTTGATGGGAAATAACAAAGGTTTGAGGCCTAGAAAGAGGGGTGTGGTGTGAGTTGTGAATTCAGAACCCCCCCTCCTACTTATAGGGCTTGGGTAGAGGCCTAAACCCACTAAAAGTGATGTAGGATAGGCCTAGATCGAGTTGGGGTAAGGATTAGCTCGGTTTAGGATGTCTATCTTCAGGTTGGGACTCTCCAAGAAAATCTCGCTCGTACTCTCAAGTCGTGCCATTGAGCGGTCTATCGACAGACCGCCCCAATACTTGGACGGTCTCCTTGAGACCGTTTCTAAGCTTCTACACGATTCAAATCCTGGAGGTAGAGCGGCCTAGAATAGACCGTCCTTTCAATAACACGGTCACTCAGGAACCGTCCTATTCTTAGAGCGGCTGACATTAAACCATTTTCTCACATCTATGAATCTCGGTCTAGTGGCTATGAACGGTCTAAGAAAAGACCGTGTAGCCTGTTGAGCGGTCCAATGTTGACCGTCTGGTTGTCTGAAGCCCTATTTTAACATGTTCTCACCTGTGTCACTCAAGCCGTGGACTCATCCCTTTCTCACTCAGTTTGGCGTCTCTCTCTCACTCTCAGTTTGGCCTAGTCCCCCTCTCTCTCACACTCTCAGTTTGGTCTAGTCCCTCTCTCTCTCTCACTCTCAGTTTGGCGTCTCTCTCCCACCCTCAGTTTGGCGTCTCTCTCTCAGTTTGGCGTCTCTCTCTCTCTCAACCTGGCGTCTCTCTCTCACTCAGTCGACATCTCTCATCTCACTCATAGTCGATGTCTCTCTCTCACTCTGTCGTGTCTCTCACCTCCTCACCCGCTCACTCGTACCGTCTCTCTCTTGCACGTGTCCGTCTCACCCGTGTCGTAGTCATAGTCAGTAAGTCAGTCATTTGCATTCATTCATATATTCATACATCCACAAAATCAAAAGAAAAAGCATGTCATATCACTATCATATCATGCCCTCATATACAAAAGTCAAGCCTCGATCACAAAGAGTCAGGCCTTCCCCTCTCCCTGGCCCCCGTCGCTGTCTCCACCGCCCTCATGCCTCTTCGGGGGAGGCATCGCTGAAGTCGCCTCGTCATGCTGACGTCACCGACGCTGCTCATCCTCCTCGTTCCTCCGGTGACTAGAGGAACCCGTGAAGTAACTCCTCACGGAGCCATGAGTACCATGGCTGCCACTCGGAGTCCTGCGGCACACTGATCGCTGGCTCATCTCCTTATATGCCCGCAGCTCTCCCGTCAGCTCTGACGCCTCCACCCGATAACGCTCCGCCTCCACGGCTCCGGCTCAGAGATGCTCTAACTCTACGTGAAGGAGCGCCGTCTCGACTGTATCTACCGGTCGGCTATGCGCCATCTCCTCCCGGAGACGAGAAACCTCAGCTCGGTACAGGTCTGCATCTGCCGCCCGCGCTCTAAGAAGCTCCGTCTCTACTGTCCCGGCACGGGAGCCCTCCATCTCTGCATAGAGGCATGAAGCCTCTACTACATCTACACATAGAGCTGCGGCCTCCGCACGGGACTGCTCTGCGTCCTCCTGCAATTGAGCAACCTCGCCCAGTGACGCGGTCAGCTCGGTCGTCTGCATACACGGTTCATGGTCAGTTAATCGCATTTCATAATCATGAGCATAAACAATAGGGAAAGTGTAGTAGTTGCATACCCTCTCGGTGATGCGGGATGGACACGCGACTCGACTTCAATTGGATATGCGACCCTTGTACTTTAAGCAAGCTCGTGATCGCCCCTAACGAGGGAAGCGTACGGACGTGCACGGTTGAGAAACCGGCAGTGAGCTAGGGTGGTCAACTCACAACTTCGTGCCCGGATCGGGTCATGGGATGGTCTCGCTCTCTCTCGCAGCAGCGGTGAAATAAATATATCGAGCTAATGGCCCTAACACATGCTCTCTAGCAGCGGCATAAATAAGTATATACGAACAAAGCAAATTTTGAGTAAAGGAGCGAATATGATACCTCCACGCGCCGGGCATGGGGAAGACGATCCCGGCCGATCTCGTACTCCCGGAACAATAACTAATTAAATTACAACAATGATTTACTGCCCACTCCACGTAGGGAGGTAACGGGCGACACGGCGGGACCTGGGAGTAGCGGGTTCTAGTTGATGGGCAGCTTCTTGCGTAGCTTCGACGGAACACGTACTCACGATCGTGGGACCCATGTACTGGTCAGTGGGGCCGTGTGGGCCCGGAGCGGCACCACTGTGACGAGGACATCCAGAGGGGCGCTCCCGGGGAAGGCGGCGTGCTGGTTCGCCTCGCGGAAGGCAAGGAGACTCTGATCGGTGCGGGTTAGAGTTGCTGCCCACGGATCTGAATTCTGTTTCAGATCTGTGCGTCCCGACGAAAACTGATGCTGCGATCATCCCCGACGTCGGATCGACGTACAAGAGGTACCGATGGAAAGCTAACTCAAAATCCTTCGATCTATGGCCAGAGAAAAAAATTTAAATTTCTATTTGATGGCCTTTGTCGAATATTCAAGCTGCTGGTTCACATGATCTGAAAACTCAGGACAGAAGTGCTTTTTCCTGAGAGTTGGCGTTGACCATGATGTAGACCTCTGAGTCAGATGTTGGGCTCTTCACAAAAGTTGTAGAGGGCGAAGAGAGGAAAATGGGGATATATTGTATGAAATGTTTGGTGGATATTTGACTAGGGAAAAGTATTTTATATCACTAGGTGGTCGGATCTGGACAGCTGAAACAGAACTAAATTTGGGGGAAAGACACAATTTCTAAAAATAGGTAGAGGGATTTTGAAATTCGATGAAAATTTTTGGAGGATGGGAATGGTGGACCGATCCTCCAGTAAAATTGGGGTTTCAAAAAAAAATTAAGAAGGGGAGAAAAATGGCGAAACTCCTGGCCTCTGTGAAACTAGACAGGGAACTGGCAGATCTGGTGGATTGGGAAGCATGAAAATGGAAAAATATAAAAGGGGGCTAGAATTTTTTTCAATTAGTCTGGGATGTGGAGATGACGTCGAACACGCACCCTGAAAATATCAGCTCCAGAAGATGTAGGAGTTGGGAGCTAAAATTCTCGGAGTAACCCTCTGTCCGGTAAAATAAAACCTTGGACAGCACTTCAGATCTTGCTTCGCGGTGGCTCGATGGCGGCACGAACGGCGGCGGCAGAGATAGAAACCGGTGATAGTGGGGCTAATATAGAAGGGGTCTATGATAGGGTGCAAGGCCCGGATACAGAGGGGGGGTGAATGTATCCCTCTTCTAATATTGCCTAATTAAAACTCTAAAACTCAGATATGCGAAATTAAAGACTGTTGCAGAAATATAATGAGAATACTTAGAAGGATCAAAGCAAGACAACTATTCTATTAACCCTCACATGATCCTAAGCAAGCATCTAATGAGCGCAGCAATGAAAGAACACATAAGGAAATCAAACCACAAGTGAACACCATGATTTTTTAGGTGGTTCGGTCCACAGACCTACGTCCACCCCTCACTCCAAATCGGAGTGAGGCTTCCACTAGCAAGGCTAGAACAGCAGACTCAGTCTGCAACAATTGCTGCCAAACAGCTTGACCAGGGGAACAGCCTCCCCTCTTCCTCCCAACCGGAGGGAACCACTAGTGACACACAATCGCTAGCAAACCAGAAACCGAGGTCTCTCTTCCTCCACCCAGGAGGGAACCCACAAGCGACACCCAGCCGCTTGCAACCGGAGGACCAATCCTCCCTTCCTCCAAACTGGAGGGGAACCCAGAGACCCAAGTCTCTCTTCCTCTGAAACCTAGAGGGAAACCGCTAGTAACACCAGTCACTAGCAACTCGGAGAACAGATCTCCCTTCCTCCAAACCGGAGGGGAACCACCAGTGACACCCAGTCATTGGGAAACAGAGACGCAAGTCTCTCTTCCTCCAAACCGGAGGGAACCCGACCTCACACTAGAGAATTGGAGGAACAAGATGATCAAATGAAAAGGAAAAACAAGAAATGAAAAATACATAGCGATCAGAAAGCTGTAAAGGATGATAGCACAAATGTGGCTCTCAACGGAGCTGTCTGGCCTGGATTTGATCCACGGTCCAGCAGGAACAGATCTTCAAGCAGCTTCCCTTCTTCTCCTCTAACTCTCTATCTTTCTCTCTATCTCTCTTCTTCTCTGCTGCTCATTCTCTTTCTCTCGTTCTTTTTCTTCTTTTGCTAGCTCTTTCTTTTCTGTCTGCTTCTTCGATCACTCTTTGCTCTTTCTGCTTCTCTTCTTACGATTTGCCTTCTTCTGAGGAAGAAGCCTACCTTTTATAGCAGCAGTAAGCAGCTAGGGCGTGAGCTCTCGACGATTCCTGCCCAGAAGGTTCAGTCCACGTGGCACGATCAGGGCCATCTCCTATTCTTGGATCACGTGCATCATTAACCTCCTCGAATCAGCAGTCCTGTTAGAACAGATTAACTATCAGTGCAAGTTAATTTATCTGACAGGAAAGAATATGAGAAAGTATATACATCGAGTCACTTTGATGAATGAGCTGAGCTTGTACAGACTTGATGCATCAATTGAAGTGTGCACATATGAGAAAGTATGTACAGCGAGAATGAATGCACAGACATTACATTCACGTGTGTACATACTTTAACTGCATGAGATGCAGGCAACCAGTGTGTAGACTTGAAGTGTGAATGTGCATGAGAAGCCAATGTACAGACTTGCTGACTTGAAAACGAGTGAATAGACTTGAACAACTAGCCAACGAGTGTATAGACTTGAAACAGCTAGCCAACGAGTGTATAGACTTGAAAGCTTGAAAAGGATTGTACAGACTTCATCTTGAAGAGAGATGCACAAACAGAATGAAAGTATACACATTGAATGCATGAGATGCTTAGACAAGCTGTCAACGAATGTACAGACTTGTCTTAGTGTTTATGCATGAGTCTGTCAACGAATGTACATACTTTCTATGCTGCATGTGCAAGACGCTAAGAGAGACGTTGTATAGACTTGCTGAACAATGCAACAGAATGTATAGACTTTGTTGTACTGTGCAAACGATGTGCAGACTTGTAGCATATAGTGAAGCAATGTACAGACTTAGAGTGAAGGACAAACAAATGCAATGTATAGACTTTGTTCTGAACGTAGGTAAAGATGAGGAGTGTATAGACTCTGCTTTAGTGTTTATGCATGAATGAGGTGGCGATGTATAGACTTGAACTGAATGCAAGCAGTGTATAGACTTTGTGCCCAAAGGCAATGTATAGACTTGCACAGTTCAGCTACCAATGTATAGACTTTGATGCCCAAAGGCAATGTATAGACTTGCAAGTGTGAGACGCTGAAAGTGACGGTGGATGTACAGACTTGGGCTGTACAGACTTGCAGTGTGCAATGCATGCGATGTATAGACTTTGCCTTAGAGACGCTGCATAAGACGATGCATTGTATAGACTTAGCGATGCAATGTTCACACTCACTTAGACGTTGAGTGAGACGCTGGATAATGTACAGACTTTACTTCGTGATGCAGCGTTGTACAGACTTTGCATATGTGAGACACTGGCTATATAGACTTAGAGTGAAGCATGCAATGTATAGACTTTGTGTTAGTGCAACACAAAGGCTGTACATGTTGTGACTCCTCTGTGTTGATGATGTTGACAATATGCTTTACTTCATTAGCAACACCTTATTTTGATTGATTGGCAACTGTTTATGTTTTGATGAAATTTCTTTTATCAGATTGTCTGTGTGTTCTATGCATTTCACAAGTCTACACACTGCACACACACACAAGTCTTCACCCTCAGCATAGTCTATACATCGTGTTGTGTTTGTGTTGTGTTTGTGCATCGTTGAGAACGTAAGTCTATACACTGTCCGTCTTATTTAGTGTCTCATGCAGCGTCAGCTCAGTAAGTCTATACATTGCATTGGCTAAGTCTATACATTGTCCGTCTCACTTAGCGTCTTATGCATTGGGCAAAGTCCATACACTGCAGCTCACATAACTAGCAAGTCTATACATTGCATTGTGGTGTTTGTGCTCAAAGTCTATACAGTGCTTGCACTGTCATTCAAAGTCCATACATTGGACTGTAGCATGCACGAAGCTAAGTCCATACATTAGTGAAGTCTGTACAGCATCATGCATCATTCTTCAAAGTCCATACACTGCACTGTAGCTTGCTCGAGGTGAAGTCTGTACATCCATCAGTGAACTTCCAAGTCTATACATTGGTGAAGTCTGTACAGTCACCAGTTGAACCTTCAAAGTCTGTACATTCACCAGTTGAACTTCGAAGTCTATACATTGGGATCTTTACCTACGTTCAGTTTTGCAAGTCTATACATTGGGCTTTCAGATAAAGTCTATACATCCCAGAACTGTGCAAGTCTGTACATTACGGCTTTGCCAAAGTCTTTACATTGTGAACCTTCAAGTCTGTACAGACTTTGCCTCGCTCAAGTCTGTACATCGTCCAGTTGTCTTTGGCAAGTCTTCACATCGTGAAATCTATACATTCAATTGCTTTGCTTCGCTCAAGTCTGTACATCGTCCAGTTGTCTTTGGCAAGTCTTCACATCGTGAAGTCTATACATTCAATTACTTTACTTCGCTTAAGTTTGTACAGCCTTTTCCTTGGTAAGTCTATACATCGTTCATGAAGTCTGAACAACGAGCAAGTCTGTACATCGAACTAGTCTGCATCGGCTAAGTCCATACATCATCCAGTGCATTGCATGCATTGGGTTAGCGTCTCATTCAACGTCTTAACAAAGTCTAGACATCGGTTGGGTTCATAACGCTAAGTCTGTACATTCATTCGGCATGACAGTGCATTCAGTTGTCTTTGACAAGTCTTCACATCATGAAATCTATACATTCAATTGCTTTGCTTCGCTCAAGTCTGTACATCGTCCAGTTGTCTTTGACAAGTCTTCACATCGTAAAGTCTATACATTCAATTGCTTTGCTTCGATTAAGTCTGTACAGCCTTTTCCTTGGCAAGTCTATACATCGTTCATGAAGTCTGAACAACGAGCAAGTCTGTACATCGAACTAGTCTGCATCGGCTAAGTCCATACATCATCCAGTGCATTGCAAGCATTGGGTTAGCATCTCATTCAGCGTCTTAACAAAGTCTAGACATCGGTTGGGTTCATAATGCTAAGTCTGTACATTCATTCGGCATGACAGTGCATTCAGTTGTAATGTATATACTCTGCTATCTGCAGTTGAACATGCATTGCACTCTAACTCTATACACTGCTTCATGCATTGCATTCTAAGTTTAGACAACATTGCACGATGAGTCTGCATATTCATATGGTATGTCTATACAACCATCTGCTATGTTCTTAGCATTGCATATGTGAAGTCTGTACATGCTTCAGTGTCACATTCACTAAGTCTGTACACGCTTCAGTCTCGCATACACGAAGTCTGTACACGCCTTACAATGCCACTGTCCTACATGCGTGAAGTATAGACAAGGCCAAGGCACTGCATATATGTAGTATGTACATGGCATTATTCTGCATTCACCAAGTCTATACAATTCCATAGCCACGCATTCACAAAGTCTATACACTACATTCGAGTTCACAAAGTCTATACAGTGAAGTCTATACAATGCATTGCACTCTACAAAGTCTGTACAGGGTTTATAATTAAACTGATAATTCGATCCTCTGTCTTACAGGGACTCCTGGCTGAGATTGATGACTTGGCTCGTGATCCAAGGAAGGATGAGGTGCCCAGATGGTGACACGTGGAAGCAGCCCATCCAGGATGCTGCCATGTGGATGAAATCTCCTCGGATCTGGCGAATTCTTTGGGCGGGAAATGTGGAAGTCACACGCCCTTATCCAATCTGCTGCTGGTATATATATGAGCTTTCTTCTTCAGAAGGAGGCTGATCGAACAAGTGGCAAAGTCTATACAGTGAGACTGAAAGTCAGAAGCAGTAGAGAGCCACCGAGATCCACAGAGAAGAAAAGCAAAGAAGAAAAGAAAGAGAGAAAAGAGAGGTGTGTTGAGAGAGTTCGATTGAGAGAGTTGAGTTGAGAGAGCTTTCGAGAGGTCTTGTAAATCAGACTCTTGGTTCAGATACCAGAGCTGATTCTGCTCATACTTGAGCTACATTCATCTTGTTTTTACATTTCATTTGTTTCTATTTTTCTTGCTTTCGATACACTTTTGTTATCAAGCTGTGAGGTAGCAATTGCAGTGGAGGTTTCCACTGGACAGGTGAAGCTGTAATCCTCAGCAGGCGAGACTTGGTCTCGGACGGCTAAGCTGTATTGCCAAGCGGTTGCAGAGGATCTGTTCCTCTGGTCGACAAGCTGTAAAGCCCAGTGAAGCTGTGTATCAGCGGTTGTTGGCAAGCTGTGAAGCCCAGCTGTTCAAGCTATGAGTCAACAGAATCCACACTCTAGTTGGAGTGTGGGGTGGACGTAGGTCTCTGACCGAACCACCTAAAAATCTTGGGTGTCTTGTGTTTGTGAGATTGCTTGTGATTTGCTGTGTGGCTGCATGTGTCGACACTCTTCATAGTGTTCTTTCTGTCGTTCAACAGTTGTCTGTTTAAATTCTGCATTAGAGCTCAACTGTGTTTTAAAATTAGACATTAGATCTATTCACCCCCCTCTAGATCCACACTTCGTGGAGATAGACTGCGTCCATCTAACATAACAGTTGGTATCAGAGCCATACTCTTCTATAGGGACTTACCGCCCGAAGAGGAAAGGCAAAGATGGATGCTCGAGGGATGATAGCTGAAGGACACTCAACCACAAAGCCCCCATTCTTCGATGGATCTAACTATGCATATTGGAAGAACCGTATGCAAGTATTTTTGAGGGCGAAGGATTACGAGATCTGGAAGGTAGTAAGCAAGGGACCTTATGAGCTGTCCCCTAATGAGGAAGTCTGGACCAAGGAAGAGATCAGGAGGTCTACACTAAATTGGAGTGCCATAAACGCCATTCAGTGCTCTCTGCACCCTACAAAATTTTCTCGGGTATCAGCTTACAATTCAGCTAAGGAGATGTGGGATGCACTGGAAGTTATTCATGAAGGGGCTTATCAGGTTAGAGAAACGAAGGCTAATCTCCTTGTGTCTGAATATGAAGCATTCAAGATGAAGCCAAACGAGACCATCAAGGAGATGTACTCTCGATTAACTATCATCACAAATGGTCTTAGAGGTCTCGGGAAACCTCAGATAGAATACGATGTAGTGAGGAAGATATTGCGCTCCCTGACTCATGCTTGGCATACTAAGGCTACAGTGATGGAGGAGTCAAGGGATTTGCGAACCACAAGGGCTGATGAGCTAATTGGCTCACTGATGGCATATGAGATTAATATGCCAAAGATAGAAGAAGCTGAGAGGAAGAAGAAGCCAAACGCTCTGAAAGCTGGTGCCAGCGAATCCAGCAAATCCAGCTCTAGCAGTTCATCATCCGAGGAGAGCCTGAATAAAGAAGATATAACTCGTACTAAGATGGCAATGATGACCAGAGAGTTCAGGTGGTTCCTCAGGAAAGGAGCAGGACGATTCAGCCAAAAGAAGTATGGTGGCGGCCGAAGGGATAAAAGGTATAAACATAACCCTACAAAGAAAATTGAATCTAATACTTGTTATCAATGTAGGAAGGCAGGCCATATGAAAGCTGACTATCCAGAGAATCAGAAATACAAGGACAAGTCAAAGAAGAAGAACACGAAAGGGAGAGCTATGGTTAGCACCTGGAGTGATGAAGATGAAGGCTCCTTGAGCAATACCTCTGACAGTGAAGCCGAATCTGAACAGCCCATTTGCCTTATGGCAACAAGCTCTAAAGACAGAGAGGATGACTCAGATGAGGTAATCACTAGATTCAAAATTTTCACTATTGCTGATTGGGTAGATGCCTACCATGACATAGCTGATGATATTAGAAAGGAAAATAGGCATCTAAGAAGAAAAATTAACTCCATGCAAAATGATACAACTCTAACTGATAAAATTGCATTTCTATAATCTGAGAATAATAAACTCAAACTCACATGTTCTGAATTAGAAGAAATCAAGAATGAGTCAAAAGCCTCTAAAGATGATACTGAGAGGTTAGAAAAAGAAGCTGATGAATGGAAGTTGAAAATTCAGAAATATGGGAGTGAGATAAAAATAGTGAATGAAAAATATCAAGCTGTCCTAAGTGTGAATACAGAACTTAAGAAATCTATTGATGATATTCAAAAGGATAATGAGGACAAGCTTAAGATTATTGAGAAAATGACCCAAGGTTCAGATAACCTAAATGCTTTGTTAGGGTCAAAGGTCAACTTCAGAAAAGAGGGCATTTGATTTAATTCTAGTGCAACAAAAACCTTTGGAATGAAAATTATTTCATTTGTTGCACAAAAAGAGAAAGGACCTCTAATTAGCATGAATTCAAACATTTCATTGAACAAAACTGCTAATCTGAAAAAGCCCAGTGCTGAGGAGAAGGGCAAACAAAAATTGAATGAGACTAGTAGAGCTAGCACATCCAAGCAAAATCCCAAAGCTCAGTCTCAGGTTAGGGGTCAACCTACACAGTCTTATAAACCCCATGTTAAGGTCACCAAGTCTCCACCATCATCACCACCTATGAAGAAGACCTAATACACACCTATGAACATGTCAGCAGGGTCCAAGGTGCAGGGGAGGCAGAATGCTTTTAGAGCTCAACCCAAACATTTCTCACAACCTAGAGCCCAGTCCCACTTCTTTGCACAGTCAACCTATCTAAATAGGTCAAGATGGACTAGGACTCAAGGAAGGTTTACAGGTCATGGACATTAGGCTACACAGTCTTATAGACCTTACACCAGAAATTGGGTTAATGGGTATGACAATTAGACACCAAGGAACCAACATTTATACAGCCAGCCCAATGATTACTATGGCCAAAATTTCGTGAATACATCCTGGCCAAGGCATTGGCACAGAAATAATCTATCTGTAAATAATCATGCTAGTGTCAACAAGAAAAAGCAAAACAAAAAGAAATCTGGAAAATCCACTGAACAGAACTGTTTCAAACAAATGTGGATTCCTAAAAGTTTACTTTCTTGTTTTAATTGCTTTTCATCTTCTCTGGAGCCCAATCAGTCTTGGGTTCCAAACTTCTCTACCTAATTGTGTGTGCAGGTATGCCTGGCAGCCAAGAACAATTTGTGGTACTTGGATAGTGGCTGCTCCAGGCATATGACAGGGGATAAGGCCAAGTTCTGTATGCTGACAGAGAAACAAGGAGGCCTTGTCACCTTTGGTAGCAACACAAAGGGTAAGATTGTTGGAACAGGTAAGGTAGGTAAGTGTACTACTTGTTGCATTGAGGATGTCATGCTGGTTGAAGGATTAGCTTATAACTTACTTAGCATCATCCAGCTATGTGATAAAGGATGTAAAGTGCTTTTTGACTCTCAATGTTGCAAAGTTTTTGAACCTGATTCCGAAACTATTAAATTTTCTAGTAAGAGGATAAATAACACTTACATGATAGATCTAGATGATATTCAACATTCTAACCTATGCCTTACTGCTAGTAGAGAAGACTTAGCATTTTTATGGCATCGTAGGTTAGGTCATGCTAGTTACACTGTTTTGCATAAACTAAATAAGCATAGCATGGTTAGAGGACTTCCTGAAGTTTCCTTTAAGAAAGAAAATAAAATCTGTGATGCATGCACTCAATCAAAGTTAACTAGAAAGTCATTTAAATCTATAACAGAAAATCTGTCTTCTAAACTCTATGAGCTGATACACATGGACCTTTTTGGGCCAACCAGGTCTGTCAGCTTATCAGGGAGGAAGTATGGGTTTGTCATGGTAGATGACTTCTCTAGGTATACTTGGGTATATTTCTTATCACATAAAAGTGATGCATTCTCAGAATTTCAGGAGTTCTATCTTAAGAAAAACCAGAAAATTAAAAATATTTGGACTGATCATGGAGGTGAGTTTGAAAACTCATAGTTTGATGAATTCTACAGGTCAAATGGAATTAACCATATGTTCTCCTCACCAAGGACACCTGAGCAGAATGGAGTTGTGGAGAGAAGGAACAAAACCCTAGTGGAGATGGGTCGTACACTCTTGGTTGAAGGTGGTCTACCAAGAAGGTTTTGGGCTGAAGCAGTAAATACTGCTTGTTATGTAATTAACAGAGCCATGGTAAGACCTTCTACCTAGAAAACACCCTATGAGATCATAAAGGGTAAGAAACCTTCTATTGCTCACTTCAAGATTTTTGGGTGTAAATGCTTTATACATATAAATGATAAAAGAGACCTTGACAAATTTGAACCTAAAGGTGAACCAGGAATTTTTCTTGGTTATTCTGAAAACACCCAAGCATATAGAGTGTATAATCTGAATTCCAAAACTGTTGAAGAATCTCCACATATAGTTTTTGATGAATCCTTATTAAAGACTAATATTAGTCAATGCAGGAATGAAGACAGTGGTGATATTCTGAAAGAAGGAAATTTTGCAGACCAATCCGAAGATGAGGAAGGAAATGAAGAGCTTAATGAAGAAGAGCCTACAGTTCAGGGGGAGGTAAATGAACTTCATGATAATCCAATTGTTAACATTAGATATCTCAAAGATCATCCTGTAGATAATGTAATTGGAAATCTACATGACCCCCCTAGGACCAGAGGCCACTTAAGGATTCAAAATGAATTGAATGCATATGCGTTTGTTTCAAATGTAGAACCCAAGTCTATTGACTGTGCTCTCAAAGATGTGCATTGGATTAATGCCATGCATGAGGAGCTCAATCAATTTGACAGGAATAAGGTGTGGCATTTGGTTCCACCTCCTGATCTTGAAACAGTCATAGGGACTAAATGGGTATTCAGAAATAAAATTGATGAATCAGGGAATGTCATTAAAAATAAGGCCAGACTTGTAGCTCAGGGGTATAATCAGGAATTTGGAATAGATTTTGAAGAGTCTTTTGCCCCTGTAGCCAGGTTAGAAGCAATCCGAATATTATTGGCTTATGCATGTTCCCTAGGAATAAATCTTCAGCAGATGGATGTAAAATCTGCTTTTCTAAATAGGGAAATTAGTGAGGATGTCTATGTGAGGCAGCCTCCTGGATTTGAATGCTTAGACTTCCCTAATCATGTCTATAAACTCAGAAAAGCTCTCTATGGTTTAAAGCAAGCTCCTAGAGCTTGGTATGACAGGTTGAGCAAATTCCTCACTGATAAGAACTTCACAAGAGGTGTAGTTGATCAAACATTGTTCACCAAGGTGAGTCATTCAGATATTCTTATCATTCAAATTTATGTGGATGACATTGTGTTTGGGTCAACTAACCCCAAATTGTGTGAGGAATTCTCTCAAATTATGACTAATGAGTTTGAAATGAGCTCAATGGGTGAGCTCAAATTATTTCTTGGACTGCAGGTTACACATTCAAAGGATGGTACCTTCATCTCTCAGTCCAAGTACATAAGGGATCTATTGAAGAAGTACAAAATGGACAACCTCAAGGAAATAGCTGCTCCAATGGGTACCTCAACCAGTTTGGATGAAGATCCTCAAGGTAAACCAATGGACCAAAGGCTATATAGAGGTATGATCGGATCCCTTCTATATCTTATAGTATCTAGGCCTGACATTCAATTTTCAGTGTGTTTATGCTCTAGATTTAAGGCTAGTCCCAAAGAATCACATCTTAAATCAGTGAAAAGGATTTTTAGGTATTTACTAGGCACCCAAGAGCTAGGTCTTTGGTATCTTGCCAAGTGTGAGTTAGAACTTCTAGCTTACACTGATGTAGATTATGCTGGGTGTCGAGTAGAGAGAAAAAGTACTAGTGGATATTGTCAATTCCTAGGTGGCTGTCTAGTATCTTGGGCATCTAAGAAGCAACACATTGTAGCTTTGTCTACAACTGAAGCTGAATATGTTGCAGCTGGTAATTGTGTTACCCAAGTACTATGGATCAAGCACCAACTGGATGATTATCAGATAAAATTGGGATGTATTCCAATGTTATGTGATAATACTAGTGCTATATGCCTTGCTAAAAATCATGTTCATCATTCTAGGACTAAGCATATAGAGATAAAACACCATTTTCTTAGAGATGTTGTAAATAAAAAGGAAATTGAAATGAACTTCATTGAAACTGAAAAACAAATTGCTGATATTTTTACTAAGCCTCTTGGGAATGAAAGGTTTAAATTTCATAGAAGAGAACTTGGCTTGTGTAAATTTCAGCATGATGAATAACTGTGGACGCACTTTTCGTTCGTTTGTTATGCTCGTCTATTCGGGAATGGTTGATTGGTCTATTAAGTGCGTGGGCGTGCCAGTCACGAAGTGACAATTTATTCGGGCTCCGAAGAGCCCATGGTGTGCTCGATCTGACTAATCAGATAATTGTGTGGTTCGTGTCAGGACCGGAACCCGCCGCGCCATAAAAGTCATGGCGTTATTTACATCCCCTCAGAGAGGGGAACACCCTTGATTAATCGCCAGAATTCGGGGCCTCATGGCCAGAAAATTGATTGCATGAAAGGTCTATTACGAGATATTGAAATCCTCGTGCGAGGGCGAGAAGAAAACCATTCGAGATCATGTCGATCGTGTACTGACCATTTAATGTTCGGACGAATGTCTGTCTCGAGAGAATCGCGGTTGTCGCGGGAAAATCGGAACGCATGTATGCCGAGGTACGGCAAATTTATTGTTCGGAAGAACGGAGAAAACGTTCGGCTGAGCCTCGGTTGGAGCGGTCAAAACCCGGTAAATCTGTTCGCCCAGTGCGAGAGCAAGCTGCGACCATACTGCGGTGGGCCCCCCGCGGTCGAAGCAAGACTCGCATGAGCGTCATTAATATTTTCGGTGCCAAAGGGCAACGGGGGATATCCCTTGAATCGGCTGGAAAGCCCTGTGTCTAGGGAAGCGATCGTTCGGAACGCATCGGTCATTCGGGAGACCGTTTAATGTCTGGACGGGTGTCCGGTATTGGGAATATCATGATCGTCGCGGGAGGACCTGGAACACATGTATGTCGGGATACGGTAAATATATATATTATTCCGAGACGCTGAAACATTCTGTTAAATCTCGGTTAGCGTAGCAGGAAACTAGCGAATTTGTTGGCCTGGTGCAAGATCGAGTCAGGACCATACCGGGGCGCCTCCCGTGGTCCAAACGGGGCTTGCATGGGCATCATTAATGTTTTCGGTGCTGGAGGGCAACGAGCAAGAGTCCCGGGACTAGGTTCCAAAATCGAAAACGTGTTCAGAGGGAGTAGGCTGTGGGCCGTGGATATGGGTCAGGCGATGACCATGGTTGGGGCGAACCCGAGGTCCGAGCGTGACTCATGACGGTCTTATCGATGTTCCCATGTGTAGGGTTCGGGGAGGACGAGAGTCGCCTCATTCCATTCGGATTTTGTCGGTCATACACGGACCATTTTACGTTCAGACAAAGGTCCGTATAGAAACAAGATGGTGACGGGAGAGAATCCGCGTAAATGTCTGCCGTGAGTACGGCAAGTTTAATGCAAGTGCAGGATTAGATCCCGTTATATATATCGATCACTAACAGACCATTCATTGTTCGGACGAGAGTCCACGTTTGAAGCATCGAAGACGACGATAAACCGTACGAAAGTCTACCGTGAGTACGGCAAGTTTAATGGGATTACGGGATTAGATCTCGATAGAAGTGGGTCAAGCTGATGATCTATTGGCCCGAGGTGGTTGCGGACTATGGCCATATAGGGGTTTTCGAGGACCACGTCCGATGCCACGGGGCGTTATTGCTTTTCTCTTCACACACAGTCCGGGGAAACGGAGGTTCCAAGGTATGCGTGCATGTCGGTCATGGCTGGACCATTCATTATTCGGACGCGAGTCCACATTTGAAGCATTGAAGACGACGATAAAATCGTGCAAATGTCTGCCATAGACACGACAAGTTTAATGTGGCGTTGCGGGATTAGATGCCGGGAGAAGCGGGTCGAGTTAACGAACTATTGGCCCGAGCTGTGTTCGGATCATGACCATGTCGGGGTTTCCGAAGTCCACGTCCGATACCACAAGGCATCACTAATTTTATCTTTACACCCAGTCCGAGGGAGTGAATTGTTAAGTGTGGAGCCCGAGCTCACCATCGTGCGCCCTCGCACGCGGATCGACCTGCGCGGTCAGGTCGCGGGGTTCGACCTGACCGGTCAGGTCACGGGGGTCAAGGGGGCAGCGCCCCTTGCGGGGGTCTCCGGGCGCTGCGCCCCCGGAATAAAATTTTAATTAAAGTACAGGGGGTAGAGTTTCTTTTGTTCTTTATTAACATGATTGACCCTTTATTCTTATTTTTGCTTGTTTATTCCCTTTTTGTATTAAGCAGGCACACCGTTTTAAGGGATTAAAGGAGGGGATGGGGCGCGCCGTTTTAAGGGTTCAATGAGGAGGGCGCGCCGGTTAAGGCCACGCCAGATTAGAATGCCAACAGAGGGCGCGCCGGATTAGGATGGCAAGGGAGCGCGCCGGGTATGGAACCTCAAGAAGGGCGCTGTATTAAAAATGGGCAAGGGGCGCGCCGTGTTAATGCAATACAAGGGAAATGGGCGCGCCGTGTTAGGAATGGGCAAGGGGGCGCGCCGTTTTAAGATATATAGAGGAATGGGAGCGCGCCGGATTAAGGCCATGCAAGGGGAGAGGGGCACACCGTTTTAAGGTTCAATGGGGAGATTGGGGTTCTTGAGAGGAGGGTTAAACCGGCGCGGTTACTGTAAGGGGAGAGGGGCACACCGTTTTAAGGTTCAATGGGGAGATTGGGGTTCTTGAGAGGAGGGTTAAACCGGCGCGGTGGAATAGTAACCGCGCCGGATTAGCCTCTCCCGAGGATTTGTTTCATAGTGATTGACTGTGTGTTTTTTTCTTTCACCCGTAGGTGGATTTTATGATACGTTTGTTCATTCATTTGGTGGATTAAGTTGGTAAAGAGGGGGTTTAATTGTTTTAGTTGTTTATTAAGAGGAACTAGCATGAATGCTTAAGTGTTTCGTTCAAGGGGTTTGATTCACAGAGCTTACTGTGTGTTGTTCTTGTCCTCGGAGGTTGCATTGTTCATTTATTCTTGAGTGTTATTAATCCCCTAGCGAAAATCGGGCAGCATCTCCCTCGGACCGGGACTTGCCAGAGAGAACCGAAAGCCACCACACGGATTACTCCCGGGTAAACTCTCAAAATGCGGAACGGCCTCACGGCGGTCCGTTAGCCCAAGTGTGAGTGTGGAACGCTCGAGGGCCAGCCTACGAGAGCGACCACGACTCACGGGTGATGAGTCTTCGAAACGGGACAAGTGTTTGCCACCGGAGGGGCATGACTGTTCATCCATCGATGGGTCACTTTGAGGGCCATGCCATGAAGAGACAAGCCCCAAGGACCCTGGATGTTTGGAAAGGGAAGAAGGGAGGCAGAGGTTACACGGGGAACACCAAGCTTGCAAATGGTTTTTCTCTTTTTATTCATCCACACAACGGGGGAAGGATTAGATACAGGGAGGCCCATCCCGAAGGAAAGGGGAAATACATTGGAGGGGGGGAAGAATACATTGACGAGGGAGGGGGAGAGAGCACAGGCTCTTCCCCCTCTGACTCACCCCTCCTCTCTCACACTCTCTTTCTTTCTTTCTTCTTCACCTTGCCGGTGCCGGGGGACCAAACTCCTTCCCTCTTCTTCTTCTTCTCTTCACTGCACACAGCCGAGAGCCTTTTCCTCCAAAATGGCCAGCCGGAGGAGAGCCAGGAGAGAGCCACGAGCATATATATAGTGGGGTTGCCTTTCCTTTCTCGAACGGAAGAAAGCTCCCGCCACTGCGTTCGTCTGCCAGACGAACAGGGTTGGCTTCTATGCTGGCATCCGACGATTCGTGCCGTACCCTGTCGTTCGTCCGAGGACGGCATGGTTGCGGGTTTGCCGGGAGAACTTTGTCCGAAGACATGCCTTCGCCGATGATGTTAATGCACTGTCGAGTGGAGACAGAGGCACGGCTTCAGAACATTGAATGCTCTCTGCGCACCGCATTTAAACAAAATAGAGCATCAGAGTTTTGATGGGATGGCATGAGGTTAAAACGGCGCGGTGGAACAGTGACCGCGCCGGTTTTAACCCAAGTGCAATTGGCATGCCGTTTTAGCATTTGAAAGCAAAGCTTTTGAAAATGGGGGCACGATGGGTCCTGTATCACGCCGAATTAAGTTGCCAAAATGGGGGTTCTTTGAGCGCGCCGGAATAGCCTTACAAATGGAGCGCGCCGGTTAGGCCAAGCAATTGGGCATGAAGGGTTCTTCGAAAGTGGCGCGCCGTATTAAGACACCAACATGGGCGCACCGTATTAGAGCATCAAAGGGGGAGCGTCGTTTTAATGCAACGCAAGGGGCCGCGCCGTTTTAAGGCGACTGTCGCGTCGATTGGGGTTTCTTCTCGGAGTCGCAGCCATTCGCACGAATGTTGGCGTTCCCAGAATGTTGTAATTTCAATGCATTGCCTTTGCAATGTTCCGTTCGTAGCCTATGGGGCTCGGTCCCGGACTTTGCGTGACTTTCAGTGCATGCTGAGATTGTGCCGGAGTTCCCGACTCTTCTTTGATTCAGCTCTTGGCACGGCCGATTGTAGAGTTGTGGCCGTATCTTCCGCATGGGGGGCTTCCTTAACAGGTAGTGGACCACCAAGCGAATTCTCATCCTGATCGGGCGAGGCATGAGGTTTATTCGGCATTTCCATCTTCGGCTTGCTCTCGAGTGTCGAGACGAAAAATGCCGTATGATCATCATCGACATTTTTCGACGTCCACAATAACCTCTCTGGATTGCTTGAATAAACATTGTGAATGTTGATCGTTGCACCAGACTCATTATCATGCATAACATTCATATTTTTTTTTGGCATCACACTCATGATCATCATTGCATATCATAACAGTGGTATTTAATTCTTGCCATTCATTTGCAAAACTGCATGCATATAGATAGGGGGAGTATTATTAGAAATTCAGAGTGGTCATCAACCTTATTGAAATCCAAATTCTTTGACCCTGAATGAGTTGAGTCTGACAATATGGTAATCTGTTAGTCAGTTCTGATTCCTAAGCAATAGAAAATAGACTTCTTCTCTTATAAGAATTTTAATTGCTTAAAGACTGACTTTGATGGTTTAAATTTTATAAACTTTAAAGTTTAAAGATTGCAATCAGTAAATAAGAAAGCTGAAAATTGATAAAGCTCTCAACCCTTATCTTATTTCATGTCAGACAAAGCTAATCATATCTGAAATCTGAAAACTCATCTGAAATCATGTTAGAGAAGCTAAGTATGTGTATTGTTCTTAAACAAGTCATTCTGAAACAAATAAAGGACAGCTAAGAAAGATATTAAAGAACATTGAAAATTAATTGAAAATAACATTGGCAGAGCAATCACTGGTAAAATACTGAGAAACTAAGTGATCCATCAAAGAAATTGATAATACTTAAGTCATGAGGTATATCAGTTATCTCTGTATAAAATGATCAAAACAGTAGGGTGGTTTCACTGAGTACCTGGGGGTAACTAGCGTCTGATAAACGTGTACCCTCACACAAAAAGGTGTAAATCAGTTATACTAAATTTGATGATGGCAGAATGGTCCATCATGTTGAGTATCTAGGGGTATTGGCGTCTGATAAACGTATACCCTTACGTAAAAAGATAAATGGTACCTGAATGCCCTTAATGAACTAATATTGAAAATTATGTTCCTTCAAAAGAAATTTCATGGATGTCAATTTGTTTAATTTCAATACATGACCTGGTAACTCTAAACATTTTTTTACTAAGTCTATGAAAGTAAGATATTTTGAAACTTAATCTCTCATGCAAATGTGATTCTGGTTTATTATTTTATCATGCACAGAAAACTTATCCATTGATTGTAGTGCAAGAACTCAAAATTTTATAGTCTTTAAACCAGAATTCTATTTGAAAGTAGTTTCTAAATTCATATGACTGAAGACTCTGTGCTTTAGAATGCTTATTCCTGAACTACTTGTTCAGAATACCAGTCAGATGATCTCTCTTGTTCCTTCCCTTGTAATCACTTTCCCTCCTCTTTGTTGATGGCAAAGGGGGAGAATATTGTCTGTTTGATGAATTCTGAATTCATTTCATGGGGAGTGTATGAATCATGTTATAGCGAAGGGGGAGATCTTGTGAGCAGGGAGTTAGTTTTTATTTTGTAGCATGCATTCATAGCATCTGCATGACAATCTGAATAACAAATCATGTCTTTCATCAAAATTCATCTAAATGACAGGTTGTTGCTCTTCTATATGATAGGGGGTTGCCATCATCAAAAAGTGGGAGATTGTTATGACTCCTCCGTGTTGATGATGTTGACAATATGCTTTACTTCATTGGCAACACCTTATTTTGATTGATTGGCAACTGTTTATGTTTTGATGAAATTACTTTTATCAGATTGTCTGTGTGTTCTATGCATTTTACAAGTCTACACACTACACACACACACAAGTCTTCACACTCAGCATAGTCTATACATCGTGTTGTGTTTGTGCATCGTTGAGAACGTAAGTCTATACACTGTCCGTCTTATTTAGTGTCTCATGCAGCATCAACTCAGTAAGTCTATACATTGCATTGGCTAAGTCTATACACTGTCCGTCTCACTTAGAGTCTTATGCATTGGGCAAAGTCCATACACTGTAGCTCACATAACTAGCAAGTCTATACATTGCATTGTGGTGTTTGTGCTCAAAGTCTATACAGTGCTTGCACTGTCATTCAAAGTCCATACATTGGACTGTAGTATGCACGAAGCTAAGTCCATACATTAGTGAAGTCTGTACAGCGTCATGCATCATTTTTCAAAGTCCATACACTACACTGTAGCTTGCTCGAGGTGAAGTCTGTACATCCATCAGTGAAACTCCAAGTCTATACATTGGTGAAGTCTGTACATTCACCAGTTGAACCTTCAAAGTCTGTACATTCACCAGTTGAACTTCGAAGTCTATACATTAGGATCTTTACCTACGTTCAATTTTGCAAGTTTGTACATTGGGCTTTCAGATAAAGTCTATACATCCCAGAACTGTGCAAGTCTGTACATTGCTGCTTTGCCAAAGTCTTTACATTGTGAACCTTCAAGTCTGTACAGACTTCGCCTCGCTCAAGTCTGTACATTGTCCAGTTGTCTTTGGCAAGTCTTCACATCGTGAAGTCTATACATTCAATTGCTTTGCTTCGCTCAAGTCTGTACATCGTCCAGTTGTCTTTGACAAGTCTTCACATCGTGAAGTCTATACATTCAATTACTTTGCTTCGCTTAAGTTTGTACAGCCTTTTCCTTGGTAAGTCTATACATCGTTCATGAAGTCTGAACAACGAGCAAGTCTGTACATCGGACTAGTCCGCATCGGCTAAGTCCATACATCATCCAGTGCATTGCATGCATTGGGTTAGCGTCTCATTCAGCGTCTTAACAAAGTCTAGACATCGGTTGGGTTCATAACGCTAAGTCTGTACATTCATTCGGCATGACAGTGCATTCAGTTGTAATGTATATACTCTGCTATCTGCAGTTGAACATGCATTGCACTCTAACTCTATACATTGCTTCATGCATTGCATTCTAAGTCTAGACAACATTGCACGATGAGTCTGCATATTCATATGGTATGTCTATACAACCATCTGCTATGTTCTTAGCATTGCATACGTGAAGTCTGCACATTCTTCAGTGTCACATTCACTAAGTCTGTACACGCTTCAGTCTCGCATACACGAAGTCTGTACACGCCTTACAATGCCACTGTCCAGCATGCGTGAAGTATGTACAAGGCCAAAGCACTGCATATATGTAGTCTGTACATGGCATTGTTCTGCATTCACCAAGTCTATACAATGCCATAGCCACGCATTCATAAAGTCTATACACTGCATTCGAGTTCACAAAGTCTATACAGTGAAGTCTATACAATGCATTACACTCTACAAAGTCTATACAGGGTTTATAATTAAACTGATAATTCGATCCTCTGTCTGACAGGGACTCCTGGCTGAGATTGATTACTTGGCTCGTGATCCAAGGAAGGACGAGGTGCCCTGATGGTGACATGTGGAAGCAGCCCATCCAGGATGCTGCCATGTGGATGAAATCTCCTCGGATCTGGCGAATTCTTTGGGCGGGAAATGTGGAAGCCACACGCCCTTATCCAATCTGCTGCTGGTATATATATGAGCTTTCTTCTTCAGAAGAAGGCTGATCGAACAAGTGACAAAGTCTATACAGTGAGACTGAAAGTCTAAAGCAGCAGAGAGCCACCGAGATCCACAGAGAAGAAAAGCAGAGAAGAAAAGAAAGAGAGAAAAGATAGATGTGTTGAGAGAGTTTGATTGAGAGAGTTGAGTTGAGAGAGCTTTCAAGAGGTCTTGTAAATCAGACTCTTGGTTCAGATACCAGAGCTGATTCTGCTCATACTTGAGCTACATTCGTCTTGTTTTTACATTTCGTTTGTTTCTATTTTTCTTGCTTTTGATACACTTTTGTTATCAAGCTGTGAGGCAGCAATTGCAGTGGAGGTTTCCATTGGACAGGTGAAGCTATAATCCTCAGCAGGCGAGACTTGGTCTCAGACGGCTAAGCTGTATTGCCCAGCGGTTGGAGAGGATCTGTTCCTCTGGTCGGCAAGCTGTAAAGCCCAGCGAAGCTGTGTATCAGCGGTTGATGGCAAGCTGTGAAGCCCAGCTGTTCAAGCTGTGAGTCAGCAGAATCCACACTCTAGTTGGAGTGTGGGGTGGACGTAGGTCTCTGACCGAACCACCTAAAAATCTTGGGTGTCTTGTGTTTGTGAGATTGCTTGTGATTTGCTGTGTGGCTGCATGTGTCGACACTCTTCATAGTGTTCTTTCCGTCGTTCAACAGTTGTCTGTTTAAATTCCGCATTAGAGCTCAACTGTGTTTTAAAATTAGACATTAGATCTATTCACCCCCCTCTAGATCCACACTTCGTGGAGATAGACTACGTCCATCTAACATAACAGTACAGACTTCGTATGTGTGTGCTACAAGAGGATGTGTAGACTTGCTAAATAAAAGATGCATGAACTAGACGATGTACAGACTTTCCCAATGTACAGACTTGAGAAACGAATGTATAGACTTGATAAGGCTTCAAAGCAACCATGTGCATTCATGCAATGTATAGACTTGGATTCGTGCATACTGCAGTGCAATGTATGGACTTTGAAGACTTGCTAGCATGCAGATGCAATGTATGGACTTTGAAGACTTGCTAGCATGCGGATGCAATGTATGGACTCTGAAGACTTGCTAGCATGCGGATGTATAGACTTTAAATGAGAAGCACACGATGCAATGTGTGGACTTGGTGTCTCATGCAGACAGACGAGTGAACAGTCTATGCCATGCTCACAGTTAATGCTCACAGTTAATGCATGTAACAAGTACTGTATGAAGTAAACACATATGACATCAAACATATGAGAGTCATAGTGTTTGTCAACATCAAAACATAGTATTGTCATCAACAAAACGCAATGTCCAAATATCCAATAATCATCAAAACACACTATCCAACAAACATCAAAACACAATATTGTCATCATCAAAACACAATATCCAACAATCTCCCCCTTTTTGATGATGGCAACACTATGAGTCTCAAGAATGAAAGAGATGAAATATTCAGACTAGACTCATCAAAGTATTCTCCCCCTTTGACTTCATCAAAAAGAGAATAATACTTTGATAATCTAGTGATGGCATATGAGACACCCAAAAAAGTTAGCAGTTGAGGGCAACACAATATTAGAAGCAATTAAAACAATTCTCCCCCTTAGGCAAACAACTTATGCCGACATGCATATGCTACAAATACTCCCCATTTGACATGGCAGAAGGTAGAGAGCTAATGCAGACAAACAACATAATCAGACACTCTTGACCATAGAATTCTTCCCTTATGATCCATGATGTAAGAGTAAACAACAAGGATGAACTCTGGTTATCAAAGGCTGCAAGTAAACAGGTTATACTGAGAGTTGTGCCTCACATAAATGAGAACCAATGTCAATCAAAGCACAGTGATAGAGAGCAATAGGATGAACAGATTCAGCAAATAGTGAAAATTGAGATATAGAACTTTTCAGCATGATACCAACTTCATAAAATAGAATTTAAGTTTTAGATTCCTCCATTATAAAAGCTTATGAATCCTTGATTGTCAGATATGGTTTAAGAATGATGTAAACCGAGTTTTTTCAAAAATAAATGGTACTCATATCTGAACCAACTCTTAATAAAAAGGAACTACAAGCTCATATAAAATTCTAGTTCAACCAACTTCCATCTTACTTAGTTTACTTTCCATGACAGCTTTAAGAGAAATATAAGTGAATGCAACTGAATTTTAATTGTTCTTTCAGAATTTGATTTACACTTGTTCATATTTTCCCCATTTTTTTTAAAGAATAATTTTTGTTTATCAACACCTTTTGACGTGGGGAGACACTTTGATCAGAGGCCAGAATCCTCAGTTACTTAGTGTGACAACCGTATTGCTTCTCCCATTTTAGAGAACAGAGGTAGCATTAAAAGTATCTTTGGCATGAGGATACACCTTGATCAGAGGCCAGAATCCCTAGTTACTCAATACAACTATGCCATTGCTCTGCCATATTCTCACAGTAGTTTCCAATCATCTCTTTAAACAGAGTTAACCATGGTACTTCATGACACAATCATTTGGACAGGTTTCTCTGTAACCACAGTCATTGCTCTGTCCATACTTTTTCTCAGAATGGATTCAGAACAAGTTAGGTGTTTAAGAAAAACTACATACACTATATATCTCAGTCAACGTAGACATGGACTCCAACTTTTCAGATTTCAGATAGTCTTACATGAATTTACATGAAGCATACAGTTAAAGTTTATTAAGAAGTTGAATCAGATATTTTCAAGTTCTTTGAGTCCAAACAAGAGTACATAAGACTTAAACCAATTCCAGTTAACAAATGTTCTTAAGCATGTATAATGGAAGGTTCCTCATTAAAGATGTTTTAACTTTTATGAAGTAGTATTCAGGCTGAAGGTTTACTTCATATCTCGGCTCATTAATTCAAGTAAGCTGACTGAAATTTCAACAAACAGCATGGATTCTGAAAAATTGCAGCAAAGAATCTGCTCTTGAGCAAAGTAGTTCAGAGTTGACTGGGTAGAGGTGAAGCTCTCCTTCAGCAGATTTAGGAGAGATAGATAGATCCAATAAGATCTAAATTCAGATTATGAAAACTTCAGAAGCAGTCAAGAGAGATCATTTGATGATGGAATCACTGACACTACAGATATGACAAGATGAATCAGATAGATGGACAGAAAGAGTTCAGACAAAGACACAACTGAAAAGATTAAGCATGCTCCCCCTGACTATATGCAGTGAGTCACTTCCTCCCCCTTTTTTTTATTTTCAAAATAAGAGATATGCAATGCATTGACTCCCCCTAACTAAAAACACTAAAGACCAGACACAACAATCTGAATTAGAGAGCTTCGGTTGACTAGACAAAGGCATTTTGCTCCCCCTATCTATATGCACAGAAAAACACTTGTTTTTGAATTTTTCAAAATAAATCCAGTGCAGTTAACTATATGTATGCAAAAACATGCAATGTTTGCCATGAAGACTGAACATATGACTATGTGACTCATGCTCATTCAGACTGCCCAATTAAGTGAAATGACCCATGGTACTAGGCGGAGGACTTGGTCTTAAGACCATCTCACACATAGTAAGAACCTCCAGACAGATTTCACCTGTCTTTTGGTAGCTACCATTTAATATACCATAGTGGTCATGCATGATAGTGCATTAGATTTTTTTTTATGGCTACATATGCAAATTCAGACAATCATTAAAACGCAAATCATGTGAAATTCGGATACTTGCAGAGAATTCTTAATCAGGTAATGTCCATCAACAGAGTTGAGTGCAAAACATAGACTTCAGATGAGGAGAGTTCAGAAAATTCAAATTTGACAATTCAGATGATGAGTGAACATACAAACACAGATTTAACATGCTATGCAGTAATCAGAGATAGCAAATTTTGAATGATAGGAATTTAACATGACAGACCTGGAAAATGTAGAACTGGGGTTTTCATTCTTGAATGCCTTAGTTTATTACCCCTCTTTATTCTTCAGCTCCCAAGGCATACCTGTAGTAGACACATCATTTTGATGTAACAGGTACCTAAGAAACCTTAGGTCCTGGTTTACCAGTAACACCACAAGATGGTGTTCTGAACAGTCTTTTAGCAAGATGATCATCAAATTTCATCAGAGAACAAAGATCCATAGAATGTCCATATTTTCCACAATATCTACATGTACCAACAGATTTTTCAACTTTATTATGATGCACATTAACAGAAACATAAGGCCTATGTGCATGAGCATGAGATTGTCTGTTGTTTACATGAACATTATGTCTCCTATTTCCAATTAACCAGTAGTTAACAGACTTGTGACCTGACTTACCACAGTTATAGCATGAAAATTTTGCAGGTCTTTTGGCAGAGAATTTAGAGGATTTGTCATTAACATGGCTTCCTTGGGCATGCCAATAGTCCTTGACTATATGGCCACGCTTCCCACATTCGAAGCACCCAATGAGCTTTCTCTTGAAACCAAAATTTTTCTTTTCAAAAACATTTTTATTGTCATGAAAATTGACAAACTCAGAATGAAATTTCTTCCCCTTAACATGCCAGCAATGAGCTGCAATGTGGCCCATCTTGCCACAATTGAAGCAATGAATTTTCTTATTTTGAAAAGCATGATTTCTAGCATGAAATTCTTTAACATTCAGATTACCCTTTTTCTGACCAGACACAGGTTTTCTAGCATGCTTTTTGTCATCTTGTTTCATCACAAAACAGTTACTCATAAAGTGTCCATGCTTACCACAATAATGACAGGAGCCATTTGATTTCTTTAAAACATGGCATTTATCTGATGAGTTTTTAGCATGCAGATTGTTCCTTTGAATTTCTGATGTTTTATGATTTTTATTTTATTTTTGAATGTCAGTTTGTTTCTGCATTTTCTGAACAGTGGGTTGTTTATCTTTTGAGGTGGTAGCTACACTTGAAGCTTTTACAAATGAAGTCATCAACTTGCTCTGAAGCTCTTTCTTGTTAACATTATAGTAGCCCAGCCCTTCCTTCCTAGGATTGATTTTTACACCTAGTAGCTTGTCTAGGTTTTTCTGCCCACCTACGAATTTTGACAAAGAATTGTTCAGATCATTTATTTCAGATTGAAGGGAAGAGATCTGATGTTCATAGTTGACTATATCTTCTTCACAGACTAGAATTTGTTGATGCATCACATCATTCAAATTTTTAAGGGTTTCAATTTCTTGTTTCAGTTTGAGCTTTTCCACTTCTTCTGAATTATCAGACACCACACATTTACCTTTTTCAAATGTCAGCAATCTCTCTGACATGATGGTGTTCAACTGCTTTAACTCCTCATTTTCCTTCCGCAATTTCTTAGTTTCTACCTTCAAACTAGTGTTCTCCTCCTGAAGTTTATCATCATCAAACAATACATCAGTTAGGAAACTCTTGTTTTTTGGTTCATAGTTTTCAAGGTTTTCCTGAAACTTTAAATTCACAGCACTAACAGCCTCAAACTTTTCATTTATCAATCTGTTTTCACTTTCAAGATTGACTAACCTTTGTTCAGATTCCTGGCATTATTTTCTGAGTTTTCCGTTTCAGATTTGACATGATCAAGTTCAGACTTGATTTCATCTAGTTTCGACAATTGTCTTCTGAATATTTCATTTTCAGTTTTCAGAATTTTAGGATTTTCAAGATTTTCACCTCCAGAAATAGGATGCCCCAGATTTGTTAGCTTCTTTATCAGACTTTTATTCTTTTTCCTCAGTTTTTCATGGGAGTGTAACAGATTGGCATAGGCATCTTCCCAGTCATCTAAAGTGTAACTAGAGAAAGGATTGATTACCTCTTCAGCATCTTCGAATTCATCTTGATCACTATTATGGTTGCTCTTGTCAGCCATCATGTAGCTGTCCTCATTCATCCTATGAGCTAGCTCTAGCTTATCCAGGATGTCTTTAGCGGACCTGCAATCATGAAATCAAGAATGTAAGGCTTTGTCAGTAGCTGCTTTCATCAGATTCCAGGCTTTCTGATTTTCTCCATCCTTTGATCTGTAACTGTCGGTCCATTTGGACACTTTCTTTGGTAATCTGTGAGGACCATGTGAAATTAACTTCCACAGATCAGGATTAACTAATATAGCATAGTTGCGTAGATTGGCAAACCACACATTAAAATTAGAGCCGTTGAAAATCGGTGGATCACCCATGGAAACAGATCAAATGAATGCAACAGGAATAATGATGCACAAAAGCAAGATAGCACTGAAGACTGCAGGATCGGATCTGCAGGTCGCTGGACCTTCTATGCAGACACCCGCTCTGATACCAATTGATAGGGTGCAAGGCCCGGATATAGAGGGGGGGTGAATGTATCCCTCTTCTAATATTGCCTAATTAAAACTCTAAAGCTCAGATATGCAGAATTAAAGACTGTTGCAGAAATATAATGAGAATACTTAGAAGGATCAAAGCAAGACAACTATTCTATTAACCCTCACACGATCCTAAGCAAGCATCTAATGAGCGCAACAATGAAAGAATACATAAGGAAATCAAACCACAAGTGAACACCAGGATTTTTTAGGTGGTTCGGTCCACAGACCTACGTCCACCCCTCACTCCAAACCGGAGTGAGGCTTCCACTAGCAAGGCTAGAACAGCAGACTCAATCTGCAACAATTACTGCCAAACAGCTTGACCAGGGGAACAGCCTCCCCTCTTCCTCCCAGCCGGAGGGAACCACTAGTGACACACAGTCGCTAGTAAACCAGAGACCAAGGTCTCTCTTCCTCCACCCAGGAGGGAACCCACAAGCGACACCCAACCGCTTGTAACCGGAGGACCAATCCTCCCTTCCTCCAAATCAGAGGGGAACCCAGAGACCCAAGTCTCTCTTCCTTTGAAACCCAGAGGGAAACTGCTAGTGACACCAGTCACTAGCAACCAGGAGAACAGATCTCCCTTCCTCCAAACCGGAGGGGAACCACCAGTGACACCCAGTCACTGGCAAACAGAGACGCAAGTCTCTCTTCCTCCAAACCGGAGGGAACCCGACCTCACACTAGAGAATCGGAGGAACAAGATGATCAAATGAAAAGGAAAAATAAGAAATGAAAAATACACAGCGATCAGAAAGCTGTAAAGGATGATAGCACAAATGTGGCTCTCAACGGAGCTAACTGGCCTGGATTTGATCCACGGTCCAGCAGGAACAGATCTTCAAGCAGCTTCCCTTCTTCTCCTCTAACTCTCTATCTTTCTCTCTATCTCTCTTCTTCTCTGCTGCTCTTTCTCTTTCTCTCATTCTTTTTCTTCTTCTGCTAGCTCTTTCTCTTCTGTCTGCTTCTTCGATCACTCTCTGCTCTTTCTGCTTCTCTTCTTACGATTTGCCTTCTTTTGAGGAAGAAGCCTTCCTTTTATAGCAGCAGCAAGCAGCTAGGGAGTGAGCTCTCGATGATTCCCGCCCAGAAGGTTCAGTCCACGTGGCACGATTAGGGCCATCTCCTATTCTTGGATCATGTGCATCATTAACCTCCTCGAATCAGCTGTCCTGTTAGAACAGATTAACTATCAGTGCAAGTTAATTTATCTGACAGGAAAGAATATGAGAAAGTATATACATCGAGTCACTTTGATGAATGAGCTGAGCTTGTACAGACTTGATGCATCAATTGAAGTGTGCACATATGAGAAAGTATGTACAGCAAGAATGTACAGACATTACATTCACGAGTGTACATACTTTAACTGCATGAGATACAGGCAACCAGTGTGTAGACTTGAAGTGTGAATGTGCATGAGAAGCCAATGTACAGACTTGCTGACTTGAAAACGAGTGAATAGACTTGAATAGCTAGCCAACGAGTGTATAGACTTGAAACAGCTAGCCAACGAGTGTATAGACTTGAAAGCTTGAAAAGGATTGTACAGACTTCGTCTTGAAGAGAGATGCACAAACAGAATGAAAGTATGCACATTGAATGCATGAGATGCTCAGACAAGCTGTCAACGAATGTACAGACTTGTCTTAGTGTTTATGCATGAGTCTGTCAACGAATGTACAGACTTTCTATGCTGCATGCACAAGACGCTAAGAGAGACGCTGTATAGACTTGCTGAACAATGCAACAGAATGTATAGACTTTGTTGTACTGTGCAAACGATGTGCAGACTTGTAGCATACAGTGAAGCAATGTACAGACTTAGAGTGAAAGACAAACAAATGCAATGTATAGACTTTGTTCTGAACGTAGGTAAAGATGAGGAGTGTATAGACTTTGCTTTAGTGTTTATGCATGAATGAGGTGGCGATGTATAGACTTGAACTGAATGCAAGCAGTGTATAGACTTTGTGCCCAAAGGCAATGTATAGACTTGCACAGTTCAGCTGCCAATGTATAGACTTTGATGCCCAAAGGTAATGTATAGACTTGCAAGTGTGAGACGCTGAAAGAGACGGTGGATGTACAGACTTGGGCTGTACAGACTTGCAGTGTGCAATGCATGCGATGTATAGACTTTGCCTTAGAGACGCTGCATAAGACGATGCATTGTATAGACTTAGCGATGTAATGTTTACACTTACTTAGACGTTGAGTGAGACGCTGGACAATGTACAGACTTTACTTCATGATGCAACGTTGTACAGACTTTGCATATGTGAGACACTAGTTGTATAGACTTAGAGTGAAGCATGCAATGCATAGACTTTGTGTTAGTGCAACACAAAGGCTGTACATACTTCGTGTGTGTGTGCTACAGGAGGATGTATAGACTTGCTAAAGAAAAGATGCATGAACTAGACGATGTACAGACTTTCCCAATGTACAGACTTGAGAAACCAATGTATAGACTTGATAAGGCTTCAAAGTAATCATGTGCATTCATGCAATGTATAGACTTGGATTCGTGCATGCTACAGTGCAATGTATGGACTTTGAAGACTTGCTAGCATGCGGATGCAATGTATGGACTTTGAAGAGTTGCTAGCATGCGGATGTATAGACTTTAAATGAGAAGCACACGATGCAATGTGTGGACTTGTTGTCTCATGCAGACAAACGAGTGAACAGTCTATGCCATGCTCACAGTTAATGCTCACAGTTAATGCATGTAACAAGTACTGTATGAAGTAAACACATATGACAACAAACATATGAGAGTCATAGTGTTTGTGAACATCAAAACACAGTATTGTCATCAACAAAACACAATATCCAAATATCCAACAATCATCAAAACACACTATCCAACAAACATCAAAACATAATATTGTCATCATCAAAACACAATACCCAACAGTCTATACCTTGAAATGCTGAAGGAGGAAGAAGGAACAAGAGAGAGAGAGAGGGGGGCGCAGGTTTGCTCCAAGCTCAACTCAATTTTTTTCTTCTCATTAATTCTCTAAAATGTGGAAATACAAGTATTTATATAAAATAGAAAATGACTCAAAATGCCCTCAGATCTAGGGGTGGAAGGGGCACGAAGGGGATAGGAGAAAGTATTTCTCCCATGTGGTCAAAACACATTTCACATATTCTATTCAAACATACCTAACTTAGCCTAATAAGGACAAAGAAGGGGGCGCCCCCTTCATGGGCCTATCTTGGGCCAAGTTGGTCCAAGGCCACCCAAAGGCCATTCACAAGCCCATTATAGCCTATATGCCTTCCAACCTAGGTGGCCCATGAGAGGGAGAAGCCCACTTGGGCCTTAAGTGCTTTAAAGGTCCATTAGGAAGCCCAATGGTCCAATATGAGCTAACCCCCCTTAATGGACCTAAATAAAGAAACTTAGTCATGGACTCTTCATGGAATGTGGCCCAATGGATTATTAAAAGCCTTACAAAGGAGCCCAAATCAAAAAAAAAATCAACAAACACACAATTACAAGCCAATACAACCCATAAGACACACTAATACAAGCCAATACACACTAATACAACCCATTAGCCTTTGATGCCCCCATCAATTCTCCCCGGGTGGGAGGAACTCGAGCACGTCGAGTAAGGGGTGCTTCTGCTCGAATAACTCCGACGAATCTATCACCGTACCAGGTAGCGCGGGTACGCTCCACTCCAAGTGATCATCACCTGCTCATTCCGTATATACTCGATATGCACAAGCTGCTGTGGGAATGAGGCTAGAGGTGGACACTCCGGGTGGGGTCACTCTCAAAGGGAGGAGGCGGCTCGAAGACTCACTAGGAATCACCGCTGGGTCCCCATAGGTGACTAGATCTGGGACATGGATGTCGAGCTGATCTCATACTCCTCGAGCGAGTCCACTCGCATCTTAAGGGACTGACATCAATGAGCTTGCACAAGATACATGCAGACTCCGACTGACCACAAACCACACAAACAAGCCACACAAAATAAACCACACAAAGAAGAAACTGACTCATGCATGACTCTAGACAAACTTGAACATTCTTAGTACTACTATGACTGACGACACGGAGACACAACACAAGGGGCACACAAAGGAAGACTCGGTAAGAATGACGGTCACCATCTACATACACTACGTGTAAAGAGAGACTAACCCACAACTTAATGCCATGAGTCCCATCCTTCATCAACCATCTCCGGTTAGAGAAGACTCGTCCTCGGGTATGAAAGTGTGGGATGATTAGGGGATGGGTGACGGGAATGTAATCCAGACGTCTAGTGTAAAGCATGATAATAATGAAGTCCGGAGACTGTTTCTCGTACGCATGGCAGAAATTAAACCATACCGTGTCAACATAGGGTATCGACAGTGGTACGGTAGTCACTAGTGGCTGTGCTACCGTAGGAGAGACGGGCAGAAGTGGGATGGCGGGGTCCACCGAGGACAAGGTGGGCACGATAGATAGGTCTGAGATGACCGGTGGGAGTGGGGTGACTGACAGCCCCTGTCCCTCTATTGGCTCACTCTCTCGCCCAAAAACATCAGCGTGGTACTCCTCGACAAACTCTTGGTCAGTCTCATAATCCACTAGAATAAGCATGGGTGGGACATCCTTGGTATGTGTGTCCTCTAGGGTAGGGGAATGTGAATGACACAGATCAGAGAAGTGGCTAGGAGCCACATGGTTGGGCTCCGGGGGAGGTAGTGGACATGAGTTCGTAGGCAGAGCGACTGATAGGGGTGGGTGGTTGGTGACACAAAGGTGGTCGGCTTAATGTCGTCGTGGAAGACGAACTCGCCGGTTAGGTGAGGTGGATATAAGGTGCAGGTCCTCCTATCCCGGTCAAAGGTCGCTCTCCTCTCTTCCAACCATGGTCGCCCTAATAATGCATGGTCCTACTAGCATACCAATATTACACCATGCACCATCGCAGTAAAATTTGGAACCGACCTTCCTTTGGAACTCGACACAAGCAAAATCACCATCGCGGATAATCTCGCCCGTCTTGGAGAGGGACTCCACGATATCAAGAGAAACCCAATTATCCGACTCCTTATGAGTGAAATGGAGTTCTGTTGTGGATCCATTGGGTAGAGTGGCTTTAGAAATGAGATGGGTGAAATCCAAGGGTCGGGCCATGAAGGCATTGAATTGGGCCACC
Source organism: Amorphophallus konjac (assembly GCA_022559845.1). Classification (NCBI taxonomy): domain Eukaryota; kingdom Viridiplantae; phylum Streptophyta; class Magnoliopsida; order Alismatales; family Araceae; genus Amorphophallus; species Amorphophallus konjac. The sequence continues at coordinate 270,157,865 of CM040122.1, forward strand.
AGGGATGACCACTCGGACACATGGTCTTGGGGAATGGCCATGGGGGTGGCGAGTAGTGGACATGCAGGCACACGGTGACAAGATCAGACTCTCATGGACTAGACACGACCCTACTATGCGATGCAAAGTTGGAATGCAGACTCGACTACACACCTAGACACAACCAAGACTCGGTACATGGCGGAGCTAATCGATCCGAAGATCACTCACGCAAGTGTGCGGCCCTCCCGATAGGCATAGCCTAACTTTCAGACAAGGCCTTTTTATATACCGAACAATGGTATGTGGATGCAACCTTAGACCGACTTAGATGATGACTAGACGTAAATGACACTTTTTTTGTTGATTTTAGACACCCTAGACTCAACTGGCGCTCTGATACAAACTGATGCGAGACAGACATGCGACTCGACTCCAATTGGATATGCGACCCTTGGACTCTAAGCAAGCTCGCGATCGCCCCTAACGGGGGAAGCATACAGACGTGCACGGTTGAGAAATCGGTAGTGAGCTAGGGTGGTCAACTCACAACTTCGTGCCCGGATCGGGTCACGGGACGGTCTCGCTCTCTCTCGCAGCAGTGGTGAAATAAATATATCGAGCTAATGGCCCTAACACATGCTCTCTAGCAGCGGCATAAATAAGTATATACGAACAAAGCAAATGCCGAGTAAAGGAGCGAATACGATACCTCCACGCGCCGGGCGTGGGGAAGATGATCCCGACCGATCTCGTACTCCCGGAACAATAATTAATTAAATTACAGCAATGATTTACTGCCCACTCCATGTAGGGAGGTAAATGGTGAAACAGCGGGACCCGGGAGTAGCGGGTTCGGGTTGACGGGCAGCTTCTTACGTAGCTTCAGCGGCACCCGTACTCACGATCGTGGGACTCACATGCTGGTCAGTGGGGCCGTGTGGGCCCGGAGCGGCACAACTGTGACGGGGACATCCAGAGGGGCGCTCCCTGGGAAGGCGGCGTGTTGGTTCATCTTGCGGAAGGCGAGGGGACTCCGATTGGTGCGGGTTGGAGTTGCTGCCCACGGATCTGAATTATGTTTCAGATCTGTGCGTCCCGACGAAAACTGATGCTGCGATCGGCCCCGACGTCGGATCGACGCACAAGAGGTACCGATGGAAAGCTAACTCAAAATCCTTCGATCTATGACCAGAGAAAGAAATTTAAATTTCCATTTGATGGCCTTTGTCGAATATTCAAGCTGCTGGTTCACAGGATCTGAAAACTCAGGACAGAAGTGCTTTTTCCTGAGAGTTGGCATTGACCGTGATGTAGACCTCCGAGTCAGATGTTGGGCGCTTCATAAAAGTTGTAGAGGGTGAAGAGAGGAAAACGGGGATATATTTTATGAAAGGTTTGGTGGAGAGTTGACTGGGGAAAGTATTTTATATCACTGGGTGGTCAGATCTGGACAGTAGAAATAGAACTGAATTTGGGGGAAAGACACAATTTCTAAAAATAGGTAGAGGGCTTTTGAAATTCGAAAGAAATTTATGGAGGATGGGGATGGTGGGTAGATCCTCCAGTAAAATTGGGGGTTCAAACAAAAATCAAGAAGGGGAGCAAAAGGGTAAAACTTAGGGCTGCTATGAAACTTGATAGAGAACTGGCAGATCTGGTGGATTGAAAAGCAAGAAAATGGAAAAATACAAAATGGGGGCTGAAATTGTATTCAAATTTTCTGGGATGTGGTGATGACCTCGAGAACGCACCCTGAAAATATCAGCTCCAGAAGATGTAGGAGTTGGGAGTTAAAATTCTCGGAGTAACCCTCTATCCAGCAAAATAGAACCTTGGACAGCACTTCGGATCTTGCTTCGCGATGGCTCGATGGCGGCACGAACGGCGGCGGCGGCAGAGATAGAAATCGGAGATAGTGGGGCTAAGATAGAAGGGGTATATACCCTGAAATGCTGAAGGAGGAAGAAGGAACCAGAGAGAGAGAGGGGGGGCGCAGGTTTGCTCCAAGCTTAATTCAATTTTTTTCTTCTCATTAATTCTCTAAAATGTGGAAATACAAGTATTTATATAAAATGGAAAATGACTCAAAATGCCCTCAGATCTAGGGTTGGAAGGGACACTAAGGGGATAGGAGAATGTATTTCTCCCATGTGATCAAAACACATTTCACATATTCTATTCAAACTTACCCAACTTAGCCTAATAAGGACAAAGAAGGGGGCGCCCCCTTCATGGGCCTATCTTGGGCCAAGTTGGTCCAAGACCACCCAAAGGCCATTCACAAGCCCATGATAGCCTATAGGCCTTCCAACCTAAGTGGCCCATGAGAGGGAGAAGCCCACTTGGGCCTTAAGTGCTTTAAAGGTCCATTAAGAAGCCTAATGGTCCAATATGAACTAACCCTCCTTAATAGACCTAAATAAAGAAACCTAGTCATGGACTCTTCATGGAATGTGGCCGAATGACTTATTAAAAGCCTTACAAAGGAGCTCAAATGAAAAAAAAAATCAACAAACACACAATTACATGCCATTACAACCCACAAGACAAACTAATACAAGCCAATACACACTAATACAACCCATTAGCCTTTGATGCCCCATCACTCGGTGAGCGCTACCTCGGCCACCTTGGCCCACCCTATCATCCGTGCAAAATTGGCATCCCGCTCAGCTCGGTCCGCCGGGGTCTGGGAGGAGAAAGAAGGAGCGTCTGCCCCCTGCCGCTGTGTCCCCTCAGCTCACTGCATCCACAACTCCAGGTCAGTCACATGCATGCATATAATTATGAACATTTGCATAATTTAAATAGTCTAGGGTTTAGGAACTCACCAGTAGGGCCAGCACCTGGCGGGCCTCGTCACGCTCACGGATCGTCGCATGAAGGAGCCCCTGCAGCTTCGCGATCCGTCCCCCAAGGTTGATCTGCATTTAGAAAGTTCAAGCATCAGTGCATAGGCATATAGAAGGCATAATAGAAAGGCATTGAGGGTTAGAAGTCCTACCGGTCGGCGGGCACCCCGGAACACCTAGTCCTGGTAGTGCCGGGCGTACGCTGTGTAGTACGCCGCATCGCTCTCTGCCCAGGCGGTCACCACTCGCTCGCGTGCTGCCCAGTCCACGATCTGCTCGGCAGCTCGTTCCCTCCAGTCCACCACCGTCGCTGCTCCCCGCGGGTGTCGGCTGACGGGCTCTCCTGGCACTGGGAACTCCACCGCAGGCTGTGGGATGCCGATCGTCCTCATCACTAGTCTGTAGTGTAGTGGCTCTACCACATTCATGCAGTGAAGCCACACGTCTCGTCCTGAGAAGGCAAGGGCCTCTGCCACCCAGGGCTGGCCCTCGTGTCCCTCCTCTGTGTAGGGAGTCCACCGTACCTGTCAAAGTAGAAAGTCACATCAGCATTGCATTTAATTTAAAGGTCTAAGTTTAGAAGCATACCGAGGTGTACGGTAGAGTGTCGGTGTCGTCGTGGAGCTCCCGGACCTGTCTCCGGAGTCCTCCACTCTCCCGAGGTGGGGTCCACCTCCTGGCGATCTGTACCCGGTCCGGGTGGGTCTCCTCGCCCCGTCCGAGCCCACGTAGGTGCATGTAGGCCCAAACCTGCATTGCATTTCATTAAATGTTAGCATCTAGCAATCGTTGGAGTCCTTTAGCTAAAGTGCAGATCTAGAATCGTACCTGGAGGAGTGGAGAGAAGCCCCCGAGCATCGTCCGCCGTGACGTGGAGCTCAGGGTGTCGAAGAGAAAGGCGAGGACGGCTGCGCCCCATGCATAGTTGCCCACGTGGTCAAGGTCCTCAAGAAGGGGAAGGAAACTGTAGCTGACGACGTCCCCGCGTGTCACGAACAGTAGTCGACCGAAGAGCAGCATCAGAAACCTCTGTAGTACTCGGTCCGCCTCAGGTCCCGCCCCCACCGCAACTCGTGGCCTCGTCCGGTCCACGAGTCTCTCAAGGTGCTGCTCGGGCAGCTCCCCGATCGCAATCCCCGCTCGTCGAAGCCCCAGGCTGTCCTGAAGCGCTGCCCGAGTTAGGGTAGTGGACTACCGATCGGGATGCAGCAGGTCCAGTCCCAGGAGCTCCTGGGCCATCTCCCGATAGTCGGGGTATGTCCTCCCGCTAACCGGTGACCCATGCACACGTAGGCCAGTAAGTTGGGCCACATCCTCAAGCGTGGGGACCATGTGCCCCCACGGGAAAAGAAACGTGCGACTCACTGGGTCCCAGCGGTCGTGCAGAGCATAGAGTAGTGGTGTGTCAAACCGGCTGACCTCCACGCTCAGGAACTCTGAGAATCCCATGACTCTCAGCCTCTCATGCTGGAAGTCGGGTAGCGCGAGGTACACTACCCGAACCTGCAGCCATGAGATCCGGGTCCTACGCTTTCCCTTCATACATTGCATTTTAGTTTAGAATTTTGCATTTAGTTAAATAATTCACTCTCAGCTCACTAAACGGTCCCGTATGAGCCGTTTTCCCATCCAACGGTTGAGCTCTAACCGTTTCAATAAATCTCACGGATCACCTTGAGCCACCTTTCTATCTGATGTTTACCCTAGGACGGGCCACATTTGGCCGTTTAGTAATCACACAGTCCTCACCTGACCGTGTCCCTTCCCTTTTAAGTGGTTGGTCATTTGGGGTTGCACGGTCTGTCGACCGGCTGTTCTGTATTTCGCGGTTTGAATCCAGTCGTTCTATTTTTAAGTGTTCCAAGTTCTGAGTGGACTAGGTAAGTCCGTCCTAGATTCCACGGTCTGATGGAGACCATTCTGTTTTCAACATTCCACATTCTAAGTGGACCAAAATGGGCCGCCCTATGCTCAGATGGTTTACAGGGAACCACCCTGTGATATCGGTTCGCGTTCTTTGAATGACCACCCATGAGCTGCGTGTTCTTTGAACAGTTCTATAGGAACCGTGTCGTTTTGTTAGGCGGTTACTGTTGAACCGCGCTACTACCGTCGTCTCCAACGACGGGAGAACCCTCTCCCCACCTCTGTTCATGGCCCAAATGGCCTTCCTTGGTGTTTCTAAGGGGTCGTGTGCCCCTATCACCCCCTAAAACTAACATGCACTAAATAAAAAGTTGAAAGGGGGGGGGGGGTTAGTGCACCTACCTCGGTCGGACGAGGTCCTTTGGCCGGCCTCTCCATCGCTACTTCCTCATCGGCGTCTCCGTCCCTAGGTGTAATGACTCTGGCTTCTTCCCCGGCCTCGGACGACGGTGGGGGAGCCTCTCCCTCGGTCGACGGCAGTGCTGACATCTCCTCTACCGGTGGTACCTCTGCCGCGGCGGCGGTCGACGGCGGTGGCACGTCCACGTTAGTCATTGGGGGCCGCCTAGCTTGGTGCTTTGAATGCATAGGGGGGGAGATGGGTGAGGTTGGGAATGGGAAGAGTGGAGGAGGATAGGAGATGGAGAATGGTGGTGTCCCTTCCCTCCCGCCGTCGGTTACGGTGGGGAGGGAGGGAGATGAGAGGTTTTTTGTTTAAACATCACCGGTATTGAGCGGTCTATCATCAGACCGCCCCAACATCACACGATCAATAGATGACCGTTTAAAGACCAACGGCACTTTGCATTAAGCGGCTAAAAGTTGGCCGTTCAATATTTGGCACGGTCTAAATGAGGGCCGTGTGGATTCACATACGAGTTTAAATCATTTATGATTGAATGGTTATGAATGGACCGTCCTATGGTCTGAGAGGTCTGTCTTGACCGTTCATTTGCTTAAATGATGTGGTTTGACTCCTTCTTGGTGTTGCATTCAATAAATTTGGTTTGATGATATATATTGCCAACTTTGCTCATGATTCTTTTTGCAGCATCTCCTTCATTTGCCGTTTCGCCTGCACATGTAAGACATGTATGGCTTTCCATCCCTATATCCCTTATTGCATTACTATATGGTACTATGCTATATCATCTCGAGAACCAGTTGGTTGCTCACGTGTTCCAGGATCTGATGTTCCCCTTTAACAAAAATAATGATGATCCAGGTTCACGTGTTTAATCATCGGATAGGCCGTTAGGTTGGGAAAATATGGGGAGGATGGTTCTATCCTGCACGCCGTGGTTGCGGATGGTGTCTTGACTCTGATTCTCCCGGCTTAGTAATATTATTCTCGAGTATTTTCTATTTTATGGCTTTGTTTGCATTTGTTTTAATGATTTCTTTTATTTTAGCCCAGCATGCATCATACGCATCTCTTGAGCATTCATAACCCATGGTTTACCTGATAAAGTCCCACCAGTGATGGATAGCTGTGTATTCAGTGTTTGAGTAAGAGGAACGATTCCACTCAGAGTTGGAAGGTTCTTTCTGGTTTATTCACTCGGTTTGGTTGATTAAGAGGTCCCCATCTGGAGTTTTAGTCCGTTTCTTTAATTTTGCTTATTATGGTCTCCACATTGGTTCGCGGGATTGTGTCCCCCATGAAGTTGATATTGTGTTCCCTTTATTTTGTTAGTTCTTCCAGATTGGTGTCACTTTTAGTCCGACAACTCCTTGTGGTCGATCCAGAGTTTTCCGAAAGATTCCTATCACTTATTGGCAGAACTGGTGTCGTTTTACCTTAACACCTGCTTCTCGGTCTGCTCCACTACATTTCCACTTTATCTTCATGTTCCATTTCGCTTTCACTTCACCACCGCTCGCTCCCCTGCAAAGAAGATGTTAAGTAGGGGCATCTGTTGACACCCGTTTTCGCTGATAAGTTGAGTCAGTTCTCTTACTCTTATTTATTGATGCCTCAAGTTGTCCATTACTCATTGGGCTATTTTCCGGCAGCTTATTGGGCCTATTTTATGGGTACCTCCCTCCCTGACTCGGTCTGCTTCAATTCAGGGCTTAATGGGCCTTGATTTTGGTTGAGTTGTCATATTTTATTGATTTTCAAATGCCCAGCCTTTGAGCGGTCTATCGTTTGATCGTCCAGTAACTGAGCGGTTGATTATGGACCGTTTACTTATTTGTTTATTGGATATTAAGGTGATTTTCTGAATTTCCACCGACAAGCTTTCAAATGGTCCGTTTGTAGCCGTCCAATTCATGGAACAGTATGAATATGACCGCCCTGATTCCAAGAGTCCCAAATTCGTTGGTTGTTCGGATAATTATCTAATTATCTGATTTATTTTGATTTATCACCGACAGGCATTGGGCGGTTGGCCTATGGCCGTCCTATGGTCTGAGTGGTCCATTAGGAACCGCCCAATTCATGAGAGTCCAACGGTGAAATCATCTGGTAGTTTGATGGATATTTGGATAATATTGTTTATTTATTTAATTTCCACCGACAGATTGGACGGTCTGATGACCGGTCGCTCAATGGACTGGGCGATCTATCGCGTGACTGCGTAATGGTTTGATTGTTGAAAAGCTAAGGGTTTTTTACTCTCTGTATCCGTGGTTTTATCCTTGATTTGTTACAACCATTTCTCCGCGGTTTCTCAACCAAATGAGGTGCCATTTTGACTGGTTGGAAGATAATTTTATTATCTATGGATTTTCTTTGATAATCTCGCCCTTAAAATGGCAGAAAACCCTAATTTTGAGGTTGGCTTCTTAGGCTCTATAAATAGGACCCTAAGGCCAAGCTTTGAAAGGGGGGGGGGAGATTTTTAAGGTCACGGCGAAGCTCTGCCGATTTCTCAAGCAACCTACAGTCAGGGAGGAAGGCTTTCCACATCCACATAAGCCTTCGGTTCAGGGAGTATTTGCATTTTGGGTCATAGTTTAATTATTCTCCGTCACGTTCTTCGTTGCATGCAATCATCGTCTTCGTTCTCTCTCCACATTTTTCTTCATCTACATATCATTACACACACCCTCCCATTGTTTTGATGCCCCTAGGGGTTTAAAAACTCCAAGGTATTCCTCATTTCATGTTAGTTAGTTCATTTCCCGCACTATTCTATAGTTGCTACACTTCACAGTATTAATCTTGGGTTCCTTTCTGTGTTTTACGCTTTATTTCACAGGTCAACAACGTCGTAACGCCAGGCCCACTCTTCCTGGCCGGCCGAAAAGGGTGGAGGTAGAGATCCCACGTTTTGAAAGTTGGCGGTGTAGAGCGGTCTTCATCAGTCCGTTTGAGGAATAGGGTGGTTTAACATCGACCGTCCAGATCTTTCCAGCAGTTGATCCCAAACCGTTCCGTCATCCAGCTGCTCTTCGTCCCGCGTTCGTCCCAGCACTGTTGAGCGGTCTATCGAGCGACCGTGCTTCTACTGAGTAGTTCTTTCAGAGCTGCGCATTGCTGCAGTGCTGTTCTAGGCGAGTGTCTCCCCCTTTCTTTCCGAGGTACGGTGTACTTGTTTACATTCGGCACCTCGGTGGCGATCACACACACACTCCACATCCTTCCCCCTGCTATTTGTATATTGTTTAGTTCTTTACATTAGCATAGTGAAGAAGGGATTGAAAGGATAATCAGAAAGGAGAAAGAAAGAAAACATGTCAACAATAATCTGCCCTTCTCCCAACATCATTTAATATACCATAAGGTCATGCAATGGAATGAAACATCTTACAGCTTATGAATGATGCAGCCAATTAAACATGCATGATGGACTCCCCCTGACTATTGTAACCAGTGATCCCTTGGACTTATATGAACAAGAACATGCAAATGTAATAGAGTGGGAGGTCTACACAGACCCAATTCTCTTCTTAAAGTTGAAAAACTGTCATTGCTTAGAGGTTTAGTAAGAATATCAGCAATTTGTTTCTTAGATTCAACAAAGTGAAATTTGAAGTTTTTCTTGCTTACCTCATCACGGAGGAAGTGATGCCTTATCTCAATGTGTTTGGTGCGGGAATACTGAATGGGGTTCTTGGTTAAGTTAATGGCACTGGTATTATCACACATGATGGGTGTGCATCCAAGATCTACTCCGTAGGCCTGGAGTTGATGTTTTATCCATAATACCTGGGTTTCACAGCTACCTGTAGCAATGTATTTAGCTTCTGTAGTGGAAAGTGCAATATAGTACTGCTTCTTGGAAGCCCACGAAACTAAGCATCCACCCAAGTATTGGCAGTAGCCACTTGTACTTTTTCTATCAAGTTTGCATTCAGCATAATCAACATCAATATATGAGATTAAATCAAAAGAACATGATGCAGGATACCACAACCCTAAGTCATGTGTGCTAGCAATGTATCTTAAGATCCTTTTCACAGCAATGAAATGAGATTCTTTAGGATTAGCTTGAAAATGAGAACACATACATACACTAAACTGAATGTCAGGCCTAGAAGCAGTGAGATATAAAAGAGACCTGATCATACCTCGGTATGTTTTGGAATCTACAAATTTACCATTTTCATCCGCATCTAAAGATGCATTTGTTCCCATGGGCGTGGATATGAATTTGGCTTCCTTCATTCCAAATCTTTTTAGGACCTCCAATGTATATTTGGATTGGTTTATGAAGAATCCTTCCTTTGTCTGTGTGATCTGCAGTCCAAGAAAAAACTGGAGTTCTCCCGTGAGGCTCATTTCGAATTCCCTTGTCATAAGCTCAGCAAATTGCTTGCACATGTTAGAATCAGTTGAACCAAACATAATGTCATCTACATATACCTCTACAATGATGATGTGGCCATTCATTACCTTGGTAAAGAGTGTTTGGTCAATCTTACCTCTGATGTAGCCTTCCCCGGTCAGATGTGCACTAAGTCTGTCATACCAGGCTCGTGGAGCCTACTTTAGTCCATATAGTGCCTTGTTCAATTTGTAAACATGGTTAGGAAAATCAATTAACTCAAAACAAGGGGGCTGTTCTACAAATACTTCCTCTTTTATCAGGCCATTCAGAAAAGTAATCTTGACATCCATTTGATGTAGTTTAATGCCTAGGGAGCATGCAAAAGCTAGCAGGATTCTGATGGCTTCTAGTCTAGCCACGGGGGCATATGGTTCTTCAAAGTCAATGCCAATTTCTTTGTTATACCCCTTGGCTACCAACCTAGCCTTGTTTCTAATGATAGCATCTTCTTCATTAAACTTGTTCTTAAAGACCCATCTAGTCCCAATGACATGCTGGTCGGTGGGTCTGGGAACCAGATTCCAAACTTGATTTCTTTCAAATTGGTTGAGTTCATCATGCATGGCATTAACCCAATTTTCATCTTGCAAGGCATCTTCAATGCTTTTGGGTTCAAAATGAGAGACTAATGCAATGAGGTCATCATTATGAACATCTTTAAGAAATGACCTGGTCCTAGGGGGGTCATGCAAGTTACCTATGATGTTATGCACATGATGATCCTTTAGGGGGCGCATATTGGTAGGAGACTCACCAGGCAGCAATGTGTGTGTAGGGATTTCGGTCGACCGACCTGTCTCTTGCTCTGTGAGATGTGGTTGGCTGCCATCTTCCTGATCTCCTTTAGATTCCAGAAATTCTCTATTTTCCTCCTTCTTTTCCCTGTTAGAACTGTCCTTGTCAGATTTAGCATTTATTTCTACAAACACAACATGTGGAGTTTCCTCTACGGTTTGATTCTTAACATTAAAAACCCTATATGCCCTTGATGTTTCAGCGTAACCCAAGAATACTCCAATGCCACTCTTGACTTCAAATTTGTCCAAATCTGATTTGTCATTGTTATGTACATAGCACTTTGATCCAAATGCACCAAAGTAAGCCAAATTGGGTTTCTTACCTTTCAACATCTCATAAGGGGTTTTCTTACACTTTGGCCTAACCATGGCCCTATTAACTATGTAGCATGCTGTGTTTGCTGCTTCAGGCCAGAACTTTCTTGGGAGTTGGCTCTCAATCAAAATGGTCCGTGCGATTTCCACAATTGTCTGGTTCCTCCTTTCCACAATGCCACTTTGCTCTGGGGTCCTGGGAGAAGAAAATCTATGTGTTAGGCCTTCTTGATCACATAGTTCAGAAAATGATGAATTTTTGAATTCTCCTCCATTATCAGACAAGATGGTGGAGATTTTGAATTTACCTTCTTGCTTTACTTTTCTGAAAAATTCATGAAACACAAGAAATGCATCATTCTTATTAGTGAGGAAGAAAATCCATGTAAAGCGTGAGAAATCATCAACTATCACATATCCAAACCTTTTCCCATTAATGCTAGCTGTTCTTGTTAGACCAAACAAATCCATATGCAGAAATTCAAAAGGCATGGATGACAAATCCTCACTCCTAGACTTGAAGGATTTTCTAGTTTTCTTACCTAGAGAGCAAGCTTCATAGACCTAGTCAACCTTTGTGTAGGCCAATTTTGGTAAACCATTAACCATCCCATGTTTGGACAGTTTGTGGAGAGTGCCATAGCTGACATGTCCCAACCGTCGGTGCCATAGGCCTGTATCACTGAGCTGGTTGGCAGTTAAGCATAGGCTTTCAGAATTAGATGCATCAAGGTCTACCATATAAACATTATTAAATCTATGACCTATGAAGAGCACAGATTCAGAGTTTTTCTCAAGGATTCTACACTCACTAGTATCAAACATTAGCTTATGGCCTTTGTCGCATAGCTGGCTTATGCTAAGTAGATTGTGCTCTAGGCCTTCAACAAGCATCACATTATCAATAGAGTTGGAGGAGTTCTTACCCACGGTGCCTGTGCAAATTACCTTTCCTTTCTCCTTGCCTCCAAACCTTACTTGGCCTCCTTCCATCTTGATTAAATGGCTGAATTTCTTCTTGTCTCCCGTCATGTGCCGTGAGCAGCCGCTGTCCAAGTACCAACGGTTGTGATAGGCTACTAGGCAATCATGTATAGAAGACATTAAGTAGAGGTCTTTGGAACCCAAACAAATTTGGGTCCACAGTCACAGTTCAAAGCATGCAATAAATTCGTCGAAATCCAAACTTGCTTAAAAGCCTTCATTCTATGATTGAACCAGCACTGGTTGTTGGTGTGTCCCGGTTGGTTGCATGTATGACAAGCAGATTTCATGAATTTCATAGAGTGTAAGTTAGGTTGGGGTCTGGTTTTTAGGTTTCCAAAAGGGTTGAATTGGGTGTAGAAGGTACCCAAGTTGGGCTGTCCATTGAACCTTCTTGTGTCATTGGAACGGTTTTTCTTTCGAGAGTGGGAGAATGAGCTGCGTCGAGGCATATCCCTGGTGCATCGACCAGAAGAGCCCTGTTGAGCACTAAAGTACTGATTTGTTTGGCCATGGTGTCGACCTTGCTGCTCAATCACCTCTGTCTGGCTGGTGTTGCATCGACCTGATTGAGTAGCATGTTTGCTAGGACTCTCTTCTATTGGTTCTTCAACAATCAGCTTCCCTTTCCCTTTCCCTTTCTCAAGGCTGAAGGATATAGTCTTGAATTCAAAGGGCCTTTTCTTTGTGGGATTAAAATCCAACCCTTCCTTTCTGAAATTAACCCAGGTACCTAAGATAGTGTTGGATTTCTGTGTTTTGATGATGAAGTCAACGCAAAGATAGTACTGTGCATATAAAGTCAACATGTCTGCATAAAGTTTGTGCACATGACCATTTACTGAATAACCTGTGTGCATGGCATTTGGTCGAACACTTGGTGTGCATTTCATAGTCAGTGCATTTTATAGTCAGTGCATTCCAAAGTCTGTACAGGTTTAGATTTCATGCATCTTAGGTCGATGCTAGTTTTTGCTTGCATGCATCTAAGGTCGTTGCACATTTACGTTAGACCAAACTGAGGTCGATGTTAGTCGGTGTTAGTATGTAGAACCTTGCATATAAGGTCTGTGCTAGTTGTTGTGTCCTTCGCATGTAGTCCATGCTAGTTGGCATTGTCTCATGCATCAGAGTCTATGTTAGCTTGCACAGAGTCTGTGTTAGCATGTTATGTCCTGCATGTCAGGTCAGTGTTCGCATGCATAGTAATGCATTAGAAGTCAATGTTAGTTGAGCATCATGCATAAACTAAGTCGATGCTAGTCTGCATAGAGTTTGTGTTAGCATGTCAAAGAGTCTGCGTCTGTTGGCATCCAAGTCAGTGTTAGCATAAACGAAGTCTGTGCACGTTACTGTTCATGCATATAGATAGGTCTGTGCATATCTCATCTTGAGTATACAATGCGTCTATGCTTCCTTGAGTATGTCTGCATCCAAGTCAGTGCTAGCTGCATTACTTGTTCACCCAAGGTCGATGCTAGTTGTTCTTTAAGCACACTAGGGTCGATTCTAGCTTTCTGAGGTCGGTGCACGTTGTCCATTGTATATTTGAAAGTCGGTGCATGTTTTCTATAATGCATTCACAAGTCAGTGCATGATTACCTTAGGCAGATGTAGGTCTGTGCACATGTGTACTAAGGTCAGTGCACATGTGTTTAGCATAATTGCCCTTGTGCGGTACAAGGTTTGTGCACACTCTTGTGCTATAGAAGGTCTGTGCAGTGTGGTGATTAAAGCCGATGCATATTTGGTGTTAGCCTTGTTAGCGTCGGTGCACATTTGGTGTTAGCCATATTGGAGTATGTGCATGTGTAGCATGGTCATTGAAACTCTTTGATAGTCAGAACATAACGTCGATGCATACTTACCTTAGGCATGCTACAGGTTTGAGCACATTTGCATTGACACCATGAAGTCTGTACTAGGCCAATGTTTCACACATGTAAAGTCAGTGCTAGCATACATATGGGCTATGCATTCAAGTCAATGAGAGTACATGAGTCTCACATATTAAGCATCAATGGCCTATGACTCCTTGTCTTCATGGTTTCATTTACATTATAGTCACCCTTATAAACCATGAAATATATTGTCATTATTACAGTTTTTCTTGACTATCAGGTGTTTGATTAAATATCCTTTATCTAATAACAGGGACTTGTGAATTGAACCAGGATCGAACAATTCAAGCCCAGGAAGCAGTAAAGCCCAGTATTTTGATACAGTCACGTGTACTTTGATTAGTGACTGACACGTGATCCGAGGGAAGGCGCATAGCAGAGGATTCTTCCACGTGGAAAGCAAAAGCTCAGTGATGCTAACACATGGACAAGTTTGGATCAGATCTGGCTTGAAAATTGAGCGAGAAATGTGGCGACCGCGCGCCTATCTCCTGGAGCATATAAAAGGGGGCATATCACCCTTGTCAAAAAAGACTAAGCGAGATAGTCTGAAAGAGACGGTATATACGAAGAAGACGAGAATTTAGAGAGTAGCAGGAATAAAGAGAAAAAGAAGAAGAGTGTGATTGTGAGATCGAGAGGAGAAAAGAGAGCTAGAGTGAAGAAGGAAGAAGAAGAAGAGAGTGCAGCAGCAAGATTGAAGGAGAAGGAAGATCAGTGGCTTCTATATTAGATCCAAGCTACACTGCTCTTGAGCGAGCTACATTATCGTGCTTCATTTCTAGTTTTCCGTTGCTGTGGTTTTGCTTCATATTTTCCATTTGTTCTTTTCGTTTATCTTTACACTTCAAGCTGTTAGACAGCGGGGGCAGAAGCTGTAAGGCCCAGCAAAGCTGTGTATCAGCGGATGACAAGCTGTGTCACCCAGCGGATGGCAAGCTGTGATGCCCAGTTGATGTAGGCAAGCTGTGATGCCCAGCGGTTTAAGCTGTGTATCAGCGGTTTAAGCTGTGTATAAGCAGGAATCCACACTCGGGTTGAGTGTGGCGTGGATGTAGGTCTGGAGGACCAAATCACCTAAAAATTTTCTGTGTGCTGTGGTTTAATTTTCTACTCAGATTTCGTTAAATGCATGCTTAGGATCATGTTCTAAATTACAAATCTGTTGACGGCTCTTGATCAGTTTTGCTACCTATATGTAATTGGGCTAACTACACATTAAATACCTAGTTGTTCCTCAGGCCATCAATCAGTTATTCAGTAAGTCTTTCTGTCAACTAAGTCAATCAGTCTAATTCCGCAATAGTGAACTGAATAGAGCTTATCTGCTTTGTTTTAAGAGCAAAATTTTTAGGAGGATTCATTCACCCCCCCTCTAAATCCGTGTGTGCACCATTGAATCTAGTCTTCACAGACTAACAATTGGTATCAGAGTGGGTCTCTGAATGTTCAGATCCAACGATCTGTAGAGGATCCTACTATTTTTGGTGCTATACTAGTTTTGGGTGCATCTTTGATTTTGCTGAGTTTACTATCTGGTCTGTGCTTGAACTGTACTAGAATCGGTCTCTGACATCCAGATCCAACGATCTGCAGAAGGTACTGATTAGTTCTTTTTTGTGTTTTGCTATTCTAAGTTCAGTGCAGTTGTCATCTTATTTTCAAGTTTTTAGATCTAAACTTATTTAGTTATTTTTCAATGGCATTTTCTGTTATTTTTGATGGTTCTAACTTCAATAAATGGTTAGGAGGCCTATGTGTTCACCTGAACTCCATTGATCCAAATCTATGGAGTCTTGTATCAAAAGGCCCATATAAAGTACCTCAGAATAAAACCATATGGTCTAGAGAGGATAGGATAAAAGACAGTGAGAATGCTATTGTCTTTAATAGTCTGAGAAATTCAGTTAACATTGAAAAGTTTCCATGTGTTGAAGGATGCAGGTCTGGAAAAGAGATAATGGACAAAATAAACAACATCTACAAGGAAAAAGATGGAGTTTGCATGATGGTTGATGACAAGGATCAGACTGAAGAAATAGCATCCCAGGTAAGCATTGAATCAGAAGATTTTTCTTATGATGAATTAGTTGAAATGTATGATGATTTGCTTGATAAGTATAAGAAAATCAAATCTGAGAATAAGAAATTAAGGAAGAAGATTATCAAGATAAATCTGACCTGTCTTGTGAAATCTGTCCAAAACTGAGACAGTCATATGATACATGTTTGGCAGATATTCACAAGCAAAAAGAACATATGATTATGATGAAAAATGAGAATGATGAATTATATTCAAAGATATCTGAATTGAAGGATAAATTGAACTCATCTGATAATCATCAGACTTTGAAATCTGTGGATAATGAGAAATTGATAAAAGAGCTTGATCATATTAATTTGAAACTGAGTGAACTGAAATATGATAACAATGAACTTGCTGTTAAGAATTCTGAACTAGAAAATAAGCTAAAATCATTAGGAGGTGATCATGTCCTAATTAATGAACTAGTTCAAAATGAGGAACTAAAGCATCTGAACACAACTATATCTGAAAGACTTCTCATCTTTGAAAAAGGAAAAATTATTTGCAATGAAGAATCTGAAAAACTGAGTAATCTGGAACAAGAACTTGAGAAATATAAAAGTACAAACAAAGTACTAAGTGAATGTGTTAATTGCAGTGAACATGAGATTGCTAGTTACGAATTACACATTGCTTCTCTAGAAAAGAAAATTTGTGATTTGAAAAACACTCTGTCAAAAACTCTCAAAGGTAAAGAGAAATCAAAAGATTCGTTGAAAGATGAAGTGAGCAATCAAAGTAAGGAGACCGACAACTTTTCTGAAACAAAAAGGGTCATGAGGAACCAGCTTTACACCACATTTGTCTTAAGCACTGATGTAGCAGGAACCTCTAGGACATCTCCAAGGAAATTTGCTGCAGTTAAAACTCAAAAACATAATAAAAATTTGAAAAAGGAGAAAAATAAATTGCATGCTGAAAAATCTCAGACCAAGATGTTTTCTGATAAGAGAAAAAAATTGAAGTATTTTTATTGTGATAAATTTGGTCAGGAGATGGATGATTGTTTTATCATGAAGAAGGATGAATTAAAATCTGATAGAATTCATGCTAGGAATTCTAATATGAAGAAACCTTCTCATGTTCAAAACAAGAGAATTAAATGATTTTACTGTCATAGTGTAGGTCATCTCATGCATGAATGCAAATTAATGGAACATGATGACCTCAATGCTAGAAAATTGCATGATAGGAATGTTCATGCTAAAAATCATGCAAATTATAAGAAGAACATTCAATGTTTTCATTGCGATAAATTGGGCCATATTACTGCTCCATATTGGTGATGTGACACCACCTGGGGGTGATAGTCACAAGACTGATGCACATTGGACCTTATCAAGCAAGCACAAGCCGCAATTGAAACGGACCGATATCGGCGGCTACTCACCCGACACTCACCCAAGTCCCGGGGTAACTCCGTGATGCCGAGTGGAGGTTGTGAGGGCTGGGCCCTTGTTGGTAGAGGGCCAGCAAGGCCAAGGGTTTTCCCAAGGGTATGGAGGCCCAATTTAATGGAGCTGATGTTCTGCCGAGGGCACGGGTTACACACTCTCTCCCACGGTGATCTCTTGAAGCAGAGGAGCTTGTGGATCGAGCACTCACTCTAACGGGTCAGCGAAGCTATGAACTAATATTGAAAGAACAAGCACTAGGGGAAGCAAGGGTTGGAACACTTACTCGACCGGTTTGAAGAAACCGGTCCTGCTCGGAGATGTGGGCGAGCGGGGAAGCGTGGGTTCCCATATGTCAAGCCGGTGTAGCTTGAACCTGTTTAAAGGATTACAGCACTACTCCCCATGCAAGGGGGGGCGAGGGGAGGGGAAGTCACATATACATTCAAACACTTCCTCCCAAAGGGAGGGGCTGTAAGACGGCCGGGCGGGGAGGGGTGGATCGATCTAGGAGCTAATTGAAAGAAAGTCGCCAGATCTGTCCGCCCTCTGAAACATGGCATAGGCAGTCGAAGTCGGTGCCGCTGCGGCCTATCCCGGACTCCGTTGTCGACGAAACCAGTTGGAGAACCTTTGTAGTTGACCCATGAGGACGTCCAATTTTTGGGAAAATTTCTGGATGACGACGTTAGACGGGGCAGGGTCATGAGCAGGGTCTCTGTTCTCTGATTCTGACTGCTACGGTACCACTATAGCAGGAAGAAGAAGTCACCACGGGCGCTCCTGAGCTTTGATTCAGGTGGGGCCAGAGTCACTGGATTCGCTGACGAGTCCTCTTCGAACAAATATCCACAGGGACACCAGAAGAGGTCGGAGTAGATAGAAACAGCCCAAACAGTGATCGGGGGAATGTTCAGTCCTAGAGTGGACAGAACAGCGCAGCCGAGGGAGAAAAATGAGAACACTTAGCTCCGGATGCCGAACGGGGTGCCGCTTCTTGATTCAGGAAGTAGACTCGTCGTAGAAGATCTCATCCAAGCCCGCTTCGAGATCTTCAAGATGATGGCCATGGGAGCCTCTGCAAACCGCTTTAGGTTGGTAGTCTGGAGGAAGGAGCGCAGTCTAGGGAGATCAGATCCTCTGGGCAGCCACGAGCTCAGAATGGAACAAGACCACTGCCGTTGCGAAGAGGACGGAGAGACCCTTCCAACGGTACCACTTGGGCTTCTAGGGAAGTCGGGATCACATCATGGCCGAATCTGCAAGATGTTGGTAACTGCTGCCTGTGAACTGAGAAGTGCAGGTTGAAGATGGGAGGTGGGAGATGAGGTAAATGGGAGGGGAAATGGGGTGGATGGGTGTGGAGGCAACCCTTGGGTGTTGGGGGGTATGGAAGGGGGCAAACCAAGGTGAGGGAGGGGGAGAATGGGGGCAGGGAGGTGGTCTAGCAGGTGGTGAGAGAGTGAGCTACGAATTTGGGACTAGGAGGGAGGGGAAGAGGGATGATGGTTTTCCTATTTGGGGTGGTCTAGGGCTTGTGGGAGGAGAGAGTGGAGAGGAGAAAATATTCAAACTTCTCTTGGGAGATGGAAGATTGCATGGGGAAGAGGGAGGATTGTGTTGGGGAGAGTGGGATTGTGTTGGGAAGAACAATATTCTCCTAGGGAGGGGAGATATTTGGTGGGATTTGGTGGGAGGGGAATGATGGCACCTAGGGGAGTGGAAAAGTAGTGGAGGTGGAAGCTTGGGTGGAGGATGAGGTGGAGGAGACAGGTGGGATTTGAATTTGGGGAATGGGGAAAGAGAAAGAGAGGGGTGGGTGGGATTCTCTCCCTAGGGATTCTCACCCCACTAATGGATTCTCTCCACAAGAAATTTGAATTTTGAACTCACAAAATGGCAACTTTCATTAACATAAAATGGGGGGAATGGGGTCCTATATATAGGCAACCCACATTTTACAATAAGTCCCCGACTCTTGATACAATGACAAATAACCAAGGGGGTAGGGGGGCGCCCTTGGGCCTAGCCCAATGAATTGGGCCCATTAACCAACTAACCAACCTAATAACACTCAAACTTAGGTAAATAAATCAAAGACCTAGGGAAATGACTCAAATAAAAGGGAAAATACATCAAATGACTCAAATAGAGAGCTAAAAATGGATAATTGGGCCCACATAGAGTGATGCCCGAGCTCACACAACTCCGGAGTGTGACGACGACCCAAGCCAGAGAGAGTCGTAGGTGATGCCTCCATCAAATCCCCTGGGCTATGAAGAGCTTGACTCCGTCGAGTAGGGGTCCATCCTACTGTGGTACTGCTCAAGAAGGTCGGGATCTAGCCGCTGGAGATTTTCTCGACTCACCCACCAATCCTCCGAAGGAGGTCGATCCTTCCACCTGACGAGATAGCGCTTGTACACCTTGCTCCTGGTGGCAGTGACCTGTTCATCCAATATTCGTTCAATTCGCTCACGCTGGGCTCTCCGGGCTAGTGGACTCTCCTCACGGGTGGGTGCTCTCTCAATGGGAAAAGTAGGCTTAATATCCTCACTAGGCACCACCGTGGGACCCCTATATGGAACTAGGTCAGCCACGTTGAATGTGGGGCTCACTACGTACTCCTCGGGAAGATCTATCTCATAGGCGTTAGTGCCAATGCGCCTCAAGACATGGAAGGGACCAGCCCCACAAGGCCTCAATTTGGAGGTGGCTCCGGGGGAGAGCCTCTCCGTCCTTACCATCACAAAATCACCCTCATGGAATTCTAGGTGGCGCCGATGAGAGTCAGCCTACCTGTTATAAGTCTCATTCTTCTTGCTGATGTGCTTGTGAATTTCTTCATGCAACTCCCTAATGTGTTGGGCAAATGACTCAGCTAAAATAGACACTCTAGCATGCTGGGGAAGGGGAATGAGGTCAGAGGGTTTCTTTGACTTGTACCTGAAGAGGCGTGATCTCGCGCTGGACCTGAGCTGGGAGGATGATCACCGAATAGTGAACTGTAAAGAAAGGGAAACGAATCAGGGGGCACAGGGATGGTTCCCTGGGGAAAACCCTCCGATGCTTAAGTCAGTAGAGCAATGGTGGAAGATGTGGAGGGAGGAAGAAAGAGGTGCACGAGATCTCCCTACACCAAGGTGGTGAAGTGGTTCCTGCTCAGGGAGTTTAGGCATGTATTGCCCTTACCTTTCATTAGAGGGAGTCCAAGATTTAAATAGTGCACTGGCCTCATGAGTCTCGTAAGCTGAGGGGTTTCAGGCGGGGGTTACGTCCTCAATGTGGGCTCTTTACGTCCTCATCGTGGATCTTTATAGCCTTAGGGGATCATGGGTCCCTTATCCTCATCAACTCCTACTCATAAAGGGCTCTTAACGGCAGCGTGGAT
This sequence comes from Amorphophallus konjac, assembly GCA_022559845.1. Taxonomy (NCBI): domain Eukaryota; kingdom Viridiplantae; phylum Streptophyta; class Magnoliopsida; order Alismatales; family Araceae; genus Amorphophallus; species Amorphophallus konjac. The sequence goes on from CM040122.1 coordinate 270,178,274, forward strand.
AAGCAATCGTCGGTTAAACCTAAGCATGAAGGGTGCCAACCCTGTCTAGGCGATAGGCATAGCTCGGATGAAGATAGGTCGGAGTGGGCGCCGAGCGCTTGCCTCTATCCCGGTGAGGGGATAACTCGGGCATGGGTCTTCCTCCGTTCTGACCAACGTTCAGGCCTTCCGAGCCTAAGGGCCGCCGAGGAAGGGTTTGATCCCGAGTAATCTTATTGGGCTTTTTATTCTAAGTGGGCCATGTGGGACTGTCACTTGGATGAGCTGGGCCTCATTTGATCCTGACGGACCTAGTTAGGCTGCTCTTCGATGGGCTACAGAAATCCCCCTCTCCACTTGTCCCCCTCCCACTCCCGAGCTTTAGTAAGCTCGAAAGAGTAGCTGTTTAGGGTTTTGGACCAGCGTGGCTCAGGTGGGTGGAGATCTGGCAGTGTTAGTAAGCCACGTGTCGTGGTCACCTGGGCCCTTAATAATGATGATCATGACGGATTTGAACTAAAGGGCCCCCCTTTTCTCGGAGGTCGGAACGATGCGCCGCCTTCCGCGTGGGAATATAGGCGTTGTGCGCTTGCCGTTGCTCTAGACTCCCTCCTTTTTTAGGGTTTGGCTCTCCTTCGTGCTTGCTTTTGGGGCCTTTTGATGCATCGTGAAGACACGACGGAAGAGCAGAGGCTTGTAGTGGCGTTTGCGGAGTTGGCGGAGATAACTGCAGAGGCAGTTCGACAGCTTCCTCTTCTTCCAGAGTCTTCGGGGTCCCGGGAGTATTTTTCTTCAAGTCCCTCTCCGGATGCCATGGTGGATCAGCGTTCGAATGTCAAAGAGTGGGAGGGCGAGCCTGCGGTGAGGGCGGCGGCTCCAAACTGTAGCGAACTGGGGGAGGCAGAGGTGAAACGGCTGGAGAACCAGTTTCGTTTGCCACACAAGTTTTTCTTCGCCGCCGCTGCCCCGCACGAGTCGAGCTTGGATTCTCGTACGGGCCACATCTGCACCTTTCTACTGTCGTGAAAGGGTGGGTTCCGCCTTCCCTTTGAGCCCTTTGTTCTCAAACTTCTTAATTTATTTCAGTTGGCACTCGTATAGTTGGTAGCCAACTCTTATCTTCTTCTTTCCGCCTTCCTTGGACCTCATTCACTATTTTTTGGAGTAGAAGGCGGATCCCTCGATCGGGAAGGGCTTCTATTTCATCCAGGCGAGACGGAATAGGAGCTGTATTTCCTTGGCCGCGAAGGATTCTTCGCACAAGGGGTGGAAAACTCAGTTCTTCTGGGTGGGGATTCTCTCGGTGGAGGAGACTTGGAGATGTCCCGTAATCCCCAATTTTCATCCAAACATTCCTCCGAGGCAGGATGAGTTTTCTCCGGACGTGGAGGAGTACGCGATCATTTTGCTGAAGCGTTGTCAGTCCACGGAGGAGCTGGTTACGCCAGAGAACATTGAGCAATGTCTTCTTGCGCGGCTACAGTCGGCAGGTTCGGTCGTCGTGAATCAGTTTCTTCTCTGGATGTTGAGACCATCTCCCTTCCCTGATCATATCTTTCTTCTGTGTAGACACCAGGTGGCCGGCGTTGGAGGAGGCCGCAGAGGTGATCAATCTCGGTGATGACTCGGCTGCCCATGAGTCGGCTGCTCCCATGGGTCACTCCTGAGCCAGAGATAAGGGCAAGGGGGGGCCCGGGGTGAATATTCCGGGCCGCGGGGGTCCAAGCGCAAGGATCCCATCGAGGGCATGATCCGGGCGCCGTGAAGTCTAGGAAGCGGGCTAAGAAGGCCGGGGTCGTTCTCACAGTCAAAGGCGACCCTGCCGCGGCTCACCCCTCCGTCGAGCATGATGGGGTCGACCCTACTAGGCGAGCTCTCCCACCCGCCGAGCAAGAGGGGGCCGAGGAGGTTGGGGCTGCTCCTACGGTCGGCGACGATGCTAGCTCGACTCCCGCTTCGGCCGCAGCCGCGGGGGCCGAGGCTACTTCTGCAATTGGCAGCGGTGCTGGCCCGGCTCTCCCCTCGGTAGGAGTCGAGGGGGCCGTAGACGAGGCAGGTGACACTGGGACCACGACCGAGATTGGGGCGTTGACTGAGGCGGGCGACGCTCTAGGTGGCGGTGCGGGTGTCAAACCGGTCCAGGCTGGGGGGTCGCAAGAAAAGGCGACGCAGCCCCGATCGATCGAGGCACGAGGGGCGAATGAAGCTGCGGCTCGATCTGGGCCGTCCGACGGGACGCCGACCGAAGAGGGGGTCTCTATTCCGGCGGCCTCGGAGAGGCTCGATATCCAGGGCCCTCTGTATCAAATATGTCACAGTATAGCCGCGAAGGTGAAGGGGGGAGACAGGCAGCACTCCCCGTCCATGGCCCTCGAGACGGTTATGGAGGGCGGCTTGGTCCTGGCCCAGATGGGGCCCACTCTGGCAGAAGCTTATGCTCGGTCGGAGTCAGAGCGGGCGAACCTGGCCTGGACCCTTGGTGGGTCTGACAGGAAGATGGCTCGGCTCACCGAGGAGCGTGATGGGCTTTGGCATGAGCTTTCCTCAGTTAGGGAGCTGGCGCGGGCGAGCCAGGTGGAGGCTCGGGCATTGTTCGAGAAACTAGGTAGGGCCCGCGAATCGCTTGAGAGGAAGAGCATGCTTCTTGAAGAGGAGCGCGTTGCTCGCGTCGAGCTAGATGGCTGGTGGGAGGCCGAGCGTGCCGAGCTGGTGGACCAAGCAGAGGAATCTGACCATCTTCGGCGGGAGGCCAAGTGATGGGACATGACTAATTGATGTGACACGACCCCTCGGACCTAGATTCTCAAGCAACCGAACCAAACGGCGGACCCACTCAAGCGGGTTCACCCATGTCGCTCACACCCGGGGCCGTAAGGCGGACCGGTGATGGGGATGAGGGTCCGAGGTGGAACCTTGTTGCTCTAGGGGTATGGCTATCTAGGGGAGGACCCCAATGGGCCAGGGTTGCCCAATTCACGGGCGGCCGACACGCCATGGGCGTGGGTAATAAGGTCGCTCTCTCAACTCACTCCGCGGTGGTCGCACAATTCAATGGAGTTTGAGATCGGGCGCTCACCTCACCGCCGACGAGCAACTAGAAATGATACTAAGACAAGAAAAAGTAAAACCAGTAGAGGAAGTGACCAGAAGCTCACCTGATCGGCGTGAATACACCGATCCCGGCCGGAGACGAGGGCGAGCGGGGAGGCGTGGGCTACCCGCACGCCGCGCCGATGACGCTTCAGCCGATGACCTGCTAGTACAATCACTACGCCATCATAGAGGGGGTGGACTAGGGGTAGGGATGATTAATTAAAACCAAAACTACCTCCATGCAGGGAGGGGCGGTCAGCCGGCCAGGTGAGATCGGACGGAGAGCTAAAGGAGTTGTCGAAAGAGGACTTCGCCGATTCTGCCCACTTCTGGAACTGCCTGACATGTACTCGCTGTTGGCGCTGCCATGGGTTCTCCCAAACTTGGAATTCATCGAAACCAGCGCTGAATCTTAACTAACTGAGCCAGGAGGGCTGCTGAATTTTCTTGTGAGTTTGTGTTGTCGCTGAAGGCCGGGGCAGGCGCTGGACCGGTGCTATTTGGTTCTAGCTCGGACTGGTTCCAGGACTCTATAGCAGGATGATGAAGTCCCCATGAATGCTCCCATGATCCGAATGACACGGGACCAGAATGGAAGTGGGCGTGGTCGAGTCTTCTTTGATCAGCAATGAAAAATGGAACCAGAGGAGGTCGGGGTCGAGAGTTACAGCCTGAAGAGTGGGGAGAGGTCAGGACTGATTCTGGCTAACCTGACCTACGTCCCTGAGGTAGAAAAATTGGAATGGGATGCTCCGACCTTAGAACAACGCCCCGCTGGCTGCGTTGGACAGGCGACTGGTAGAGCTTCACCCTGGCCAAGTGGCCCGGCAAGGGAAGCTGGAGTGTGGTCACAGAAGCTTCTGGAAGTCGCTTCTGGTTGCAGGCCGAGCTGGTTCTGCGCAGTCGGTGAAGAACGTCTCTCTCGGGCAGCTCCGAACTCGGATCGGGGCGGGATCACCTCGCCTGCGAAGCCGACTGGAAGAGCTTTCCGGAAATGTAGGATACACCACCAGATGAATAGAGGTGACGAGATGACAGGCTCTGCAACAGGCGCCATGTCTGCTGCCTACGAGCTGAAGACTGCAGGGTGAGTATGGTAGTTGTGGTGATGGGGAGGGGGCGACCAGATGGCAGAGGGATGGGGGGATGTAGCTTGTGGGAGATTGTTGGAGGGGTCTAGGGGTGATGGAGGGGTGTAGGGGTGCTGGGGTCGCAGCTAGGGGTGGGGGAAGAGAGGGAGAGAGAGAGGGCGCAAGTTGGCAAGGGGGAGGGAGCTGGTTTGAAATCTCCTTAGTGGAGAGGGATTAATGCAGGCCTAGGGGAGAGGAAAGGGTGTGTTGGGAAGGGGAAGGGTTGTATGGGAAGGTGGAAGGGTGCTTGGGGAGATGGGATTCTCCCTTGGGAGAAGGAGATGACTCTTGGGGATTGTGGTGGAGTTAATGGGGTAGTAATGGGGTATGGGGATATGAAAGGACAAGGGTGATGTGGCTAGGTGAGGTGGCAAGTGGTAGTGATGTGGCAAGAGGAGAGAGGTTGAGGTGGAGCTGAGGTGGTAAGGGGAGAGGAGAGAGAGATAGAAATGTGCCCTAGAGAGAGAGGGGGGTTGCCCCTTTTAGAGAGAGAGAAAGAGAGGAAGAGAGAGAGAGGGGAATCCACCCCTAGAGAGAGAGAGAGAGAGAGAGAGAGAGAATCTCACACAATTTTGGTGGATTTCAAACTTTTATTCAACAATTCATTAGATCCAAATGGTGGGAGTGGGGTCCTATTTCTAGGATTCCCACAATTTAACATAAGTCCCTGACTTTTGGACTACTAACAAGAAACCAGGGGGTGGGGGCGCCCCTGGCCTAGCCCATTTAATTGGGCCCAATAACAAAACTAGGCAATCTATTGACACTTGACTTAGGTAAATAACTCTTATACCTAGGTACTGGACTCAAATAAAAGGAAAATTACATGATAAGAAAATGAGAATTACATCATATGACTCGAAATAAAGTGACGAACAAGATGAAGCATAGCTAGCGAGCATCGGGATCCTCGAACAAATGAGATTGCCAGTGATGTCCCCATCATACCCCCGGGGTGCGGAGAACTCGACTCCATCGAGTATGAGTCCACTGGGGAAGTGGTCCTCTAAAGCAGCTCAGGGTGAACCTCAACCTCCAAACTCAACCCTGCGTCCGCAACCAGGGGACGGTCCTTCATCCTCTCACGGTGGCTTGGGCACACCCTCTTGCTGGCGACGGTACCCTGCTTGCCTAGTATTACCTCCGTGTGCATACGTCGGACTCTCAGGCTGATATGTGGAGGCTCTCCGAGGGTATCACTCACAAAGGTGGGGGTAGGCTCAAGGTGCTCACTGGGTTCCACCGCGGTGCCCATATAGGGTGCCAGATCCGCCGCGCCGAAAGTTGGGTGTATCCCAAAACCCATTAGCAAGTCCAACCCGTAAGCCGGGTTGCCAAAGTCACTCGGAACTTGGCAAGGTCCAAGTCCTCGTGCCCTCAAGTTGGAGGTGACTCTAGGGTAGAGCCACTCCAATGCCACCATCGATAGGTTGCCTACTTGGAATTCCAAGTGGCGCTCGCGAGCCTTTTCCCGCTCTTTGTGAACCTCACCGCTCGTTGCGATTTGCTTGCGTGTATGCTCATGCCATGCATTATGATGCGGTGAGTGGTTGTGAAAGTGGGTAGTGTGCAAAGGTGGACCGGGGCAACCATAAATTGACCTATCATGCTTTGATGCCATGTGGACCTTGATGAACTTCGGTGGACCGGGGCAACCACAAGTGGCCCTATCATGCATGGACTTCATAATAATGGTTGGAGGGCCGGGGCATCCGTAGGGAAATCTATTGCACATGGGTATAGCACATGCCGGGGGTCCCGGACATCCGTGAATGTTCGTAACATGCTTAAGACCAATGATGAATGTGGGAGGACCTTTGGACCAATCATGCATCCGACTTGACATGTGGGTGTCATGTATGAAAGGACCCGACTTTCTATTCATGCCAAGTGGTGTGATGTGCCAAGACATAGGAATTCCTTTCTCATAGGTGACTTCCTTGTGTGGGGTGGTGGGGTGGCTTTCGAGCTTCCACTCAAAAGGGTCGTAGGGGTCAAAGAAGGTATGTGTCATGGAGTAGGGCACTTATTGTTTCCTAGGTGTATTTCACCCATGGTCATGGTACCCTTGGTGTGGGCCGGGTCTTGAGAGAGGTGGGCTTGGTCCAACATGGTTGGTTGGAGTAGGAATTGGTTGGTGGTGAGTAAGGTGGGTGGGTATAGGAAGGGATCAAAGGGGTCATGGTAAGGGTCACCTAGGGAGAGGAACTCTAGGTCCTCATGGTCCTCACAATATGGTGGTGGATCCTCCTCCTCTAGTAAAATGATTGGGCCAAAGTTTTTGGTGGGATGGTCGGCCATGAATGGAGGGCTTGATGTCCTACCTGAGATAAGCAACTCTAGTTTGTGGATAGCATCGGGCTCATCGGGTGTAGGGAGGAATAGAAGAAGGTCGCTAGTGTAGCAACCCAGAGTGTAAATCGAGGAGATGGACCCGACACATAGGTGTAGGAGGTCAAGGCTCCTAGGTCGGTCGGCCACTGTGGTCAACATGCCAGTTAACTCCATTTGCCAATCTAGACCCTTAAGAAGATCCCCTAATGTCTCCACTTGGTAAGATGATTGGATGGTGGTGTGATAGGAGAGGGGCACTATAGGGAGGTTTTGTTCCATAGGAGGGCCAACATGGGCCATGATCTCTCTAGTTGGGTTCTCCTTTAGCCAACTAGCAAGGGGTTCTCCTAAGATGAGCTCGGCCCCAACTAGAGAGGGTGGTATAAGGTTAAGACCACCGTGTGGGGTTTCTTCTTCAACTTGGACATGGGTGGTCTCCTTAGTGGGGTTAAGGTCCGGAAGGGTGTTTGTCCCCATGTGGCCTAGAGTATGTGCCACTTCTTCCAATGCCAATGGGGTAGGAGGATCTAAGGTGGGTGGTTTGGTGATAGATGGCGCATGGTGCATCCGGGGTGGTGAGGGAGTTCGAACTTGGGTTGGGTTTGGGAGTGGAAGTAGTGGAGGCCTAAGTTGGGGTAGGATTGGGGTTGGTAGTGGAAGATGGGTGGGTTGAGGAGGATTGGGTTGATTGGTTTTGGGAGGAGTGTCCCTTTTAGGGGAAGATGGAGGGGTAGTGGTGGGGACCATGGAGGCTTGTAGGGTGTGGGTTTGATGGGGAATTTTGGGTTGGGTGGTGGCCGTCATGGGCCTAGGGGGAGGGGTGGACACGTTGTCCACTTGGGTTTGAATGGTGATGGTTGGTTGAGTGGCTTTGGGTTGGGGAGTGGTGGCCCTCATGGGGGGAATCGGGTCAATTAGGGGTCTTTTGCCCTTGGGATCGGCCGGTTGGGGAGGAACGAGGGTGGGGGCCAATTTGGTTTGAATGGTGGTGGTTGGGTAGCAAAGTGTAGAGGTGTTGATTGGGGTTGGAATTATTGGGGGTGGTGGAGTTTGGGCCCTAAGGGAGGTCTTTGGTTGATTGGGAGAGAAAGGAGGAGTGGGAGTGCTCCTCGAATTATGATTCTCCAAGTAAGAGGGGGAAGGTCGGGGAGCGTAGATCTTCCTAAGCTCAATCTTCATCTCTTCCCATGAGATAATGGGTTCATGCCTCCAAACCCTTCTTAAGCCCACTATGCGTTCCCACTCCTTCTTGGCTTGTCCCCGAAGCCGCCCCTTGGTCATGCGGACTCTAGCGTGTCCATAGACCATAGTCCTATCAAAGTTTTTATCCATGGTAGCCTCCCACTTTAGGTAGGCATTAGGACTAGATCCGTCAAAACTAAGGTCCCCATCTATAATGATTTCCAAGAGGAGGGGGTCAATCAAACCCTTGTGGAGGGCCGAGTTGTTGGGAGTTAACCAAAGAGGGGTATACATGATGATGCACTGGGTGGCTCGATAATGACTTAAAATATGAATGCACCCTAGGACCAACTTGTAGAGAGACAAGTTGTGAACTTGCTCTGATACCAAATTGATGTGACACGATCAATTGATGTGACACGACCCCTCGGACCTAGATTCGCAAGCAACCGAACCGAACGGCGGACCCACTCAAGCGGGTTCACCCGCATCGCACACACCCGGGGCCGTAAGGCAGACCGGTGATGGGGATGAGGGACCGAGGTGGAACCTTGCTGCTCCAGGGGTATGGCTAGCTAGGGGAGGACCCCAATGGGCCAGGGTTGCCCAATTCACAGGCGGCCGACACGCCGTGGGCATGGGTAAAAGGTCGTTCTCTCAACTCACTCCGCGGTGGTCGCACAATTCAATGGAGTTTGAGATCGGGCGCTCACCTCACCGCCGACGGGCAACTAGAAACGATACTAAGACAAGCAAAAGTAAAACCAGTAGAGGAAGTGACCAGAAGCTCACCTGATCGGCGTGAATACACCGATCCCAGCCGGAGATGAGGGCGAGCGGGGAGGCGTGGGCTACCCGCACTCCGCGTCGATGACGCTTCAGCCGATGACCTGCTAGTACAATCACTACGCCCTCACAGAGGGGGTGGAATAGGGGTATGGATGATTAATTACAACCAAAACTACCTCCACGCAGGGAGGGGCGGTCAGCCGGCCAGGCGAGATCGGACGGAGAGCTAAAGGAGTCGTCGAAAGAGGACTTAACCGATTCTGCCCGCTTCTAGAATTGCCTCACAGGTACTCGCTGTTGGCGCTGCGATGGGTTCTCCCGAACTTGGAATTCGTCGAAACCAGTGCTGAATCTTCACTAACTGATCCGGGAGGGCTCCTGAATTTTCTTGTGAGTTTGTGTCGTCGCTGACGGCCGGGGCAGGCACTGGACCGGTGCTGTTTGGTTCTAGCTCGGACTAGTTCCCGGATGCTGCAGTAGGATGATGAAGTCCCCACGAATGCTCCCTTGATCTGAATGACACGGGACCAGGACAGAGGCAGGCGTGCTCGAGTCTTATTCAATTAGAAATGAAAAATGGCACCAGAGAAGGTCGGGGTCGAGAGTTACAGCCCGAAGAGTGGGGAGAGGTCAGGACTGATTTTGGCTAACCTGACCTACGTCCCTGAGGTAGAAAAATTGGAACGGGATGCTCCGACCTCCGAACAACACCCCGCTGGCTGCGTTTGACAGGCGACTGGTAGAGCTTCGCCCCGGTCAAGTGGCGCGGCAAGGGGAGCTGGGGTGTGGTCGCAGAACCTTCTGGAAGTTGCTTCTGGTTGCAGGCCGGGCTGGTTCTGCGCAGTCGGTGAAGAACGGCTCTCCCGGGCAGCTCCGAACTCGGATCGGGGCGGGATCACCTCACCTGCGAAGCCGACTGGATGAGCTTTCCGGAAATGTAAGATACACCACCAGATGAATAGAGGGACGAGATGACATGCTCTACAACAGGCGCCAAGTCTGCTGCCTACGAACTGAAGACTGCAGGGTGAGTATGGTAGTTGTGGTGATGGGGAGGGGGCGACCAGATGGTAGGGGGATGGGGGGATGGGGCTTGTGGGAGATTGTTGGAGGGGTCTAGGGGTGATGGAGGGGTGTAGGGGTGCTGGGGTCGCAGCTAGGGGTGGGGGAAGAGAGGGAGAGAGAGAGGGCGCAGGTTGGCAAGGGGGAGGGAGCTGGTTTGAAATCTTCTTAATGGAGAGGGATTAATGCAGGCCTAGGGGAGAGGAAAGGGTGTGCTGGGAAGGGGAAGGGTTGTATGGGAAGGTGGAAGGGTGCTTGGGGAGATGGGATTCTCCCTTGGGAGAAGGAGATGACTCTTGGGGATTGTGGTGGAGTTAATGGGGTAGTAATGGGGTATGGGGATATGAAAGGACAAGGGTGATGTGGCTAGGTGAGGTGGCAAGTGGTAGTGATGTGGCAAGAGGAGAGAGGTTGAGGTGGAGCTGAGGTGGTAAGGGGAGAGGAGAAAGAGAGAGAAATGTGCCCTAGAGAGAGAGGGGGGTCACCACTTTTAGAGAGAGAGAAGAGAGAGAGAAAGAGAGAGATGGGAATCCACCCCTAGAGAGAGAGAGAGAGAATCTCACACAATTTTGGTGGATTTCAAACTTTTATTCAACAATTCATTAGTTCCAACTGGTGGGAGTGGGGTCCTATTTATAGGATTCCCACAATTTAACATAAGTCCCTGACTTTTGGACTACTAACAAGAAACCAAGGGGGTGGGGGCGCCCCTAGGCCTAGCCCATTTAATTGGGCCCAATAACAAAACTAGGCATTATATTGACACTTGACTTAGGTAAATAACTCTTATACCTAGGTACTGGACTCAAATAAAAGGAAAATTACATGATAAGAAAATGAGAATTACATCATATGACTCGAAATAAAGTGGCGAACAAGATGAAGCATAGCTAGCGAGCATCGGGATCCTCGAATAAATGAGATTGCCGGTGATGTCCCCATCACCGAGGTTCATCGGGCCGAAGCGGAGAAGCAGGCGGCTGAGGCCGAGCGGATGTTAGACGAGGCGGAGCGGGAGAAGGCCGAGCTCGCTGGTAGGGTGGGATCGGCCGGGGCGGAGGCGCTCGAGCAGTACAAATGCTCGGAGGCCTACCGGGTTGACCTTAAGGAGGCTGCCCTCCCCTACTATGAGTTAGCACTTCGCCAAGGCATCCGCAAGGGGTTCAAGCAAGGCTACGACCGGGCCGTCTCTTATGCCGAAGAGTAGGCGTCCGAGACAATCGATTTCCCATCTGGGCAGTGCTATGAGTCAGACTTGTCATCCTCCAGTTCCTCTGCATCGGTGGAAGAAGATCAGGGGGGCTCTTCATCCGAGGGGTCGCCAACTCCAGATGCCTCGGGAGGGTGAGCAACCGAGATAGTTCCCACGCCGGTGGGGTCAGTGCCAGGGTCGGCCGTCACCGAGGGTGTCGTGGGCTAACCGTCTGAGCCTTCCACTTTCGAGCTTCAGGGTGAGCTAGAGGCCTAATGTATCTGCTTTGCTTTCTCTTTTTACATGCCTATTCCTTTTCCGAAGGAAAACTTTCCTTGTTGTGTAGTAAAAAAGTAAGGCAGTAGCATTATGATGAAGACTTAACTGTTTCGTATCGCCATTGCCGTATTTTGTTCAGCGTATCTGCAGTAGTTGGAAAGTGCCGATACTTTCTGCGTGGATCTCGCCCGATGGTTGGGTGAGCGTCTGACAGGGTGTCTTTCCGTTCTCTCGTGCTTTGAATGTTTGGCCGCTTCATGTGTCCCGCTGGGGCGGAAACGAGAAGTTTTAGGTGACCGTTCGTAGGGAGAGGTCCCTTTGTCGTGTTTTCGAGGGGAGAATCATTTAACGCAAATAGCCTCCCTTCGCCTTTAAAAGGTCTGAAGGGCGTCCCTTCCTCTCCACCGCTTAGGGCTTTCCCCGATAGTCTTTCCTCATTCTCTCTTCACGTAGCGTTGTGCCATTATATTTGAAGCATGAAAGACGCTCCGGAAGATGAGGCTGCCGATGACGGGGGGCAGAGAGTTCTTGCTGCTTCGGGTTTAAAGAGGGTTCGACGGCCGGCGGACAGATTTAAAGAGGGTTCGACGTGCGGAGGCACGTCGTCTTCTTTTTATCAGTTCCGGCAGCGCTTGCGGGGGGGGCAAGATGGTGGACGGATGTGGGCATCAGGCATCCCTGTCGCCCATCCCTTCCTGCTCGCTCCATTGAGGGGAGGAGGAAGCCAATTAGGCTCCCTCCTTTCCGGGCTTTCCCCTGCCTCCTCGTCCAACTCTGCTGGTTTCTTTTCCCTCTTCTACTCTTCTCATCATTTCTTTCACTCTTTGGAGGGTGCATGCACTCTCTTCCTTCCAAAGAGTTGGCAGATTACGGGGGAGGATGCCTTCATATGCGTTCCCTCTTCCCCTTCCTCCATCTCTGTCAACTTGGAAGGTAGCCTTCTCCTTCCTAATCCCTCTGTCACCTTTGTTCTGAGCTACCCGAGCCAACGGGGTCGACTACCCTTTATCCGAGCCAGTTTCTGCACAAGGCAGAGTCAGTTGCTGGACGCAGGAAGGTCAACCTAGTCAGCCGAGCGATGGGCTCATACGGCGACGCCAGATGGTTTTTTTTACTTTTTTGACATGTATTTTCTTGGCTTTGGCCTTTCTGATGTACAAGCGAGTTGTTTGAATAAAGGAAATGAGACTTTTATTTTATTTCATGTTGTTTACACCATGCTCGGTATTCAGAAGTAGAACTTGCGTAGCATAGTCGCATTCCACGTTCGAGGGATGGGTTCTTCTTCCATAGTAGATAGCCGGTATTGTCCTTTCCCGAGCATCTCGACCACTCGGTAGGGGCCTTCCCAGTTAGGGGATAGCTTGCCTGCCGCCTCAAGTGGTCGAGAAGCTTCAGCTTTCCTGAGAACGAAGTCTCCTGGCTGAAAGTGTCTGTCCCAGACTTTGGCGTTGTAGTATCGAGTTAGGCGGCATTGATATTCCGTTGCTCGGATGCTGGCAACCTCTCGGACTTCATCTGCTAGGTCGAGGTTTTCGAGCAGTTTCTGGTCGTTTGCCTCGGACGAGAAGCAGATGACTCGGAGAGAGGGATTGCCAATCTCCAACGGGATCATGGCCTCTGTGCCGTACACCAGTTGAAAGGGACTTTTGCCGGTTGCCGTTCTGGGAGTCGTTCTATGTGACCAAAGTACATTCTGCAATTCCTCGAGCCAGCTACCCTTGGCTTTGCCGAGCCTAGTCTTAATGCCTTTCAAGATAGTCTTATTGGCATTTTTGACCAGCCCGTTAGCCTGAGGGTGGGCGACCGAAGTGAGTGATTGCGAATATTAAGGTCGGCACATCTATCTCGGAAATAATGAGAATCAAATTGTCGGCCATTATCGCTCACTATCACCCGGGGGATGCCGTAGCGACAGATGATTGATTTCCAGATGAAACTCCAGACAATTGTCTCGGTGATCCTAGCGGTGGCTTCGGCCTCGATCCACTTAGTGAAATAGTCGATGGCGATGATGATGAACTTCTTCTGGGCCTGAGCCGTAGGGAACGGCCCAAGGATGTCAATTCCCCAGCGAGCGAAATGATATGACTCGCCTAAGGTGATGAGCTCCGTTGCTGGCTGATGGAGCAAGTGGTCAAATCACTGGTATCGGTCACAGTGTTGTGTGTAAGTCGAGCAGTCATGCTGCAGAGTGGGCCACCAATAACCTTGCCGTAGCAAGATCCTGGCGAGTGACCTTCCTCCTAAATGCGCTCCGCACAGACCTTCGTGAACCTCTTGAATCGCTCGGTTGGCTTCATCAGTGCTGAGGCACTTCAGGAGGGGACTGGAGAAGGATCTCCGGTAAAGAGTGCCGTCCAGGGTGACGAATCTCCGAGCTTGGTATTTCAATCTTCGGGTTTCCCGAGTGGTGTGGACACCGGAGCGAGCGAATAGCACGCGTCGGCGAACCGACGGTACCACACGTGGAGCACCAATTGGACTACATCGGCTTCCAGTTCAAATGGGGATAATTTGGCTTCAATTTGAATACATTTGGCATAAAAATTGGGCTTGTAATGGTCTTTATAGTTGTGTTTTCAAGATGGACTGCTTGTAAGGCCCTTAAGGCCATTTTGGTTAAAGCCCCTTAGAATGCCTTAAGAAGGAATGGCCTTGGACCATTATGATGGATCCATTAGCCATGAAAGGCCCAATTGGGCTTCCTTCATTCTTGGGCTATCTAGATTAGAATGGCCTTAAGCCATATTGGTTCCATATTGGCTTAATAGGCTTAAGGAAGACCAAGGCCCAAGACTTGTCCCATTCAAACTTGTCCCATTCAAGGCCCAAGAAGGGGGGCGCCCCCTATTTTGTTGTATTAGGCTAGAATTTTTGTTTTCTTTTCTTCCATTCTCCATTTACCACATGGGACATTAGAATGGCTGCTGGTCAAGGGGAATTGGCTGCCACCTACCCCCCCTTTACTAGAATTTCAAAGTTAGGTGAGTTTATGTCACCTTGTCCCCCCTTCTTTCCCCCTTTCTAGATCCATGCGCACCCACCCCCTCCCCTTTGGATCCCACGTCCTCCCCAACCCCCTCCCCTTGCTAAACCCTATATAAGGGTATGTATAGTGTTTGATTAGAAGTTAATGAAATTTTGTTGAGTGAGATTTGCATTAAGAGAGTGATTCTCTTCTTTCCTTCTTGGGTGTGATACCCTTGTTCAGTCCTATGACGGGATAGAAGTTGGGCGTGTGACTCGCCCCCGTATCTCCCCCATACCTTTACCATCTGCTTCCACAAAAATTATCCTTGATACCTCTACAAGTTAGGAAGAATTGAGAGGTGGTTTTACATCAATCGGTGTTCGGGATCGCCGGTGGTGATTTTTCTTGTGACGGCACGCGGATCTGCCCCAACCTGCTTCCCAGATTTGAAGTTTCATACTTATTAATTTCCCCAGATCGCCTCTCAAGTCATCTGGAGCTGATTCTTGGAGTGATCGTATGATTTTGAGTTCTCTTCGCGTGGCCACCAGTCTCGCCACGATCCGAGACCTGTACTGATCGTGGCGAAAATTCTCGTGGGATCACGCGAGCCGATCTGAGCAAGCCCGGCTGAGATCCAGGGTCGACTTTCAAAATCTGCCCCACCCCATCTGATCAAGATCCATGTGAGATCTTCGGATTACTTATTCCTCCAGACGTCACCAACGATCTCCCATAAACGGCGCCCTGATCCGACATTGGCAACTAATTTTCCCTTATTTAATTGTGCTGATGTGCAGTTCTGTGAGCACAGAACCAGAACCTGAATCAAGTCGCTACTGCGCCCAGATCTGAAAGGATCTGATCGCGCCCTTCGAAGCGGATAAACTACATCCTGTTACCGACTTTCTCCAACAAATGGCGCTTCAATCGGGCATCGGATCTGGCCGTACCGGCCTCTGTAAGTTCGCTGCGCAGGGTGACCAGCGCGGGCAGAACCGGGTCGGCTTCCCGTCGGCGTACCCGAGCAGCTCTGACTCGCGTCCCTCACCTCCTGCAAGTGTGGCCCGTCAACCCGGGCTCCAGCAACCTCAAATTTTGCCATTGTAACCCTATACCTCCCTGTGTGGAGTGGGTATTAAGTTCTGGAATTATAATTGTAACAATCGTGTGTATTGGGGTTGTTCGGATTCGGCCGGGAATTCTTCCCCACGCCTAGGCGTGGAGGTACGCGTTTCGATTCCTTTCTCACTTTGCTGATTTAGTATATTATCTATCATGCTGCGTTTGTGAGATTAGGACCGTTAGCTAGTTTCAAATCACCGTGAGTGTGAGTTGTGAGCGCCCGTTCCTTAGCTCCAGTCGAGCACCGAGCTCGGACTGCACCACCCTAGGCGACAGTGGTTCCTTAACCGCTGCGATCCCCACGTTTCCCTCGCGAGGGACGATCGTCGGGCTAGTTAGAGTGCTGTTGAGAGACATCTCCACCCAGAGAACACCACGGTGGTCAGCCGCCCGGCTTGCCTTTAGCGTGTTAGTGCTGGCCGCACATCGAGTCCGTCGTACGTCTTAGCCCGGTCGTCATCCGTCCCGCATCAAATTGGTATCAGAGCGTCATTTAAGTCTATGGTCATTTCAGTCCAAGGTTGCATTTGCATTCCAATATTCGGTATATTAAAAGGTGTCGTCCTATCGTTAGGCTATGCCTATCGGGAAGGCCGCACACTTGCGCGAGTGATCTTCGGATCGATTAGCTCCGCCACGTACCGAGTCTTTGGTTAAGTCTAGGTTCCTAGTTAGTGCATTCCAACATAGTCGTGTCTCAGTGTTTAGTTGAGTCGTATTTCAACTTTACATCATATTTTTGGGTCGTGTCTAGTGTCGTGTCCAAGTGTCGGCATGGTCATCCATTAGCTCCCCGAGTCCCATGGGTTCCCAAACGCCTAGTTCATATGAATGGTGGCGACACCACCAAGGATGGGGAATCCAACCCCACCACATCCGTAGGCCCGAAGCCTCGGACTTCTATGGAACCAAGGTCCCGAGTGACTACCTCAAGTGGGAAGCCGCCATGGACGCATATTTTGAGTGTTATACTATGTCCGAGGCGATGCAATTCTCTTTCGCCAAAGAGCGGCTTCTTCAGGAGGCCGCCGAAAAGTGGGACTACATTGAACGTTTGAGAGAGGTTAGGAGGCAATGGCCCATCGAGTCATGGTGGGACATGAAGAGAGAGCTTAGGAAGGTCTACGTTCCCCAACCGATCACCTCTAACCGACCCCACCCAATCACCTCCAACCAAGTGGGTCATAGTCGGAGGAAAAGAGCCCTACACGTAGATGAGCCTAGACCCAAGCCTAGGCCGGATGATTACGGGCGAGTCCACTCTGATACCCCTACTCCAACCCGGACCGTTGCCGAACTTGTGCAAATGATTTCGGATCGGGTGGATAGGAGGTGCGCTTATTTTGAGTCATTAGTCTCCCCTTGCCCACCTTCGAGGCAGGAGGTAGCCATACCCGCACCTAGGGAGGCCATAGCCCGTAGCCCCAACCCGGCCCCATCTAAGGGGTTGCCAAGCCCTCTCCCCATTATGGATATCCCTCTTCATCACCCGTGAGTGCTCCGTTGCCATCCTCTCCTTCCAAACTTCATCCGGAGCCGTCTTGTTTGGAGCCACCTCCGCCCGAGCCACCCGTATTTCTTACGGGAATGCTTTTCATCGCCGAGCCACTCCTTAGCTAGCTCAAAGATGGCTTGGTCCCACCTCCCTTCCCGTCCATGGACCCCACACTACCTCTAGTGCCAAGCAACTCATTTCACACCACCTTCCGGTCTAGTCACTATGTGGATACATTGGACGACCTTCTTAAAGGGTTAGACCGGCAGTTGGCATTTACGCACTTGTTGGCCCCAGGCTTCGACCGACCCACCGGTCGTAGCTTCACCCATTCCACCTTAGGGTCCATTACCTCCGTGTACACCGTGGGTCATGTTACCACGGAGGTTCTTCTACTCCTCCCGTTACCGGCCGAGCCCGACTTC
Organism: Amorphophallus konjac; assembly: GCA_022559845.1. Lineage (NCBI taxonomy): Eukaryota > Viridiplantae > Streptophyta > Magnoliopsida > Alismatales > Araceae > Amorphophallus > Amorphophallus konjac. The sequence continues at coordinate 270,195,333 of CM040122.1, forward strand.
ACTCCTTTTATCCCGAGGGAGGAGCCCTACCTTCTATACACTGTCCCAACTACCACGATGGATGGAGGTGACCATCACCTTCATGAATTTCAAACATGGGACTATGTAATGGAGGAACCGGGGGGTCACACATTCTTTGACCCATTCGACCCCTTCTCTAGTGGGCCTCGTGACCCACCACTTCCCCTCTACTTTGTCAAGGAAGTCCCCTACCACTCTCTTCCCACTCGGGCCAATCAAACTCCACATAGCAATAGGTCCGATTATTGGGAAGCATGGCATGCCTTACCTACATGTAGTGGTGATGAACCTCTTAGCCCACCCACACCCACATCTGATAGGAAGTCCTTGCATGCATGGTGTCTTTTTGGGTGTCTAGGAGTACATAATCCTACCTACCTTTGGTTGCATCTAGTGTATGCATGGCACACATTTGGGTGTCCTGGTCCGCCATCGTCCATGCGTAGGTCGGACTAACCATAGGTTTGTCTAAGGTCATGTGTGTGTGTGTTTGTTTGTCTCTCTAGTTGTTCTCTTTCATACATATGGTTTGCATAAGTCGTGTCCCAATCAAAGGCCAGCCATGCATGTATAAGAAGTTAGCCGATACATGCTACATGTCCGTGAGTTCAAAAGGGAGAGTACGTCATGATCAGGGTCATACCTGAATGATTTCCTCTTGGAGGCCGTAAAGCAACTCTAGGCCCGCGATACCCACCCTTCCCGAGTCACGAAACATGTGGGTTTGAATGCATACGTTATTGAACTACCAAATGACTATGGTGACAGTTCGAAGTTCTATGTTTCTGATTTGGTAGCATATTGGAACCCGCGGTGATCCCTAGTGAGTTTCAAGTCTTATCCTTCTATTGTGAGTGACACATCACTGAGAGTCCACCTCTTCCAGCCTCAACGCATGCATATAGATTTTATACTGGATGAGCAGGTGATCACCACCAGGAACGGAGCCGACCAACACTTCATAGTGCGTTGGTGAGGAGGCCCCACGATGAGCAACGCCTTGATCACATGAGGAGAGTTCAAGCCCCAGGATCCATACTCGACGGGGTCGAGTTCCTCCCACCCGGGAAGAATTGGTGCGGACACCGGAGCGAGGGAATAGCACGCGTCGGCGAACCGACGGTACCACTCGCGGAGCACCAATTAGACTACATCGGCTTCCAGTTCAAATGGGGATAATTTGGCTTCAATTTGGATACATTTGGCATGAAAATTGGGCTTGTAATGGTCTTTATAGTTGTGTTTTCAAATTGGGCTGCTTGTAAGGCCCTTAAATGGCCATTTTGGTTAAAGCCCCTTAGAATGCCTTAAGAAGGAATGGCCTTGGACCATTATGATGGATCCATTAGCCATGAAAGGCCCAATTGGGCTTCCTTCATTCTTGGGCTATCTAGATTAGAATGGCCTTAAGCCATATTGGTTCCATATTGGCTTAATAGGCTTAAGGAAGACCAAGGCCCAAGACTTGGCCCATTCAAGGCCCAAGAAGGGGGGCGCCCCCTATTTTGTTGTATTAGGCTAGAATTTTTGTTTTCTTCTCTTCCATTCTCCATTTACCACATGGGACATTAGAATGGCTGCTGGTCAAGGGGAAATGGCTGCCACCTACCCCCCCTTTACTAGAATTTCAAAGTTAGGTGAGTTTATGTCACCTTGTCCCCCCTTCTTTCCCCCTTTCTAGATCCATGCGCACCCACCCCCTCCCCTTTGGATCCCACGTCCTCCCCAACCCCCTCCCCTTGCTAAACCCTATATAAGGACATGTATAGTGTTTGATTAGAAGTTAATGAAATTTTGTTGAGTGAGATTTGCATTAAGAGAGTGATTCTCTTCTTTCCTTCTTGGGTGTGATACCCTTGTTCAGTCCTGTGATGGGACAGAAGTTGGGCGTGTGACTCGCCCCTGTATCTCCCCTATCCCCTTACCATCTGCTTCCACCAAAATTATCCTTGATATCTCTACGTGTTAGTAAGAATTTAGAGGTGGTTTCGCGTCAATCAGAGTTCGGGATCGCCGGTGCCGATTTTTCTCGTGACGGCGCGCGGATCTGCCCCAACATGCTGCCCAGATCTGAAGTTTCCTGCTTATTAATTTCCCCAGATAGCCTCTGAAGTCTTATGAAACTGTTTCTTGGAGTGATCGTAGGATTTTGAGTCCTCTTCGCGTTGCCACCACTCTAGCCTCGATCCAAGACCTGTACTGATCGTGCCGACAATTCTCGTACGATCGCGCGAGCCAATCTGAGCAGGCCCGGCTGAGATCCAGGGTCATCTTTCAGAATCTTCCCCACCCCATCTGTTCGATATCCATGCAAGCTCTTCAGAGTAATTCTTCCTCTGGATGTCGCCAACAATCTCCCACAAACGGATCCCTGATCCGACATCGGCAGCTAATTTTCCTCTATTTAATTGTGTTGCTGTGCAGTTCTGTGAGCACAGAACCAGAAACTGAATCAAGTCGCTGCTGCGCCCAGATCTGAAAGGATCTGATCGCGCCCTTCGGAGTGGATAAACTACATTCTGTCACCGACTTTCTCCAACAAACGGCGCTTCGATCGGGCATCGGATCTGGCTGTACCGGCATCTGCAAGTTCGCTGCGCAGGGTGACCAGCGCGGGCAGAACCGGGTCGGCTTCCCGTCGACGTACCCGAGCGGCTCCGAATCACGTCCCTCGCCTCTTGCGAGTGTGGCCCGTCAACCCGGGTTCCAGCAACCTCAAATTTGGCCATTGTAACCATATACCTCCCTGCATGGAGTGGGTATTAAGTTCTGGAATTGTAATTGTAACAATCGTGTGTATTGGGGTTGTTCGGATTCGGCCGGGAATTCTTCCCCACGCCTAGGCGTGGAGGTACGCGCTTCGATTCCTTTCTCACTTTGCTGATTTAGTATATTGTCTATCATGCTGCGTTTATGAGATTAGGACCGTTAGCTAGTTCCAAATCACTGTGAGTGTGAGTTGTGAGCGCCCGTTCCTTAGCTCCAGTCGAGCACCGAGCTCGGACTGCACCACCCTAGGCGACAGTGGTTTCTTAACCACTGCGATCCCCACGTTTCCCTCGCGAGGGAAGATCATCGGGCTAGTTAGAGTGCTGTTGAGAGACGTCTCCACCCGGAGAACACCACGGTGGTCAGCCGCCCGGCTTGCCTTTAGCGTGTTAGTGCTGGCCGCACATCGAGTCCGTCGTACGTCTTAGCCCGGTCCTCATCCATCCCGCATCACCGAGGGTCGGGAGGCTCCTGAGAGTCTTGGAGCCACGATAGATAGGGGGCACGCCAGTCGCTTGGGGAGGCCGAGTCAACAGCTAGGGGCTCTGAATCAATGCTCGGTCGCTCTAGCTCTTCGAGAAGGACCGATCGAGTACCCTCGGGGTCAAGAGAGGAGGCCAGCTGAGAGAGGGCGTCCGCTTGGGAGTTTTCCTCCCGAGCTATTCGGACTATCTCAAAACTCTCGAACTGTTATGCCACGGTTTTGACCAGCTGGAGGTATTTGACCATTGGTGCTTCTCGAGCTTCGTAATCGCCGTTGACCTGGCTAGCGACCAGCTGGGAGTCGGTGTGAATTCTGACCCGCTCAGCCCCTAGCCGCCGGGCCATACGGGCTCCCGAGATGAGGGCCTCATACTCGGAAGCATTGTTAGATGCCTGGAAGTTGAACTTCAGGGCGTACTGTAGCTCTACTCCTTCGGGGGACTTCAGGAGGATTTCGGCGCCGCTTTCGGCTAAGTTGGAGGATCTGTCAACGAACAGTTCCCAGGTCAGCCCGGGCACGGACGAAGATCTTTCTTCAGTCGGGATGATGCTCTCGGCTATGAAGTCAGTGAGCACCTAGCCTTTGATAACCGAGCGAGGCCGGTATGATATATCGTTGGCCCCAAGCATGATGGCCCACTTGACGAGGCATCCCGAGGCTTCGGGGTGAGCGAGGATCCTCTTCAATGGTTCACCGGTCAGCACGGTGATGGAGTGCCCTTGAAAATAGGGTCGGAGGCGCTTGGCCGAGGTAACCAACGCTAGCACGAGTCTCTCGATTGCGGGGCACCTTCTTTCAGCCTCGTTTAGCACCTTGCTGGTATAGTAGACCGGTCTCTCGACTCCCGAGTCATTTCTGACCAGGACCGAGCTAACTGTAGACGGGGATGCCGAGAAATAGAGATGTAGGGCTTCGCCTGGGACAGGCTTGGAAAGCACAAGGGGTGAAGCCAGGAACTCCTTAAGCTCGGCGAATGCTTTATGGCATTCCTCGTCCCATGTGAACATGGCAGATGCCAATTTGGGCCCCCTCAATAACTTGAAGAAGGGTAGGCATCGTTCGACCGCACGGGACAGGAATCTGCTGAGTATGGCAATGCGTCCAGTCAGGCGTTGAACGTCTTTGACGCAGGTGGGTGGGCGCATGTCCAGGATGGCCTGGACCTTGTCGAGGTTGGCCTCGATCCCACGCTGGGTGACTAAGAAGCCCAAGAATTTCCCGGACCTTACTCCGAAGGTGCACTTGGTGGGATTGAGCTTCATATTGTATTTCAGGAGGGTGTCGAAGGTCTCAGCATGTCGTCAATATAGGCCTCGACGTTCTGGCCAAGCTGTCCCTCGAACATATGGTTGACCAACCTCTGCTACGTTGCTCCAGTGTTCTTCAACCTGAAAGGCATCCGGGTGTAGCAGCATACGCCAAAGTCGGTGATAAAGGCGGTCTTCTCAATGTCCTCCGGATTCATTCTGATCTGATGGTAACCTGAGTAGGCATCCAGGAAACTGAGTATCTCGTTGCCCGAGGTTGAGTCGACCAGTTGGTCGATGCTCAATAGCAGATAGCAGTCTTTGGGGGTGGCCTTGTTTAAGTCGATGAAGTCCACGCACATCCGCCATTTTCCTGAAGCTTTCGACACCAGGACAACGTTGGCCAGCCATGTTGGGTACATGACCGGTTTAAAAAGACCAGTCTTCTACTTGTTACTTGATGATCGCCGGCTTCTCTGGCACGTGCTTCCTTCTCCGTTGTTGTACGGGTTTGATGGTTGGGTCGAGGTTGAGCTTATGCATCACCGTCTCCTCTGGTATACCAGGGAGTTGATCATCAGACCATGCAAAGACTCGGATATACGTGGAAAGAAACTCTTTGTATTACTGTTGGACTTCAGATGTTAGGTCGGCTCCAGTCTTTACTCCCAGGTTCGGGTCATCATTTAGGAAAACCGCTAGCAATTCGCTTCCAGGCTCGGCGGTTGTGGATTTTTCCTCGACTTCCCGGGGGTCCTTGTTCTTCCCGTCTGGCCTTGTGGCTTCAACCGAGATATTGTAGCACCTTCTGGCCGTGGCCTGGTTACCTCGGACTTCCCCTCACCCATTTTTGGTGGGGAACTTCATCTTTTGGTGATAGGTAGAAGGCACTACTTTCGTTCGGCTGAGGATTCCTCGGCCGAAGATTGCATTGTATGCTATCATACCCTTGATCACTATGTAGTCCGCCATAACCGTAACGGTCTTAGGTGGGGTGCCAAGAGTAACCGGCAGGCTTAAGGCTCCCTCAGGATAAGTGGCCTGGCCATTGAACCCGCACAGGGGGGTTCGGATCGGGCGGAGTTTAGATGGATCCTCCCCCATCTTAAGAAAACATTCATAGGATAATACATCGGGGGCACTCCCATTGTCAACTAGAATCATGTCTACGTTACAATGGTTTATTGTGGCCGATATGACTAGGGCGTCGTCATGCGGGGTGGTCAACCCTTCCAGGTTTTGGTCAGAGAAGACTATGACTTGGGGCTCACTTGGCGGGGCCTTGGGAGGATCGATGGCTCGGCTCGCCCGCTCAGCATGACGCTTCATTCCTCGGCCACTGTCTCCTCCTGATGCAGCTCCTCCAGCGATGATGTTGATATGGACCCCGCGAGGGGTGTTGTCGATTTCCTCTGGGGCACCTCGGTCTTCCTTGTGTCCGGCCATGAACCGGGAGAGGTGTCCCTGACGGATGAGACGCTCGATCTCATCCTGGAGCTGATGGCAATCGCCGGTGTGATGCTCGTGGTCACTGTGGAACAGGCAATGCTTGCTGCGATTGCGATTCTTCGACCTCATTGGCTCGGGTTGGCGGAGGCGGTCTGAGCCTTTGATGTCCTCATATATCTCATAAACCGGAGTGGTTAAGGGAGTGTACCGCTCATACTTCCGTGACGGTTCCTTGCGTTCCACATCTTGGTTCCGCCTTTTCCCTGGACCCGAGTTTGGCTCTGGTGCCCGCTTCTTGTCCCCCTCCCGACCCGATCCGGTTGCGTCTCGGCACGCACTGAGCACTTCCTCGCACTCGACGTGGCACAAAGCCAGAGTCACTAGCGCCACAAGGGTCGAGGGAGGGTGGAGGACAAGTTCGCGGCGGAGGTTCTAGTCGCAGGTGCCGCCGGTCAGCGAGGTTATAGCCGAGGCGAAGTCCAAGCAGGGGATCCTCAGGGCTTCTGATTTGAATCGGGTGATGTAAGCCCGAAGTTTCTCCCCTTGCGCCTGTTTGAGGGTTAAAAGCCCGCTACCGACCTTGGGGGACCGCTGTCGGCGAAACTCTCTTTGAATATTCACCCGAATTGCTTGAAGTCCCAGATGGATCCGGGGGTGAGGGTCCGGAACTAGGCTTGGGCGCCTTGGACTAGGGTGGTCATGAAGGCTCGGCATTTCATGGCGTCGGATGCTCCATGAAGGGTCATCAGAGCGTCGAAGCTGTCGAAGTGATCGGCCGGGTCGCCCTGGCCGTCATAAAGCTTGAAGGTCGGAATGGAGGTTCTGGGAGATACCTCTGCCTTCAAGATATAGTCGGAGAACAGGGATTTCTCCTCGTCCTCTGTGGAGGAGACTTTCTGTAGGGCGCGTAGGGCGCGCTCCTATTCTGCGAAGCGCCTCTCGAATTCTCGCAGTCGGAGGGATAGCTCCGGCTGTCGCTGTACTGTGGGACTGGGGGGGGCTGTCTTGGCATTCCCCAGGGACTTCGGTCTCTGGGTTCAGACGGCGTGCCCCGGGTTTCCCCCTTTTCGGAGTGGAGAAGGCCTCTTGCTCCGAAGGAGGGGCTTGTGAAGGTCCTCCTGACTTGTTACGGATGATCTACTGGCCTCGGAGGGTGAAGCGGCCTCCGGCGGTGTTCTGGGACACGTTCTCGCGGGGGGTGGGGGGTGGGGGGGCTCTACGGAGGGGCGCGTGACCTTCCATCTCTGGCCGCCTGAGTCCTTGTGAGTTCCATGAGGACATCCAGTTTCGCGTTGAGGGCCTGGAAAGCGTTAGCGCCACCGTTAAGTGGTAACCCCACCGCCGTTGGGGGAGGGGGTGGTCCATCGGCGGGGGCGCTGGCATTGGAGGGGGGATTTTGTGAGGCTTGAGAGGGGCCTTCTCCCGCCGCCACCATGGCCTTTCCCCTGTCGTCGGCGGACCTCCTCCCGGAACTCCTTCGCACCATACTGGCTCTTTGGTCATTTCCCATAGACGGTGCCAGATGAAGAGGCGTGATCTCACGCTGGACCTGAGCTGGGAGGATGATCACCGAATAGTGAACTGTAAAGAAAGGGAAACCGATCAGGGGGCCCAGGGATGGTTCCCTGGGGAAAACCCTCCGATGCTTAAGTTAATAGAGTAATGGTGGAAGATATGGAGGGAGGAAGAAAGAGGTGCACGAGATCCCCCTACACCAAGGTGGTGAAGTGGTTCCTGCTCAGGGAGTTTAGGCGTGTATTGCCCTTACCTTTCATTGGAGGGAGTCCCAGGTTTAAATAGTGCACTGGCCTCATGAGTCCTGTAAGATGAGGGGTTTCAGGCGGGGGTTACGTCCTCAACGTGGGCTCTTTACGTACTCATCGTGAGATCTTTATAGTCTTGAGGGATCATGGGTCCCTTATCCTCATAAACTCCTGCTCATGAAGGGCTCTCAACGGCATCGTGGATAAGCAATCGTCGGTTAAACCTAAGCATGAAAGGTGCCAACCCTGTCCAGGTGATAGGCATAGCTCGGATGAAGATAGGTCGGAGTGGGCGCTGAGCGCTTGCCTCTATCCCAGTGATGGGATAACTCGGGCATGGGTCTTCCTCTGTTCTGACCGACGTTCGGGCCTTCCGAGCCTAAGGGCCGCCAAGGAAGGGTTTGATCCCGAGTAATCTTATTGGGCTTTTTATTCTAAGTGGGCTCTGCAGGGCTGTCACTTGGATGGGCTGGGCCTCGTTTGATCCTGACGGACCTAGTTCGGCTGCTCTTAGATGGGCTACAGAAATCCCGCTCTCCAGTACCCATGTACAACCTCGAATGGACTCATCCATATAGACTTGTTAACAGAGTTGTTGTATGCAAATTCAGCATGAGGTAGAATGAGATCCCAATTCCCTAGATGATCCTCAAGAAGACACCTAAGGAGGTTCCCTAGACTCCGATTGACAACTTCGGTTTGGTCATCAGTTTGAGGGTGGTAGGCCGTGAAGAACTTAAGGAGGGTACCCATCAAGTGCCAAAGAGTCTTCCAAAAATAGCTGGTGAACTTGACATCCCTATCAGAGACTATGGTCTTGGGTAACCCATGGAGGCGAACAACCTCATCAAAGAATAATCGGGCCACTCGGGAGGCATCGGAGGTTTTGGAGCATGGGATGAAGTAGGCCATCTTGGAGAATCTATCCACTACCACAAAGATCGAATCATGTTTCCTTTGGGTCCTGGGTAGGCCTAATACAAAGTCCATGCTTAAGTCTTGCCATGGACGGTCGGGGATGGGGAGAGGGGTATAAAGGCCGGTGTTTTGCTTCACCTATTTGGATGAAGCACATGTACGATATTGGCCCACTATCTTGGCTATGTCTCTCTTGAGACTTGGCCAAAAGAATTGACCCTCAACTAGAGCGATGGTTTTATGAACCCCAAAATGACCAGCTAGTCCCCCGGCATGTAACTCCCAAACCAAGAAGTCACGGAGTGAGGTCCGTGGTATGCAATGCTTTGGCCCCTGAAGAGGAACCCATCCTCCAAGATAAAACCCTCATGTTCCCTACTAGAATGGGTGGTCAAGGTGGTATAGATGTGCCTAAAGTCGGGGCAGCAAGGGTACTCATCCTTGAGCCTCTCAAACCCGGTAACCTCCACTTGGATAGTGGACAACAAATAGACCCTCCTACTGAGTGCATCCGCTGCGCGGTTCTCACTTCCAACTTTGTGTTTGGTTACAAATGTGTAGGATTGGATGTACTCAACCCAGCGGGCATGTCGGGCATTCAACTTTTGCTGGGAGTTGAGGTATTTTAGGGCTTCATGGTCGGAAAAGATGACAAATTCTTTGGACAATAAGTAGTGCCTCCAATGTCAGAGGGACTGAACCATGGCATAGAACTTCTTGTCATAAGTGGAGTACCTCGTCCTTGCATCACATAGCTTCTCACTGAAGAAGGCCACTAGGTGCCCTTCTTGGCTAAGGATCACTCCTATTCCTATCCCGGATGCATCACACGTGACTTCGAAGATTTTGGAGAAATCGGGTAGGCATAGGACCGGGACTTGGGTCATCTTCTCCTGAAGCTCTTGGAAGGCTTTTGAGGCTATTTTGGTCCACAAAAAAGTCCTGTTTTTGAGACAATCAGTGATAGGGGCAGTGATGGTGCTAAATCCCCGGATAAACCTCCTATAGAATGTGGCCAACCCGTGGAAGCTTCGGACCTCATGAAGGGTGTGGGGTTCCGGCCAATCAAGAATAGCTTGGGCCTTCTCGGGGTCCATGGAGACACCCTTGGTAGACACCACAAATCCTAGGAAGGTGATCGATGTGGTCATGAAGTGACACTTTCCTAGGTTGGTAAATAGACTCTCATGTTGGAGGACGGTGCAAACTTGCCTAAGGTGGTCAAGGTGGGCCTCTTGGATTGACTATAGATGAGAATGTCATCAAAGTAGACCACTAGAAATATCCCAATGAAGGGCCTAAGGACCTCCATCATGAGCCCCATAAAAGTGGGCATTTGAGAGCCCAAAAGGCATGACTAGCCATTCATAAAGGCCATCCTTGGTCTTGAAGGCCATTTTCCACTCATCTCCAGGCTTAATCCTAACTTGGTGGTAGCCACTCTTGAGGTCGATCTTGGAGAAAATAGTGGCTCCAGCTAGCATGTCAAGCATGTCATCAAGCCTAGGGATGGGGAACCTATACTTGACGGTGATTTTATTAATGGTCCGACTATCCACACACATCCGCCATGATCCATCCTTCTTGGGGTTGAGGAGGGCCGGGACGGCACATGGACTTTTGCTAATACGAATGAAGCCCTTCCTAATGAGTTCCTCTATTTTCCTCCTAAGTTCGGCATGTTACGTAGGGTTGAGGCAATAATGAGGAAGGTTTGGAAGGGTGGCTCCCAGAACTAGATCAATTGCGTGTTGTACATCACGCATGGGAGAGAGTTGGTCCGGGAGCTCCTCTGGGAACACATCATGAAATTCTTTTAGGAGATGCCAGACTTCTATGGGATGGGGGTTGGAGGGAGTGGGCTCTCCTAGGCAAATGATCACCGCACATAAAGGCGTCCCTTGAGCTATCTCCTCCTCAAGCTCTCTTTTGGTGATGAGATGAAGACCCTTGGTCAACCCCGAAGGCTCACCTTGGTTGGGGTTTTGGGTAAGTGATTGTGTCGGAGTGGTGGAGTTCCCCGAGGATTGTGGTGTGGTGGGGTGATGTCCGTGAGGGAGTGTGTCCCTCTTGGGCATAGGACGTGGCGGGGAGGGATTAAGACGGATAGTCTTTCCCTCGTGCTCAAAGGTGCATGTGTTGGTCCTACCCAAGATGGTGGCATCCACATCATAAAGCCAAGGTCCCCCTAGTAGGATGCTACCTACTTCCATGGGGATAACATCACACCATATTTGGCCATGGTAGGAAGAGAAGGTGAGGGGCACAAGGCTGCGAGTGTCGACTGGGATGGAATTGTTGTTGATCCATGAGACCCGGTATGGACTTGGGTGGGGAGTGATAGCAAGCCCTAGGAGCTTAACGGTGTCGGGGGACACAGTATTGACACAACTCCCATTATCTAAGATCACTTTTCTCACATGACCCCCTATCTTAACAAAGGTGTGAAAGATTGAGTTTCGACACCAGTCCTCCTCTTGGGATTTGGTGAGGGTACATCTAATCACTCCTAGACGGGAGTTGGTGGATGCCATGGTGTGGTCTAGACCCGACTCATGGTATTGGGTCTCGTACTCTTCCTCCCAATCTTGTGAGGCTTCATGGATCTCAATCGTGCTCTCAAGTTCCCCTTGGGGCGGGGGAGTCTCTTCAACTAGTAAACTAGGCAACCCTCTAGATGGGCATTGCCTCGTGAAGTGTCCAAATCCTTGACATCTATAGCATTGTTGGCGCCCACTACCCGGGGTGGTCCCTCCTACATTTGGGCATTTGGAACTCTCTTCCCTCCATGGAGGAGGGTGGCTAGGGGTGGCCTTGTTTGGAGTGGTGGTGGGAGGGGGATAGTAAGGCCATTATGGGGCATTCCCACTTGGGCTAGGGGCCTTCATAGGGGGGGCCGGGGTGGTTCAGGGTCCCATGCTTTTGGGGTCGGTCGGTCGGGGAGGGGCAAACCTAGGGATTCTAGAGAATCGCTCAACATCCCGAGCTATTTGGTAGGCTTGTTCAAGGTTGTCGACATCTCTCAGGAAAAGTTCCCTCTTGATGTGGTTTTGGAGCCCATTCCTAAATCGGGACAAGGTGACGGCCAGGTCCTCATGAACTCCACACTTCAAAAGATAGGAGTCAAATTTCTCAATGCATTCAACCACGATCTTCCCTTCTTGGGTGAGACTTTGCCACTCATCTAAGAGCATTTGGTGGTAGTATAGGGGTAGGTGCTTGCTTCTAAGTTGATTCTTCATACCTTCCCAAGTGTCAATAGGCTCTTCCCGCCTAACCTTCCTTAACCCCTCTTGGTTTAGCCAATAAGTCTTGGCTAACTTGGTGAGGTGCATCTTGGCCAACCTTACTCTCCTTGGGTCAGACATAGGGTACCATTTAAAGTATTGGTCCATGGCGGTGTTCGACACATTTTATTTTATCTTAGTTTATTTTATTTATTTATTTATTTATTTATTATTATTATTTATTTATTGGCATGCCAGTCACCGAAGTGACAATTTTATTGTGCGCTCGATCTGACTTCTAATCAGTCGATTGTGAGTGATCGTGTCTGGACCAGAAGTCCGTCATACCTTGAACGCTATGACGTTAATTACGTCCTTCCAAGGAAGGACAACCCTTGATTAAACGCTAAAGTAGGAGGCCTCGAGAGGCAAACGTATATTCATGTTCGGAAATGGAACTTCATACCGAAGCCAGAAAGGCGGGCAAGATAATGACACCAACCGTAGGAACAGATGATATCGTTAAGTCAGCGGTTCAAAGCCCGAGGTTAAGGGGGGAAGGAGGATCTCAATCATAGGTAGCCTGAGCCGTGACCGCGATGAGGTTTAAAACATCGATCAATATTTCGACAGCATCTTCCCTTTATCTGGGTTATGCCCAGGGGGAAATAGGCTATCACCCACGGAGTGCCGGGATGAAAGCCAAAAGAGAGAGAAGCGTTGAACTTCCCGAATCGCATATTTGCCATGGGGCAATGTTTGGTATTCCCTATAGAAGCCGGTGGAACTCATGCAGTGGCAGAGCCCTCCCGAGCTAAAGGGGTTATTCATGAACCCGATGCAGGACGACGGAAAGTGAGCGAACGCTCAATGTTGCGCCCTCGCACGCGGATCGACCTGCCCGGTCAGGTCGCGGGGGTCAAGGGGGCAGCGCCCCTTGCGGGGGTTTCCGGGGGCGGAGCCCCCGGAACAAAATTCGGATTTAAGATTCAGTAACAACATTTGAGTAGGTTATCAATGCAGTTCAAGTGCGTAAAGGTTCCCGGGGGCAGCTTAATATTGGCTTTCATCATCCTGGGGGAATTTTGGCAGCACCTCCCCTAGACTTAGCATCTGCCAAGGGATGATATAGGCTGACATCGACGGAATGCCGGGATGAAAGCCGAAAAGCGGGGGAGCACTAAGGCTCAAGGAGACTGTACATGTCTCTATCATCAATCACTATTCCCCGTCTCGGAGGTCGACGAGACCCTTGCAAAGACAAGGTCCGCCGAACCCGCGGGGTTGCATGTGAATCCAGTTAGGGACATAGGAATGTAGGGGAGGTTTTCCCCATTGCTGTATCTCCTCAGGGTGTATCTGATGATCTCCAAGCATCCTCTTGACAGATGTATGGGGAGGTTAAAGAGTTGAAGTATAATAGTGCAGAGATGAACCTTGGTCTGGGTTTCATTGGCCGAAGTAGGGGTATCGGCATGAGCATTTGGTGGACAAAGGGGGGATCTCGGCCTGGTCCTTGGGCTCTCGGCATGGGGTTTGTGGCCTTCTCGGCGTGGGCTATAGGGGGGCTTCTCGGCGCGCTATGAAGTGGCCAAAAGGGGGCTCTCGGCCTGGCCCTTGGGCTGGCCAAGGGGCTCTCGGCGCGGTCATTTGGCTGGCCAAGGGGGTTCTCGGCCTGGTATTTGGTGGATGGAGAGGGCTTCTCGGCCTTGGGAGGGGGACTCTCGGCACAAGGCTTCCCGGCGCGCTCATGGCCGCGCCGGGAGCCTGGCGCCGGGAGGCTGTGGGCTGTGGTTTTCTTCACAAGGAGAGGCTTTGTCGTTTAGAAAGAGAGGAAGGCCTCTCGGCCTTACAGTTCTCGGCGGGGAAACTTGCACGCCGAGAAGGTGGAATGCGGGAGAATTTCAGGGTTTTCAGAGATGCTACGGTACTCTGTTCCTGGGATTTCTGGGTTATATGGCTCAGATTGAGGCCGAATCGGGGGTGTATGATGAGATTTCACGAACACCTCTGCTAGAAGGATGCCAAGGGATCTGAGAGGCTAGATCATCAGGAGGAGGAGAGACCATCATCGGGGCTGAGTAGCCTTTATCTGTATACTGCCAGACGTCTGGGGGAGTCAAGAGATGGCTGTCTCTGATCCCCCGGACTAGCATGGTATCATCTAGGAAGCAGATCTGCAACAAGAGAACCCTTGATGCTGAGACCTCAGACCCTAATCATTCAACGATTGGAATGGGGATCCAGGGTAGCATTCATCTACGGGTTCAAATGCATCATTTATAGCCGGCGGGCCAGGGAACCAAGAGATTAATGTCTCTGGTTCCCGGACAGCACAAGGGGCTTGAGGAACAGACTCAAATACATACGGAAGGCATGCTATTGAAGCGGGAAGAGAGAAGAGAATAGAACCCAGCAACCCATTGAACAAGGGTGGGGGTTCTACCTTCGTCCCTGTTCGAAGAACAGATCTGACTCCGAAGCCTGAGTCATTTCGCCCATGGGGCATTCATACAAACAGTATGCATACACATGGAGACAAAAGAAGATAGTATCGCCTAAAATCCATCACGGCCATTGCATTTATTCATCTCACCTTCACTTACATCGACTTCATAACTGAAGCCAAGAAACACACAGAGGAGAAGAAGGGAGAGAATCGTATGAACGATCTAAACATCAAGATCTCTACCATTACATACGGGGAATTAGTAAAGAGAAAAAGAAAGAAAAAGAAACATCGAACATGGGGGGGGGGAGGGTGGAGCATTGACTCCTCTCCCTCTCCCTATCAGCCCACCTGGAGCCTCTCTTCCTTCTTTCTTCTGGCTTCTCCTTTCGACGGAGACTCTCTCCCTCTCTTTTCCTATCTCTTTTCTCCCCTGGATATCTCTTCGCTCTTTTTTCTTTGCCTCTTTCTTTTCTTCTTTTCTGTCTGTCCGCCCTCTTTCTTGTGGGAGAAGCAATGGGTTTTATAGAACCCTTGCCTTGTAAAAGGGATCTCGGCGCCTGTATCCATGGGAGAAGTTCCCGGCGCGCCTTCCTTCAGGCTCTCGGCGCGTCCAGCGGCCCTTCGTTGAGGTTCCCGGCGCCATGGTCAGAAGCCCAATCGGCCGGCCCATTTAGTGCTTTTAGGTCGCATAATTGCCTTGGCTTCTCTTAGTTATTTTGTATTGACTTTTATCAGAACCGAAATAGGCCCCTTTAGTAGTGACACAGCTTTGTTGAGATCATCTCGAGGTTCCATCAGTGAACAAATTGGGGTTTTATCAGTATTGCCATCTGAATGATGATGATAACACCGGACATCAGCCAGGCCTGAGATGGTCCTAGCTGGGCAATTAGTTGGTGGTGAGGATCCTCCCTCAATCCTGACTTCGTAGGCATCTTCCAGTCTTCGTTGCTGGTCTGGTCCCATCTTTATCTTTGTTCATATTTTAGCTGTCAACAGGTGGTCTCCCATTCTAAGTAGGCACTTGGTTCTTGGGAACCGTCAAAGTTTGGGGATTCTACCTTGATCATCCTTAAGAGGGGATCGTCCGGGTCGTCCCGTGGACGCCTTTCATTATGTTGGTGGTGGTGATGCCTCTCATAGTCATGGTAGGGGTCAACATTCCTATCCTCCCTATCAATTTCAGCATGTGGAGGGTGGGCTCTTGGACCCTTGTTCCTTGGGTGCTCGTCCCGTGGACGTATTTCATTAGGTTGGTGGTGGCGAGGCCTCTCATAGTCATGGTAGGGGTCAACATTCCTATCCTCCCTATCAATTTCAGCATGTGGAGGGTGGGCTCTTGGACCATTGTTCCTTGGGTGGGGCTTATGCTCTTCTAGCCGAGTGGAAAGGGACTCTAGTTGGGCAAGGATGGTGGCAAGGGTGGCATCCACCCGGTCCATTTGACCTTGGGGTTCCCCCCTACAGGCATCCTGATTGAATTGTTGGATTTTCCAGCGTCTCCCTTGTGATTTGTTGCTCCAGGTAGGGTATAGGACCCACGTGGTGCATCGGCGCTTGACAGCCCAACCCGCCACATGGATTATGGGGTCCATGTGCGAAGCCCCTCATATCCACCCACAGCACAATAGTGTGGGGTTCTGCTCTTCCATAAGGAAATAAGGTTCCGCCTTCGCTACCAGTTCGAGCTTTTAGCGCAACGGTAGGGGCTTGATCCTATAAACTGGTATCAGAGCGAGGTCGCGGGTTCAAATCCCTCGGGTGTCGCTGGGGGGGGGAGAGATTGTTGGATTTTCCAGCGTCTCCCTTGTGATTTGTTGCTCCACGTGGGGTATGGGACCCACGTGGTGCATCGACGCTTGACAGCCCAACCCGCCGCATGGATTATGGGGTCCATGTGCGAAGCCCCTCATGTCCACCCACAGCACGATAGTGTGGGGTTCTGCGCTGCCATAAGGAAATAAGGTTCCGCCTTCGCTACCAGCTCGAGCTTTTAGCGCAACGGTAGGGACCGATGCGATGGATTCAGAGGGAGGTGAATGAATCTCTCCTTTAAAACTTCACCCAATTAGAACTTAAGGGAATCAGAGATGCAGAATTAAAACAAACTAAGTTCTATCATGTCTGAAAAACTGGTGTGTTTAATCAAACACAGAACGTGCAATCAAATTTCTATTGAACTGAAGAAACAGATCGGCCTAAGCATGCATCTAGCGAAACACAATAGACGATCAAACCACTGAACATAAGATTTTTAAGGTGGTTCGGTCTTCCAGACCTACGTCCACCCCACACTCAAACCAGAGTGTGGATTCTGTTGCCAAAGAGCTTGAAAACCGCTGGGTGACACAGCTTGCCTACAAACCGCTGACTAATAGCTTGACCGCTGGGCATTACAGCTTTGCCAACCGATGGGGACTACAACTTAACCCGTCCAAAGGAATCCTCCTCTGCCCGCTGAGCAACACAGCTTACTATCCGAGGTATCCACCTCGCCCGCTGAGCAATACATCTTAGCTCTGCTGACAAATAGCTTGAAACAGAGGTAAAAGAAAAATAAAATACGGAAAGAAGACAGCAATAGAAAGCTGTATACGGTAAAGCATAAAACAGCTCTCAAAAGCTCTCTCTCTCTCTTTCTTTCTTCCTCTTCTTCTCTCTTTCTCTTTCGAACACTCTCCTCCTCTGCTCTTCTTCTTTTTTCTTCTCTCTGGATCATGCATGCTCTCTCTCTCTCTGCTTCTGCTCTTTCAGATGGGCTCCCCTAATTCAATCACTCTGCTCACGATCTCCACACATTTCACTCAAAGGAGACGCTTCCTTTTTATAGCAGCAGCAGATAGGTGGGCGTGTGTCTTCCACGAATTCCCGCCCTAGCACCTGGACCGCGTGGCAGCATTTCAGCTTGCTGGATTACACGTGTCACGATCCTGAGCCATCTTCATTCTTGGATCACGTGTCCTTATTAATCTCCTCGAGCAGCAGTCCTGTGAGAATCGACTTGTTATCAGTGTGAATTAATCTGAAAGGAAAGAAAGGATGCATCGAGTAAGTTTGATATTTGAACTGAGCCTGTACAGACTTGATGCACAAAATGCAGTGTGCATATAAGAAAGTATGTACAACGAGAATGAATGCACGGACATGTCATCCACGAGTGTACAGACTTTGAATGCATGTAATGCATTTTACATATGGAGAAGTATGCACATTGAAAGTGAATGTACAGACATGCCATCAACGAGTGTACAGACTTTATGTGCAATGTACAAACGATGTACAGACTTTCTGTGCCTAACGCTTAAGCCTGAATGCATCATGTATAGACTTGCTAAGACATCAAGGCAGTCGTGTGCAGACTTAGTGTATGTGTGAGACAATTCAATGCAGTATGCATATAGTAAAGTATGCACAATGAAGGTGAATGCACAGGCATTCCATCAAGGAGTGTATGGACTTTGCGTGCATTCGACAACGATGTATAGACTTGCTGGTGTGATGATGCATGAACTTGAACACTCATACCAGCAGCGGTATGCACACATGCACAATGGACATGGATTACACTGACTGAGCCATGAGTTGAGCTAACGGATGTATAGACTTGCTCAGTTATCAACGAATGGATGTATAGACTTTCTGTGCCTACGACAAGATGATGTACAGACTTTGTGTATGCGTGAAGCACAATGATGCAAGAATGTATAAACTTGCTAAGTCATCAGGGCACCCATGTGCAGACTTAGTATTCATGCACGAACATTAGGTGTGCAACAGAATGTATAGACTTTGAATGCCAGGTGAAGAATGTACAGACTTTGCTTTCATGCGACAAGATGATGAACAAACTTGCTGATGAAATGATGCATGGACTTAAACATTCATACCAGCAACGGTTGTACAAACCTGCGAAGCAGTGCACGGACTATATATATGCATGACTTAAGATGATGCACTGAGTATGTCGAGAGTAGTAACATGGGATGCACGAACATAGATGCACTGATCAACATCATACTTAAGTGGTGACTCATTGATTTGCCATCTTATGTGGTGACTCCTTGAGTTGCCATCATCAAAATAACAACACCCTATCATCAAAGCACAAGGGGCACAACAATCTCCCCCTTTTTGATGATGTCAACACAATGAGTCACACAGACTCAGCAAACAATTCTCCCCCTTTGAGATAAACAAAAAGGAGATGGTTTGCGAGTGAAATGAAAGACATGTATAAAATCTGATACCAATACTCCCCCATAGAAACATGCAAAATGAGCATTGAAGAATAAAATATAAGAACTCCCCCTGAAGTGCAAGAACGAACTCTGGTTAACCAATAAAGCAATGTGAAATCTACCATTACAAGCAATCTAAACTCTGGTTGAGGCACCTCACATATGCATGGACAGAATGAAACAGGTGGAAAGTCCACAGAACCAGAACTGGTTACAAAGCAAGATGGAAGATTCTAACAGTGTGGAGAGTGAGACAATGTTGTAAATGAAGTAGATGTAGCTAAGGGTAGGAGTAAATAACATCAAGCAAGGCACATGATTTTCAACAGGTGAGTTAACATGATGAATAAGTTGTCACAGGTGAACTTGATCAGAGGAAAATGTATGGCAGGTACCACAGTAATAAGTCTTCATAAGGAGAGACTCTCCTATCATAGGGGATTATGAATTAATCGACATGACCCAACTGATTTAACCATGATGTATACCAAATTTGTCAATTAAATTCAATACTCATATCTGAAGGTAGGTTTTAATAAAGGTGAACCAATTAGTCAAGCAGTACTCAAGAACAACCATCTTCCATCTTACTCAAATGAACTCAATGACTCCTTGAGAGTCACATAGAGCAGTATTGAGATTAGACACCCTTACAAGAACAAGAGTTGACTGTTTTTACAAGATATTCACTTTTTAATCAACACATCATTTTTCCTGAGCAATTTAAGTTGATCAACACCTTTCAACATGAGGCACAACACGTCTTAGGTGAGGTGACCCAGTTACTTAGTGTGATAACTTTCATTGCCTCTCAAATTCGAGAGCAGAGTTAGCAATAGAAGTGTCTTTTTACATGAGGAGACACCTTGATTAGAGGCCAGACTCCCCAGTTACTCAACACAGATATGCTATTGCTTTGTCAAATTTTTCAATAACTTTTCACCAGAGATAACTATGGCACTTCATGACATAGAATTACTCTATTTCATTGATAGAGTATCCAGTTTCTCAGTGACCAAGTCATTGCTCTGAATTCAATTTCCTTTTAGTCAACATTTTTTAGGTTAATGTTTAAAAATAATACTCACTCTCTAAGTCTCTACCAATGTAGTCTAGAAGACACATTTTCATATTTCAGATGAGTGATTCTAGGGTATCCATGACACAGTTGGTTAAAATTTATTAAAACTCATCATTCAGATACTTTCAATACATTTGAATGCAAATCTGAGAACACATAAACTTATATCAGTCTGAATCAGTAGACATTCTTGAACCTATATGATAGGAATTTCTTTTAAGAAATCAGACTTAAACATGGTACACAGCATAAGGATCTCAGATCAGTCCAATCAATGCTACTGAACAACTTATCATACCTGGAATAAGAACCAGATTAATCAGACCAGCTTGAACAGATGTGAGTGTTGGATGGGTACAAGCTGGTAGAGCAAATAATAGTAGGAGAGAAGAGTATCAAATATATGCAGAGCAGAATCAGTTTCAGTGGCTGAGTCTGGAGTACAGACAGATCAGCTAAACAAGTAGAGACAGCAGAGAATTCAAGTTATCCACTAGAGAGCAGTAGAGTGATTCAAATAACTAATCAAGAGGGATTCAGGAAGTGAGGGACAAATGAATCTGACAAATCTCCCCCTGTCTAGATGCAGTGAAGCTAATCATGAGCATCAATAACATCAAACTAAACCAGTCAAACTCCCCCTGACAAAGTGCATGATATACAGTGAAAGTATAGCACATGGTCTTAGAATTTATGTTTAAGAGAAAATTATGCAGTTCAATCGGAGGGAAAGACTACCAAAGGCATCAGGTTCATTCCAAGTTTTCAGAGGATTTCAATTAAGCATAAATCAATTCAACAAGAAATTCAAACCTATCAAACTCACACATTCAGATGATGGAATTTAAACATAGTGTTCAGAACTGACCTGAATCATAGGATCTTGGGGTTTTCATTTTGAGTGCCTTGACTTATTAACCCCCTTTCATTCGTTCCAAGGCACACCTGCAGCACATTAATCATTTTGATCCTGCAGGGACCCAAACAGCCTTGGGTCCGGCGTTAGCCCTGACAGGTGTTCTGAACAGTCTCTTAGCAACATTATCATCATAATCCATCAGGTAACAACTATCCATGGAGTGACCAGATTTTCCACAATATCTACATGAAACAACAGATTTTCTGGTCCTATGATGCATATCAACAGCAGTATGAGACCCATGAACATAATCATAAAATGTTCTGTTGTATGCATGGACAGTTTGATTCTTATTGCCTGTCAACCAACGGTTTGCATACTTGTGACCTAGCTTACCACAGTTGAAGCATGAAGTATTTACAGGTCTCGTTCTAGAGAATTTAGCAGATTTGGAATTAACGTGATTTCCCTGAACATACCAGCAGTCCTTGACTGCATGGCCATGCTTTCCACATTCAAAGCACTTAAGGTGCTTTCCCTTAGAACCAAAATTATTTCTTCCAAAAATATTTTTGTTAACAGGGAAATTAACAAGTCCAGAATAAAATATCTTTCCCTGATTATGCCAACATTCAGCAACAATGTGGCCAATTTTGCCGCAATGAAAACATTGAAGTTTCTTTTTATGAGTTGCATGATTTTTAGCATGGAACAGTTTATGATGTGACACAACCTAAGACTTAGGCAAGCAAGCACATTCACAATCAAAAGGGCCAATTTTGGGCCGCCGCTCTCCCATCGCTCACCCAAGCCCAGGGTGACTTGGCGATGCCAAGTGGAGGATGTGGGGTTGGGCCCTTGCTGGTAGAGGGCCAGCAAGGCCAAGATTTGATTCCCAATGGATTTGGAAGCCCAATTCAACGGGGCCGACGAAGTGCCGAAGGCACCGGTTGCACTCTTCCCACGGTGATCACTCAAGACAACGGGGCTTGAGGATCGGGCTCTCACTCGCATAACCAGCGGAATTAAGAACTAATATTGAAAGATAAGCACTAAGTGGAGTGAAGGTTTGAGCACTTACTCGACCGGTTTGAAGAAACCGGTCCCGGTCGGAGACGAGGGCGAGCGGGGAGGCGAGTGGATCCCCACACGCCGCGGCGGTGTCGCTTGACCTGCCCAAACAAAGTACACCACTACACCTCTCGCAGGAGGGGGAACTTGGGGTGGGGGTTAATGATATTACATCAATACTACCTCCACGCAGGGAGGGGCCTTCAGCCGGCCAAGCGGGGTGGGGAAACCAAAGCAAAGAACGAGGAACAAGGGTGGACGCCGAATCTGCCTGCTGTCTGCGAACCAGGACAGAGGGTCGGTGTTGCTGTTGTAGATCTTGCTCAGGAATTTTGCTGATGGCAACACCAGCGGAGAAATCTTCGTAACAGGAAGGGGAATGCTTCAGAATTTTTGTAATTTCTTCTGGAGTCACTGCAGGTCGGGGCAGAAGCTTGAACAGGGCCTCTGTTTCTCGGACTAGCAGGGGCAGGTCACCAACAGTAGGATGCAGAGGCTGTCCTGGCCGCTCCCGAACTCCAAATTTGATGCCGTCAGTGCCGTTAGAACCGTGGGTGAGTCCTCTTTGCAGCAAAAGAAACGGGGATGCCAGAAGAGAACGGAGACGATCTGTGGAGCCAGAAGAGTGAGGAGGTGTCGATGCAGACTGGGGAAGGCAGAGCCGTGCGACCGTGGAAGAAAATTGGTAACTTCTGTTCCCGGATGCTGAATGGGCTTCCGCTTCTTGATTCTGAAAGTAGACAGGCCGATGAAGAACTTTGAAGAAGGACTTGAGGACTGATTCCTTCGGGGCTGGTCGTGGCAGAGCTTCTAAGCCGGCTCAGGTCCTCAGCCGAGGCAGAACCGCGCAGCTGTGGGAGAATGGACCTCCTGGACGACTCGGAGATCGGAAGAAGACGAAACCACTTCGGTTGCGAAGGCGACTGGCAGACGCTTCCGACGATGGCTCTTGGGTCTTCAAACTCGTCCGGAGGAGGTCGTGGTGGCCGCTGCAAGTTGCTGGTCTGCTGTAGATCTTCAGTTGAGAGCTGTAGGTTGATGATGATGGGGGGGAATGGGGTATATGGGAGGGGAAATGGGGGTGGATGAGTGTGGGGAAAGCCCGGGCTGTGAGGGGGTCTAGGAGGGGGTGTTCTAAGGTGGGGGAAGGGAAGAATGGGGTCTGGAAGGGGGTCTAACAGGTGGTGGGAGGAGGAGCTACGAATTTGGGAAGGTGGGTGAGAGGAGAAGGTGAGGGGGGGCACAAGTGAGTGGAGGGAAGGGTGGATTTCAAATTTGAAATGGCATTGGAAGTTGTGGGGTTGTGTGGGGAAGGGGTTGATTGTGTTGGAATGGGGAAAGTGGTGTTGGAATGGTGAGGGATCTCCTTGGGACTAGGGGGGTGGAGTAATGGAGGCCATGGGGAAGTGGAGGGCTTTAATGATGGTAGGTGGGGGTTGAGGTGGTTGGGAAGGGAGGAGAGAGAAGAAAATTCGAAATTGGGTGATGAGGAGAGAGAAAGTGGAGTGAAAAAGAGGGATTAAGAGAGGGAAGGGTGGGGAATCTCTCCCCTAGGGTTTCTCACCCAAAAAATGTTGGAATCACTCCACTAAACTAAGCTTTGGACTCTCAAATGGCAATTTTTTCATTGATTGATTCATTACCTCCAAATGAAGGAAATGGGGCCCTATATATAGGAAACCCACATTTTACAATAAGACCCTGACAAAAGACTCATTGACAAATAACCGAAGGGGTAGGGGAGCTCATTGGGCCAAGCCCGAAGAAATGGGCCCAATTAGCACATTACACACTCTAATGACACTCAAACATAGGAAAATAAATGCAAGACCTAGGGACATGACTCAAATAAAATGCAAATTACATCAAATGACTCAAGTAAAATTACATAGGACTCAAAATTAAATGACTAAACCATGCCGGATGCAACCGGGGCGAGGAGACGAGCTGTGAAGGTGGGCATGGGAGGTGATGTCCCCATCATACTCCCGGGGTGCGGAGAACTCGACTCTGTCGAGTAAGTGTCCTTCCCTCCTTGGAGGGTGTAGAAGTGGTACTGCCCTCAAGCCTTCCGAACGAGACCGATCCATCCACCTGCCGAGATAGCGCTCGTATACCTTGCTCCGAGTGGTAGTGACTTGTTCATCCAATATTTGTTCAATTTGTTCACGCTGGGCTCTCTTGGCTGGTGGTCTCTCCTCACGGGTGGGTGCTCTCTCAAGGGAAGACGTAGGCTCAATCTCCTCACTAGGTACCACCGTGGGTCCCTTATATGACACTAGGTCGGCAACATTGAATGTGGGACTTATTCCATACTCCTCGGGGAGATCTAACTCATAGGCATTTGCACCAATGCGCCTCAGGACCTGGAAGGGACCAGCCCCACGTGGCCTCAATTACTGAGATGGCTCCCGGGGAGAGCCTCTCAGTCCTTACCATCACAAAGTTACCCTCATGGAAGTCTTGGTGACGCCGATGAGAGTCGGCCTGCCTCTTATAAGCCTCATTCTTTTTGCTTATGTGCTTGCAAAGGCTTTCATGCAATTTCGTGAATGTTGACATTCTAGGGGTGATGGGTGGACCTGGGCAACCAAAAGTAGACCGATCATGCTTTGATGCCAAGAAGACTTTGATGGATTTTGGAGGGCCGGGGTAACCATATGTGGACTTATCATGCAATGTTGTCATGTAGACTTTGGTGGGCCTGGGTGGGCCGGGGCACCCGTAGGTGAACCTATCATGCAAAGTGGTGATGAATGTGGGGAGGCCCGGACATCCGTAGATGCTTTTGACATGCTTACGATCCATGATGAATGAAGGAGGACCATGACATCCGAATGTGGCCCACTCATGCTTCTACTAGACATGTGGGTGATATGAATGAATGGACCCAACATAGTGTTCATGCCAAAGGGGGTGGAAAGCCTAGACACATGCATAATTTTCCAAAAGTGACTTCCATGTGTATAGGTGTGGGACAACCTTTGAACTCCCATTGGAAAGGATCGAATGGATCTAAGAAGGTGGTCATCATGGGGTGGGGCACCACCTTATTACCTAGGGATATATGGTCCAAGGTTATGGCTCCCAAGGTGCAACCCGGGTCATGGATGAGGTGGGTTTGGCCCAATATGGTGGGTGAGGGTAGGAAAGGGTGGGTGGTTGGTAAGATGGTTGGGTCATATGAGTCCCTTGACTCCCATTGGAAGGGATCATATGGATCATAAAATAGGTCACTTAGGGGGAGGAACTCCATGTCCTCAAGATCCTTAAAAGGTGCTAAGTCATCCTTCCCTATGATAGTTGGGCCAATGTTCTTGACAAGTGGGTCGGCCATGAGTGGAGGGCTTGGCTTTCTACCCGAGATAAGAAGCTCTAAATCGAGGAGAAGGTTGGGCTCATCCGGTGTAGGGAGGAATAGAAGGAGGTCGCTAGTGTAGCAACCATTGGTGCAAACCGAGGTGATAGACCCTATGCATAGGTGTAGGAGGCTAAGGCTCCTAGGTTGTTCGGCCATAGGGGTCAACATGCTAGTGAACTCAATTTGCCATGCTAAGCCCCTAAGAAAATCCTCTAAGGTCTCCACTTGATAGGATGCTTGGATTGTGGTGTGATAGGAGAAGAGGGGCACTAGGGGAAAATTTTGTTCTATGGGAGGGCAAACATGGGTCGAGGTCTCTCTAATTAGGCTCTCCCTTAGCCACCTAACAAGGGACTCTTCTAAGATGAATTCAGCCTTATCTAGAGGGGGTGGTGTAGGGTGAAGATCCTTGTGCGAGGCTTCCTCTTCAATTGGGACATGGGAGCTCTCTATGGAGGGGATAGGTTCCCGAGGGATATTTGTCTTCATGTGGCAAAGCGGGTGGACTACTTCTTCCAAAACTAATGGAGTGGGAAGGTTCTTTGATGGTGGGGTGATGATGGCCGGAGTATGGTGCACCCGGGGTGGTGAACAAGGGTGGGATTCCCGCGGGTGGGAGAATAAAAGGTTGTTGAATTTAAAGGTTCCCGAAAGGTGTGGCGGATGCACTAGGCAAGTCCGACGTGTTGGGTCGATGTCGGCATTCCTTTCATCTAACCATTTCTTACCTAGGATTATACATGGACCCGCCAATGTTCCCTTTTGACACCAAGCCCCATCCAAATACTTAGTCTTCCCGAACCATTTATGGAATTCAACGAAGACTAGGTCTCCGTTGTGCACAATTTGTCCAGTCGTAGAGAGGGTGGCTACAATTTCGGGGGATACCCAATTATCTTCTTCCATGTCGATGAAGTCAATTTCTGTGGGGCTCCCATTAGGTAGGTATGCTTGGGATATGATGGGAATTGGGGCCTTTTGGTCGGTAGACTCAATGACAATGGGAGGTGGATAATGCATAGAACGATCCGATGAGAACTCTAATGCAAGCGTGCCCATGGACTTGACTTGTGAGAACAAATCAAAGACTTGCTCTGATACCACTTGATGTGACACAACCTAAGACTTAGGCAAGCAAGCACATTCACAATCAAAAGGGCCAATTTTGGGCCGCCGCTCTCCCATCGCTCACCCAAGCCCGGGGTGACTTGGCGATGCCAAGTGGAGGATGTGGGGTTGGGCCCTTGCTGGTAGAGGGCCAGCAAGGCCAAGATTTGATTCCCAATGGATTTGGAAGCCCAATTCAACGGGGCCGACGAAGTGCCGAAGGCACCGGTTGCACTCTTCCCACGGTGATCACTCAAGACAACGGGGCTTGAGGATCGGGCTCTCACTCGCATAACCAGCGGAATTAAGAACTAATATTGAAAGACAAGCACTAAGTGGAGTGAAGGTTTGAGCACTTACTCGACCGGTTTGAAGAAACCGGTCCCGGTCGGAGACGAGGGCGAGCGGGGAGGCGAGTGGATCCCCACACGCCGCGGCGGTGTCGCTTGACCTGCCCAAACAAAGTACACCACTACACCTCTCGCAGGAGGGGGAACTTGGGGTGGGGGTTAATGATATTACATCAATACTACCTCCACGCAGGGAGGGGCCTTCAGCCGGCCAAGCGGGGTGGGGAAACCAAAGCAAAGAACGAGGAACAAGGGTGGACGCCGAATCTGCCTGCTGTCTGCGAACCAGGATAGAGGGTCGGTGTTGCTGTTGTAGATCTTGCTCAGGAATTTTGCTGATGGCGACACCAGCGGCGAAATCTTCTTAACAGGAAGGGGAATGCCTCAGAATTTTTGTAATTTCTTCTGGAGTCGCTGCAGGTCGAGGCAGAAGCTTGAACAGGGCCTCTGTTTCTCTGACTAGCAGGGGCAGGTCACCAACAGTAGGATGCAGAGGCTGTCCTGGCCGCTCCCGAACTCCAAATTTGATGCCGTCAGTGCCGTTAGAACCGTGGGTGAGTTCTATTTGCAGCAAAAGCAACGGGGACGCTAGAAGAGAACAGAGTCGATCTGTGGAGCAGAAGAGTGAGGAGGTGTCGATGCAGACTGGGGAAGGCAGAGCCGTGCGACCGTGGAAGAAAATTGGTAACTTCTGTTCCCGGATGCTGAATGGGCTTCCGCTTCTTGCTTCTGAAAGTAGACAGGCCGATGAAGAACTTTGAAGAAGGACTTGAGGACTGATTCCTTCGGGGCTGGTCGTTGCAGAGCTTCTAAGCCGGCTCAGGTCCTCAGCCGAGGCAGAACCGCACAGCTGTGGGAGAATGGACCTCCTGGACGACTCGGAGATCGGAAGAAGACGAAACCACTTCGGTTACGAAGGCGACTGGCAGACGCTTCCGACGATGGCTCTTGGGTCTTCAAACTCGTCCGGAGGAGGTCGTGGTGGCCGCTGCAAGTTGCTGGTCTGCTGTAGATCTTCAGTTGAGAGCTATAGGTTGATGATGATGGGGGGGAATGGGGTATATGGGAGGGGAAATGGGGTGGATGAGTGTGGGGAAAGCCCGGGCTGTGAGGGGGTCTAGGAGGGGGTGTTCTAAGGTGGGGGAAGGGAAGAATGGGGTCTGGAAGGGGGTCTAACAGGTGGTGGGAGGAGGAGCTACGAATTTGGGAAGGTGGGTGAGAGGAGAAGGTGAGGGGGGGCACAAGTGAGTGGAGGGAAGGGTGGATTTCAAATTTGAAATGGCATTGGAAGTTGTGGGGTTGTGTGGGGAAGGGGTTGATTGTGTTGGAATGGGGAAAGTGGTGTTGGAATGGTGAGGGATCTCCTTGGGACTAGGGGGGTGGAGTAATGGAGGCCATGGGGAAGTGGAGGGCTTTAATGATGGTAGGTGGGGGTTGAGGTGGTTGGGAAGGGAGGAGAGAGAAGAAAATTCGAAATTGGGTGATGAGGAGAGAGAAAGTGGAGTGAAAAAGAGGGATTAAGAGAGGGAAGGGTGGGGAATCTCTCCCCTAGGGTTTCTCACCCAAAAAATGTTGGAATCACTCCACTAAACTAAGCTTTGGACTCTCAAATGGAATTTTTTCATTGATTGATTCATTACCTCCAAATGAAGGAAATGGGGCCCTATATATAGGAAACCCACATTTTACAATAAGACCCTGACAAAAGACTCATTGACAAATAACCGAAGGGGTAGGGGAGCTCATTGGGCCAAGCCCGAAGAAATGGGCCCAATTAGCACATTACACACTCTAATGACACTCAAACATAGGAAAATAAATGCAAGACCTAGGGACATGACTCAAATAAAATGCAAATTACATCAAATGACTCAAGTAAAATTACATAGGACTCAAAATTAAATGACTAAACCATGCCGGATGCAACCGGGGCGAGGAGACGAGCTGTGAAGGTGGGCATGGGAGGTGATGTCCCCATCATACTCCCGGGGTGCGGAGAACTCGACTCTGTCGAGTAAGTGTCCTTCCCTCCTTGGAGGGTGTAGAAGTGGTACTGCCCTCAAGCCTTCCGAACGAGACCGATCCATCCACCTGCCGAGATAGCGCTCGTATACCTTGCTCCGAGTGGTAGTGACTTGTTCATCCAATATTTGTTCAATTTGTTCACGCTGGGCTCTCTTGGCTGGTGGTCTCTCCTCACGGGTGGGTGCTCTCTCAAGGGAAGACGTAGGCTCAATCTCCTCACTAGGTACCACCGTGGGTCCCTTATATGACACTAGGTCGGCAACATTGAATGTGGGACTTATTCCATACTCCTCGGGGAGATCTAACTCATAGGCATTTGCACCAATGCGCCTCAGGACCTGGAAGGGACCAGCCCCACGTGGCCTCAATTTGGAGATGGCTCCCGGGGAGAGCCTCTCAGTCCTTACCATCACAAAGTTACCCTCATGGAAGTCTTGGTGACGCCGATGAGAGTCGGCCTGCCTCTTATAAGCCTCATTCTTTTTGCTTATGTGCTTGCAAAGGCTTTCATGTAATTTCGTGAATGTTGACATTCTAGGGGTGATGGGTGGACCTGGGCAACCAAAAGTAGACCGATCATGCTTTGATGCCAAGAAGACTTTGATGGATTTTGGAGGGCCGGGGTAACCATATGTGGACTTATCATGCAATGTTGTCATGTAGACTTTGGTGGGCCTGGGTGGGCCGGGGCACCCGTAGGTGAACCTATCATGCAAAGTGGTGATGAATGTGGGGAGGCCCGGACATCCATAGATGCTTTTGACATGCTTACGATCCATGATGAATGAAGGAGGACCATGACATCCGAATGTGGCCCACTCATGCTTCTACTAGACATGTGGGTGATATGAATGAATGGACCCAACATAGTGTTCATGCCAAAGGGGGTGGAAAGCCTAGACACATGCATAATTTTCCCAAAAGTGACTTCCATGTGTATAGGTGTGGGACAACCTTTGAACTCCCATTGGAAAGGATCGAATGGATCTAAGAAGGTGGTCATCATGGGGTGGGGCACCACCTTATTACCTAGGGATATATGGTCCAAGGTTATGGCTCCCAAGGTGCAACCCGGGTCATGGATGAGGTGGGTTTGGCCCAATATGGTGGGTGAGGGTAGGAAAGGGTGGGTGGTTGGTAAGATGGTTGGGTCATATGAGTCCCTTGACTCCCATTGGAAGGGATCATATGGATCATAAAATAGGTCACTTAGGGGGAGGAACTCCATGTCCTCAAGATCCTTAAAAGGTGCTAAGTCATCCTTCCCTATGATAGTTGGGCCAATGTTCTTGACAAGTGGGTCGGCCATGAGTGGAGGGCTTGGCTTTCTACCCGAGATAAGAAGCTCTAAATCGAGGAGAAGGTTGGGCTCATCCGGTGTAGGGAGGAATAGAAGGAGGTCGCTAGTGTAGCAACCATTGGTGCAAACCGAGGTGATAGACCCTATGCATAGGTGTAGGAGGCTAAGGCTCTAGGTTGTTCGGCCATAGGGGTCAACATGCTAGTGAACTCAATTTGCCATGCTAAGCCCCTAAGAAAATCCTCTAAGGTCTCCACTTGATAGGATGCTTGGATTGTGGTGTGATAGGAGAAGAGGGGCACTAGGGGAAAATTTTGTTCTATGGGAGGGCAAACATGGGTCGAGGTCTCTCTAATTAGGCTCTCCCTTAGCCACCTAACAAGGGACTCTTCTAAGATGAATTCAGCCTTATCTAGAGGGGGTGGTGTAGGGTGAAGATCCTTGTGCGAGGCTTCTCTTCAATTGGGACATGGGAGCTCTCTATGGAGGGGATAGGTTCCCGAGGGATATTTGTCTTCATGTGGCAAAGCGGGTGGACTACTTCTTCCAAAACTAATGGAGTGGGAAGGTTCTTTGATGGTGGGGTGATGATGGCAGGAGTATGGTGCACCCGGGGTGGTGAACAAGGGTGGGATTCCCGCGGGTGGGAGAATAAAAGGTTGTTGAATTTAAAGGTTCCCGAAAGGTGTGGCGGATGCACTAGGCAAGTCCGACGTGTTGGGTCGATGTCGGCATTCCTTTCATCTAACCATTTCTTACCTAGGATTATACATGGACCCGCCAATGTTCCCTTTTGACACCAAGCCCCATCCAAATACTTAGTCTTCCCGAACCATTTATGGAATTCAACGAAGACTAGGTCTCCGTTGTGCACAATTTGTCCAGTCGTAGAGAGGGTGGCTACAATTTCGGGGGATACCCAATTATCTTCTTCCATGTCGATGAAGTCAATTTCTGTGGGGCTCCCATTAGGTAGGTATGCTTGGGATATGATGGGAATTGGGGCCTTTTGGTCGGTAGACTCAATGACAATGGGAGGTGGATAATGCATAGAACGATCCGATGAGAACTCTAATGCAAGCGTGCCCATGGACTTGACTTGTGAGAACAAATCAAAGACTTGCTCTGATACCACTTGATGTGACACAACCTAAGACTTAGGCAAGCAAGCACATTCACAATCAAAAGGGCCAATTTTGGGCCGCCGCTCTCCATCGCTCACCCAAGCCCGGGGTGACTTGGCGATGCCAAGTGGAGGATGTGGGGTTGGGCCCTTGCTGGTAGAGGGCCAGCAAGGCCAAGATTTGATTCCCAATGGATTTGGAAGCCCAATTCAACGGGGCCGACGAAGTGCCGAAGGCACCGGTTGCACTCTTCCCACGGTGATCACTCAAGACAACGGGGCTTGAGGATCGGGCTCTCACTCGCATAACCAGCGGAATTAAGAACTAATATTGAAAGACAAGCACTAAGTGGAGTGAAGGTTTGAGCACTTACTCGACCGGTTTGAAGAAACCGGTCCCGGTCGGAGACGAGGGCGAGCGGGGAGGCGAGTGGATCCCCACACGCCGCGGCGGTGTCGCTTGACCTGCCCAAACAAAGTACACCACTACACCTCTCGCAGGAGGGGGAACTTGGGGTGGGGGTTAATGATATTACATCAATACTACCTCCACGCAGGGAGGGGCCTTCAGCCGGCCAAGCGGGGTGGGGAAACCAAAGCAAAGAACGAGGAACAAGGGTGGACGCCGAATCTGCCTGCTGTCTGCGAACCAGGACAGAGGGTCGGTGTTGCTGTTGTAGATCTTGCTCAGGAATTTTGCTGATGGCGACACCAGCGGCGAAATCTTCGTAACAGGAAGGGGAATGCCTCAGAATTTTTGTAATTTCTTCTGGAGTCGCTGCAGGTCGGGGCAGAAGCTTGAACAGGGCCTCTGTTTCTCGGACTAGCAGGGGCAGGTCACCAACAGTAGGATGCAGAGGCTGTCCTGGCCGCTCCCGAACTCCAAATTTGATGCCGTCAGTGCCGTTAGAACCGTGGGTGAGTCCTCTTTGCAGCAAAAGAAACGGGGATGCCAGAAGAGAACGGAGACGATCTGTGGAGCCAGAAGAGTGAGGAGGTGTCGATGCAGACTGGGGAAGGCAGAGCCGCGCGACCGTGGAAGAAAATTGGTAACTTCTGTTCCCGGATGCTGAATGGGCTTCCGCTTCTTGATTCTGAAAGTAGACAGGCCGATGAAGAACTTTGAAGAAGGACTTGAGGACTGATTCCTTCGGGGCTGGTCGTGGCAGAGCTTCTAAGCCGGCTCAGGTCCTCAGCCGAGGCAGAACCGCGCAGCTGTGGGAGAATGGACCTCCTGGACGACTCGGAGATCGGAAGAAGACGAAACCACTTCGGTTGCGAAGGCGACTGGCAGACGCTTCCGACGATGGCTCTTGGGTCTTCAAACTCGTCCGGAGGAGGTCGTGGTGGCCGCTGCAAGTTGCTGGTCTGCTGTAGATCTTCAGTTGAGAGCTGTAGGTTGATGATGATGGGGGGGATTGGGGTATATGGGAGGGGAAATGGGGGTGGATGAGTGTGGGGAAAGCCCGGGCTGTGAGGGGGTCTAGGAGGGGGTGTTCTAAGGTGGGGGAAGGGAAGAATGGGGTCTGGAAGGGGGTCTAACAGGTAGTGGGAGGAGGAGCTACGAATTTGGGAAGGTGGGTGAGAGGAGAAGGTGAGGGGGGGCACAAGTGAGTGGAGGGAAGGGTGGATTTCAAATTTGAAATGGCATTGGAAGTTGTGGGGTTGTGTGGGGAAGGGGTTGATTGTGTTGGAATGGGGAAAGTGGTGTTGGAATGGTGAGGGATCTCCTTGGGACTAGGGGGGTGGAGTAATGGAGGCCATGGGGAAGTGGAGGGCTTTAATGATGGTAGGTGGGGGTTGAGGTGGTTGGGAAGGGAGGAGAGAGAAGAAAATTCGAAATTGGGTGATGAGGAGAGAGAAAGTGGAGTGAAAAAGAGGGATTAAGAGAGGGAAGGGTGGGGAATCTCTCCCCTAGGGTTTCTCACCCAAAAAATGTTGGAATCACTCCACTAAACTAAGCTTTGGACTCTCAAATGGCAATTTTTTCATTGATTGATTCATTTCCTCCAAATGAAGGAAATGGGGCCCTATATATAGGAAACCCACATTTTACAATAAGACCCTGACAAAAGACTCATTGACAAATAACCGAAGGGGTAGGGGAGCTCATTGGGCCAAGCCCGAAGAAATGGGCCCAATTAGCACATTACACACTCTAATGGCACTCAAACATAGGAAAATAAATGCAAGACCTAGGGACATGACTCAAATAAAATGCAAATTACATCAAATGACTCAAGTAAAATTACATAGGACTCAAAATTAAATGACTAAACTATGCCGGATGCAACCGGGGCGAGGAGACGAGCTGTGAAGGTGGGCATGGGAGGTGATGTCCCCATCAGTTTATCATGCACTCCAATAGCAGACAGGTCATCTATTTTCATTAGCCTACATTCACGCATGAGATGACCTATTTTATGACAATAAAAGCATTGGGGCCTTTTGGTTTGAACAGAAGAGGGTTTCTTCATATTAGAATTCCTAGCATGAATTCTATCAGATTTCAATTCATCCTTCTTCATGATAAAACAATCAACCATCTCATGGCCAAACTTTCCACAGTAAAAGCATTCAATGTTCTTAACAATAGATTTGTTGGTCTGAACTTTCTTAGCATGCTGATTGTTATCATTCTTTTTCAATATTTTCCTTTTCTATTTTGTTTTGTTATTTTCTTGAGCAGCAGCTTGTTTAGGGGATGAGGTGGAAGTGCTAGCTATGTCTAAGCTACGCACAAAAGGTGTATGTAGCTGGTTTCTAGGAATTTCCTTAACATCAGAACTACAACTTATCCCCCTTCTTGAATTATCATCCTCTCCTTTCATGACAACTTTCATTTTTGCTTTATTTTTAGCGGACTCGGATGCTAAGTTTTCCAGATCATGAATTTTGTCTTCCAAAGAAGCAATGTGAAGTTCATAACTGGCTATCTCTTGTTCACTGCAATTAACACATTCGCTTAGAACTTTGTTTGCAGTTTTATACTTCTCAATTTCTTGTTCCAGATTATTCAAAATTTGTGATTCTTCATCACGGACAGGTTTCCTTTTTCTATGGTGAGAAGTTTTTCAGACAAACCAGTGTTTAACCACTTTAATTTTTCAACTTCAGCTTTCAGTTCAGTGTTTTCTTTGGTCAGCTTCTTAACTTCTTCATCACATTTTTCATTACTGGACATCAACTCCAGTTTCTTAGTTTGTTCCTCTTTTCTTTCTTCTACTTTAATTTGCTCATCAAGCAAATTTTTGTGATCCTCTTTGAATGAGGCAATTTGTTTATTCAACCATTCATTTTCACTGTAGAGTTCCTCATTACGTTCTCGCAGAACCGAGCATTTGTTGCAGCTTGACTCTACAGAGGAAATATGTACAGCTTCCTTTTGAAATTTTGTTTTAACAGAATCACATTCATTGCATAAATTTTCACTTATTTTCAGACTTTCTTTTAGGTTGGCGTTTTCACATTTCAACTTTCTAATTTCATGCAACATGGCCTTTTTCATCTCTTTCATTTCACGTTTATACGATCTATAACTGTCAAGCATGTTATCGTGCATCTCAATCAGTTCATCCAATGAATTTTGTTCTGGTTCAGAGTTTACCTTTGATGACGAGTCATCAGACTAATCACTGCTTTGATCCTTTGTCATAAGGCACTTATCGTTCTCTTCACCATATCTGAGGATCAGCTCATCCATCAACTCCTTTGCATTCCTGCACTTAGTCACACATGAGAGCACATCAGAATTTATCGCCCCTTTCAACATCTCCAGGGCTTTTCTATTTTCAGCACTCATCAACTCATGACTAATATTCCAGTCTGACTTATTTACTAGAATGTCATAAGGTCCATGCTCAATTAGAATCAGCAAATTCGAATCCACATAATTCATGTAATCACTAAATTCTCTATGCCAGTCAGAGAAACACAATCCATCGAACATTGGAACTTCAGGCACAGAATCCATGACAATTAAACGAGATGCTAGACAATCTACACAATCAATCAAGGCACCGAAAATAGCAGGATCCACTACAGATCGTTGGATCTGATTAATCAGTGACCCGCTCTGATACCAATTGTTGGGACCGATGCGATGGATTCAGAGGGGGGTGAACCTTTAAAACTTCGCCCAATTAGAACTTAAGGGAATCAGAGATGCAGAATTAAAACAAACTAAGTTTTATCAAGTCTGAAACACTGGTGTGTTTAATCAAACATAGAACGTGCAATCAAATTTCTACTGAACTGAAGAAACAGATCGGCCTAAGCATGCATCTAGCGAAACACAATAGACGATCAAACCACTGAACAGAAGATTTTTAAGGTGGTTCGATCCTCCAGACCTACGTCCACCCCACACTCAAACCCGAGTGTGGATTCCGCTACCAAACAGCTTGAAAATCGCTGGGCAACACAGCTTGCCTACAAACCGATGACTAACAGCTTGACCGCTGGGCATTACAGCTTTGCCAACCGCTGGGGACTACAGCTTAACCCGTCCAGAGGAATCCTCCTCTGCCCACTGAGCAACACAGCTTGCTGTCCGAGGTATCCACCTCGCCCGCTGAGCAATACAGATTAGCTCTACTGACAAACAGCTTGAAACAGAGGTAAAAGAAAAACAAAATACGGAAAGAACACAGCAACAGAAAGCTGTATACGGTAAAGCACAAAACAGCTCTCAAAAGCGCTCTCTCCCTTTCTTTCTTCCTCTTCTTCTCTCTTTCTCTTTCGAACACTCTCCTCCTCTGCTCTTCTTCTTTTTTCTTCTCTCTGGATCGTGCAGGCTCTCTCGCTCTCTGCTTCTGCTCTTTCAGATGGGCTCCCCAACTTCGATCACTCTGCTCATGATCTCCACACATTTCACTCGAAGGAGACGCTTCCTTTTTATAGCAGCAGCAGGTAGGTGGGTGTGTGTCTTCCACGAATTCCCGCCCTAGCA
Organism: Amorphophallus konjac; assembly: GCA_022559845.1. Taxonomy (NCBI): domain Eukaryota; kingdom Viridiplantae; phylum Streptophyta; class Magnoliopsida; order Alismatales; family Araceae; genus Amorphophallus; species Amorphophallus konjac. The sequence goes on from CM040122.1 coordinate 270,231,129, forward strand.
CCTGGACCGCGTGGTAGCATTTCAGCCTGCTGGATTACACGTGTCACGATCCTGAGCCATCTTCATTCTTGGATCACGTGTCCTTATTAATCTCCTCGAGCAGCAGTCCTGTCAGAACAAACTTGTTATCAGTGTGAATTAATCTGAAAGGAAAGAAAGGATGCATCGAGTAAGTTTGATATTTGAACTGAGCCTGTACAGACTTGATGCACAAAATGCAGTGTGCATATAAGAAATTATGTACAACAAGAATGAATGCACGGACATGTCATCCACGAGTGTACAGACTTTGAATGCATGTAATGCATTTTGCATATGGAGAAGTATGCACATTGAAAGTGAATGTACAGACATGCCATCAACGAGTGTACCGACTTTGCGTGCAATGTACAAATGGTGTACAAACTTTCTGTGCCTAACGCTTAAGTCTGAATGCATCATGTATAGACTTGCTAAGACATCAAGGCAGTCGTGTGCAGACTTAGTGTATGTGCGAGACAATTCAATGCAGTATGCATATAGTAAAGTATGCACAATGAAGGTGAATGCACAGGCATGCCATCAAGGAGTGTATGGACTTTGCGTGCATTCGACAACGATGTATAGACTTGCTGGTGTGATGATGCATGAACTTGAACACTCATACCAGCAGCGGTATGCACACATGCACAATGAACATGGATTGCACTGACTAAGCCATGAGCTGAGCTAACAGATGTATAGACTTGCTCAGTTATCAGCGAATGGATGTATAGACTTTCTGTGCCTACGACAAGACGATGTACAGATTTTGTGTATGCGTGAAGCACAACGATGCAAGAATGTATAAACTTGCTAAGTCATCAGGGCACCCATGTGCAGACTTAGTATTCATGCACGGACATTAGGTGTGCAACAAAATGTATAGACTTTGAATGCCGGGTGAAGAATGTACAGACTTTGCATGCATGCGACAAGACGATGAACAGACTTGCTGATGAAATGATGCATGGACTTAAACATTCATACCAGCAACGGTTGTACAAACCTACGAAGCAGTGCACGGACTATATATATGCATGACTTAAGATGATGCACTGAGTATGTTGAGAGTAGTAACATGGGATGCACGAACATAGATGCACTGATCAACATCATACTTAAGTGGTGACTCATTGATTTGCCATCTTATGTGGTGACTCCTTGAGTTGCCATCATCAAAATAACAACACTCTATCATCAAAGCACAAGGGGCACAACAAGTTGGGGATTGGGATCCATGAGGGGAACCGAAGAGGATGGATCGGGTCGATACATGGCTCCACTACGGGTGGACATGCAAGGGAGGGAAAAGACTTGATGGATTGTTGACTCAATGCAGTGGTCCTAGGACTTACTCTTGATAGAGACAAGTCTAAACTTGCTCTGATACCAATTGATGTGACACCACCTTGGGGATGATAGTCACAAGACCGATGCACCTTGGACCTTATCAAGCAAGCACAATTCGCAATTGAAACGGACTGATATCGGCGGCCACTCACCCGACACTCACCCAAGTCCCAGGGTAACTCGGTGATGCCGAGTGGAGGTTGTGAGGGCTGGGCCCTTGCTGGTAGAGGGTCAGCAAGGGCAAGGGTTTTCCCAAGGGTATGGAGGCCCAATTCAATGGAGCCGACGTTGTGCCGAGGGCACGAGTTACACACTCTCTCCGACGGTGATCTCTTGAAGCAGAGAAGCTTGCGGATCGAACACTCACTCTCACGGGCCAGTGAAGCTATGAACTAATATTGAAAGAACAAGCACTGGGGGAAGCAAGGGTTGGAACACTTACTCGATCGGTTTGAAGAAACCGGTCCCGCTCGGAGACGTGGGTGAGCGGGGAAGCGTGGGTTCCCCTCACGCTGCCCTGGTGTAGCTTGAACCTATTTAAAGGATTACAACACTACTCCCCATGCAAGGGGGGGGGGGTCGAGGGGAGGAAAAGTCACATATACATTCAAACACTACCTCCCATAGAGCAGGGCTATAAGCCAGTCGGGCGGGGAGGGGAGGATCGATCTAGGAGCTAATTGAAAGAAAGTCACCGGATCTGTCCGCCCTCTGGAACATGGGACAGGTAGTCGAAGTCGGTGCCGCTGCGGCCTATCCCGCACTCCGTTGTCGACAAAACCAGTTGGAGAACCTTCGTAGTTGACCCAGGAGGACGTCCAATGTTTGAGAAAATTTTTGGACGATGACGTTAGACGGGGCAGGGTCGTGAGCAGGGCCTCTGTTCTCTGATTCTGACTGCTACGGTACCACTATAGCAGAAAGAAGAAGTCACCACGGGCACTGCTGAGATCTGATTCAGGCGGGGCCAGAGTTGCTGGATTCTATGACGAGTCCTATTTGAACAGAGATCTACGGGGACACCAGAGGAGGTCGGAGTAGATAGAAACAGCCCAAACAATGATCAGGGGTATGTTCAGTCCCAGAGTAGACAGAACAGCGCAGCCGGGGGAGAAAAATGAGAACTCATAGCTCCGGATGCCGAATGGGGTGCCGCTTCTTGATTCAGGAAGTAGACTCGTCGTAGAAGATCTCGGCCAAGACCCGCTTCCAGCTCTTCAAGATGATGGCCGTGGGAGCCTCTGCAAACCGCTTTAGGTTGGTAGTCTGGAAGAAGGCGCATAGTCTGGGGAGATCAGATCCTCTGGGCAGCCACGAGCTCAGAATATAAAGAGACCACTGCCGTTGTAAAGAGGACGGAGAGATGCTTCCAACGATACAACTTGGGTTTCTAGGGACGCCGGGATTATGTCGTGGCTGAATCTGCAAGATGCTGGTACTCTGCTGCCTGCGAACTGAGAAGTGCAGGTTGGAGATGGGAGGTGGGAGATGAGGTAAATGGGAAGGGAAAGGGGGTGGATGGGTGTGGAGGCAACCCTTGGGTGTTGGGGGGTATGGAAGGGGGCAAACCAAGGTGAGGGAGGGGGAGAATGGGGGTAGGGAGGTGGTCTAGCAGGTGGTGAGAGAGTGAGCTACAAATTTGGGACTAGGAGGGAGGGGAAGAGGGATGATGGTTTCCCTATTTGGGGTAGTCTAGGGCTTGTGGGAGGAGAGAGTGGAGGGGTAAATATTCAAACTTATCTTGGGAGATGAAAGATTGCATGGGGAAGAGGGAGGATTATGTTGGGGAGAGTGGGATTGTGTTGGGAAGAACAATATTCTCCTAGGGAGGGGAGATATTTGGTGGGATTTGGTGGGAGGGGAATGATGGCACCTAGGGGAGTGGAAAAGTAGTGGAGGTGGAAGCTTGGGTGGAGGATGAGGTGGAGGAGAGAGGTGGGATTTGAATTTGGGGAAGGGGGAAATAGAAAGAGATGGGTGGGTGGGATTCTCTCCCTAGGGATTCTCACCCCACTAATGGATTCTCTCCACAAGAAATTTAAATTTTGAACTCACAAAATGGCAACTTTCTTTAACATAAAATGGGGGGAATGGGGTCCTATATATAGGCAACCCACATTTTACAATAAGTCCCCGACTCTTGATACAATGACAAATAATCAAGGGGGTAGGGGGCGCCCTTGGGCCTAGCCCAATGAATTGGGCCCATTAACCAACTAACCAACCTAATAACACTCAAACTTAGGTAAATAAATCAAAGACCTAGGGAAATGACTCAAATAAAAGGGAAAATACATCAAATGACTCAAATAGAAAGCTAAAAATGGATAATTGGGCCCACATAGAGTGATGCCCGAGCTCACACAACTTCGGAGTGTGACGACGACCCGAGCCAGAGAGAGTCGTAGGTGATGCCTCCATCAGTTGGCATAATCAGGGAAAGAAATTTCAGTCTGGATTTGTTAATTTCCCTGTTAACAAAAATGTTTTTGAAAGAAATAACTTTAGTTCTAAGGGAAAGCACATTAGGTGCTTTGAATGTGGAAAGCATAGCCATACAGTCAAGGACTACTGGCATGCTCAGGGAAATAAATTGAATTCTAAATCTGTAAAATTCCATGTTCTCTATGCTGCTGCTAGAAATAATTTGATTAATAAAAGGAAAAACTCTTCATGCTTTGAATGTGGAAAGCCAGGCCACAGAGTTGCTGATTGTTGGCTGGCTGGTTTTAGTAAACAGAATTTTCATTCTGCTAATGAATTTCATGATTATAGTAATGTGCATTAAAAGAGTTTTAAAACTGCTGGATCATGCCATTACTGTGGATAGTCAGGGCATTCTATGTATAACTGTCATCTCATGTGTTTTGATGATAAACAAGCTGAAAAACTATTGAGAACACCTGCCAATGGTATCACTGTTATTTCAGGACCCAAGATGTCTTGGGTACCTGTTTGTGCAAAATGAATTGTGTCTTCTAGATGTGCCTTGGATTGAAGAATATTTTGGGGGTAATAAACCAAGGCACTTAATAATGAAAACCCCAATTCTGCATTTACCAGGTCTGTCATGTTAACTCTGCTCAATTTCTGTCATTCAAGTTTTTCTGTCTTGGATTACTGCATTGCTTGTTCAAGTTTTTTTTTACATATACATTCATCATCTGCATTGTCAAATTTGAACTCTATGAATTCTGCTCATCTGAAATTTATGTCCTCTAATTTTGAATTATCTGAAAATATCTAAATTTCACATGATTTGTGTTTTGATGTTTGTCCTAATTTGTATTGTATTCTTTAAAAATTTGATGCATATAGGACTGCATTGGCAATGCATTGTCATGCATGACCACTATGGTATATCAAATGGTAAGATACTAAAGTGCAGATGAAATATGTCTGGAGGTTTTTACTATGTGTGAGGTGGTCTTTTAGACCAAGTCCTCTACCTAGTACCATGGGTCATGTTGCATATAGGACAGTCTGAATGATCATGAACATGAATTATAAAATCATATGTTTAGTCTTCATTGCATAGATGGCATATAGTCAGGGGGAGTGTGGTTGTCCCTGCATCATGTTTATGACACTCGTGTCAATGCATTGTTCTTAAAAGAAGTCACTGCATATGCATGCATATAGTTAATTGCATTGCACTTATTTTGGAAAATTCAAAAAGAGGTGATTTTATGCAAATAAACAAGGGGATCATTGAAATTCTTCAGTTCTGTCACTGGTTGAATTCTCACTATCTATTCATTTGATTCATCTCGCCATATCTACATGCCAGTGACTCACATCATCAAATAATTCGTGTTAGTTGATTGATTCTCATCTGAATTTATATTTCTCTTGAATTCATACTTCTCTTGAATATGAGATTTCTAATTATTACTCCTCAATCTACTGAAGGAGAGCTTCATTTGGTCTGATTGAATCCCATACTTTGTTATTAGCTTCTGAACTTCTGTTCAAGCTCAATCTCAACTTCATATCTTCTTATGTATAACTTGAAATGTCTGTCAGTTTACTGCTCTCCAACTAAGCTTCCTGAAAATCTGCCTGATTCACTTTGATTAACTCTATAACAAGTATGAGTTTTGAAATCATCATTTTCTATTCATGCTTGTTTACATTTTTTATGTTTGTTGCTGCTTATTCAATAACTGAACTGAGATTTGAAGTAAACCTTCAGTTTGAATACTGCTTCATAAATGTTAAAACATCTTTAATGTGGAATCTTCCATTATACAGGTTTAAGAATATTTGTTGATTTGGAATTGGTTTAAGTCTAATGTAATCTTAAGTTTGAGCTCAAAGAACTTGAAAATATCCGATTCAATTTTTTAATAAACCTTAACTGTTTGGCTTATATAAGTTCAAGTAAGACTTCCTAAAATCTGAAAAGTTGAAGTCCTGATTTACTTTGGTTGAGATGCATGGTGTAAGTATTATTCTTAAACATTAGATTTGTCTGAAGCTGTCCTAAAAGAAATATTATGGACAGAGCAATGACTGTGGTTACTGAGAAACTTGTCCAAAGGACTGTGTCATGAAGTACCATAGGTAACTCTGCTTAAAAATCATTGAAAATAATGTGAAAATATGGCAGAGCAATGGCATGGCTGTACCAAGTAACTGGGGATTCTTGCCTCTAATCAAGGTGTCTTCTCATGCCAAAGATACTTCTAATGCTACCTCTGTTCTCCAAACAGAGATGCAATATGGTTATCACAGTGAGTAACTGGGTCACTTCACCTAAGACGTGTTGTGCCTCATGTAAAAAAAGTGTTGATTAAATCAAAATTACTCATTGAAAAACAAATTGATGCTCAATAAGAAAAATTAGAAAATATGTGCATCAGAAAATTTTTGCAAGAAAAGTTAAATTTCAGATGCTTTCACGAGTGTTTATTCTCAATACTACCTTATGTAATTCTTAAAGAAGTCATGGAAAGTAAACTGAGTAAGATAGAAGAAGGTTGAACTAGAAGTGTTATATGAGCATTTGGTTCATTTTTATTAAAAATTTATTTCAGATATGAGTATGGTTTCTTTTTGAAAAACTCTGTTTACATCATTCTTAAACCATATCTGTCAATCAAAGGATTCATAAGCTTTTATATTGGAAGACTCTAAAACCTAAATTTTGATTTATGAAGTTGGTAACTTACTGAAAAATTCTGTATCTCAGGGTCTTTGAAAATTCAATAATTCATTTGCTCAATTATTGATCTCTGTTACTATCATTGGTCTTTTCAACTGATATCAAAAATTGTTCCTGAAATATATGTGCTTTGATTGATCTCTGCACATCAGCCTGATTCTTTTTCACTAGATTCCACTACCATATTTCTTTTGGCTAGCAAATCCTGATGGTTCTGTAGACCTTTCATCTGTAGACCATACAAATATGAGGATCCACTATCATTATTACCTTTTTCACTTGCAGCCTTCTGAACTTCAAAATTCTTATTGTTGAATATTTTAGATTGATTCATTGGCTAACTAGAGTTCATCCCTGTAGGTTCACTCTGTGCATTGACATCATAGGCTATACGAGGTCTTCAAACATTTTCTTGTCATTGCTCATCATAGAGGAAGAATTGTCTGGTTTGTCTAAGGGGGAGAATATGCAAAGGGGGAGAGTGTGCATCTTTGATGTCAGGTCATGCACCGGTTCCAAGTCTGATCACTACACTTCCATTCTCATAGCTGGTCTGCATTTTATTTGAAAAGCATAAAGGAAGAACAGTGTGCCACATTGTCTGCATCTGTGATTTAATAAAAGTACTCCACTTTATGTCATGTCAAAGGGAGAGTATTTGTAGAGTCATATAGTTCCATTTGTTGCATATGCATGTCTGCATAAGGTGTCAATTATGGTTGCATTCATCTCTCGCATCCAATATTTCTTGTTACATATGGATCTCTGCATTACTCAACGGGGAGATTTACTTCATTAATATGTGTGACATAAATAAAAAGGGGGAGTTTTGGTTGCATAAGGGAAGCATTAGTTTAATTGTTTTCTCTTTTTCATGAAGTCAAAGGGGGAGAATTCATGAAACTCATAGTGTTGCCATCATCAAAAAGGGAGAGATTGTTGGATTTCTGTGTTTTGATGATGACAAACACTATGACTTGTAATGCATGATGTCATATGTGGTTGTCTGCATGTCTGTGCATGTATGTGGATGTCTTTGTGCATGTTTATGGATGTCTTTGTACAAGTCTTGCATAAAGTCTTGTACAATTGTTCATATAAGTCAATGCATCACAGGTCAACCACAAGTCAACGCTAAGATAGTATTGTGCATATAAAGTTAACATGTCTGCATAAAGTTTGTGCACATGACTGTTTACTGAATAACCTGTGTGCATGGCATTTGGTCAAACACTTGGTGTGCATTTCATAGTTAGTGCATTTTATAGTCAGTGCATTCCAAAGTCTATGGAGGTTTAGATTTCATGCATCTTAGGTCGATGCTAGTTTTTGCTTGCATGCATCTAAGGTTGTTGCATGTTTGCGTTAGGCCAAACTGAGGTCGATCTTAGTCGGTGTTAGTATGCAGAACCTTGCATCTAAGGTCTGTGCTAGTTGCTGTGTCCTTCGCATGTAGTCCATGCTACTTGGCATTGTCTCATGCATCAGAGTCTACGTTAGCTTGCATAGAGTCTGTGTTAGCATGTTATGTCCTGCATGTCAGGTCAGTGTTAGCATGAATAGTAATGCATTAGAAGTCAATGTTAGTTGAGCATCATGCATAAACTAAGTCGATGCTAGTCTGCATAGAGTCTGTGTTAGCATGTCAAAGAGTCTGCGTCTGTTGGCATCCAAGTCAGTGTTACGATAAACGAACAGTGTGCACGTTACTGTTCATGCATATAGACAAGTCTGTGCATATCTCATCTTGAGTATACAATGCGTCTGTGCTACGTTGAGTATGTCTGCATCCAAGTCAGTGCTAGCTGCATTACTTGTTCACCCAAGGTTGATGCTAGTTTTTCTTTAAGCACACTAGGGTCGATGCTAGCTTTCTGAGGTCGGTGCACATTGTCCATAATATATTTGAAAGTTGGTGCATGTTTTCTATAATGCATTCACAAGTCGGTGCATGATTACCGTAGGTAGATGTAGGTCTGTGTACTAAGGTCGGTGCACATGTGTTTAGCATAATTGCCCTTGTGCGGTACAAGGTTTGTGCACACTCTTGTGCTATACAAGGTCTGTGTAGTGTGGTGATTAAAGTCGGTGCACATTTGGTGTTAGCCTTGTTAGCGTCGGTGCAAATTTTGTGTCAGCCATATTGGAGTCCGTGCATGTGTAGCATGGTCGGTGCAACTCTTTGATAGTCAGAACATAATGTCGATGCATACTTACCTTAGGCATGCTACAAGTCTGAGCACATTTGCATTGACACCATGAAGTCTATACTAGGCCAATGTTTCACGCATGTAAAGTTAGTGCTAGCATACATATGGCCTATGCATTCAAGTCAATGAGAGTACATGAGTCTCACATATTAAGCATCAATGGCCTGTGACTCCTTGTCTTCATGGTTTCATTTACATTATAATCACCCTTATAAACCATCAAATATATTGTCATTATTATAGTTTTTCTTGACTATCAGGTGTTTGATTAAAAATCCTTTATATGATAACAAGGACTTATGAATTGAACCAGGATCGAACAATTCAAGCCCAGGAAGCAGTAAAGCCCAGTGTTTTGATACAGTCACGTGTACTATGATTAGTGACTGACATGTGATCCGAGGGAAGGCGCATAGCAGAGGATTCTGCCACGTGGAAAGCAAAAGCTCAGTGATGCTAACACATGGATAGGTTTGGATCAGATCTGGCTTGAAAATTGAGCGGGAAATGTGGCGACCACGTGCCTATGTCTTGGAGCCTATAAAAGGGGGCATATCACCCTTGTCAAAAAAGACTAAGCGAGATAGTCTGAAAGAGACGGTATATACGAAGAAGAAGAGAATTCAGAGAGCAGCAGGAATAAAGAGAAAAAGAAGAGTGTGATCGCGAGATCGAGAGGAGAAAAGGGAGCCAGAGTGAAGAAGGAAGAAGAAGAAGAGAATGCAGCATCAAGATTGAAGGAGAAGGAAGATCAGTAGCTTCTGTATCAGATCCAAGCTACACTGCTCCTGAGCGAGCTACATTATCATGCTTCATTTCCAGTTTTCCGTTGCTGTGGTTTTGCTTCATATTTTCCATTTGTTCTTTTCGTTTATCTTTACACTTCAAGCTATTAGACAGCGGGGGCAGAAGCTGTAAGGCCCAGCCAACACTACCAAAAAAAGCGGGAGTTCAGACGGAATTTTTAGACGGAAACTAGTCCGTCTGAATATCCGTCATAAATTACGACAATCTTCTGTATTTCAGACGAATTAGAATCCATCGGAATATCTGTCATAATTTCAGATGGCTGTTCCGACGGAAATTAATCCGTCTGAAATACAGACTACATTTCCGACGGAAAATAATTCCGTCTGAATCCGTCGGAAATTTCCCCCAAATGACCCGATACGGAACCCTCTCCCTCCCACTCAGTCACACTCTCACTCTCTCTTTCCACTCTCTCCCTACCGACGAGACCCCATCAGAGCTCACCTTTGTCGCCGTCCCCGCTGGAGTCGTGGTAGCTCGTCGTCCCCGTCGGGCGCCCCTCCTCCCCCATTCCGGTGGCGTCCTTGCCGTTGCCGCCTGAGCTCGTCGTCGCCACCAGTACATCACCGTCATCGTGGGTACATCACCGTCCTGGACACGGTCTTCGCCATCGCCACCCTCGCCGGTCCTCGCCGTCCCTCGCCATCTTCTCTGATCCGGTAAGCCCCCTCCCTCTCCCTCTCCCTCTCCCCATTCCCCACCGGTGCCATTGTCTTTTTGTTTTTGTTTTTGGAGGTTGGGAATCATCCGAGAGGGGTTCCGGTGGGTTGGGGGGCAGGGGAGGTTGGACTGGGAGGGACGGGCCAGCAGGGGGGAAGGGGGAGGTCGTCGACGGTGGGAGGGGAGGGGGGTTTCAGGGACGGTGAGGGGGGGGGGAGGATAAATCAGATCGGTGGGAGGGGAGGGGGGGTTTCAGGGACGGTGGGGGGGGGGGGGGGGGGAGAGCTCGTCGGTGGGAGGGGGTTCAGGGAGGGTGGGGGGGGATGTCGGAGATGGGAGGGGGGTTCAGGGAGGTCGGAGGGGAGGGGGAGCTCGGAGGTGGGAGGGGGGTTCACAGAGGGTGGGGGGGAGGGGGGGTCGCCAGTGGGAGGGGGGCTTCAGGGATGTCGTCAGAGGGTCCGGGGGTGGGGGGGTAGGGGGGTTCAGGGATGTCGTCAGAGGGTCCGGGGGTGGGGGGCACGGGGGGTCGCCGGTTGGAGGGGGGGTTCAAGGATGTCGTCAGAGGGTCCGGGGGTGGGGGGGAGCAGCAAGAGGTGGTCGCTGGGGGGGGTGCGGTGGGTGGTGGGGAGGGGAGAGAGGGAGGTGCCAGTAGGAGGGGGGCTCCGGTGGGGGGGAGGGGCCAGTAGGAGGTCTGGGAGGGATTAATTAATTATTTTTTATTTTATTTAATATATTTTGTATTCATTGAAGGATAATCGATCGAGAGGAAGGGAATGAGAGATTCGAAGATTCTTTTACAAATAAACAGTAAGTAAAATTTTAATTTCAGACAGATATGTGCTGTTTCATTTTTTTTAATTTATGTAATCTTATTTAGATTTATTGGTAGGATGTCTTATTTTTTTTGGATGAATACTTTTTTTAAAGCAAAACATCCCTTGTGGATTTAAAATAACCAGTTGTTCTTCAGTAGAGACTCCTCATCACACCAATCTCCATTATCAGTTTTGATTTTATCAATGGTCATTCTAGCTCTCCTTTGTTTCACTTGAAGATGATAGAACTTTGTGTTTCGGTCCCCTAACTACAGCCAGTTAGCTTTGGCTTTCTGCCCCTAGAAAATTTCTTCAAGGTGAAGGCATCTTCTAAGTGCAGCTTGTGCAATTTGGAGAGATACCCTGTTTCCTTCATTAGGATCTTCATCAAAATCTTTTTCAGCCCGCTTCACCTCATCCTCTGCAGTAGCTTTCTTATCAAAAATGTTGCCAAAATTTTCCTTATTCCACTGCTTTATCACAAATTTGATAGCCTTCAGTTTGTGCTGGAGGACTAAAAAAGGATTGTAGTGGTCGAGAGAAGCAGCATCGCAGGCCTTCCTCACTGTTGTTTTAAATTTACCATCCTCCAGCCACATGTGCTGGAAAACAAATCTGCTAGGCTTGGACTTTGGATGAGGTTGATGGATAAGAAGTGGGGAATGATCAGAGGGTTCTCCCATCAAGTGCTTAACAGTAAGGACATGGGTTTTTTCAGCCCAACAATCATTAAACAATACTCTGTCCAGCCTCGCCTTAATGTTCCTGACCCCAATCTGATTATTAGACTAAGTGAAAGAGTTGCCCACATAACCAGCATCCATAAGACCTGTGAGAGCAACGAAGCCCTAGAGGTCAGTCATGGAATTGATATAGCCCATAGTGCCCCCCTTCTTCTCCTCGGGAGATAAAACAACATTAAAGTCACCCCCCTTCTTCTGGTCAACTAGATATCCTAGGAATCAAACACTTTGTAAATTACTCAGGAGACTTTATACATCCTGACTTTGACATATTTGTATAAGTTGCACACACAAGATTAGATTGCTATTTTATTAGTCATAATTAGACATCATCCAAATACTGAACTCAACACATTGGTGTAGTTCTAAATAACCCCCCTCCCCCTCCCCTGGGGCTTGTTCTTTATAAGAGAACCCACCCACCCCATTTGAACCTTGTCTTATGATGATAAGAAGATATAGAGAAATGGAGTGACCACATATCTTAAGTAGTACATATATACAAAGATGTGGATAAATATAAAGAAATCAGAATTCTCTATAGCAATAGGTAAATACCCAAAAAATTTGTTTTGTGATTTAAAACTTTGTGGATTTTAATTGCATGTAAATATATTTTTAAATCTGATTTTAATAGAAATTTGATGTTAATTTGACTCAAAAATGTAGATTATTTAGCTTCGATGTTCTTCATTTGAAAAATTTTATAATTCCGGTGTTATTTAATTTGATATATGCATAATGATAATTGCGTTGTTATTTGATTTTTTATTATATAAATGCATGTGGTATTCCCTGTGAGCTGAGGTGCGTGTGTGCGACCTAACATTACACGCACCTCAGGAGAGCGCGTTAAAACTGTGTCAATGTGCCTTCCCGTTCAAGACTTTGGGATTGATGTGTATGTTCTCATTTGTTTATGAGAATGTATATATCTACCTCAAAGTCTTGAATTGTCCCGTTTGGACAGTCTGTGAATGTTTGATCGCACTTAGGCAGTCATTTACTATATGTGTTTGTATGGTTTGTTGAGAATTTCGGTTACGTCTCCTCACTCTTCTCTGATATACCATTATTGATTTTGAGTGTTTACTTAACCACTTACTTGTAAGTGTTTAAGAAAATTTCAAAATCAATAAATATTTTTGGTATATCGGAGAAGTGTGGGGAGATGATGCCGAAATTTTCAGCAAATCGTGCAGCACATATAGTAAGTGATTGTGCGATCAAACCTTCATGGATGGGTTAAAAAGTGATAATCTAATTAATATTCCTCTTCCAACTGCAAATGGTCTATGATGAACGATGTGAGGAAAGGGTCGGGTGTAATATCATAAGTAATGATTTAAAAGTTAGGATGTGTATTGTCATTTATTGGGTGCAGGCAAAATGTCGACAGATCATTCATGGATGTATCGTAGAATAGTTGACCGGGTGGTGTCAGATGACTTTAAGCTTGGGGTTGAGAGTTTCATTCAATTTGCATTGGGGAATCCAAATGCAGCAATAGATCGCGATGGTCACACTCGATGCCCTTGTTCAAGTTGTAGAAACTTGAGGTGGTGTTCAACATGGGATGTGCAACATCATTTGTACACGAAAGGGTTTGTGGATGGTTATACGAATTGGACGTGTCATGGTGAGCAATTCTTGAGGTATGAGCCTGACAATATTGCAGGCACAAGTGGGTACATGGATATGGTTGTAGATGCTGCTGGTCCTAGTTTTAATGTTCATGAGGAAGCGCCGAATAAGACAGCCGGAAGATTTTATGAACTACTTAGGGATGCTGATGAGCCGCTGTGGGATGGTTGTGAAAAGCACACTCGATTGTCTGCAGTGTCACAGTTGTTGAACTTGAAATCTGAATTTCACATCAGTGAGACTTGTTTTGACCGTCTCCTCCTCTTGATCAAGAGTATGTTCCCTCGAGACGAGAAGTTGCCAGAAACTTTTTACCGTGCAAAAAAGATGGTCAATGACTTAGGACTTGGATATGTGAAAATAGATGCATGTCCGAATCATTGTATGTTATATTACAAAGATGATGCAGATAAGATACCATGTTCTATTTGTGGCCATGACAGATTCAAACCTAAGGGGGGGGCAATTCAAAGGTAAAAGATGTACCTTACAAGGCGTTGCGATACTTCCCTCTTGTGCCTAGGCTCTAGCGGCTGTATATGTCCTCAAAGACGGCTCGACATATGACATGGCACACCGAAAGAGTACGTCGTGCCGATGATATAATCAATCATCCTGCCGATGGTGAAGCTTGGACTCACTTTAGTCGTACTCATCTTATCTTTTCAAGGGAGTCACGTAATGTTCGATTGGGTTTATGCACAGATGGTTTTAATCCATTCGGTTGTTCAGTGGCATCTTATTCTTGTTGGCCAGTGTTCATGACACCATACAACCTTCCGCCGCACATGTGCATGAAGCGAGAAAATCTGTTTTTGTCCTTAGTAATTCCTGGTCCAAAAGGTCTCGAAAAAAATTTGGACATATATCTCAGGCCGTTGATTGATGAGCTCAAATTTTTATGGACTGATGGAGTTGTTACTTATGATGCATATAGGAAGCAAAATTTTATTATGAAGGCTGCACTGATCTGGATAATAAGTGACTTCCCTGTATATGGAATGCTATCTGGTTGGAGCACACATGGGAGGTTAGAATGTCCTTACTGTATGGAAGATACCAAATCATTTGTATTGAAACATGGTGGGAAAGCCTTGCTGGTTTGATTGCCATCGGCGGTTGCTACCAAGTGACCATCCTTTTCGAAGGCAAAAAGACTCGTTTAAAAAAAATACTGTTGAAATGGATGAAGCTAACTTACAACGGGTGTCGGGTCTACATATGGCGTCACGGGTGCACAATTTACCAGATGTAGTTCAATTGTCTGGTAGCACACGACAACTCCCTAGTTTTGGAAAGGATCACAACTGGAACAAGAAAAGTATTTTTTGGGAATTACCTTATTGGTCAACTCTTCTTGTACGACACAATCTGGATGTCATGCATACCGAGAAGAATTTTTTTGATAATGTGTTCAATACGATCATGAATGTTAAAGGGAAAATAAAGGACAACGTCAAAGCACATATGGATTTAAATATACTTTGTAAACGTCCAGAACTGGAACTACAGAACGTAAATGGCAAAACTGTGCAGCCTAAAGCAACTTACGTGCTTCATGATACACAGATCAAGGAAGTATGCCAGTGGTTGAAACAGTTGAGATTCCCAGATGGATATGCATCCAACATAGCCCGTTGTGTGAATGTTAATGAGGGGAAAATATATGGTATGAAAAGTCACGATTATCATGTGTTCATGGAGAGGCTACTGCCCATTGCATTTCGTGATTTGTTGCCAAAGCAGATATGGGGAGCACTAGCTGAGATGAGTCAATTTTTCAAGATTTTATGTGCATCTGAACTCAGACTTCGGGATGCACAAACTATCAAAGAAAAAGTTATGACAACTGTTTGCAAGCTAGAGAAGATATTTCCTACAGCATTCTTTGATTCGATGGAGCACCTGGTCTTTCATTTGCCATATGAGGCTATCGTCAGAGGGCCAGTACAATTTTGATGGATGTATCCATTTGAGAGGTATGTGACAATTTTTGTTAACTTACAAGTCGTCCATAGCCGGTACATATCGTTGCCATCTGACTTATTGTTGTAGGTGCAGGCATGAATTAAAAATGAAAGTTCGCAACAAGGCACAGGTGGAGGGTTCGATTGCTGAGGCATACATTCTTAAAGAAATTTCGAACTTCTGTTCTATGTACTTTGAGCCAGAGATTCAAACTCGTCGTACTTGACCTCTACGTAATGGTGATGGGGGAGTGGATGAATGGTCCGATCGGCTCTCCATATTTAAACATTCTGGACGTGCGTTCGGACGTTGCTTGACTCGCACGCTCGAAGATAGAGAGTTGCATGCCGCTGAGATATATATTCTTTTGAATTGCCTCGAGATTGAACCTTATGTTGAGTAAGTTCTTAATTCACATTTCCAGCAAGTCCATAAGTTGTTCATCCTTCTTTTGCAGTGTTGGGACCGGTGCGATTTGATTCAGAGGGGGGTGAATGAATCTCCCCTTAAAATTTCACTCACTTCACAAATTTAAGCAAACTAAAACGCTAATCAAATCTTCTGTTGAACCAGTAAGTAAATATGTGGAGTGCACCTATGCATGCATCTAGCGCCAACCAGATAAAAGAACAAACCATGAAGACAATGAATTTTTAGGTGGTTCGGTCCTCCAGACCTACGTCCACCCCACACTCAAACCCAAGTGTGGATTACTGCTGCACAACACAGCTTACGTCCGCTGGGCCTTACAGCTTAGCCCACAACCGCTGAGCCTCACAGCTTGCTTCCGCTGGGTAATACAGCTTAGCCATCCGCTGCCTAACAGCTTGCACTGAGCCTCACAGCTTGCTGTCCAGAGAACCACCTTCTCTGCAACCGCTGAGCTTCACAGCTTGCTCCGCTGGGCAATACAGCTTAGCCATCCAGTGGAATCCTCCACTGCAAAACATCCTGATACACAGCTTGAAGAAAGGTTTAAAAAGAAAACATAAAACAGGAAACAATCAGCGACTGAAAGCTGTAAATGAAATGCAAAAAAGTAGCTCTCGCAGGAACAAGTCTGGTTTGGATCTGATCCAATTTCCAGACAGCCAGATTCTTCAATGGATGCTTCAGATTCTCTGCTCGAGCTCTCTATCTCTCTCTTTCTCTTCTTTATCTTCTGCTTCTTCTCTCTTTCTCTTCTTCACTCTTTTTCTTCTTCTGGATTGTAATATCCCGGACCTTTCGAATCCTTCTTCGTGGGTCCCGGATCTGGGTTTCGGAGCGTCCAGCTCCGTTGTGTCCGAAATTTCGTTTCGGACATCTTTCGTGTTCGGATCGGCGCGATCCGGAGTCGTTTCGGAGGCCCGGAGGCGTTCCGCGGCTTTTCCGCGTGTGTTTTCCGATTCCCGGCGTGTGTTTCGGCTTTTCCTTCGGACGCTCGCTGCGGGTTAACTGGGCCGTTCACCCGGGCACGAGTGGTACCGTTGCGATCGGTGCGTTCCGAGGATTCCAGAAATGTATTTTTCTATTTTTCGGTATTTTTCCGAAAATTCGGATTTTCTATAAAGCCCTAATTCTTTTTCTTTTTCTTTTCTCCTTTCTCTTTCTTCTTCTTCCTCTTCCTCCGTTTCTTCCCACCGTGAGCCCCCCTCTCTCTCCCTCTCTCCCATTCGGATGCGGCGAACCCCTCTCCGGCTACGGACGGCGGCGGGGCGACGGCGCGGACGCGTGGGCGACGGTGAGGCGATCTCGTGGGCGTGCGGCGAGCGTGGGAAGCGTGGGGAGTTCGTGAAGCTTCGAGCATTCTTCGTGATTCGTGATCGATCCGGCGGAGCATTCGCTCCATCGAGGTAGGGTGACGTTCCTTAGTCTCATGCCGTTCTTTTCCGTGATTTATAGGCCGCGGGGAGGCCGAGAGGGGATCATTTGAGCGTTTTTGGATTTTTCCATGATTTGGGGAGAGCTCACCCGATCTATGGATTCAATGCATGGATTCGTGTTTTGAGGGCCTAGAATCATGCTAGGGGTCCCCAGGGGTCTTCCCCTTTGTTTTCCCCCTCTCCTATGGAGGTATGGGGGCGTGGTTAGAATTTTTGGGCGTTCTTACCGTTTTCGGCCGCGGACTGAGAACGCGCTATACTCCAGTAGCGCGTTCTTGGAGGTCGCGCCGCCCCGACCGAGCGCGTTCATCGGAGAAGATGAACAGTTTGGCGGTTCATGTCGCGCTATAGGGTCCTAGCGCGATCATCCTTGTCGCGCTAGGAGGATCTAGCGCGATGGTCCCTGTCGCGCTAGGTAGACCTAGCGCGATCTTCGCTGTTGCGCTAGGGTTCCCTAGCGCGATGGTCCCTGTCGCGCTGGGTATCCCTAGCGCGATCAGGTCGTTGTTGGGTGTTCTCCTTGGGCCGTGCGTGCGTCCCGGGCACCCCGTGGAGTTCCGTGACCGTGTCTTTGGTGTCCGGAAGTCCCGTTTGCCTCGGTCAGGCGTTTGACCGTGGGCCGTGCGTCTGTTTCTTTTCCGACCGTGGTCACCGTGCGACGGGGCTGGTGTGTGGGGTGATTCCCACCTGTTGTCGGGTTCGGACGTCATTTTTCGTTGACTTGAGAGTCTACTCCTTCAGTGACCCTCCACTAGTCGTAGCCTACTAGTACGCGGGTGCTAGTCGCACCAAGGAGTGGTGTACGGGCCGACCTTTCGAGACGGTTTGTGGACCGGTTACCGTTGGGCCCCACGTCTTGCAGCCAGAGTCCGGCTGAGGGGAAAACCGGTCAGAGGGCCAGACCAGGGACGCGCGGTTTGTGTGTGCACACGTGGTTGGGGGCGGTTGGACCCACGTCGACGGGCGTGACCCCAGCTAGTCACTTGTTTGTGGTTACTTGTACGGTGTTCGCGCCTCGGGTAGGACCTACCACGTCAGGCGGTTCACCTGCGGTACGGTGTAAGACGTCAGGGGACGCTACCGGCTGTGCTTCTAGTGGGTGGTACTCCTGTCGAGTACGGAGTGTCAGACTGTCAGTCGTGTGTTTCCGACCTTCGGGTTTTACGGTTCGACCGTTGATTTCGGTCTTCTCGTACCGTGGCACGTGTGTCGGTTTGCGTGCCGTAGGGTCTAGTTCTGTAGAGTACAGGGCTTTCCTTTCCGAGGTGCTTTCCTACCGCTAGAGTAGTGGTTTCTCGTTTTTCGAGGTAGGGTTCGAGTGATCCCTACTAAGTCTTGTTCTGAGACTCATTCCCTGCATGTTTTCACCGTGTTTCAGGTGAGGCGCCACCTTCGGGGAGCGCGTCAGGAGCGCAGCGTGGTGCGGGTGCCCAGAGGTAGTGCCAGAGGTTAGAGCCGGGGGATGCCCCGTGTAGCTGTACTTTTCTTTCTTGTCACTGTACTAGTCGTGGACTACTGTTGCTGTTGTTGTTAATTTATTTCCTGCTTAATATTATAACTGTTTAATTTCTGCAATTATTTGTGATACTTGTGTAGTTTCCACACCATCCTTTTAACCCTTCCGAGTCTTCGGACTCGTGGGTGGCGGTACGAGTCTCGGGTTATCGGGCCTTCCCGGTAATCGGATTCTCGGGTCGTTACAGCTGGTATCAGAGCGCGGTTGTGGAATTACATGAGAATCATAGGTAATTGTAGTGGTCCACTAGTCCCCAGCGATGATGTACAGATGACGCTGGCATTGGGCACCGTGTGTTTATTTTGACATTGCCGTTTCCGTGTTTTTCTGTCTTGTGCTTCAGGAGCGAGTATGGCGCCGAGGAGAAGTTCTCGCTCTCAGCAGGGGCAGTCGGCTGGAGGTCAGGAGATCCAGCAGGGGGTCCAGAGGGACCAGGAGGAGCATAGCAGAGTTCCGGGAGCTACCGAGGCAGCGGATGCTGCGAGGGCTCCGGGGGCCGAGGATTTCTTCCGTGGCATGTACCATCTCATGTCTCAGCAGTTTGGCGGAGAGGCTGTTGAGGGCTCGTTTGCTAGGGGTGGGCCAGGCCGAGCAGTGAGGGACTTCATGCAGTTCCATCCACCTTACTTTAGCGGCCAGGCAGACCCTGATGCGGCTCGTGATTGGCTCAATGAGATGGAGCGGGTGTTCAGTTCTGCGAAGAGTACTGCCGAGGACAGAGTGGTGTTGGCCTATAACCAGTTGCAGGGTACGGCTCGGAGGTGGTGGTCTTCCGAGTGGAAGACGTCCTTTCAGCTTCGTCCACTTGAGCAGGTCGAGTGGGATGACTTTGTCAGTGCTTTCGAGCGTACGTACTGTCCAGATGTTGTTGCTACGCAGCGGATGCGGGAGTTTCTGGAGCTGGTGCAGGGTGACATGTCCGTGTTGCAGTATAGGGCCCGATTTGTCGAGCTGGGTCGGTATGCACCTCATATCATGGAGCATGAGAGGGTGAGGACGACGCAGTTTGTGCAGGGCTTGAGGCTGGAGCTGAGGCACCATTTGATCGCGAATGGGGCCACTGATCTAGAGACAGCGTCTCGTGTTGCGATTTCCCTGGAGATGGATATGCAGAGGACTCGAGGACCGATCAGCCAGGGGCAGTCTTTGTCAGGTCGCAGCCAGCAGTCGGCTACCCAGCAGCAGGGTTCCTTCCAGCATGCGATGAGTGGTTCAGGAGTGCCGGCACATGCAGCTTCGGTGACAGGATCTGCGTCCTTCGGCTCGAAGGTCAAGAAGTTCTTCAAGAGAGGGTTCGGCAAGAAGAAGTCCAGAGATCAGGGGCAGACTTCATCGGGCAGTGTACAGCAGCTGATTCCTTTGCAGCGTCAGGGATCAGTGGGTGGATCGCGAGGACCTTGTCCACGATGTGGTGGGACCCACCCAGGCAGGCAGTGCACGGCGCCGATCATCTGTTTTCGGTGTGACCAGCCAGGGCACATGGCGCGTGACTGTCCTCAGAGGCCGCCGCAGCAGCAGGTTCCCCAGCAGTAGCAGCAGCAGGGACAGTATCCGCCACTACCCAGGTCAGCTAGCGTGGGAGGCAGGCAGAGGGATCGTGGCCAGATCACGCACTTGACCAGGGCAGAGGCAGTGGCGTCGCAGCTCGTGGAAGGTACCGTTCAGATTTTGGGTTGTGCGGCTCGGGTTTTATTTGATTCTGGCACGTCTCATTCGTTTATTTCGGAGGATTTCGCGTCGAGCGTCGAGGAGCCGGTGACCCAGTTGTCCTGTGATTTGGCAGTGGAGTTGCCTTCGGGTGATTTTATGGTCACTCCGTATTGCTTCGACCAGGTTCCGGTGTGGATCGATGGGCGGAGTATGCCAGGCAGGTTGTATGCGTTGCAGCTTCGGGATTACGACGTGATTCTAGGCATGGATTGGCTCGAGACTCATGGAGCGGTGGTGGATTGTGGGATGAAGAGGGTCTACTTCCAGCATCCGAGCAAGAGGACCTTCTATTTCCAAGGTATCCGTTCCGCCTCTTCTCGATTCCTTATCTCTGCTATTCGAGCCCGTCGGTTGCTTGATTCCGGTTGTCGGGGTTTTCTCGCGTCTGTGGTTGTGTCTGACCGGATGGAGCCGGATGTCGAGGACATTGCGGTGGTGTGCGAGTTTCCTGATATTTTTCCTGAGGAGTTGCCTGGATCACCTCCCCAGCGGGAGATCGATTTCGTGATCGAGGTTGTACCTGGTACGGGACCTTTGGCGAAGGCTCCCTACCGTATGGCCCCCGCTGAGCTGAGGGAGTTGAGGGCGCAGTTGCAGGAACTGTTGGCCAAGGGGTATATTCGTCCGAGCTTTTCCCCTTGGGGTGCGCCCGTGTTGTTTGTGAAGAAGAAGGACGGTAGTCTGCGGTTGTGCATTGACTATCGGCAGCTGAATGACGTGACCATTAAGAACAAGTATCCGTTGCCGCGGATTGATGATTTGTTCGACCAACTTCAGTCTGCGCGAGTGTTCTCGCGGATTGATTTACGGTCCGGTTACTATCAGCTGAGAATTCGCGAGTCCGATGTGGAGAAGACTGCGTTCAGTATGAGGTACGGGCATTATGAGTTCTTGGTGATGCCGTTTGGGCTCACCAATGCCCCAGCAGCCTTCATGGACTTGATGCAGAGGGTGTTTCATCCGTATTTGGACCAGTTCGTGGTCATCTTCGTGGATGACATCCTTGTTTATTCGCGGTCTGCTGAGGAGCATGCGTACCATTTGGGTGTGGTGCTGCAGACGTTGCGAGATCACCAGTTGTATGCGAAGCTCAGCAAGTGTGAGTTTTGGCTCAGCGAGGTGCACTTTCTGGGGCACGTGATTTCTGGTGATGGCATTTCCGTGGATCCCGCCAAGGTCGAGGCTGTGATGCAATGGCCGAGGCCGAGGTCGGTGACGGAGATCCGGAGTTTCTTGGGGCTTGCGGGGTATTATCGTCAGTTTATCCAGGATTTTTCTCGCATTGCGACCCCGATGACTAGGCTCACACGGAAGGATGTGCCTTTCGTTTGGTCCGAGGAGTGTGAGCAGAGCTTCAGTGAACTGAAGAGGTTGCTCACCTCGGCTCCGGTGTTGGTTTTGCCTTCTGGATCGGGAGGTTTTATGGTGTGTACAGATGCTTCCGGCGTTGGATTGGGTGCTGTTCTGATGCAGCATGGTAGAGTGGTGGCTTATGCATCTCGGCAGCTAAAGCCCCATGAGGAGAACTACCCTACCCATGATCTTGAGTTGGCAGCAGTGATCTTCGTGCTGAAGATCTGGAGGCATTATCTGTACGGTGAGAAGTTCGAGGTGTTCACTGACCATCAGAGTTTGAGGTATGTGTTCTCGCAGAGAGATCTGAACCTCAGACAGAGGCGTTGGATGGAGTTCATGAAGGACTATGACTTCACCCTGTCTTATCAGCCGGGCAGGATGAATGTCGTTGCCGATGCCTTGAGTCGGAAGGTGGCGGTCAGTACCTTGATGTTGAGGAGGTGGAAGCTCTGGGAACAAGTGCCCGAGGTATCTTTCAGGCTCAAGATTCCCCAGGAGCGAGGGTTGGCAGTGCTTGCGAGTCTGACTGTCACTCCTGCTATCCATCGTCAGGTGACAGAGGCTCAGCATGCGGACCCTGAGTTGCCCCGGATTCTGGCTATGGCTGACGTAGAGCTCGGCGAGGACGGTGCTGCGAGGTTTCGTGGCAGGCTGTACGTCCCGGCTGAGGAGCAGGTTCGTCGTGCGGTGTTACGCGAGGCTCATGGGAGCAGGTACACTGTACACCCGGGTGCGACGAAGATGTATCGGAACTTGCGAAGGCAGTTCTGGTGGCCTGGCATGAAGAGAGATGTTGCCGAATTTGTGGCCAGGTGCCTGATCTGTCAGCAGGTGAAGGCGGAGCATCAGCGACCAGGAGGTACTCTCCAGCCTTTGGATGTTCCTGCTTGGAAGTGGGACCATGTGACCACGGATTTTGTGGTGGGGTTGCCGAGGACCCCGAGTGGGCAGGACAGTATTTGGTTGCTGGTGGATCGGCTGACGAAGGTGACTCGATTGTTACCGGTCAAGGTCAGCTGGAGCGTGTCCAGGTTGGCTCGTCTGTATGTGGAGCGGATCGTGCCGTTGCATGGGGTTCCCATTTCGATCGTGTCGGATCGAGATCCGCGCTTCACTTCTGGATTCTGGAGGGGTTTCCAGCGAGCTCTTGGCACGGAGTTGGCATTTAGCTCGGCGTATCATCCACAATCAGATGGTCAGTCTGAGAGGACCATTCAGACTTTGGAGGACATGCTGAGATCCTGCTGCCTGGAGTGGCAGGGGAGTTGGATTCATCACCTGCCGTTGGTGGAGTTTGCCTATAACAACAGCTATCATTCGAGCATCGGCATGGCTCCCTATGAGGCTCTGTATGGGCGTCCTTGTCGGACTCCACTTGATTGGTTTGAGGTGGGTGAGCGTATTTTGACGGGACCGGAATTGGTGTAGCAATGTGTGGAGGTTGTGCACCTAGTTCGTCAGAACATGTTGGCGGCCCAGAGTCGGCAGAAGAGCTATGCTGACCGTAGGAGGCAGCCCCTTGAGTTCGCCGTGGGCGATCGTGTGTTCTTGAAAGTTTCTCCGATGAAGGGGGTGATGCGTTTTGGACGGCGTGGGAAGCTGAGTCCCCGCTACATTGGTCCTTTCGTGATTGTGGAGCGCATCGGTGAGGTTGCTTACCGGTTGCAGTTACCTCCTGAGTTGGCGTCGGTGCATGACGTGTTCCACGTCTCGATGTTGCGGAAGTATATGCCCGATGACTCTCATGTGCTCGAGTTTTCCGTTTGGCCTGAGGTGACTCCAGATCTTTCTCTCCCAGAGTTTCCGATCCGCGTGGAGGATAGGCGAGAGCAGCGCCTGCGGAACAAGGTCATTCCCTTGGTGAAGGTCGTGTGGCAGCGACACTCTGGTGGTGAGGCTTCGTGGGAACGTGAGGATGAGATGCGTCAGCAGTTCCCGTATCTGTTTGAGTGAGTCTTCCTCTTCTTTCCCCGTTGGTTGTTCTCAATTTCGAGGATGAAATTCCTTAAGGGGGGAGGGCTGTAATATCCCGGACCTTTCGGATCCTTCTTCGTGGGTCCCGGATCTGGGTTTCGGAGCGTCCAGCTCCGTTATGTCCGAAATTTCGTTTCGGACATCTTTCGTGTTCGGATCGGCGCGATCCGGAGTCGTTTCGGAGGCCCGGAGGCGTTCCGTGGCTTTTCCGCGTGTGTTTTGCGATTCCCGGCGTGTGTTTCGGCTTTTCCTTCGGACGCTCGCTGCGGGTTAACTGGGCCGTTCACCCGGGCACGAGTGGTACCGTTGCGATCGGTGCGTTCCGAGGATTCCAGAAATGTATTTTTCTAGTTTTTGGTATTTTTCCGAAAATTCGGATTTTCTATAAAGCCCTAATTCTTTTTCTTTTTCTTTTCTCCTTTCTCTTTCTTCTTCTTCCTCTTCCTCCGTTTCTTCCCACCGTGAGCCCCCCTCTCTCTCCCTCTCTCCCATTCGGACGCGGCGAACCCCTCTCCGGCTACGGACGGCGGCGGGGTGACGGCGCGGACGCGTGGGCGACGGTGAGGCGATCTCGTGGGCGTGCGGCGAGCGTGGGAAGCGTGGGGAGTTCGTGAAGCTTCGAGCATTCTTCGTGATTCGTGATCGATCCGGCGGAGCATTCGCTCCATCGAGGTAGGGTGACGTTCCTTAGTCTCATGCCGTTCTTTTCCGTGATTTATAGGCCGCGGGGAGGCCGAGAGGGGATCATTTGAGCGTTTTTGGGTTTTTCCATGATTTGGGGAGAGCTCGCCCGATCTATGGATTCAATGCATGGATTCATGTTTTGAGGGCCTAGAATCATGCTAGGGGTCCCCAGGGGTCTTCCCCTTTGTTTTCCCCCTCTCCTATGGAGGTATGGGGGCGTGGTTAGAATTTTTGGGCGTTCTTACCGTTTTCGGCCGCGGACTGAGAACGCGCTATACTCCAGTAGCGCGTTCTTGGAGGTCGCGCCGCCCCGACCGAGCGCGTTCATCGGAGAAGATGAACAGTTTGGCGGTTCGTGTCGCGCTATAGGGTCCTAGCGCGATCATCCTTGTCGCGCTAGGAGGATCTAGCGCGATGGTCCCTGTCGCGCTAGGTAGACCTAGCGTGATCTTCGTTGTTGCGCTAGGGTTCCCTAGCGCGATGGTCCCTGTCGCGCTGGGTATCCCTAGCGCGATCAGGTCGTTGTTGGGTGTTCCCCTTGGGCCGTGCGTGCGTCCCGGGCACCCCGTGGAGTTCCGTGACCGTGTCTTTGGTGTCCGGAAGTCCCGTTTGCCTCGGTCAGGCGTTTGACCGTGGGCCGTGCGTCTGTTTCTTTTCCGACCGTGGTCACCGTGCGACGGGGCTGGTGTGTGGGGTGATTCCCACCTGTTGTCGGGTTCGGACGTCGTTTTCCGTTGACTTGAGAGTCTACTCCTTCAGTGACCCTCCACTAGTCGTAGCCTACTAGTACGCGGGTGCTAGTCGCACCAGGGAGTGGTGTACGGGCCGACCTTTCGAGACGGTTTGTGGACCGGTTACCGTTGGGCCCCACGTCTTGCAGCCAGAGTCCGGCTGAGGGGAAAACCGGTCAGAGGGCCAGACCAGGGACGCGCGGTCTGTGTGTGCACACGTGGTTGGGGGCAGTTGGACCCACGTCGACGGGCGTGACCCCAGCTAGTCACTTGTTTGTGGTTACTTGTACGGTGTTCGCGCCTCGGGTAGGACCTACCACGTCAGGCGGTTCACCTGCGGTACAGTGTAAGACGTCAGGGGACGCTACCGGCTGTGCTTCTAGTGGGTGGTACTCCTGTCGAGTACGGAGTGTCAGACTGTCAGTCGTGTGTTTCCGACCTTCGGGTTTTACGGTTCGACCGTTGATTTCGGTCTTCTCGTACCGTGGCACGTGTGTCGGTTTGCGTGCCGTAGGGTCTAGTTCTGTAGAGTACAGGGCTTTCCTTTCCGAGGTGCTTTCCTACCGCTAGAGTAGTGGTTTCTCATTTTTCGAGGTAGGGTTCGAGTGATCCCTACTGAGTCTTGTTCTGAGACTCATTCCCTGCGTGTTTTCACCGTGTTTCAGGTGAGGCGCCACCTTCGGGGAGCGCGTCAGGAGCGCAGCGTGGTGCGGGTGCCCAGAGGTAGTGCCAGAGGTCAGAGCCGGGGGATGCCCCGTGTAGCTGTACTTTTCTTTCTTGTCACTGTACTAGTCGTGGACTACTGTTGCTGTTGTTGTTAATTTATTTCCTGCTTAATATTATAACTGTTTAATTTCTGCAATTATTTGTGATACTTGTGTAGTTTCCACACCATCCTTTTAACCCTTCCGAGTCTTCGGACTCGTGGGTGGCGGTACGAGTCTCGGGTTATCGGGCCTTCCCGGTAATCGGATTCTCGGGTCGTTACATGGATCGTGCAGGCTATCTCTCTGCTTATGTTCTTCTATCACTATCAGCTTCCTCCTGAGGAAGAAGCTTGGTATTTATAGAGCATCAGAAGTAGGGCGTGTGCAGGACTTGTGCCCTCTTTGTCCAGAGATAACCTCGAATCACGTGCCAGGTGCCAACCTCGGATCACGTGCCCAGACATCTGCCAGTTTAATGACAGAGTTACTTCAGTCGATCAAGCAGAGATAAAGCATTATGTACTGACTTTATGTATGTATGAAACAGCCGATGTATAGACATGTCACAAGGGAGTGTATAGACTTAGTGTGCATGTGACAGCAGTGTATAGACTTTGAACGCGTGTAATGCAGCATGCATATATCAAAGTATGTACATCAAGAATGAATGCATGGACATGCCATTTGAAGAATGTACAGACTTGTGTTCTGAACGATGCACAAATGCATAGTGTATGGACTTAGCGTGCATACGACAATGACGATGTACATACTTGCCACCTTAAGTGTGTACAGACTTCATCAAAGAGTGTTCAGACTTTTGGGATATAATGTAGACTCCATTTAACAATGTGCAGACTCAACTTGCAACAATGTGCAGACTTTGTGTTGGAGCAACCAGACAATGTATAAACTTTGTTAAAGTGATGCACGAGCATAACTGCAAAGAATGTATAGACTTGTGTGTGCGGGCAGACGATGTACAGACTTTAATTGATGCCATCCGAAGAATGTATAGACTTGCTAAGTCATCAAGACAACCATGTTCAGACTTTAAGTGAAGAATGTTCAGACTTTGTGGAAGTGCTTGAAGCACACGATGCAACAAGACCCTGTACAGACTTAACCTGAGCATGGGCTGTACAGACTTTAAATCAAGGGATGTACTGGCTGTACAGACTAAGCATATGCATGGAGAGCAGACGATGTACAGACTTTAAATGCATGAGAGACACTTGCACTGACTTCCTATATGCTCAAGCATGACTTTCATTTAGACAGAGATGTTTCATGATATGCAATGCTGACTCATAGTGTCTGCTATCATCAAAATCACAGAGGCTCAACAATCTCCCCCTTTTTGATGATGGCAACACTATGAGTCACACTGACTCATGTCAAACTATTCTCCCCCTTTGACTTCATCAAAAAGAAAATAGTTTAAGATGAGAAATACAAATATGCATGCAATGATTGAATGAAAGTCTCCCCCTTTGACTAAGTCATGAAAGGCTCTCTCTCCCTTAATGGCACAACATGAATGCTAAATGCAGTATACATGCAGATTTCTCTTAGAACAACCCATTCTCCCCCTGAATTATTTCTCCCCCTTTGAGAAAGGAATATGAACGGATGAAACACATCTCCTCTTGTGACATAATCAAAAGGTAGAGAAGATAGGAGGGAAAGAACATGAATGAGGTAAGGGGTCACTACACAATAGCTGAAGCATTGGTTCAGAAAGCGAGCATGATTATAGACAACTGTTAAAGCATAAGAGTCAGCAATATACAGTTTTGAAAGAATTCAGGTTTAACGGTGATAAAGATAGAGTAAAGCAGCTGACCACAGAAAAAAAAATTATAGACTCCATTTATAGCAATGAGTCTAGGGCACATGGTTTTAATAGATAAGTCAGAAATAATACCCTTTGTGATTAAACATGGAAGTTCAAGAAAGGCAACTTGAATATGTATTGAGAAAAACAATTTGCACTCAATGACTTTTGATTTCAAAGGGTTACAGCAGTTTATTTTTCACCTTTTAATTTTCAGAAACTGAGCTAAGTGAATAGACCGGTGGCATTTATGCTGTTGACATTAGGTGTACACCTTGATTAGAGGCAGGTACCCCCAGTTACAAGGCATAAACTACTAGATCTATTTCAGATCAAGACCTATAAGGAACAATTTTCACCTTTGACATTAAGGGTACACCTTGATTAGAGGCCAGTACCCCCAGTTACTTGGTAAAAACTCCCCTATAGATTTGACCCTATGAACAGAGATAGCCTGAAGCACTTCATGACTTATGAATTCTCTTGCTTCCTTGGAGGAGATCACAGTTTCTCAGTACAATTCAGCCATTGCTCTGTCACACTATAATGCTCTTTACATTGATGATCTTATTTACTGATGCCCTGATTTCTTTTAGAGTGATTGTTTAAAAACAGTACACACTCTTATTCACCTTTCCGAGACATTACCAGTTTAACACGTTCAGGCATTAAAAAAAACCTTTTCTATTCTAACCATGAGACAGAGATTAAGAGCTATAACAGTTTTCTTTTATTTCAAGTTCTGAAGTGCAGACACTTAACTCTTCAATTTATAGAGGTTAAACCTTTAGTTCCTTTCAATTTGCAAGTGTGATTCTTATAAATGAAAAATTGTAATAACCACAGCTCAATGTACTAAACTAGAAGCAATACTGTTGTTCAGTGAATGTGATAGGGAAATGATAGCAATATGCATTAAGGTCCAAGAGCATCTGATGTCAAAGAATATGAATGAATTGAGTGGGGACGAAGAGACGTGAAAAAGATTCAATGTACTGAACTTAACTCTCAGCTCCCCCTGACACCATGATGCAACAATTATGCTATGCAATGAGTCATTTCTTTTCAGATTTTTTTCAAATTTGATGATATGCAATCATTTCAAGTTCATAATTTCATATGATGGAATTTAAAATGGATGGTCAGAACAAACCTAAAGAGCAGGATCCTGGGGTCTCCTATTGAGTGCCCTGGTTTATTTACCCCTCTTTTTCATACCAAGGCACACCTGTAGCATGCTAATCAATTTGATCCTATAGGGACCCAAACAGCCTTGGGTCCCGAGTTAACTCTGACATGTGTTCTGAATAATCTTTTAGCAATATTATCATCGAATTTCATCAAATAACAATTGTCCATAGAATGTCCAAATGTTCCACAATATCTACATGTACCAACAGATTTTTTGACTTTATTATGATGCACATTAACAGAAGCATGAGGCCTAAGTGCATGAACATGAGATTGTCTATTATTTACATGAACATTTTGTCTCTTATTTTCAATTAACCAACAGTTAGCAGACTTGTGACCTGACTTACCACAATTGAAGCATGAAATATTTACAGGTCTTGCTCTAGGGAATTTAGCAGATTTGGAATTTATGTGATTTCTCTGAACATACCAGCAGTCCCTGACTATATGCCCATACTTGCCACATTCAAAGCACCTGAGGTGCTTGCTGCTTGATTCAGAATTATTCCAGTAATATCCTGACCAGCACTCAACAGCCTTGTGCCCAGGCTTATTGCAGTTAGAGCAAACAGTGTACTGACTGAACTTGGGTTTAATTCTGTATAGATCATGAAAATGCATGGAAGACCTAGCATGCAGTTTATTGTCTTCTTTCATGATAAAATATGTATTCATGAGATGACCATGCCCACCACAATAGTAACATGAAGCATCAGGCTTCCTAGTAGCATGGTTTCTACCAAAATAATTTCTAGAATGTAATGTTTTACTTGCATGCTCATCCTTTAACATCAATATGCTATCTTCCATTATGTGACCTACTTTCCCACAATAATAACATGACCCCCATTTAGTATGAGTGTGTGAGAGATCATGTGACTTGTATGAAGCAGTCTTTGTGCCAACCGGAGTATCTTTGTCCT
This sequence comes from Amorphophallus konjac, assembly GCA_022559845.1. Lineage (NCBI taxonomy): Eukaryota > Viridiplantae > Streptophyta > Magnoliopsida > Alismatales > Araceae > Amorphophallus > Amorphophallus konjac. The sequence goes on from CM040122.1 coordinate 270,261,014, forward strand.
TTTTCTGTAGATTTTCATTCTTTTTTAATTTTTGACTTTGTCCTACAGTTTTGGGACTGACAGTGGATTTTTGGTTTTTCTGAGCGCTGAATTGAAAAATCGAAGGAGCAGGGGTTTTGTTTTGATCAGAAGCTTTTACAAACACAGTAGAAGTTTTATTCCCATTTATCCTTTTGTTTGTCGGACTGTAACCCAGTCCCTCTCTTTGAAAATTAACATTGTTTCCAAGAAGCTTATTCAGATTGTCCTTACCTTTGACAAATTTTGATAGAGAAATTTTCAACTCTTGAATCTCAGAATTTAAGACAACAATATTAGCTTCATATGTGGACAGATCTGTTTCACAAGAAATGACTTGTTGATGCAAAGCATCATTCAGACTTTCGAGTTTTTTCACTTCCTATTTTAATTTCATTTCATTGTCAGCTTCAGGTAGAGACTTGTTAAGATCATCAACTTCTTGTTGAAGGGATGTGATTGCAAGTTCATATCCAACTATCTTCTCTTCACAGCAAGTGACATTTCCACTCAATTTCTTGTTTTGCATCCACCAACTTATCAGAATTATCCATGCTCACACACTTGCCTTTTTCAATTGTCAATAACCTATCTGACAGTTGGGTGTTTAGATGTTTCAACTTGTTGATTTCCTCTCTCAATTTATTGTTTTGCTCTGTGAGTTCATCATCAAGCACCCAATCATCTGAGGAAAACAGACATTCATAAAACATTTCTTGTTGTTTTTCAGATTGAAGTTTGTCAAGATTTTTCTTAAGCTCTAAATTTATTACTCTATCAGCCTCCAACTTCTCAGAAATCAGTCTATTTTTTTTCAAGATTCATTGATTTGTGTTCAAATTCCTTGGACTATTTTTTTAGTTTTTCATTTTCAAATTTCAAGTATTCTAGATCGAAATTAACAGAATCAAAATCTTTTAATTGTCTTCTGAATATGTCATTTTCTATCTTCAGGAGTTCCATGTCCTCACCCCCTGAATTAGCATTCACATGATCATTCAACTTCCTTTTTAGAGATTTATTTCGTTTTCTCAACTGTTCGTAAGAATCAAGTAAATACAGCTTCCTTTTAATTGTCTTCTGAAGATGCTTGCTGTCCAGAGAACCACCTTCTCTGCAACCGCTGAGCTTCACAGCTTGCTCTGCTGGGCAATACAGCTTAGCCATCCGCTGCCTAACAGCTTGCACTGAGCCTCACAGCTTGCTCCGCTGGGCAATACTGCTTAGCCGTCCGAGGTATCCACCTCGCCGCTGTGCATCACAGCTTGCACTGTTGGCAAACAGCTTGAAGAAAGGTTTAAAAGAAAACACAAAATGGGAAACAAAACAGCAATAGAAAGCTGTATACGATAAAGCACAAAATAGCTCTCAAGGAGCAAGTTGGCCTGGATCTGATCCAAGAGCCAACAGATAGCACCACTTCAAAGAATTCTTCTCTTCTTCTTCTTCACGAGCTCTCTGCCTCTCTTTCTTTCTCTTTCTCTTCTGCTTCTTCTCTCTTTCTCTTCTTCAAATGTAGTAGTTCATTTAAAGTAGTAGTGCATTTATATTGCAGGCAATTTGATTCAGACTTAGCTGAAAAATGTCCAAATATCTAGGACGTGGAGATTGAAAAAGAATGCGAGAAGTTTTTTTTCAAATGGCTGAGAAACCGAGTTAGTGTCAACTATGAATATATATGTTTGTATTTACGTATGTTGAGGTAATTGTTATTATTTTAACTACTCTAATTTGAATAAAGGTTGAACAAGGTCTCATTACTGATCAAAGAGTACAACAGATAAGTTATGGCCCCTCGAACCAGACACGTGCCTATCCAGGATATATTGTGAATGGATACAAATTTCATACAAGGGATTATGGGTGAAATAAGTCTACGATGAACAGCGACGTATCTGTGAAGGGAAGTTTATACAATGAAGTGGAATTAGACTACTATGCTATTCTTGAAGAAGTCTTAGAACTTCAGTATTTGGGACAAGAGAATCATGTATACATATTTAAGTGTCAATGGTTTGATCCTAATTCTGTTCGACATGACACAAATTATGGGATTGTCAATGTCAAGCATAGATCTAAACTTAAGACCTATGAACCGTTCATTTTAGCCGCACAAGCCCAGCAAGTGTACTATTCAAGCTATCCATCATCCAAGAATAGAGATTGGTGGACAGTTTGCAGGATTAATTCAAAACTCTTTCCCACTTATGAGTTAACTATGAGTGGAGATGTCTCATAGGTTGTTAGTGCTGAATATTATCAATCAGATGAAGTTGGCGTTGTCGGTTCCTCTAGGTTTAATCTGGACGAATCTGATGAGCCACTGACATTACGTACGCGAGATGAAGTGGAAGAAGTCGATCTGATGGAGCTAAATGTTGATGTTAGAGGGGAAGAAGAATCAGATGAAGACGAAGAGTTTGAATCTAATGAGGCTACTATGGATGACGAAGATGATGATGATGAGCTAGATATATCAATATGAGGGAGGCATGTTTTGATAATTTTGTAAGATGATTCTCACTTTTTAAGCATAATTTTAAATAACATTTGTCTAGCCTTATATAATTGTGGATTAATATGTATTAATTGTTTTGTTATTAATAAGGAAATGGTGCGAGGAGGTCGTACTAGGAGTGGGAGGAGACAAGGCAGTGAGAGGGGCGCTACTCCCTCCTCGCTAGCATCTTCTTCAGACACAGGTATATTTGATCAATAAGTTAGCTATAAATTTTTTTTAATTTTTTACTAACTTAAAAGAATTTTTTTATAGGTCCAAGTGTCGGCTCACCACCACTTGTACAGACGCCACCACCACTACTTACAGGTCCTAGTGCCCTCCCACCACCTCCCGCTACAGGTATATCTATTTTAATTTTCAGTAACATGTTGCATTTACTGATGAAAATTAATGCTTTCCCACCTCGGCGCATCTTTGAATTTCTAGCAAAATATTCATTTATCTAATGTGAATTACTACTTACAGGTCCTAGTGCCCTCCCACCACCTCCCACTACAGGTATATCTATTTTAATTTTCAGTAACATGTTGCATTTACTTATGAAAATTAATGCTTTCCCACCACGGCGTATCTTTGAATTTCTAGCAAAATATTCATTTATCTAATGTGAATTACTACTTACAGGTCCAACTCAACTCCCACCACCTCCCGCTACAGGTATATCTATTTTAATTTTCAGTAACATGTTGCATTTACTTATGAAAATTAATGCAGGTCCCACCTCGGCGTATCTTTGAATTTCTAGCAAAATATTCATTTATCTAATGTGAATTACTACTTACAGGTACTAGTGCCCTCCCACCACCTCCCGCTATAGGTATATCTATTTTAATTTTCAGTAACATGTTGCATTTACTTATGAAAATTAAATCTTGCAGGTGTTAGTGGCCTCCCACCTATTGTGCAGATGTCACCCCGACCACCTCCCGCTGCAGGTATGTATATTTTAATTATATGTTCATAATATTTGTATCACTCCACATGAAAATTAATTCTTACAGGTGTCAGTGGCCTCCCACCTATTGTGCAGATGTCACCCCGACCACCTCCCGCTGCAGGTATGTACATTTTAATTATAAGTTCACAATATTTGTATCACTCCACATGAAAATTAATTCTTGTAGGTGTCAATGGCCTCCCACCTATTGTGCAGATGTCACCCCGACCACCTCCCGCTGCAGGTATGTATATTTTAATTATAAGTTCACAATATTTGTATCACTCCACATGAAAATTAATTCTTGCAGGTGTCAGTGGCCTCCCACTTATTGTGCAGATGTCACCCCGACCACCTCCCGCTGCAGGTATGTATATTTTAATTTTAAGTTCGCAATATTTGTATCACTCCACATGAAAATTAATTCTTGCAGGTCTCAGTGGCCTCCCACCTGTTGTGCAGACGCCACCCCCACCACCTCCCGCTGCAGATATGTATATTTTAATTTAAATTCTTCAATATTTGTTCTACTTATGAAAATTAATTCTTGCAGGTCTCAGTGGCCTCCCACCTGTTGTGCAGACGCCACCCCCACCACCTCCCGCTGCAGGTATGTATATTTTAATTATATGTTCGTAATATTTGTATCACTCCACATGAAAATTAATTCTTCCAGGTGTTAGTGGCCTCCCACCTATTGTGCAGATGTCACCCCGACCACCTCCCGCTGCAGGTATGTATATTTTAATTATAAGTTCACAATATTTGTATCACTCCACATGAAAATTAATTCTTGCAGGTCTCAGTGGCCTCCCACCTATTGTGCAGACGCCAACCCCACAACCTCCCACTGCAGGTATGTATATTTTAATTATATGTTCGTAATATTTGTATCACTCCACATGAAAATTAATTCTTGCAGGTGTCAGTGGCCTCCCACCTATTGTGCAGATGTCACCCCGATCACCTCCCGCTGCAGGTATGTATATTTTAATTATAATTTCACAATATTTGTATCACTCCACATGAAAATTAATTCTTGCAGGTCTCAATGGCCTCCCACCTGTTTTGCAGACGCCACCCCCACCACCTCCCGCTGCAGGTATGTATATTTTAATTTAAATTCTTCAATATTTGTTCTACTTATGAAAATTAATTCTTGCAGGTCTCAGTGGCCTCCCACTTGTTGTGCAGACGCCACCCCCATCACCTCCCGCTGCAGGTATGTATATTTTAATTTAAATTCTCTAATATTTGTTCTACTTATGAAAATTAATTCTTGCAGGTCTCAGTGGCCTCCCACCTGTTGTGCACTTATGAAAATTAATTATGTTATTTCAAAGATCTGTAATGTAATACACTTAGTTTTACTTGAGAAGATCTATTCTTATAGATCCCAGTGCCCTCCCACCACCTCCCACTTGTACAGGGCACACCCCCACCAGTCAGCCACTTGACGATGCCGGCAGTCGTCACGAGGGAGGCACGGCCCATGATAGACGTCGCCCGTGTTGGATCTTCGGGTAAATCTATAAGGTTATATTACATTAATTAGCCTTCAACTGTCTAATATGAATATTTTGACATTTGCAATTGCAGTAAGAAATTTGAACCCCACAAAGTTGTCCATCATTCCACCGAACTCATGTTGGCACATGTGCCCGGGGCAGCATCCACTTTCAGAGAATTTCCGATGGCCGTCCGCGATTCATTGTACAACATGTTCTTAGTAAGTAATTACGTCATTTAATTCAAGTATTTCCCAAACTCAATTTACAACAGTATACTAAGTGTGAAAAGTAATTGATTTACAGCGGTCTTTTCAATTCACATGTGGATATGACGCGACGAGATGTCGTCGTGCCTGGGAGTCTACTATGCAGTCAAGTTACAAGAAGAAAATACATGAGGCCCGAGCACACGCTAAAAAATTGAGTGGGGGGAGTGAGGACCGACAATTGTGGAAGGCGCACCACCCTCTATGGATGAGGCAGGAGGATTGGGAGATATCTTGTGACCATTTTGCCGACCCCAAGTTGATAGAAAAGTCTGAAAAAGCCAAAGCAAACAGGGCGTCAAAACCAGGTTCAAATTTGCATACGAGTGGGTCCATCTCTTATGCGGCTCATAAACAAAAATTGGTAAGTAATATAACAATTTATCTTCTTACAATTTTTCCCAATATTTGACTTTTTTTTACTATGAATTGTATAACAGGCTGTGGAGTCCGTCGTTCCTCGAGGTGTTCGACAGAACACACAAAAAGAAGGGGACTAATCATTTTATGAGTGAGACAGCTAAGTCAGCAGCGGTAAGTTTATCTACATATGTAACTTGTACCGTTCATTTAAATCAGCATGTAATTCATATGAAATTGACTAGTTATTTTATTCAATTTGTAGGAAACATATAGAAAAGCAGTGACAGAGAAGTACGGGGAGGGAGACACGCCGCAACCGGAGTTCGATCCGGTGGAGTGGGTGGCAGCAGCTAGCGTACCGAAGAAAGGCCGACTATATGGTTTTGGGGAGAGCCTAGACGCTAGCGTGGTGATATCATCGTGTGCAAGTTCTAGCTATGCCCAAACCAGTAGCAGTGCCTTCACTATACCTTCCGTTGCCCCCAGCGCTTCTGCCAGCGACATGATGGACATGGTCCGATCGCAGATTTCTGATATGCAGCGGCAGCAGCATCATTTCAAACAGGAGATCTCTAGCCAGCAGGCAATCATTTTGTAGGCAATCAGTGGCCTCCTCTCCCAGGGGGGAATGGTCCCTCAGCAATCCACCACCACCATAGCACAGGCCGCACAGATGATTGTTTACTATATTTTTATTTTGATGGAATTACTCAATTATGTTCATTTGAAATTTAAAACTCATTTACTTTAGAAGAATTGAGAAAATCTGGGGTTCGAGGTTCGGGGGTCGGATGGCCGTGCCGATCGTTCCAACATGACCGGGGAGATGAAAGTGACTTGTCAGAACTGACGCAATCCAAATCGGATGCCCGGTTTGAGCTCGGCGCTCAAAAGTGCATTCTCCAAATACACTTAGTTTAAATGAACTGCCAGGTCAGGTCCGGGGGTCTAAAACTTGAAATACCGATCGGATGACTGTGCCGATTGTTCCAACACGATCGAGGAGATGAAAGTGACTTGTCAGAACTGACGGAATCCAAATCGGATGCCCGGTTTGAGCTCGGCGCTCAAAGTTCATTTTTAAAATACACTTAGTTTAAATGAACTACCAGGTCGGGGCCGGGGGTCTAAAACATGAAATACCGGTCGGATGGCCGTGTCGATCATTCCAACACGACCGGGGAGATGAAAGTGACTTGTCAGAACAGACGCAATCCAAATCGGATGCCCGATTTGAGCTCGGCGCTCAAAGTTCATTTTGAAAATACACTTAATTTAAATACAGTTTCAAGCTAGTAGTTGATCTATAAAATCTGTAGTTATCAATTTGATATGTTTGATTTCAATTTATGCTAATTTCTTTGCACTAATTTTTTTATCTATGAATGAATGTTATTATTTTTTTAATGTAGGGGGATCCTTCTGCGGGCGGCGACAAAGGAGATGAGCAGGGCCGGGAGGATATGGACGATGTACTGGATATTTCTTGATGTTTGGTGATATTCAGATGGATCAATAGGGTTAATGTGTTTTTTTTGTGGTATTTTTTTGATCAACATGGTGTTGAATTTTTTTTTCGGTGGTGTTTATTTGATCAGCATGGTGTTGAGTTTTTTTTCGGTGGTGTTTATTTATTTGAACAGCATGGTACATTGATGTTGAGTTTTTTTTCGGTGGTGTTTATTTGATCAGCAGGTTCCCAATATATTTTTTTCAACATGTTGAATTTCTTGATGTTTATGTGTGTGATTCAACAGGTTTTTTAGAATAATTTAAGATTTAAAAAAAACCGTACATTTCAGACAGATTTTCAGACGGTATTTACGACGAATAAATTCCGTCTAAAATTTCGGACGAAGAGTTGGGCTTTACCGTCGGCCATCCGTCTCAATTTCAGACGGTATTTGAGACGGCAAATATGCGTTCAATCCCTCGTAATATCCGTCTGAAATACCGACGGATTTTCGACTACTTTTCGGACGTCATCTAAAATTTCGGATGAAGAGTTGGGCTTAACCGTCAGCCATCCGTCTCAATTTCAGACGGTATTTACGACGGAAAATATCCGTTTGACGAATCCGTCGTAATATCCATCTCAAATACCGACGGATTTTTGACTACTTTTCAGACGGCGTCTGTACCGTTTGAAATTTAGACGGACTTATGTACAGGCGGTATTTCAGACGGAAAATTTTCTCGTATGATATTCAGATGGAATATGTGACTGAATTAATTCTATCTGAAATTTTATTTTCAGACGGAATTTCAGACGGAAAAATGAACTGTCACAAATTTGTGACTAAGAATATCAGACGGTCGTGTTCCGTCTAAAATCTGTCAGAAATCCGCCACAAACGTGATTTGTGACGGATTTTCAGACGGATCTGAGACGGATATTGGCCGTCTGAAATCTCACTTTTTTTGGTAGTGGAAGCTGTGTATCAGCAGATGGCAAGCTATGTCGCCCAACGGATTGCAAGCTGTGATGCCCAGCTGATGTAGGCAAGCTGTGATGCCTAGCGGTTTAAGCTGTGTATCAGCAGTTTAAGCTATGTATCAGCAGGAATCCACACTTGGGTTGAGTATGGGGTGGATATAGGTCTGGAGGACCGAACCACCTAAAAATTTTCTATGTGCTGTGGCTTAATTGTCTACTCAGATTTTGTTAGATGCATGCTTAGGATCGTGTTCTAAATTACAAATCTGTTGACGGCTCTTGATCAATTTTGCTACCTATATGTGATTGGGCTAACTGCACATTAAATACCTAGTTGTTCCTTAGGCCATCAATCTGTTATTTAGTAAGTCTTTCAGTCAACAAAGTCAATTAGTCTAATTCCACAATAGTGAATTGAATAGAGCTTATCTGCTTTGTTTTAAGAGAAATTTTTTTAAGAAGGATTCATTCACCCCCCTCTGAATCCGTGTGTGCACCATTGAATCTAGTCTTCACAGACTAACAGATAGCATCTAAGTTAGATTTACCCAAGGTCATTCTCTCTAAGGTGGATTGTTTGTTCTTTAGATCTTCTTCAACTCTTTCCAAAATTTTGTGCATCTCAATCTTAACAGCGCTAACAGCCTCATATTTTTCAAGATTTAGTTTGTTCTCTTTCTCCCATTCTTCACATTTTAGGTTGGTCTGGCTTAGCTATTTTCTAAGATCATCATTTTCTTCCTTTAATCTTGTCAGATCTGAGCGGGTGGTTTCAAGAGGTTCATCTTGTTTTTTTAGTTCTTCATTTTCAATTTTTAAAGTTTCTAACTCTTTGTTGGCAAGATTATCGTGAGCAAGAGCGTTGATCTTCTTCTTCAAATGCTTGTTCTCCTTTTTATACATTTCATACTTCTCAAGTAGACCAGCATATGCATCTTCCCAATCCTCAATTGAAAAGGTTTCAAAAAGGTTGCTTACCTGATCCTCACTCCCGTCAGCCATTAGACAGAAGTCATCCTCTTCTTCATTAGCAGAAAGACTCACTTTCCTCTTCATCATCACTCCAGGTGGAGACGATGGCTTTGGGCTTCTTTCCCTTGGCCTTGGACTCTTGGTTGATCAGTTTAGGGCATTCTTCTCGCATATGTCCTGCTTTCTGACATTGATAGCAAATAATATTGTCAGAATTAACATGAGTAAGTCTGAGATTGGAGTTTCTACTCACCGGTGGAGACTTCTTCCTCTTTTGGAATTTGCCTCGTCTACTTCTTGAATTCCCTAGTAAGCAAGGCATGGTCAGCTGTGCTAGCCTCCGGAAGGTCATCTCCATCGTCCTTATCTGAGCCGTCTGTGCTCTCAACAACTTTGAGAGCCACAGTCTTCTTGGGCTTGACATCTTCTTCACTTCTCTTCAAGTTGAGCTCATATGTCATGAGCGAACCTATCAAACCATCTACTGTCATGGAAGATAAGTCCTTTGAGTCTTCAATCACATGCAGTGGCCTTAGTGTTCCATGCTGGGGTGAGGGATCTAAGAATCTTCCTAATCAGTTCACTGTCAGGGTATTTTTTTCCTAATGATTTTAAGGACTTAGTCAACTGGGTAAGCCTAGCATACATTTCAGAGATAGATTCGTTTGGTTTCATTCTGAACATTTCATAGTCGGTAGTTAGTATGTTGGCCTTGGTGGCCCTAACTTTAGATGTACCCTCATAGATTAGCTTAAGCCTATCCCACATTTATTTTGCAGATTTACAAGTGGATACTCTTGAGTATTCAGTGGGGTGGATAGTGCATTGCATTATGTTCATGGTGCTCCAATTGGTTGTGAATTTTTTGACCAGGTCCTATGTCCAGGTGTCATCTAAATCTGGTACAACAAATGGACCTTTACTCACAACACGCCATATCATGTGATTCTGGGCACGCAAAAAAACTTCCATTTGACTCTTCCAATACAGATAATTAGTTCCATCGAAAAACGGCGGTTTGTTGATGGCCTGGCCCTCAGCTATGTAGCTACGAGGTACATTCCCATCAGATCTCTCTAGGTCGTTGGACCACATCTCTAGGGAACCCGCTCTGATACCAACTGTTGGACGGTATGAGAGGATCTAGAGGGGGGGGGGGGGTGAATAGATCCTCCACTTTATTTTTAGTCACTTTAAAAGATACATAACAACACTCAAAGTAGGAAGCCTATTTAACCATAGAACAAGGCTGAAATCGAAGAACCAAGAATGGAATAAAAGAGATGTATAATGCCCTAGATTCTTATCGGATTCTTATTAGGTCTTCCGGATCTTCTTCGGAGAGTTTTGGATCACTTTTGTGGGTCCTGAGTTGAGTTTTACGATCCGTGTGGGTTTTTCTCTCGTACTAGTTACGGAACCCTGTGGTGAGTTTATTTCTCAGTTCATCGACTCGAGGATGCTGCAGTTGCTATGTACTCTTCCCGAGGATCATTTCGACTATTTTTACGTATTTTTCTGAATTAGTCCATTTTTGGGCTAATTATCAAATTTTTAGAAATTAGGAAAATTTCTTAATTTCTTTTCCTTTTTCTTTCCTTCCTCTCTCCTCCCTTCTCATTTTTGCCGCCGCGACCTCCCTCTCCCATTTTCTCTCTTCTCTCACCCTTCCGGCTCCGGCTGTAGACGGAGGAGGCTCGGGCAGGTAGAGGAGATGCCGTGGGGATGGTCGGATGCGCGAAGAGGCGAGGATCGGATCGGTTTTGGTGCGATCCCGAACGGTGGATTCAAAGCGGACAGTTGAGCTCGCAACGTGATTTTTGACGTGGTTTAGTCGCTTCGGCGCACAGTTTCTTCGGTGGAGGTAGGGAGAGATCACCTACCTCTCCTTTGCGTTTTCCCTACAATTTCATATTATTCAGTGCTAGAATGGGCGAGTATAGGCTCGTTTAGGTAAAATCATGATTTTTGGAGTTCGTAGGGTTCGCCGGAAAACGGCGACCATTTTTATTATAATTAGTATCAAACGAACTGGTGGGATGTCTAGATTCCATTCCCGTAAGTTTTGTCGTGATTGGTCATCATTCGGGGCCGATAGGAGTCCGGGAATACTAGTGACCCGATTAGGGTCGATTAGTAGAAATCGCCCTGATCTCTCGATCCATCCGTTGCATGTGGTCCTTCAGGCTTGTGGAAGGCTTTTCTTGTCGTCCTGTATCGATTCCCCTACGTTTCGACATGAATGGGGTGTGGAACGGGCCGATTCGGCCTTTTCCCTTGTTTTCCCACCGTGTCACTTTAGCGTCCGTTCCAGAGACCGCCACGGGTCTCTGGCAGCCCTACGATAGACCACCACACCGTTGGGCATGCCGGAGAGTTCTAGGTTTGGTTAGCGTGATGGCCCACTCTTCGACCGTCACATGCCTCTGGCGCCCCTATGCTGGTGTGCCACAGCCTTGTCATTTCTCGATGTTCGCGTATGTCGGTTCGCTTTAATAGTTCTATCTTTGACCGCCAGAGCACTGTAGCGCGCCACTCTTAGGCCGCAACAGTATGTTTGACCGGGTCAATGTTTTAAGTCGGTTGGCTCTAGCGGCCCAACCCTCATGCGTCAAAGTCGTGTAGCGCGCCTCTATTAGGCCGCTACAGGTCCATTTGTCTTAGGTCTATGTCTTAGAGCGGTTTGTGTGACGGTTCATCCTTAGACTGCCAGGTCCGTGTAGCGCGTCTATATTAGATCGCTACGGTGGTTTGACGGGGTAAGTCGATTCGGGGTCAACTGTGTCTAGTGGCCTATTCATCGACCGCCACAGTGCCTTGGCAGCCCAACCCTTGACCGCCAGAGTCTTTGTGCTTCCGTGAGTGCAACGACTTCTTCCTTGACTGCTTATGTCGTTAAGCGGCCGAGAGATAGATCGTTTGCCTCCCAGAGGATGGTTTACCGGTGTTTCGGTTTCTGATATGTCTTGGTTTGACTTTGTGGTCTGCCCACTGTCCCGTGGATGTCTCTTGACATCCTATAAGGGCTAAGACTACATTAGAAGGTAGCCAGGAGTTTTCTTGCTTGAAGTAGGATTCTCTTTCCTACTGTAGAGTAGTCATTGTCTGGTTCCGATCAACCCGGGGTGACCCAGTGGCTGACAGGTAACCTTGTGTGTGTCTCGACGGTTCTGTCCAGTTCGAGACATGGTTCTGGATGCCTCGAGGTGTCATCTTACCTCGGTTTGCTTGTCCAGGTGTGCTGAGGGTCTTGATGTTCTCTCATGTCTCCGTGTGTCATTTTACGCGGTCGTGTTGTTTCTTGACTTAGGATTAGACCGATTGGCGGCTTGTACCGCTTGGTACGACGATCTTGACTCTGAGTCATGAGATTCAGGGATCGTGTAGTCGTAGGTCTAGTTGACTGTCCTGAGTCCGATAGCAGTCTGGTATGCTACCTCGTGTCCTATACTTCGTAGTACGTACGATAGTGCTTCCTCGCCTGTCTGTACTACAGCACTTTTTTTTTAGAGTTTTGTGTATAGTGAGGCTCCACTAGTCGTAGCCTGTCGACACGTTCCAGTGTTGGCCCACCTGGGAGTGGTGGTACGGCAGTTCCTGAGGTACGGTTTCCAAGCTAGTTTCCGTGGGCTCCCTTGCCTGGTAGTAGCGTCCTGCTAGGGGAGAAAATTAGCTAGAGGCCTAGCTCAAGGCATTGAGCTTGTGTGTGCACACGTGGTCAGGGGCTTGGACTGACGCCGACGGGCGTTATCCTGTCTAGTCACTTGTTACTGTAGTCCCGTTCTGGTTATGAGCGTGTCGTAATCTCTATCGGGCTTCAGGTGGCATTGTAGACGAGACACTTGTAGGCTCAGCATAAGACGTCAGTGGACGCATCTGGCTATTCTTCTAGTGAGGAGGTGCTTCTGTCACGTGACACGTGACTCTTGCGTTTCTTATATGTCGTGACCTTTCCGAGTTAGCCTTCTCGTGGTCTTGCCCGAGGTCAGTGTTGTGTCATGTGCACGACGTTCTAGTCGTATATGCTTTAGGGCATCTGTGTCTGTCTAGGTCCTTTCTAGGCTTTTTGCCTATCTTTGTAGGCCCGACAGATCGGCAACTCCTGACTTTGTCAGATCAGAGTTCACCTTCCTGTTGCTGTCTGGAGTAGTTTGGGGGGCCGAAATCCTTTCGACAGCCGTGTTTTCATTCAGGTACGACTTCTTTTCCCTTTTCTTTTCTTTTAGCTACTCTACTCCTTCCGTTTCTGGTTTTCTTTTACAACTTTGTAGTTTAGTTTTCCTACTTTACTATACCTATTGTTTTGGTCGTTTCGTGTTACTGCGTTATTTTTCAGTGGGGATCCGCATGACCCCTATTGGGCCAGTGACACAAGGCTCACCCCTGCTTTTCAGGTGGGTGGCGTTGTTCTGCTTCCGCGGTTCCTAGTGTGACGAGTTCGTAGTTGCCAGCGGTAGCTGCGTCGGGTTTCCCCTGACCTCAGTGTACGTCCTTCTTTTCTGTTGACTGTATAGCTTGTCTTTCCTTTGGACTGGACTCTAGTATAGTTGTTAAACTTGAAATTGTTAATTAAAAAGTTATTTTATTTCTGCTACTTTAGCAAACCGATCTAATGATATTTAATTGCTTACTATTATATCTATGTGGCTTCAATGTACTACACGACAATCCTTTTTCCCTTTGGAGCTTTACAGCTCTTGGGAGGCTTCACGGGTTCCAAGTGGTATTGGGTCTACTCGGTAGTCCTATCGGGTATATCCGGTATCCGGAGTCCGGGTCGTCACAGCTGGTATTAGAGCATTGTTGTGTGAAGTACATGGGAATCCGAGATATACAATTTCCAGAGTCCTGAAAGTCCAGTACAGTCTTCAGCTGGCATTAGGTTTCGTGATTCCTTGTCATTTTATTTTCCCGATAGCTGTCGTCGTGGCATGGGTCGTGTCTCCTTTCCTGTGAGTCGTAAACGACGTTGCCCTATTTCGGAGGTGTCAGACTTGTGTTCACTTGTGTCGTGCTCGATCCAGAGCGTGTACTTGTGATTATGGCTTGACTATGTCCCTTTGAATTGTGTTTCTTGAGATTCGCACGGTTTCAAGTTGTGTCTTGGGGTTGTTTTTCCCTGCTTCTCCTTTGATAGTCCTTAAATTTTGAGGACGAAATTTCTTAAAGGAGGGGAGGATGTAATGCCCTAGATTCTTATCAGATTCTTATTAGGTCTTTCAGATCTTCTTCGGAGAGTTTCAGATCGCTTTTGTGGGTCCTGAGTTGAGTTTTACGATCCGTGTGGGTTTTTCTCTCGTATTAGTTACGGAACCCTGGGGTGAGTTTATTTCTCAGTTCATCGACTCGAGGACGCTGTAGTTGCTATGTACTCTTCCCGAGGATCGTTTTGACTATTTTTACGTATTTTTCAGAATTAGTCCATTTTCGGGCTAATTATCAAATTTTTGGAAATTAGGAAAATTTCCTAATTTCTTTTCCTTTTTCTTTCCTTCCTCTCTCCTCCCTTTTCATTTTCGCTACCGTGACCTCTCTCTCCCATTTTCTCTCTTCTCTCGCCCTTCCGGCTCCGGCTGCAGACGGAGGAGGCTCGAGTAGGTAAAGGAGATGCCGTGGGGATGGTCGGATGTGCGAAGGGGCGAGGATCGGATCGGTTTTGGCGCGATCCTGAACGGTGGATTCAAAGCCGACAGTCGAGCTCGCGACATGGTTTTCGACGTAGTTTAGTCGCTTCGGCACATAGTTTCCTCGGTGAAGGTAGGGAGACTGATCACCTACTTCTCCTCTGCGTTTTCCCTGCATTTTTGTGTTGTTCGGTGCTAGAACAGACGAGTTTAGGCTCGTTTAGGTAAAACCGTGATTTTTGGAGTTCGTAGGGTTCGCCGAAAAACGATGACCATTTTTAGTATAATTAGTATCAAACGAACCACTGGGATGTCTGGATCCCATTCCCACATGTTTTGTCATGATTGGTCGTCATTCGGGGCCGGTAGGAGTCCGGGAACCCCGATGACTCGATTAGGGTCGATTCATCGAAATCGCCCCGATCTCTCGATCCGGCCGTAACATGTGATCCTTCCGGCTTGTGGAAGGCTTTTCTTGTCGTCATGTATCGATTCCCCTACGTTTCGGCGTGAATGGGGCGTGGAATGGGCCGATTCTGACTTTTCCCTTGTTTTCCCGCCGTGTCGCTTTACTGGACGTTCCAGAGACCGCCACAGGTCTCTGGCGGCCCTACAATAGACCGTCACACCGTTGGGCATGTTGACTAGTTCTAGGCAGGGTTAGCATGATGGCCCACTCTTCGACCGTCACATGCCTCTGGCGCCCCTATGCTGGTGCGCCACAACCTTGTTATTTCTCGATGTTCGCATATGTCGGTTTGTTCTAGCGGTTCTATCTTTGACCGCCAGAGCACTGTAGCGCGCCACTCCTAGGCCGCCATAGTATGTTTGACCGGGTCAATGTTTTAAGTCGGTTGGCTCTAGCGGCCCAACCCTCATGCGTCAGAGTCGTGTAGCGCGCCTCTATTAGGCAGCTACAGGTCCGTTTGTCTTAAGGCTATGTCTTAGGGCGGTTTGTGTGGCGGTTCATCCTTAGACCGCCAGGTCCGTGTAGCGCGTCTATCTTAGACCGCTACGGTGGTTTGACGGGGTAAGTCGGTTCGGGGTCAACTGTGTCTAGCGGCCTATTCATCGACCGCCACAGTGTCCTGGTGGCCCAACCCTTGACCGCCAGAGTCTTTGAGCCTCCATGAGTGCAACGACTTCTTCCTTGACTACTTATGTCATTTAGCGGCCGAGAGATAGATCGTTTGCCTCCCAGAGGATGGTTTACCGATGTTTCGATTTCTGATATGTCTTGGTTTGACCTTGTGGTCTGCCCACTGTCCCGTGGATGTCTCTTGACATCCTATGAGGGCTAAGACTACACTAGAAGGTAGCAAGGAGTTTTCTTGCTTGAAGTAGGATTCTCTTTCCTATTGTAGAGTAGTCATTGTCTGGTTCCGGTCAACCCGAGGTGACCCAGTGGTTGACAAGAAACCTTATGTTTGTCTCGACGGTTCTGTCCAGTTTGAGACATGGTTATGGATGTCTCGAGGTGTCATCTTACCTCGGTTTGTGTGTCCAGGTGTGCTGAGGGTCTTGGTGTTCTCTCATGTCTTCGTGTGTCATTTTACGTGGTCGTGTCGTTTCTTGACTTAGGATTAGACCGATTGGCGGCTTGTACCACTTGGTACGATGATCTTGACTCCGAGTTGTGAGACTCAAGGATCGTGTAGTAGTAGGTCTAGTTGACTGTCTTGAGTCCGATAGTAGTCTGGTATGCTACCTCGTGTCCTATGCTTCGTAGTACATACGATAGTGCTTCCTCGCTAGTCTGTACTACAACACTTTTGTTTCAGAGTTCTGTGTCTAGTGAGCCTCCACTAGTCATAGCCTGTCGACACGTTCTAGTGTTGGCCCACCTGGGAGTGGTGGTACGGCTGTTCCCGAGGTACGGTTTGTAAGCTAGTTTATGTGGCCTCCCTTGCCTGATAGTAGCGTCCTGCTAGGGGAGAAAATTACATAGAGGCCTGCCTCAAGGCATTGAGCTTGTGTGTACACACGTGGTCAGAGGCTTGGACTAATGCCGACGGGCGTTACCCTGTCTAGTCACTTGTTACTATAGTCCCGTTCTAGTTCTGATCGTGTCGTAGTCTCTATCGTGTTTCAGGCGGCATTGTAGACGAGACACTTGTAGGCGCAGCATAAGATGTCAGTGGACGTAGCTGGTTGTTCTACTAGTGAGGAGGTGCTTCCGTCACGTGACACGTGACTCTCACGTTTCTCATATGTCGTGACCTTTCCAGGTTAGCCTTCTCGTGGTCTTGCCCGAGGTCCGTGTTGTGTCGTGTGCACGACGTTCTAGTCGTGTATGCCTTTGGGCGTCTGTGTCTGTCTAGGTCCTTTCCATGCTTTTTGCCTGTTTTTGTAGGCCCGACAGATCGACAACTCCTGACTTTGTCAGATCAGAGTTCACCTTCCTGTTGCTGTCTGGAGTAGTTTGGGAGGCCGAAATCCTTTCGGCAGCCGTGTTTTCATTCAGTTACGGCTTGTTTTCCATTTTCTTTTCTTTTAGCTACTCTACTCCTTCCGTTTCCAGTTTTCTTTTACAGCTTTGTAGTTTAGTTTTCCTTCTTTACTACACCTGCTGTTTTAGCCGTTTTGTGTTACTGCGTTATTTTTTAGTGGGGATCCGCGTGACCCCTACTGGGCCAGTGACACGACGCTCACCCCTACTTTTCAGGTGGGTGGCATTGTTCTGCTTCCACGGTTCCTGGTGTAACGAGTTCGTAGTTGCCTGCGGTACCTGCGTCGGGTTTCCTCCAACCTCAGTGTACGTCCTTCTTTTCTGTTGACTGTACTGCTTGTCTTTCCTTTGGACTGGACTCTGGTATAATTGTTAAACTTAAAATTGTTAATTAAAAAGTAATTTTATTTCTGCTACTTTAGCAAACCGATCTAATGAAATTTAATTGCTTACTGTTATATCTCTGTGGCTTCAATGTACTACACGAAAATCTTTTTTCCCTTTAGAGCTTTACAGCTCTTGGGAGGCTTCACGGGTTCCAAGTGGTATCGGGTCTGCTCGGTAGTCCTATCGGGTATATCCGGTATCCGGAGTCCGGGTCGTCACAAGATGCCTTTGGAAAAACTTCAGGGTAATTGTGAAGAGGGATAGAGGAGATGGATAACATGCATCACACCATAACACAGGGCTTTTAAGGTGGTTCGGCTGCCACAAGGCACACCTACGTCCACCCCTTACCAACTTGGTAAGGATTCCACTCTTTTTGGCCAAAAGAAATCCACACACACACGTTGGAAACGAGCACCACACGGAGCCTAGATCCACACACACACACACACACACACACACACACACACACACACACACACACACACACACGAGGACAGGTCCTCAGAGCACACAGGGAAGAAATCCCACAAGGAAAGAACAAAAAAAAATAAGAAGACAAACCCACACACGCTGTAACTGCATCTTACACAGTGACTGAACCCACACCAACTGGGCTGCGAATTAGATCAATTGCTGAAGAGTAGGATGGCTGAAGGAGATGACTGGCTACAATCTTTTCTGCTTTCCTACACAGAACTCTATCTTGGACGCTCTGAGCAAACTCTCTTTCTTTTTCTTCTCACAAGTTCCCACATCCTAGGCTCCTTCAAGCTCACGGTAGCAATGGCAGTAGCAGCTCCACCATAGGAGGAGGCGTCCAATTTATAGGCTCAAGCAATTGGGAAATTTCCCTCCAAAAAGAAGTTCTACAATTTTGAATTGCTGGAATAATCAAATGATGTTTGACTAAAGAAACATGCAGATCTTTAATTCTTGTTAGCAGAGAGGACATCCTTTTTTCAGAGATATTTTTCTTTCAGACACAGTCTTTGCTGGCTGGCGTATGGGACAATACTGGCAAAGAGGGAGACTTTTCCATAGTGTTGTACTTACAGATCTTTGGAGTAGGAAGTTGCCATGGACACTGATAATGACAAGGACCTTTGTGTGTCCTAGGAATCTTCTCCAAACCTCAAAATATGTGCATTTTAGAGGTTTACATCGGACCTTTCTGCCCTTTGTACTATTTTTGAAAAGTCAGATACGTCAGAGTACTGTGAGCTTTTCTTCAATGAGGTCGATGTAGCTTCACCATTTTCTTTTGAACTGTTGGTGGGCTTTCCTTGATGGCATCGATGCTGGATGGACGGTGCGTCGATGCATCACTGCCATTGTGTCGTAGAAGCTGAAGAGCCATGCTCGTATTTATGCTGGAACTGGAGGTGCTTCTTCTTCACTGCGTTGAGGTAGAGGGACGTTGCATCGACGCAAGGGTGAAGGTTTAACATAGAAGACTTGGAAATCTTATGGTGCATCGAAGCAGCAGTTGAACGTTGCCTGTCAGACGGCTTCTATGAAGAGCCTCTGTATTGACGCATCTGAAGTCCTGCGTTGATGCAGCCTTGCGAAAAGCATTTAAAACGTTTCCTGGGAGAGGACCTTGCGTCGACGCCCTGACAGAGGTGCATCGATGCATCTGATTGGAGATGCGTTTACAACGCTCTCTGGGAGAGCCTTGTGTTGACGCCCTGAGTGGGAAGGGTCGAAGCATCTGTTGTGCCTCTTAGGCACAAGCATGCGCTGTGTTGATTTGTTGATAGCAATGCTGTTTTTGTTTTGATGATAGCAACACAGTGGGTGCTTTATGAGATTGTATTTTAATGATAGCAACATAACTTGTTTTGTGGAGAATGCATGTGTATGACTGATATATTGGTTGTGCATGTGCGCTGCTTTTCTGTCTGCATGTAGTTTGATGACTAGCAAGTCTATACACTGCAGGGTAAAGCATTTCAGAGTCTTTACATCATTCATGCATGTGCACAGTTCGTGGACAAAGTCTGCACATCGCCCTAGATTGCATTAGCAAGTCCATACATCATCAGGGCTCTTCATGCATGTGCATAGTCTATACATTGTGCATCTCGTTGTCAAGTCTGCACATTCATGAAGTCTGTACAGCCATCCACTTGAAGCATTTCTCAAAGTCCATACAATGCATCTTCTTAGCATCTCATTTAGAGTCTAAGGCATTGTCTATACACTGGACTTAAAGTGTGTATAGCGTCCCTCTCTGTTAGCGTCTAATGCTTTGAGCAAAGTTTATATAGACCCCACTGTCTCATTCAGCGTCTTAGGCTTGCCAAGTCCATACATCGGACTGTTCATGCTTTCATCGTGAAGTCTGTACATTGCATGACTTCCACCAAGTCTATACATTGGTAGGTGGCAAGTCTGTACATTGGCTTCACATTTGCTTCGAAGTCTGTACATTGAACTAATAGGTAAAGTCTGTACATCGTTGCTTGCCAAAGTCTGTACATTGGCATCTGTTCCTACGTTGCAACTCCAAGTCTGCACATTGGAGTCTTTACCTACGATCAGATTTGAAAGTCTGTACATTGCGAGCTTTACTGACGTTGCCTTGCCAAAGTCTACACACTGTGAATCTTGAAGTTTGTACAGACTTCGCCTTGTTTCAAGTCTGTACATCATCCCGCTCTTTGGCAAAGTCTACACATCTTAAAGTTTGTACATCCGTTAGGCTTGCTCATGCATTGTTCTTCTGAAGTCTGTACAGCCGTGGCTTCTACCTCAATGTCTGTACATTTGTTTCAAAGGCGAACTCTATACATTGTGCATCATTGGGTTAAAGTCCATTCATTAAAAGTCTGTACAGAGTTTCTCTTGGCTTTAAGATGAAGTCTGAACATTGCATAGTCTACACATTGCTTCTTCAGTCTGCCTCGGCCAAGTCCATACATTGCTTGCTTAGCAGACTGTGAAGTCTATACATCAGTTGTTCAGCAATAGACTGCTCAAGTCCATACATTGGCTGCAACATATGCATTGAAGTCTGCACATTGCTGAATGCTCTTCAAGTGTGCACATTCATTCAAAGGCATAGTCTATACATTGCTTTGCATTGCATTCATCAGCTGTGAAGTCTGTACATCGAGTCAAAGTCTGCACATTGCATTCTCTTCAGCAAGTATGTATAGCGAGTGCCTTCATATATGAATTATGTACATTGCACAGCACTGCATACATGATGTCTATACATTGGGCAGAGACGCATAAAGTCTATACAGTGCCTCAGGCTGAGCAAGTTCATACATTGGTCGGTGGAAAGTCTGTACATTTAGAAGTCTGTACATCCACCGTCTTCCTCAGCGTCTCATGCATAAGTCTGTACAGTCAGTGCAGGTTAAGCTTCGTCTCATTTTGCGTCTCAGTTTGCAAAGTCTATACATTGCTGCTGAACGCAAGTCTATACACTGCACTGGAGCATGCATCTCATGCAAGTCTGTACATCGCTTTTGATGAAGACATTGAAGTCTGTACATCGGGCATCTTCTAAGTAAAGTCTATACAGGCTTCTGCTTGTCAAAGTCTGTACATTGGTCTTTGGGTCTCCAAGTCTATACAGCCTTTTGCTTCGCCAAAGTCTATACATTGGTCTGCATTGCCCTTGGACATCAAAGTCTGTGCAGCATTGTCTTTGGAGAGTCTGCATAGTGAAGTCCATACACTGCACTCGAGTTCACAGTGTCTTCATGAAGTCTATACAACGCACTTTACATTACAACTCTATACATCATGATCGTCGTTACAAGTCTATACAGAGCTCTTCACTTAACCTGATATTCCGATACTCTGTCTGACAGGTGCTCTGCTCGTGGAGGCTAATGAAGGGCATGTGATCCGAGGCTGAAAGGGCAGACAGGATCGTGACACGTGTGCTGAAGCTGGCTGAGAGACTAACACGTGGTCCAAGGTTTTTGGGCGGGAGATGTGGAGAGCACACGCCCTAGCTGCTGCTGCTGCTGCTGCTGCTATATATATATGAGTCTTCGTCTTCAGATGAATACAGATCGAAGTGGAGAAAGAAAAAGCAGAAGTGCAGAGACTTCGATCCAGCAGAAGAGAAGAAGAAGAGTGAAGAGAGCAGAAGAAGAAAGAAGAGAGAAGAGAAGAGAAAGAGAAGAAGAGCAGAAGATAAAGAAGAGAAAGAGAGAGATAGAGAGCTCGAGCTGAGAAAGAGAGAGAGGTTGAGGTTGTCTGGCTTTTGGATCAAATCCAAGCCAGAACTGCTCATCGAGAGCTATATTTTGTACTTTATTATTTTAGCTTTCCGTTGCTGTCTTGTTCTATCTTTCATTTTCCTTTATACATTTCTTCAAGCTGTTTGTCAGCGGAGCAAGCTGTGAGGCTCAGCATTTGCAGTGGAGGATTCCACTGGACGGGTTAAGCTGTAATCCCCAGCGGGTTCAAGCTGTGAGTTAGCGATGGCTAAGCTGTATTGCCCAGCGGAAACAAGCTGTGATGCTCAGCGGATGGCAAGCTGTGAGGCCCAGCTGATGTATGGCAAGCTGTGATGCCCAGCTGTTCAAGCTATGAGTCAACAGGAAGCCACACTCGGGTTGAGTGTGGGGTGGATGTAGGTCTGCTGGACCGAACCACCTAAAAACTCCTATTGCATTGTGATTTATTTTGTTCTATTTGTGCTTCTGCTAGATGAATGCATAGGGGCGCTCAACTATTTGCTTATAGGTTCAATAGATGAGTGTTCTAATTTGTCTTGTTAGCATTCCAGTTTTTAAGTGAGCGAAATCTTATTTTGGGTGAAGGTTTTTAATTGGGTGAATTTTTAAAGGGCTATATTCATTCACCCCCCCTCTGAATACTGCATCAAACCCAACACTTGGTATCAGAGCGGGTTGCTGTGCATAGGATATAACAATCCGCAACAGTTCCTGCTAGCTTTTGGTGCACATCAGAGTGGGCTTCTTCTGCTCGTTGATTTGTTTCACTATCTTACTGCTTTACTTTGATCATCTGGTTTAGTGCATTTCTGTTTGGTGCATTTCATAGTGTGCTTTTTGTGTTCGTTATTTTGGTTCTCCGACTTAGTGCCTTGCCTTGCTCATTTGGTCTAGGTGCTTCAGTTTTTCTGTGTCTTCAGATTA
This sequence comes from Amorphophallus konjac, assembly GCA_022559845.1. NCBI lineage: Eukaryota > Viridiplantae > Streptophyta > Magnoliopsida > Alismatales > Araceae > Amorphophallus > Amorphophallus konjac. Next base: position 270,283,631 of record CM040122.1, read on the forward strand.
TTTGCAATGGAACCAATCGTGCTGAAGGCTGGCTCAGCAAAGTAAACAGATCCAGCCACAGTGGATCATTAAGCGAGAAAATCAGCCTCTCGCGGTCTGAAATTGATGGAGACCACATTGCAATGGTGATCAGTGATTTCAGGAAATTCCTGAGAAAAAGAGAAGGAAAGCATGGTGATGGCAGAAAGCAAATAAGGTATAATTCTAATCCTGCCAAGATTGTTGACACTAACGTCTGCTACAAATGCAGGAAGGCTGGCCATACGAAGGCTGACTGTCTAGAACTATCGAAACTCAAAGGGAACACCTCGGACATTGATGAAGAAGGAGAAAAGTCCATATGCTTAATGGCCAACCGGGGAAGTGATGATGAGGAAACCTCATCTCAGGTAAGCTCCGGATCAGAGGGAGTCTCTTTTGATGAATTGATAGTGATGTATGAAAATCTGTTCAAAGTGTCCAAGAAATTAAAATCTGAAAATAAAAAATTGAGAAAAGACATGAATCTTGAAGTCACTCGTTTGAAGGCAGAAAATGAAAACTTGAAATCTGAAAATGAGAACCTCAGAAATAAGCACATTAGAGAAGATGATTCTTGCAATGCATGTGCTATTTTAGAAGACATGATAAATGAGTTTGATCATGATGGTAATTTGCAAAAGGAATCAATCAAATCCTGAAAGAGGAAAACAAATTATTGTTAGAAAAGAAAACTGAAGCTGAAGAAATTGAAAGTAAAATGCTTGAAGAAAATGCTCATCTGAAGGAACAAAATAAAAAGTTAATGGTTCTTAACACTGTTTTCTCTGAAAGATGGATGACGATTGAAAAAGAGAAATCAGTATTGAAAGAGTGTATCAATTACAGTGATGAAGAAATTGCTAGTTTTTTAATACACACTGCTGATTTGGAAAATGAAATTGTGTTATTAAAAGAAAAACTGGCTAGTTGTGAAAAGGAGAAAGTTGATTCAGAAAATCTTATAATCTCCTTGGAAAGTAAAATTACTGAGCTGAATGGTACTTCATCTAAGGTTGCTAAGGATAAAGGCAAAATGAAAATATCCTCGGAAGATGTAGTAAGTGATCAATGTGAGGAGATTGATAACATTTCTGAAATTAAGCAAGCTAAGAAGAACCAGCTGTATACCACTTTTATTCGTAGCTCTGGTTTAGCTAGCACTTCAGCTTCTTCTTCAAATATGCATGCTGCTAAGGAAATTCAAAAATGAAATAAAAATCAGAAAACCCCAAAAACTCAAAGGAACAATCTGCATGCTAAAAACTCATCTGATAAGTGCCATGTTTTAAATAAATCTAATGGTTCTTGTTCTTGTCATTATTGTGGTAAGCATGGACACTTTATGAGTGAGTGTTTTGTGATGAAACAAGATGACAGAAAGCATGCTAGAAAAGTTCTGTCTGATCAGAAAAAGGGTAATCTGAATGTTAAAGAATTTCATGCTAGAAATCATGTTTCTAGGAGACAGAATCTAAATTGTTGTTGTTGTGGGAAGTTTGGCCACATTGCTGCTCAATGTTGGCAGAATCGAGAAAGAGATTCAACTCTAAACCTGTTAATTTTCATGTTAACAAAAAGATGTTTGACAGGAATAACCTTGGCTCCAAAGGTAAGCACCCAAGGTGCTTCGAATGTGGGAGGCATGGCCACACAGTCAAGGACTGTTGGCATGCTCAAGAAGTAGATTTAATTTCAAATCTGTAAAATTTCCTGCTCCTAATGCTGCTAGTAAGAAACAAAATGTCCATGTAAACAACAGAACATTTCATGCTAAGTTTCATAGGTCTCATGCTGCTGCTGATATGCATCATAGGACCAGACAATCTGTTGGTTCATGTTATTACTGTGGAAATTTTGGACATTCTATGTCTGATTGTTGTCTAATGGAATTTGATGATAATGCTGCAAAAAGGGTGTTTAGAACACCTGTCCGGGTAAATGCAGGACCCAAGGCTGCTTGGGTCCCTGCAGGATCAAATTGATTGACATGCTGCAGGTGTGCCTTGGAAGCTGATGAATAAAGGGGTTTATGATCCAAGGCACTCAACAGAAAACCCCAGGATTCTATATTTCAGGTCAGTTCTGAACTTTGCTTTAAATTCATTAACTGAAATTGTTGAACTGTCTGCTTGATTTATGATGATCTCTTCATGTCTAGCTGATCAGTCTGCATTCCAGACTTAGCTATTGAATTCAATTCTGCATATCTGATGCTCTTCTCTTGCTATATGTTGAACTGAATTTGAATGCTTCTTTAGTGTATTCAGTTGATGCACTATATAGACTTTGTGTAAATGCATGTGTTTTGTGTCAGTGCAATGCATGCTTGTTGTTGAATGCATACTTAGACTGAGTGTGAATGGTTCATTTAGTGAACATAGTCAATGCATGTGTCTTATGTCTGCATACATCATTTGCATGACTGTCATTGATGCTGTTCAATGCATGTAGGACTGCTTTATATTGCATTATCCTTGTTAACCCTGGTATATCATATGGTAAGTTACTAAAAGGCAGGGAAATCTGCCCGGAGGTTCCTACCATGTGTGAGATGGTCTTTGAGACCAGGTTCTCTGCCTAGTACCATGGGTCCAGTCTTCATGTAGAACAGTGCATTGCATCATATTTTGAAACATCTGAAAAAGGATAAAAATGTTCATGACTTGGATGCATAAACTTGAATTGATTGCATACTTGCCTCATGTATCCTTGGTGCATAGTCTGCATGTAGAACAGTGTGTTGCATAGCACAATCCTTGCATCATGGTGTCAGGGGGAGCTGTGAGTTTAGTTCAATTCTTGAATCCTATTTACTCCTCATTGTCCTCATTCAATTGATTCATATCTTTTGACATCAGATGCCATTGGACCATATTGCTATTGCTATCTTTTCCCTATCTTTTCACTGAACAACAGTTCTGTATCTGGTTTAGTACATTGAGTTGTGATTATTGCAATTGTTCTTTTATAAGAATTCTCTTACAAATTGAAAGGAATTAAAGGTTTAACCTTTATAAATTGGAGAGTTAAGTGTCTGCACTTCAGAATTTGAGGTAAAAGAAAACTTTATAGCTCTTAATCTTTGTCTCATGGCTAAAATAGAAAAAGTTTTTTGTAAAGCCTAAATGTGTTGACTGGAAATGTCTAGAACAGGTGAACAAGAGTATGTAATATTTTTTCAAACAATCACTCTAAAAGAATTAAGGGCAGCAGTAAATAAGATCATAAATGTAAAGAACTGAACATTGTGACAGAGCAATGGTTGATTGCACTGAGAAACTGTGAACTCCTCCAATGAAGCAGGAAAATTCACATGTCATGAGTGCTTCAAGCTAACTCTGTTCATAGGGTCGAATCTATAGGGGGAGTCCTCACCAAGTAACTGAGGGTACTGGCCTCTAATCAAGGTGTGCCCTTAATGTCAAAGTGAAGACTGTTCCTTGTAGGTCTTGATCTGAAGTAGATCTTGTAGTTTATGCCTAGTAACTGGGGGTACCTGCCTCTAATCAAGGTGTACACCTAATGTCAACATCATAAATGCCACAGGTCTATTCACTTAGTTCAGGTTCAGAAATTGAAAAATGAAAATCAAACTGATGTAACCCTTTGAAATCAAAAGTCATTAAGTGAAAATTATTTTTCTCAATACATATTCAAGTTGCTTTTCTTGAACTTCCATGTTTAAACATAAAAGGGTATTATTTAAGACTTATCTATTAATACCATGTGCCCTAGATTCATTGCTATAAACGGAGTCTATAAACTCTTTTTCAGGGATCAGGTGTTTTACTCTAGATTTATCACTGTTAAACCTGAATTTTTGAAAATTATATGTTGCTGATTCTTATACTTTAACAGTTGTTTATAATCATGCTCCCTTTCTGAACCGATGCTTATGTTGTTGTCAAGTGACCCTCCTACCTTCTCTACCTTGTGCTTATCTGTTCATATTCCTTCTCAAAGGGGAAGCTATTATTTAGGGGGAGAAACAATTCAGGGGGAGTCATACCTTCAGGGGGAGTTTTTTGTACTATGAGAATTTACATGCATAATGCAATTTGCACTCATATTTTTACTATTTTTCTCTTTTTGATAATGTCAAAGGGGGAGAAAATTTTGTGTGTGACTCGCTGTCACATTGTGTTGCCATCATCAAAAAGGGGGAGAATGTTGTGCCTCTTAGGCACAAGCATGTGCTATGTTGATTTGATGATAGCAATGCTGTTTTGTTTTGATGATAGCAACACAGTGAGTGCTTTATGAGATTGTGTTTTGATGATAGCAACATAACTTGTTTTGTGGAGAATGCATGTGTATGACTGATATATTGGTTGTGCATGTGCGCTGCTTTTCTGTCTGCATGTAGTTTGATGACTAGCAAGTCTATACACTGCAGGGTAAAGCATTTCAGATTACATCGTTCATGCATGTGCACAGTTCGTGGACAAAGTCTGCACATCGCCCTAGATTGCATTAGCAAGTCCATACATCATCAGGGCTCTTCATGCATGTGCATAGTCTATACATTGTGCATCTCGTTGTCAAGTCTGCACATTCATGAAGTCTGTACAGCCATCCACTTGAAGCATTTCTCAAAGTCCATACAATGCATCTTCTTAGCATCTCATTTAGAGTCTAAGGCATTGTCTATACACTGGACTTAAAGTGTGTACAACGTCCGTCTCTGTTAGCGTCTAAGGCTTTGAGCAAAGTCTATACAGACCCCACTGTCTCATTCAACGTCTTAGGCTTGCCAAGTCCATACATCGGACTGTTCATGCTTTCATCATGAAGTCTGTACATTGCATGACTTCCACCAAGTCTATACATTGGTAGGTGGCAAGTCTGTACTTTGGCTTCACATTTGCTTCGAAGTCTGTACATTGAACTAATAGTAAAGTCTGTACATCGTTGCTTGCCAAAGTCTGTACATTGGCATCTGTTCCTACGTTGCAACTCCAAGTCTGCGCATTGGAGTCTTTACCTACGATCAGCTTTGAAAGTCTGTACATTGGGAGCTTTACCGACGTTGCCTTGCCAAAGTCTACACACTGTGAATCTTCAAGTCTGTACAGACTTCGCCTTGTTTCAAGTCTGTACATCGTCCAGCTCTTTGGCAAAGTCTACACATCTTAAAGTCTGTACATCCATTAGGCTTGCTCATGCATTGTTCTTCTGAAGTCTGTACAGCCGTGGCTTCTGCCTCAAAGTCTGTACATTTGTTTCAAAGGCGAACTCTATACATTGTGCATCCTTGGGTTAAAGTCCATTCATTGGAAGTCTGTACAGAGTTTCTCTTGGCTTTAAGATGAAGTCTGAACATTGCATAGTCTGTACATTGCTTCTTCAGTCTGCCTCGGCCAAGTCCATACATTGCTTGCTTAGCAGACTGTGAAGTCTATACATCGGTTGTTCAGCAGCAGACTGCTCAAGTCCATACATTGGCTGCAACATATGCATTGAAGTCTGCACATTGCTGAATGCTCTTCAAGTGTGCACATTCGTTCTAAGGCATAGTCTATACTTTGCTTTGCATTGCATTCATCAGCTGTGAAGTCTGTACATCAAGTCAAAGTCTGCACATTGCATTCTCTTCAGCAAGTATGTACAGCGAGTGCCTTCATATATGAAGTATGTACATTGCACAGCACTGCATACATGATGTCTATAGTTGGGCAGAGACGCAAAAAGTCTATACAGTGCCTCAGGCTGAGCAAGTTCATACATTGGTCAGTGGAAAGTCTGTACATTTAGAAGTCTGTACATCCACCGTCTTCCTCAGCGTCTCATGCATAAGTCTGTACAGTCAGTGCAGGTTAAGCATCGTCTCATTTTGCGTCTCAGTTTGCAAAGTCTATACATTGCTGCTGAACGCAAGTCTATACACTGCACTGGAGCATGCATCTCATGCAAGTCTGTACATCGCTTTTGATGAAGACATTGAAGTCTGTACATCGGGCATCTTCTAAGTAAAGTCTATACAGGCTTCTGCTTGTCAAAGTCTGTACATTGGTCTTTGGGTCTCCAAGTCTATACAGCCTTTTGCTTTGCCAAAGTCTGTACATTGGTCTGCATTGCCCTTGGACATCAAAGTCTATACAGCCTTGTCTTTGGCGAGTCTGCATAGTGAAGTCCATACACTGCACTCGAGTTCACAGTGTCTTCATGAAGTCTATACAACGCACTTTACATTACAAGTCTATACATTATGATTGTCGTTACAAGTCTATACAGAGCTCTTCACTTAACCTGATATTCTGATACTCTGTCTGACAGGTGCTCTGCTCATGGAGACTAATGAAGGGCACGTGATCAGAGGCTGGAAGGGCAGACAGGATCGTGACACGTGTGCTGAAGTTGGATGAGAGACTGACACGTGGTACATGGTTTTTAGGCGGGAGATGTGGAGAGCACACGCCCTAGCTGTTGCTGCTAGTGCTGCTATATATATATGAGTCTTCGTCTTCAGATGAATACAGATCAAAGTGGAGAAAGAAAAAGCAGAAGTGCAGAGACTTCGATCTAGCAGAAGAGAAGAAGAAGAGTGAAGAGAGCAGAAGAAGAAAGAAGAGAGAAGAGAAGAGAAAGAGAAGAAGAGCAGAAGATAAAGAAGAGAAAGAGAGAGATAGAGAGCTCGAGCTGAGAAAGAGAGAGAGGTTGAGGTTGTCTGGCTTTTGGATCAAATCCAAGCCAGAACTGCTCATCGAGAGCTATATTTTGTGCTTTATTATTTCAGCTTTCCATTGCTGTCTTGTTCTATCTTTCATTTTCCTTTATACATTTCTTCAAGTTGTTTGTCAACGGAGCAAGCTATGAGGCTCAACGTTTGCAGTGGAGGATTCCACTGGACGGGTTAAGCTGTAATCCCCAGCGGGTTCAAGCTGTGAGTTAGCGATGGCTAAGCTGTATTGCCCAGCGGAAGCAAGCTATGATGCTCAGCGGATGGTAAGCTGTGAGGCCCAGCTGATGTATGACAAGCTATGATGCCCAGCTGTTCAAGCTGTGAGTCAGCAGGAAGCCACACTCGGGTTGAGTGGGGGGTGGATGTAGGTCTGCTGGACCGAACCACCTAAAAACTCCTATTGCATTGTGGTTTGTTTTATTCTATTTGTGCTTCCGCTAGATGAATGCATAGGGGCGCTCAACTATTTGCTTATAGGTTCAGTAGATGAGTGTTCTAATTTGTCTTGTTAGCATTCCAGTTTTTAAGTGAGCGAAATCTTATTTTGGGTGAAGGTTTTTAATTGGGCGAATTTTTAAAGGGCTATATTCATTCACCCCCCCTCTGAATACTGCATCGAACCCAACAGCATCCTGGCGTGGCAGAACGCTAGTTGAACGGGGTCGACTCTAAGGGTCGACTCCTTTGTTTCCTTTGTTGGTTGCATTGACACATCAATGGCGATGGGGTCGACGCAGCCTAGACCCGTTTGGACATTTTTCTCATCTTGTGATCAACTACGTTGACGGACCCTTTGGTAGGGTCGATGCAGCCTTCAGCCTTGGTTAAACCTCTTCACACCTAGCTAATAAAGGGTTGTTTCAAGAGCTTCTAAATCAATTGGTCAATGACTTATAGTGGGACATCATCAAATCATGATTTATACAACAGAAATAAGGCTCGGCTTGTAGCCAAAGGGTATAGCCAGGAGATGGGTATTGATTTTGATGAGTCCTTTGCACCGGTTGCTAGATTAGAAGCAGTCCGGATTCTTTTATCCTACGCCTACTCTCTTAACTTCAAATTATTTCAAATGGATGTTAAATCTTCCTTTCTAAATGGGTACATCAAGGAGGATATTTTTGTAGAGCAACCTCCAGGTTTTGAAGACTCGAAGCATCCATAACACGTGTACAAGTTACAAAAGGCCTTGCACGGACTGAAGCAAGCAGCATGGCATGGTATGAAAGGCTCACCTCATTCCTACTTGAGAATGGATTTAAGAGAGGTATGGTTGATCAAACACTCTTTACAAGAAATTCAAGTAAGGACATATTAGTGGTTGAAGTTTATGTAGATGATATCATCTTTTGAGCTACTAATGATTCCTTATGTGATGAATTTGTAAAAATCATGTAGGGTGAATTTGAAATGAGCTTAATGGGTGAACTGACATTCTTCCTTGGCTTGTAGGTAAAGCAAACATCCGAAGGAATCTTCATCAATCAAGCCAAATACACCATGGAACTCTTGAAGAAACACGGAATGGCAGATGCAAAGCCAATGTCAACTCCGATGGCCACAACCACGAAGTTAGACAAAGATCGAAAGTGTAAAATAGTAGATCCTACACTGTTTCGAGATATGATCAGATCACCACTGTACCTTATAGCATGTCATCCTGACATTCAATATAGTGTATGTCTCTGTGCTCGTTTTCAGTCTTGTCCTAAAGAGTCTCATTTATTGACTTTTAAACGAATCTTTCGATATTTGATTGGCATAGTAGACTTTGGTATATGGTTTCCCATTGGTAGTTCATTTGATCTGATTGCATACACCGATGCGGATTATGCTGGCTGTATTATTGATCATTAAACTACTAGTGGGTACTGTCAGTTTCTTGGTTGGTGCGTAGTTTCATGGGCTTCTAAGAAACAACATTCAGTAGCTCGCTCAATGGCCGAAGCTGAGTATGTAGCCGCCGGAAGTTGTGGGTCCCAAGTACTTTAGATCAAAAATCAATTACTTGATCTGAATGTTGAAGTTAAATATGTTCTAATTCTATGTGATAATACCAGTGCAATGAACTTGTATATAAACCCTGTCCAACATTCTAAAACGAAGCACATTGTCATCCGGCATCATTTTTTGAGAAATCATGTAGGTAAAGGGGATTTTGAGTTGAACTTCATTGATACACACAATCAGTTGGCAGATATCTTCACCAAACCCCTAAATCAGGAATAATTCACTAAAATAAAAAGAGAACTTGGCATGCGCAAGGGTGAGAGGATACATACCTAGGTCTGCATTAAGGCTAAGTGTTGCATATGTAGAAAAGTCAGTTGCATAAAGGGTAGGTTGCATGGAAGACATGCATATTTTGTGTGACTGTTTCTAGTTCCTTGTATGTTAATATGCCATCCTTGTATGCTTGAATGTAATTATCTATATAGCCCCTCCTTGAAAATTTTCTATGGCCAAATATTCCTTGATAAATAAATGTGGACCCAGTGACCTCGGGATCTCGGACATTTTCTAAGAGGGAGAGTCAGAGGGATTTTTGAAGCAGTGCTATCTCAGAATGCCTCATCATTTTTTCACCAAGTCCACTCTTTTTGAAAATAAAAAAAAAGGAGAAGGATATATACAAGAAAAAGAAAAAAATGGGAGAGAAGAATGAAACAAAAAAAGGAAGAAAAAGGAAAAATAATACAAAAAGGAAGAAGGAAATTTTAAAAAAAATGCAAAAAATGGGTAGGCCGACCATTTTAGTCAACCGATGCCCCAAGTTCGGTCGACCGAAACTAGTCGAACCGGTTCGCTGAACTCCGCGACCAAACTCCGTTTTAAAGGGGCTTTCATCCTTTTTTTCACTACATTCCCCCCATTCACTCCCACAACCTCTCTTCCAACCCTAAAAATCTCAAACTCCTCCTTTCAAGCCCTAGCACTCCCTTTTTTCTCCTCTCGGCACAAGATCAGGTTTGCTCGTCGTCCTTCGACACCGAATCTGTGCGGTGGCATGTGCGATCTTGAAGCCCTATTTCAGGATCCAAGCTTGTGGAGAACATCTTTCCAAAGCCTTTGGTATGTCATCCGGTCCATCTTTACCCCAAGGGAAGAGGTTAGCTCTCTAAGGGTTTCCACTGTGGTTTCTAGTCTAATGGCGCTTAGAAGAAGCTTTTTTTGAGACCCTCGAAAATCCACCCGGGAGGAGTCTAGCTCCCGGAGAGGTGAGGACCCGGTTCCTCCACCCCAGCAAACACCCGCACCTGCATGTGCACCACCGATGCGTCCAAGGCTGATAATCAACCCCTAACTGGTTGATTTTGGTGAGTTGAATGAAATCGTACCAGATTTGGGTTTTACTTTTGAGGCACAAGATGGGTGAATGGATTTTATGACGAGGTATACTAAGTTTTTTCATAGCCTCGTTCAACAGTTTTATGGGAATTTGACTATGAGGAATGAACGTTTGTATACGGTTGTAAAAGGAGTTGAGATTACTATAAATCCAACAATGTTTGAGAATGCCCTAGGAGTGTCCTCTAGGGGCCATGATATGATTTTTGATAATGCTCCAGTTGAGGAGACATTCATCCTCATGACATGCAGTTAGTATATTGATGGGGTTAGCAATATGATTAAGTTGAATGCAAACTACTTCCCGCCACTACAACGGATCATGCACCACATGTTTACCACACTGATTTATCCCAAGGGTGCAAAAATGAAGTGACTGAGGTGCACAAATTCCTATTCTACTGTGTGATGAATGGTATAACAACAAACATGGGCCGCCTCATGATAGACTTGATTGTATCTTGCCGCACTCAAAGAAGGCGCTCCTTGCCCTATGCTTCCCAACTCACACGCGTTTTTACTTTTGCTGGAGTCAGTTTGGATAGAGAAGTGCAAGTTCCTGTTAGGCAGGATGATATCTACAACAAGCATAAACTCTTTACTTCCTTTCAATACTTTTTGGGTCCAGATGGTGAATTGTACAAAAATGTGGGAATGTATGGTGAAGAATCAGAAAATGAGGAAGCAGAAGAGCCACAACAGCAAGAGGTTCAAGCACAAGCCTCACCTCTAGTTTAGGCGGAGCAGTAGCCTCTCCTTCTCCACATCATATGGATCAGAGGGTGCCACCACAGTTTCACCCAAGTGAGTCACCTACTCAGGGCGCTGGACAACCCTGTTGGGACTATGAGGCTTTTGATAGGCGCCTAACTAGCATAGAGACTCATGTGGATACCTTTGCGGTGCAAATCTCCAACTTTGGGACTTCCATTGATACTTTTGGGACTATTCTTGGCACCATGTCTGGCCGGATTGATTCTTTTTCACAAGTCTTGGATAACATATCACTCATATGGCCACCCTCACCACTAGCCACCAAGACTTCCGTCGGGCCTTTCGCACAATGATCCGTACTCTCATGGACATTCAGCACCGTGGCTGGGCCAATAAGACCAGCCTTACCGATATCCAGCGTCATCTCCAAACCCATGGGACAAGCCTTGCCGATATCCCGCACCGTATCGAGGCCTATGATCATATTCTTGCTGATATCCGACACCGCCTTAGTGATCAGGGTCCTTCTGATGCGGACGCCCAAGGATCTTCTGCTTCATCACCTCAGTGATTGTCTTTGAGTCTTTTGGTTCACTTTTGCTCTACTTCCTCTTGTACTCCCTTCCCCTCTTTTGATAATGCCAAAGTGGGAGAATTAATATATCTTATATAGACTATGCATGCGTGTCAAGTGATTGTATGCGTGTTTGCCATTTGGCATTAGTGCATCATTTGCATTTATGAGTCATTTGCATTGCATGAGCCAATGTCTAGTCCATGTATGCATTCGTGTCAATGTCACTGAAAGTTAATGTAAACTTCATGGATTAATGAATGAAATGCACTTGGTTGTTGGACATAATATTGGTTCTTCCATTTTTTTTCTTCTCATATGGATTTAGCAAAATATGAATAAATGGATTGGTTTTGGCTTGATGAATGGATTGTAAATGGATTGAATTTGCCTTATGGATTATTTTGATTACCAACCCTCCAATCGGTTCTGTATATCAAATGGTGTTGGAAGAAAGACAGATCAGTCTGTCTGAAATCCTTCACTGTGCGTGAGTGTAAAACTCTGCCTCATACAAGAACCATGTGGAAGCTTTCAAAGATGCAATGTATTCCGTGATGTATGTAAGGGTTGAGTACAAGTTCAAATTGGTTTCAACGGCACGCCATGCACTTAATGAACTAGAGTTTTGTCATCATCAAAAAGGGGGAGATTGTTGAGTTTCTCCATGTGATTTTGATGATAACAAAACCCCGAACTTGTTTTCAGTCTCGTGTCGTGTATGCTTGCTTAAAAGCAAACACAAGAGGTGACTAAACTCTTTTTACGTGATGTTTCAATGCTCCAATGATATAACTTTCAAAATGCTTGCAATGACCCAAATGAACTATAAATGAATGCTACAAGATGCTCAATGCAAGTCTTTCTCATATGGACATGCTTACTTGGGCTAACAAGTTGTTTTTGCAGAAGAAACCCATTTCGGTCGACCAATAGGCATTGGTCGGTCGACCAAATTTCCCAGCAGCCAGCAGACTAAACTTTTACAGAGTTTGGTTGACCAACGGGCCAATTCAGTCGACCGATTTTCCTAGAGCTGAGAAGTCTGGAATTTCTCAGAGATCGGTTGACCGATCGACATATTTCCGTTGACCGACCCCTGCTAAGCCACCAATGTTGACTTTTGGTTTTCTCCAACGTGGGTAAGCCTTTCTTTTGAAATTTTGGGTCCATAAACCTCCAAATCTGCCAGAAAACATGGGAGGTTGTCTTGGCATCTCTTTTGACCACCCTAGGCTATATAAAAACATGTGATGGGTCAAGAAACCCTAATCATCCAAGAGATCAAAGGGAGGCTATCAAGAGAGGTAGAAAGCTGCTATAAGAACCTGCGTGAACAGTGATTCATCCAGCTATCCTTCATCAAAACTCAAGCATTTCAAAACCATTTTGATGCCAAAGAAGTGGTGTTCGACTGAAGAATCAAGAATCAACTCTTTGATCTGCATCATTCATTCAGGGGTAACCTAGATCTGAGCTTTTCATTTCTTCTCTTCATCTAATTTGTTTTGAGCTTCAAGTGTGTAATTTTTCCTAAATCTGTGAACATCAAGTGTGTGTGTCAATCTATTCAGATCCGTGTGTGTGTGTGGATCTATTCAGATCTCTGTGTGTGTGTGTCGATGCCTTTGCACCATCGTAGGAGTTCTAAACTCCACACGAGTGTGTGTGTGTGGTTTGATCTTGTAATTTCTACAAGATAGTGTGTGAATCCTCACAGATCGTGAGGGGTGGACATAGGTTGCCGGTGTTGCATCCGAACCACCTCAAAATCACCGTCTCTTATGTGATTTGGTCCATTTCTTCTACCCCCATTCTGTGTAATCGTACGTGCATATTACTTCCTCCACATTTTATCATTCAGATCTAGCACAATCGATTGTTTATGTTATAGATCTTCGGTATATAGAAAGGTGGGTTTGAACTGACAAGGCCAATCCTGTCAGGACGATAACACCTTGTGTGAGTAGGATCTTTGGATTCATATCTTCATCTAGTACCAAAGGACTATTGTGTGTAATAGTGTGTGAAAGATCTAACCTGTAATATATCAGATCTGTGCTTCCAACTTTCCCTTTCAACACACTTATTTAAATCGGGTAAAATTTTTGTAAAAAAGGTAATCACCCATTTCACCCCCCTCTTGGGTGTCATTGATCGTGGGACTTCAAAGCGACTCATCCTAAGGCCGCTATACAATACAACTCCATGTCGTTAAATAACACTAAGTTGGAAACCAAGACTATGAATGAAGAGAATTCACAAGGCGGTCTACTACTACCGAAGCTCTTCCCTCTCTAGGAAAAAGCAAGGAAACCTCCAACACCCTTGGCTAGGTCACAAAACTCAAGTCAATGCCCACACTCATGCCCCACATGGAAACTGCTTATCGAGGAACTAACAATGTGTGGGAATAGTCCTCCGTACATACTTGGGTGCACGGTAACTCGAAACTAGCATAACGAAGAAGCCCGGAATACACGGGGTCACCTAGACCCTCAAAACCACATGGGCACACTACCCGAGGTAACACGACTCCTACAGACACCCAAAAATATGAGCTCAGGCTAACGAGGTGTCCGGGACATCCATGGGGCAAAAGGTCGACCAATGGGTGTCAACCGGGTCGATCAGTGGCCAAAAAGGGCGAAAGGGCCCCAAATAGGTCGACTTGCCCTTGGGTCGGTCGACCTATTCAATGGGGGTGGTTGATCGATCCTCTAGGTCGGTTGACCAATCCTGGGCAGACTGCCCTGCCATGGTGAACGTCGAACCGATCGACCGATTTGCCCAATCGATCAACTGATTCTGGCGATGTCCGAGCGTGACCCCCTCCAAGGTGTCCTAAACCACAGCCCAATCACTCTCGGTGATGGGGAAAACATGGGGGAACTCTTCCCTGACCTCTGGACTATCGGGATGTCCCATTTATTCCACAAAAACTCGGTCGAATCGATGAATCCATCATTCACCCTAAATACATGATTTTTCATCTTGGCGTGAAATAAATCCACTCTTGGCCTCACCTTGGCCTACAAATCAAGAGAAAGTGAAATACATATGTTAGGGATCTTTCCCCTACCTCATACGAAGATTTGGGGCTCTAAAATCCCTGGATTGCTATTAAAACGCCATCCACCTTGCCCTGTTCCATGAAATCAGTGAGGATGAAGAATGCCATGTACTGCCTCCATTCCTCGCTCCCATCCTCGCCTCTGCCTCACCCGCCTCAAGCTCTGTCGGCCACCGGAGAAGAGAGGGAGAGAAGGAGAGAAACAAGAGGATAGAGGGAGATAATGAGAGAATGAGGGTGAGAGGGGGGTGAAGGGTGGTTTAAATAGAAAAATCTTTTGGAGTTTTAAAAATCCAGAAATATAAAAATGGGCAAAATCATCCCCACGATCCTCGAAAACCATACAACTCAACTGCATCACCCCAGAGCCCGAAAACACATTGTTTCATCACATACGGGGATCTGAGGGCCCAATAATCAGAATTCCAATTTTATTATAAAACAAGATCTGAGACCCGCGGAAACACTCCAAAACCCACAGATTCCTGATTCGAAAATCCCGGGTCATTACACCCAAAAAGTTGAAGCGAGGGGCATACTATAGCTCTACACCTTTCGACGATAAGAGGACTAGGCCCGCTCCACTGCCAGTTGCACAGGATGAATCGTTCACATAGAGTTCCCTTGTAGGTCCAAGAGATTGCTCAGACAGTTCCCCCTCAGGAAGCGTGCATTTGATGATGAAGTTCACCAATGCCCCAGCCTTGATCGCCGTCCTTGAGTAGAAGCTGATGTCGAATTCCCCCAACTCAATGGCCCACTTGATGAGCCTTCCTGAAGTGTCAGTGTTTTGGAGGATTTGGTGTAAGG
Organism: Amorphophallus konjac; assembly: GCA_022559845.1. Lineage (NCBI taxonomy): Eukaryota > Viridiplantae > Streptophyta > Magnoliopsida > Alismatales > Araceae > Amorphophallus > Amorphophallus konjac. The sequence continues at coordinate 270,298,853 of CM040122.1, forward strand.
GCTGGTCGGTATGGACCGTAATTGCTGCGAAAGAAAGTATGGTCACAGCTTACGCGTAAGCGTTACCAGGGTAAGCGCAAAGTTTTCCATCTGTGAGTACCGAAACTTAGGTCCCTAAAGGACTCAGCTCATCTAGTAGACCGGCTTCATAGTTTTGTTATATTTCTAGTCGAGCACTGTGCTTAGTGTGATCGGTGTCATGGACAAGTACAGGAGTAGCTGTTCCCCATTGTGGGGCTTGGAGAGGATCGAAGGCGAGGATAGATACCGCTTCAGATCCTCAAAGGCCTACTCACACTCTTGATCCCAATCTACCCATCCCTTCTTCTTTGGTGACTTATTAGCTTGCTTGATGAGTCGAAAGAAGGGGAGGCATCTCTCAGCGGCTCTGGATAGGAACCAGGTAAGGGCTGCCATAAGACCAGTGAGGCACTGCATATCCCTTTCTCGCTTTGGCCGCTTCATCTCTAGTACTCCTTGGATTTGGTCAGGGTTCGCTTCGATCCCTCGGTGAGTCACTAGGAAACTGAGAAAGTTATCCGACCTAACCCTGAATGTGCACTTGCTTGGGTTGAGCTTCATATTGTACCTCCAGAGCATCGCGAACGTCTCTGCCAGGTCCTCCAGATGCTCAACCGCATGAAGGCTCTTGACGAGCATCTCATCAATGTAAACCTCCATGTTGTGATCGATCTGGGCGTCGATCATGTGATTGACGAGATGCTAGTACGTGGCTCTGACATTTTTCAAGCCGAACGGCATGAGCTTGTTGTAGTAAAGCCTGTGGTCGGTGACGAATGCAGTCTTGTCCTGGTCAGGCTTATGCATGCTGATCCGATGGTACCCAGAGTAGGCATTCAGGAAACTCAGCATTTCATGCCCAATTGTGGTGTTGACCAGTTGATCGATCCGTGACATCGGGAAGTTGTCCTTGGGAGTGACTTTGTTGAGGTTCGTGTAATCTATGCACATACGCCACTTCCCGTTGCCCTTGGGGACAAAGACCACGTTGGCTACCCAGTCTGGGTACTGGGTGGGCCGGAGGGGTCTCGAGCGTAACTTCTCGCTTACCTACTCCCTTATGATTGCCTATTCCTCGGGGTTACAGTGCCTCCTGCATTGTTGAACCGGGCGGCAGCTCGGGTCCAACTTTAGCTGGTGAGTTATGATTGCAGGTGGTATGCCGAGGAGCTCAACCTCAGACTAGGCGAACACGTCTTGGTTTTCGACCAGGAAGCGTTTGTGGACATCCTTCTATTTCTCGGACAGCATAGAGCCAATGCAAAGGGTCCTGCTTGATGTGTAGGAATGGCTGATCTAGAGGGGAGGGGTGAATAGATATTCCCCCTTTTTCACGATGAACCCAACGGAATATAAAAGAGCTTTACACATAGGAAGAACCTTACACGATAGATGCAAATGAGAATATGTAAACCAGCCTAAGCAAGCATCTAGCGAGAGACAGACACAAAGGGAAACCATTGAGACAAGGATTTTAAGGTGGTTCGAACTCAACCCAGAGTCCTATGTCCACCCCTCACTCAACAGAGTGAGGCTTCACTAGTGCAACTTCACTAAACCGCTGAAACACAACTTAAAGGCACACAAGGCCTGACCACAGATCAGAGCACACCTTCTGTCTGTCTTCCTACTACAACCGATAGGGATGGATCACCATAGACTAGAGCCACAATCTCTGTCTATCTTCTTACTACAACCGGTAGGGACGGTTCACCACAGATCAAAGCACAACCTCTGTCTGCCTTCCTACTACAATCGGTAGGGACGGCTCATAGTTCAAACAAAGAGTTGTTCAAAGTGAAAAAAAAAAACAAAACACAAAAGCTCAGACAGGACGTGGGAAACACAAACACAATGTAAATGTCCCTGTCTGAAATCTGGAGGCCGCTCTTGGCTTCTCCAGGATTAGTTACTTCTTCGGAGAGTAGCTTCTCCTTTGCCACAAGAAGCTGGAGATGAAGCCTTTTCTTCTCGCAGGATGAAGAAGGAGTCTGGATGAAGGCTTGCACTTCAGGCTTCAAGGTTCGCAGCTTGTCACGCCCCGAACAAGGCGGAAATATCGGGACGTACAGTCAGAGGCAAGCAGGAAAGAGAGAGAACTAATCTAAATATACACAAGTGCTATGGAAAGGAAATACTAAATGATCATTTAACAACCAAACTGATACAATAATCTCAAAGGCAACTTAATACAACGTGGAATAACAATCACTAAGACTCAACAACATAACTGAAACTATATGCTCTCCAATCACAACTAACAATAAACACACTACTAACACACTATAACTGAAACACTTAAGACATCACTCCTGCCCTTCCCCGTCGGTAAGCGCGCCACCTAAAGAGCCTAGAAAGGGGGGAACACAACTATGAGCTAACGCTCAGTAGGAAATAACAGACATGTATAAGTGATTAACAGTTTAATTACATTTTCAAAATGTCATGATACAAACGATAATGCAATGAAAAGGTAATGATGATATAATGAAACAACGGTAATAACAAGATCTTGCAAGGTCAAGAAATATATAATTGATAATGATTAACAAGAATAACAAATACAAGAATTTACAACAGGAGATATAACAAGAGATAGTAGTAAGGAATTGGCCAACAAGCAATAATATCAATCCAATCATGATCAAGTAACAAGAGATTTTTGTCATAGACGCCAACACTCAAGCAAGTACTCGGTGCAATGCCCCACCTTGTCATTAACATCCCATGGGCTCACTAACTTTCGGGCGCTCTCCCCAGGACCAGACCGGGCCCTTATGATGCGATGGCATTGATGTAATGGGCCCAACGTCCCATCCGTCCAGACATTCAGTCAATGGCCAATTAATCAGAGGAATTTCTGCCATAAGTTCAGATTTAAAGGACTAACCTTGTCCTTGGATTCAAGAGTACAAAACACGGTCAAACTCATCTTCAAGAGATGTGTGGTCGTAACGGAGCCGCTCGATGGGTATATACGGTTCATACAGGACCGTACGTACAGGAACTGGACCGAAACTCAGCCCGCGAAGTCAAGAAAAGAACGGCTGACAGTGGGCCGTCCTAAGGTAAGAACGGTGCAATATGGGCCGCTCATGTCCAAAAGACAGTGAGGCCCAAGAACAAGATATAAGGTCCATACTGGGCCGTATAAAGATATGCGGTCACGATCGGGCCGCCGAAGAGGTTATGCGGTCAAATACTAACCGCGCATGCCTCGGGTCGTCCGATTTGATCCAAGACTTAACCTAGCGGTTTAAACTCATAAAACAAGGTATGCTGATGTTAAACAGATTCTAATCATGATTATAATGATGTTCCAAGATGACGGTATGACCACCGGATAGAGTTTCCGGGGTAGAACAAAGACTAGTACGCTAATCGACCAATCGGCTCGTGCAAAGTCGGAAAGTTAAACATGCTGTTCCACTGTACTACAGCAGCTAATCAGCAAGCTAAATAGTCATATTAATCCTAATGACAAGCCAATTTAATAGGGATTTGGTTATATATTAACCCAAGATGCCAAGAAAAGTAATTTAAGATGATAACGAGTTCGCGTAAGTAGCGTAAGCACGAATAACAAGTAATAATCGTAAATTTAGTTGCATATTTAATTAGTTATTAAATGAGTTTCTATTTCACTAATTATCATTAATGACATGTAAATGAATGCCTTAGAACAAGTATTAAGTCCCTCTCTGAAAGGATAAACGGTTCTATATGGACCGCACATATAACTGGGCATTCAGGGGCCGAACAGGGGTCACCCTGTGACACAGGGAGATGGGCGGTTCTCCCTGGGCCGCCCAAGGGTTTGGGCGGTTCCTCCTGGGCCGCCCAAGGGGTTGGGCGGCTCTGTACCAACCGCCCATCCCCTGGGATGTGCGGCCAGTGCAGGGCCGTTCAATGATATGTGGTCTGTCAGGGACCTTTCATCCAGATATGTGGTTCCTGTGGAACCGTTCATCCTGGGATGAGTGGTTCTTGAAAAACCGTTTATATAAGGGCATGCTAGGGTCAAAATTGGTCAAAAGATGGGCTGGAGTTGGACGGTCTATCGTAAGACCGCCCATCTCTGGGTCATCTCCGGTCATCCCTGCCGCGTCCGGTGGACGCCGGGAACAAGCCGATTGCTAGGGTTGCACTAAAACGTTAATAACTACTAGGATTGAGCTCCAAATAAGGGGATTTTGGTATCAATGGAAAGATAATACAAAACTCTACCTGTCTACAAGGTCAATTGCATGATCAATTGCTGGAATCGAGATCTATTAAGTCAAGAACACATGAAACCCTAATTCTGACATGCTGTGACTAAAACGTTAAATTCTCTCTACATACAGAATGGAATTTGGGGCTTCTTGGCTCAAATGAAAGCTACTTCGATGGTGAATCCAACCATATAAGATATGGTTCATGAGGATTAAGATTAATACTTCGAAATCATAAATCACTTCGGATGAACACATCGAACTAGGTCTAAAACATGTTGTTACTATAAACAGAAATTCTATAAGTATGCTTCATGAAACTTAGGGCTTTCTACGTGAAATGAAAGCTAATATCATGCTTATTACATCATATAAGTTAATTAGAGTTTGGTCTGTTACACCTACCTCAAATCGGAGAGAGAAAACTCAAACCCTAGGATGAAGAACACTTGGACAGCACCTCACAAAAAGCTCGATTTCTCCACGGATACCTAATGAAAATTGGGGCTTTTGCCACCAATGGATAGAGCTTGATGAGAGGAACAATTTTCTATACTCATGATCAAAATTTGGTTGAGAATTCCTACCTCAATCGATGGATCAAAGAAGGATGAAGGGAAGCCAACGGCCTGCTGACCCACCTCCACAATTCGAGCTAGATCTCCCCAGATCTGAAACTTCAGTGAACCCCACAGCAGCCAAATGAAAGAAGACTCGTAGGGCTTCATTTTGATAGCTCATAGAGCTTCTGGAGCCTTCGGAGTTGGGAGTATTCGCTGCTGCAAGCTACGTGTTTAGAAACGGCGCCGAAATCTTTGACTTGACCAAACTATGTCGGCAGCACGTGTTGGGGCTAGGTTTACCTCAAATTGATTGAGGGTAAATGTTCCTTGCATTGTGACCTTCCATTTGCCACTGATTTCAGATCATTTGGTTGAGTATTGAGGTCGAATTTCGTGTTTTAATCCAAGGGTTAGGTATGGGTCAAAAGTGTGCACTTTTGGGTTTAAACTCTAAATAGATCTTCCCACGGATTTACAATGGCCTAATGCCAGAAGGAAAAGTTGTTATCTACCTCGACCTTAATCTGTTTACCATTTTTCTGGATTTTTATAAGGTGGTCGAAATTATCACTATTCTAATTCTAAGGAATTAAATATTAATAAATCCGAAATTCAATTATTAAATCAATAGAAATTCAATTCTTAATTAACAAGAGCTAAATAAATATATTAAATCCAATAAAATAATTCGGGGTCTTACACAGCTACTGGCTTGCAACTCTCCTCCTTCTCTTTTTTTATTTTTCTCTGTGTAGCTGCTCTCCTCTTCGAACCATCTATTCTATCTGCTTGTCTGGATTATGTTCCCCCATGCGCTCCTTTAGTTCCAACATATCTTTTCTTTTTGCATGCAAGGTACAGGGTACGTAGTCCCTGATCTGGTAGGAATAAATCTGGACCGTCCAGATCCACAGAATAATTCCAGATCCTGAGAAGAGTGGCCCCTAATTGGCTCAAAGGTGGTAAGGTACGGTGGCTTCTCATTGGCCTGCCAATCCTCTTCATGCAGTACACAACAGATTGAGAGTTCTTCTTCCTCAAGGCAAAGCCCATTTTTGGATGAAACCCTCTCCAGAATTTCTGTAAGTGGTCCAGCTGTAAAGATGGGAATATCTTCTGCCAAAGGTCATCTAGAACCTTGAACCATCGAACCACGTCCCTTTCATTCATTTGGACTTTGGACTATTACGCCCAGATCCTTCTCACGTGCAAGTTCGCAAAGCACGCTTCCAGAGTTCACAATTTGTACGTCGACGCACCGAAGGTGTAGCATCAATGCAACCTTCTTCGAGGACACCTTATAACGTGTTTTGTCTGCAGAGTGTGCATTGGTGCACTACAAATGTCGCGTCGACGCATCGTTCTTCGCACTGGCCACTGCTGCTACTGAAGCCGTTACTGCGTTGACGCAATTACTCCACTACGTCGACACCTCCTTCTTCGAATTGGCCACTTGTTATCGTTCGGCAAAAAAGCCATCGCCTTAATCTATTTGTCACCCTTAGGTGTACATTATTCACCTTTAGGTATACATTTTTCACCCTTAGCCGTTGGTCAACCGTCGCCCTTGCTCTGCTCTTCTTTTCTTCAACTTCAACGAGACAGGAGTCGACTCGAGCGCCTTGTGGAGTCGACTTTCCTTCTTCGATTTCTTTGATTTCAGCCAGCCCACCTATTTTTCACCCTTAGATACCTATTTGTCACCCTTAGGTATCTATTTGTCACCGTTAGCTAGGTATTTGTCTGTCTTAAAAATTCTTTTGTCATTCTTCTTCTTTTGTCTGTTTCCTGTGTCCACTGTAGCTGGTAGAAACTTGACTGAACCTTTGATCGGACCTCTGAAGCTTGCAAAGGCTTGACTTTGACTTATTTACTTGATTGATGTTGACTTTGACTTCGATCAACTTTGACTTGAGTCAATCTTGAAGATTAAGTTGGCTGGAGTCTCTTGACTATTGTTGACTTTGACCAGGTCAATATTGACCTGTCCACTTTGACTTGAGTCGACTCTCGCTTTCAAATGAAGTCTTCAAGACTTCTTCTTCTTCTCCTTCCAGCTTCTCAGCCTAACAGCCCGTTTATCAGCCTTCAGAATCTATTTTTCACCCTTACGAAGGCATTTTTCACCCTTAACTAGCTATTAGTCACCCTTAAGGGTGTATTTTTCACCCTTAATCCATCGCTAAAGCCCTGTTTGTATCATGAGACTTTCTTGACTTTTGGAGTCGACTCCAGAGCATTCATGAGTTGACTCTTCTTCTTCATTTTTCAACCTTTCAGCGTTGCCAGCCATTTTTCACCCTTAGAAGCCATTTTACACCGATACAAGTCTATTTTGCACTGATATGGCTCTATTTGTCACCGATACAGCACCATTTGTCACTGATACGGGTCTATTTGACACCCTAGACCTGGCGGTGTTGTATGCTTTGTGGAGTCAACTCCAGAAGCATTTGGAGTCGACTTGGCCTTTTCATTTTCATGCGACTGACCTGATTTGGCCATTCCTTTGATCAAAAATGATCTTGTCTTCACAAAAACTCATAGATATTCATTGATTAACATTATCAAAAACATTTGACATCATCTTTTTTTTAAAAAAAGCCTTACCTAGGGAAAGAATGGGAGAGTGCCCCCCTTACCAGGGGTAAGGAGGTTGGCCACTCCACCATTATATCACTAGGAGGTGAATATCATTAATAAATGAATGGGAAGTATAGATTACATCAATCTCAAGCTAGGCATACCTAGCCTGTCCAAACGAGCAACACCCTTAACAATCTTGGGCAGCTCAGTATGCAAATAAAATGAATTACACTTGTTAATACAGGCTAAAGAGGCTAATGAGTCAGTAACACTGTTAGCTTCTCTGTAAATGTGGGAAATAGTGCTCTACTGAGGAATAGATCTCCAAATTTCTCTGATAAAGACAAGAATAGACCAGGGGCATTGATCTTGTTTATTAGTAATTTGCACAAGAACTTTTGAGTCACACTCAATGATAGCTGGAAGAATGCTGATAGTGCGAAGATATGCAATACCGTCCAACAGGGCTCTAGCTTCAGCTATGAGACTGTTTGTCACGCCCCGAGCGCGGAAGGAACTAGGAGTGCGTGACGAGTTTATATCGATCATGTCAATCAGGGCGTTAGTGTATTTGACACAAAGACAGAGTGCGCAAAAGTAAAGATAACCCAATCCTTTATTCAATCACAACCTCAAAGTACTTCTATTACAATTCACTTAATGAAAGTGCTAAAACTCAATAAAGGGAAAAGTACAACGATTGACCCAAGAATATAGAAGGATAGGACTAATTGACGCATTGATAGATGGAGTAGCTCTAATCTCTTGACCTTCCCCATCCGATTGAGTCTCGTCATCGGACTTACCTGAAAAATAGGGGAAAACACTGGATGAGCGAACGCTCAGTAGGAATTATATCTCAAGTGCTAGCTTATTTTAATTAGATTACAAGTTACATGAATGCAATATAGCTATGCATGATCGCGTAAAATGACAAGAGAGAGTGTATAACAAGAGATAATTGAGTGAACTAGCATGTCTTTCAAGAACTCATATCATTAAATATCAAGATATTCAAGCAAGTATATTCATCATGTCATGTCGAGAATTGGCTATCATGTTTCAAGCAAGTATATAATAAATACCCTTTCCGGGTCACGCAAGTCATGTCATGTCAAGTCGAGTCAAGCACGAGATTGTGGAATGTCATCGAGAACGACAAGTACTTCGGTGCAATGTCACACCGTGATCATTACAACTCCCATGGGCACTAGTACTTTCGGGTGCTCCTCCCAGGACTAGATCGGGTCCTATATGCGTAGGCATTGATCATGTATTTTTCGACATCCACTATAGTTATGGCCAATATAGAATTCCAAATGAACTAAACTTGTAGGAACTTTAAGGAAGATCATATAGAATATAATTTCAAGGATTGAACATGATGTATAAAGATGATAATAACGGTATAATCATGATTAACGATAAAACTAGGTGGAATCGGCTCCCCGGATAGGTGCCATGACATTAAGAATAAGCACTCATATAGATATGGCCGCTCGTTCTTGTACATGATAAGGTAGATCGAATTAGTGTCCACAAGTATGGCACATAATTCTTAAAGAGTATTGATGGTATGGTTTCCCATTCCATTAGTTCAAAAATATTCTCGTGACATCAACATACCATGTCACGAGGGCCGGTATACCATGTTTCTTTAAAGTGACATGGCAATTAAATAGTTTCATGGGTTTTAAGGGTACAACCAGCTCAATCGGCCTTGAGGGAATCCAAGGCTTCGAGGAGACTTACGGAGGTCTCTATGACTAACTCACCAATCCGAAGGAACGGAATGTCCAACGAAGGGCTGTCATCGAGAGAATAGAGAGTAATCGATAAATCACAGAGAAATGTGGGAATATACTCATGGCTTGGAATATAGTGCCATATATGTAACCCATAGGAAGGGTGTACATGAAACCAATGAAAACTCACATGGCAGAAAATGGCGCCTGGGTCATTGTCGCTATTTCTTTAATAGCGCCTGGGATTCAGCCACTATTTATTGAATCGCGCCCGTGACCCAGCCGTTACTTTTAAATTCATGTTCCAATTTTAGTGTAAATAAATCATGGATTTTTTTATAGCCTTTTAACACATTGTTTAGTTCTGTTTTAATTCACGCCCATGGCGTAGCCACTTTTTAGAAATTAGCGTCCAGTCTTTGGGCGCTGGTTTCTATATAGAGACAGGATGAAGGTCGCCGTTCATTTCAGAGTATAAAATGCATGAACAGTGTCATTTTTCCAAATCAAATAATTTTCCAAGGGCAAGTAGATGAATATGTAGAGAAAATTATCAGGAGTCTAACCATGCACGCATGTAATTGATTAGATGTCCACATGTCAAGTTATTAAATTTTAAATATGCTGGTTTAATAATTAATCATGAAAGTAGCGACTGTTACACGGTCGCAAACTCGGAATAGCGCCCATGACTGGGTCGCTATTTCACTGTGAATCCGAAATTTGAAATAGAAGCCATTAGAACATGGTAAAAGGAGAATATATGCATGCACGAATCTATATATTTATGGAGTTAGGCTGAGTACTTGAGAAAACCTACCTTGTTGTGAAGTTTTGGTTGATGATCGATCAAAGGTTTTGAAGGATAAAGGAACAGACAATGCTCGACAGCAGTTAAGAATATAGGGTTCTTCTGTTAATTACCGCAACAACAGGAGGAAGAATCTAAGAACTTGATAGTAGTTGTGAACTCAGTTCACAACCGAGCTCCTCAGCAACAATAGAAGCAGCTTCAATATTGTGCAGAATATAAGGCTCTTCTTTAGCAATCAAAGAATCCGTAGCAGAGAGGAAGGATTAGCAGCAGGTCATGGGTCTTAAGAGAGAGCAACAGGCTGCTGCGTTGCAGCAACTTCCCAGAGCTTCGTAGAAGGATTTGGAAGAGTAGAGAAATAGTCAATATGCTGTAGCTTCTCAGCAACATATCAGAGGAAGCTTCACAAATATATGGTAGTAGCAGTAATTCCGTAAGCAGCAGCAAGATTGAAGAAGAAGAAGTAGCAATTATGTCCTTGGCAGAAGACAGCAACCCCCACGTTGAGTTCTTTCAAGAAGAGAACAATAGTAGCTTGAGAAAATATGTGGCAACAGGTTGATCGTGGGTTTGAGGAAGAAGAGCAATAGGTTGGCTTGAGGGTTGGGTATTTATAGTGGTTTGGAATCGTATGGAGGAGTAGGAGTTTGATTGGGACTAAAACTCAAGTAGGAATCCTATTAGTATTAGAATTCCCCTTATTCGATCCCTTCCCAATTTAGTACTTCTCTCAGTTGGAACCGGAGAATTGGCGTTCACGTTATCTCTTCATTTCACATTAATTTTTAACGGTTACAATGTTTGGGGATTTTTATCCTTTTTATTTGATGGGATATCGTTATGAAATTTTATGGGTAGTATTTTTCCATTTTTCTCTATTTTTCCATATAATTAGTTTTATAAAATTCTTTTAATTCAAAAAGTGGCACTATTCATCTATCTTGGAAATAACGACTTTGTTTTGGACGTTGTATGTGAATAGAGCGCCTGATGCTCGAGTGCTATTCACCCCTTTTTCTTTTGCCAGTAACACTCCAAAAGACCAAAATAGTATAAATGCCCATTGATGGGGACATCACCTCCCATGCCCACGTTCACAGCTCGTTTCCTCGCCCCGGTTGCATCCGGCATGGTCTAGTCATTTAATTTTGAGTCCTATGTAATTTTTATTTGAGTCATTTGATGTATTTTCCCTTTTATTTGAGTCATGTTCCTAGGTCTTGTGTTCATTTCCCTAAGTTTGAGTGTCATTAGGTTGTCTAGTTAGCTATTGGGCCCAATTCATTGGGCTTGGCCCAAGGGCTCTCCCCTACCCCCTCGGTTATTTGTCATTGAGTCAATTGTCAGGGACTTTTGTAGAAATGTGGGTTTCCTATATATAGGACCCCATTCCCCCCCATTTCAACCAAATGAATCAATGAATGAAAAAACTTGCCATTTTGAGAGTTTACACTTCTTATCTAGTGGAGAGATTCCATTTTTTGGGTGAGAAACCATAGGGGAGAGATTCCCCACCCTTCCCTCTCTTAATCTCTCTTTTTCACTCCACTTTCTCTCTCCTCAACACCCAAATTCGAATTTTCTTCTCTCTCCTCCCTTCCCAACCACCTCCACTCCCCACCTACCCCATTTAAGCCTCTTCCCATTCCCCACAACCCTCATCAATACTCCACCCCTTCCCAAGACCCCCTCCACCAATCCTCTCCTCACCATCCAACCCCCAACTACCCCTCCCACTTTCCCAAACACCCTTCCCACTACCCCAAGCACCCCTTCCCTTCCCCAACACAACCCCCCCATTCCCAAGACAAAAAATTAACCCCTCCCTTAAACCTATTTTCGAATATCCTTTCCCTCTCTCCATTCCAACCAAATTTGCAGCCCCCACTACCACCATCTGTTCGACCCTCTTCCAGACCTTATTCTCCACCTCCCACACCTTAGAACACCCCTCCAAGACCCCCCTACAACCAGTGGTCACTCCCATACTCATCTACCACCTTCCCCTTCTTCTTTCTTGGTCATTAGAAGCTACTTCGAAGTTGTAGTTTACTGTCCAGAAGTTACAGGTGAACCAGCAACTTGCAGCGGCCACCACGACTTCCTCCGGACGAGTTTGAAGGCACAAGAGGCATCCACAGAAGCGTATCCCTATCCTCTTCACAACAGAAGTGGTTTCGTCTTCATCCGAGCTGTGTGCTGCCCAGGAGCTTCGTTCTTCCACAACGGCGCAGAACTATCCTTGCTGAGTACCAGAACCAGATTAGAAGCTCTGCCACGATGAACCTTGGAGGAATCAGCCCATAAGCTCTTCTACAAAGTTCTTATTCTTTCTGTCTACTTTCAGAATCAAGAAGCAGAATCCTGTTCAGCATTTTGTGGCAGGAGTTATCATTTTTCTCCCTCAGCTCCATCGTCCTGCTACCCACAGTCTACACCAACAAGTCACCAGTGTTCAGAGCTCCCTGGTCTTCTCTGGCATCTTCTGGCCTCCCCGTCAATGTTTCTGCGAAGAGGACTCGTCCATGATTCCAACGACTTTGACGGTGCTCGATTCCGAGCTCAGGAGCTGCTAGGGCATCATCTGCAACCTGCTGTTGGAAACCAGGAGCTGCCAGTCCAAGATTCTACCTCCCTGTTCGAGCCTCCACCCAGGCCAGCTGCGGCTCCAGAAGAATTCTACAAAATTCTGAGGGGTTCCAGTACCAGTCCCGAAGAGTTTCCCACATGTCTCGCCACCAAAAAAATTCCTGAGCGAGTTCTACAGCAGAAACATCGACTATCTATCCCTGTTCGGAGAGAGCAGGCAGAACCGGTGACTTCATCTTCAATGATTTTAATCCTAGTTTCCCCTCCCCGCTTGGCCGGCTGAAGGCCCCTCCCTGCGTGGAGGTAATTTTGGTTGTAATCACTATTAACCCCCACCCCAAGGTCCCCCTCCTGCGAGAGGTGTAGTGTTGTAACTTCTTTGGGCAGGTCAAGCGACACCGCCGCGGCGTGTGGGGATCCACTCGCCACCCCGCTCGCCCTCGTCTCCGAGCGGGACCGGTTTCTTCAAACCGGTCGAGTAAGTGCTCACACCTCACTCCATTTAGTGCTTGTCTTTCAATATTAGTTCTAGTTCCGCTGGTTATGCGAGTGAGAGCCCGATCCTCAAGCCCCGTTGTCTTGAGTGATCACCATGGGAGAAGTACATCCGGTGCCTTTGGCACTTTGTCGACCCCCTTGAATTGGGCATCCATACCCATTGGGAATCCCATCTTGGCCTTGCTGGCCCTCTACCAGCAAGGGCCCAACCCCTCAACCTCACCTTGGCATTGCCAAGTTACCCTGGGCTTGGGTGAGTGTCGATAGAGCGGTGGCCTAATTCGGCCCATTTGAATGCGATTGTGCTTGCTTGCATTAGGTCCGAGGTTATGTCACATCAATTGGTATCAGAGCAAGTCATTGACTTATCTCTACAAGTCAAGTCCTAGGGCATGCTTGCATTCTTATCCGAACCATGCATTGTCAACCCATCATTGTTAACATTGAGTCTTGGGTCACATGGTCCCTCTCCCAATCATATCCCATGCATGCTTACCTAATGGAGAGCCCGTAGAAATTGATTTCATTGACCTAGAATCTGAAAATTGGGTGTCCCCCGATATCATTACCTCTCTTTGTAGGACCGGACAAATTGTGCACAATGGAGACCAAGTCTTTATTGAATTCCATAAATGGTTCGGGAAGACTAAGTATTTGGATGGGGCTTGGTGTCAAAAGGGAACATTGGCGGGTCCATGTATAATCCTAGGTAAGAAATGGTTAGATGAAAGGAATGGCGACATCGACCCAACACGTCGGACTTGCCTAGTGCATCCGCCACACCTTTCGGGAACCTTTAAATTCAACAACCTTGTATTCTCCCACCTGCGGGAATCCCGCCCTTGTTCACCACCCTGGGTGCACCATACTCCGGCCATCATCACCCCACCATCAAAGAACCTTCCCACTCCATTAGCTTTGGAAGAAGTAGTCCACCCACTTTACCACATGAAGACAAATACCTCTCAGGAACCTATCCCCTCCATGGAGAGCACCCATGTCCCAATTGAAGAGGAAGCCTCGCACGAGGATCTTCACCCTCCACCACCCCCTCTAGATAAGGTCGAATTCATCTTGGAAGAGTCCCTTATTAGTTGGCTAATAAAGAGCCCAATAAGAGAGATCACGGCCCACGATTGTCTTCCCATAAAGGAAAACCTTCCCATTGTGCACATCCCCTCCTATCACACCATAATCTAAACATCCTACCAAGTGGAAACCTTAGAGGACATTCTCAAGGGCATAGCATGGCAATTAGAGATGACTAGCATGTTGACCCCTATGGTCGAACAACCTAGGAGCCTTAGCCTCCTACACCTATGCATAGGGTCTATCACCTCGGTTTGCACCATTGGTTGCTACACTAGCGACCTCTTTCTATTCCTCCCTACACCCGATGAGCCCAACCTTCTCCTCGATTTAGAGCTTCTTATCTCGGGTAGAAAGCCAAGCCCTCCACTCATGGCCGACCCACTTGTCAAGAACATTGGCCCAACTATCATGGAGAAGGATGACTTAGCACCTTTTAAGGATCTTGAGGACATGGAGTTCCTCCCCCTAGGTGACCCATTTTATGATCCATATGATCCATTCCAATGGGAGTCAAGGGACTCATATGACCCAACCATCTTACCAACCACCCACCCTTTCCTACCCTCACCCACCATATTGGGCCAAACCCACCTCATCCATGACCCGGGTTACACCTTGGGAGCCATGACCTTGGGCCACATATCCCTAGGTAATCAGGTTGTGCCCCACCCCATGATGACCACCTTCTTAGATCCATTCGATCCTTTCCAATGGGAGTTCAAAGGTTGTCCCACAGCTATACACATGGAAGTCACCTTTGGGAAAAGCATGCATGTGTCTAGGCTTACCATACCCCTTGGCATGAACACTATGTTGGGTCCATTCATTCATATCACCCACATGTCAAGTAGAAAGTATGAGTGGTCCATATTCGGATGTCATGGTCCACCTTCATTCATCATGGGTCTTAAGCATGTCAAAAGCATCTACGGATGTCCGGGTCCCCCAATATTTATCACCAATTTGCATGATAGGGCCACCTACGGGTGCCCCGGCCCACCTAGGCTAACCAAAGTCTACACTACATCATTACACGATAGGTCTACTTTTGGTTGCCCAGGTCCACCCATCACCCCTAGAATGTCTGCATTCACAACATTGCATAAAGAGATCCGCAAGCACATTAGCAAGAAGAATGTGATTTATAAAAGGCGAGCCGACTCTCATCAACGTCACCAAGAATTCCATGAGGGTGACTTTGTGATGGTAAGGACGGAGAGACTCTCCCTGGGAGCCATCTCCAAATTGAGGCCACGTGGGGCTGGTCCCTTCTAGGTCCTGAGGCGCATTGGTGCAAATACCTATGAGTTAGATCTCCCCGAGGAATATGGGGTAAGTCCAACATTCAGTGTCACCGACCTAGTGCCATACAAGGGACCCACGGTGGTACCTAGTGAGAATATTGAGCCTATTCCCTCCGTTGAAAGAGCACCCACCCGTGAGGAGAGTCCACCAGCCAAGAGAGCCCAGCGTGAGCGCATTGAACGAATATTGGATGAACAGGTCACTACCACCAGGAGCAAGGTATACGAGCGCTATCTCGGCAGGTGGATGGATAGGGTCTCGTTCGGAAGACTTGAGGGCAGTACCACTTCTACACCCTCCAAGGAGGGAAGGACACTTACTCGACGGAGTCGAGTTTACCGCACCCCAGCAGTATGATGGGGACATCACCTCCCATGCCCACGTTCACAGCTCGTCTCCTCGCCCCGGTTGCATCCGGCATGGTCTAGTCATTTAATTTTGAGTCCTATGTAATTTTTATTTGAGTCATTTGATGTATTTTCCCTTTTATTTGAGTCATGTTCCTAGGTCTTGTGTTCATTTCCCTAAGTTTGAGTGTCATTAGGTTGTCTAGTTAGCTATTGGGCCCAATTCATTGGGCTTGGCCCAAGGGCTCTCCCCTACCCCCTCGGTTATTTGTCATTGAGTCAATTGTCAGGGACTTTTGTAGAAATGTGGGTTTCCTATATATAGGACCCCATTCCCCCCCATTTCAACCAAATGAATCAATGAATGAAAAAACTTGCCATTTTGAGAGTTTACACTTCTTATCTAGTGGAGAGATTCCATTTTTTGGGTGAGAAACCCTAGGGGAGAGATTCCCCACCCTTCCCTCTCTTAATCTCTCTTTTCACTCCACTTTCTCTCTCCTCAACACCCAAATTCAAATTTTCTTCTCTCTCCTCCCTTCCAAACCACCTCCACTCCCCACCTACCCCATTTAAGCCTCTTCCCATTCCCCACAACCATCATCAATACTCCACCCCTTCCCAAGACCCCCTCCACCAATCCTCTCCTCACCATCCAACCCCCAACTACCCCTCCCACTTTCCCAAGCACCCTTCCCACTACCCCAAGCACCCCTTCCCTTCCCCAACACAACCCCCCCATTCCCAAGACAAAAAATTAACCCCACCCTTAAACCTATTTTCGAATATCCTTTCCCTCTCTCCATTCCAACCAAATTCGCAGCCCCCACTACCACCATCTGTTGGACCCTCTTCCAGACCTTATTCTCCACCTCCCACACCTTAGAACACCCCTCCAAGACCCCCTTACAACCAGGGGTCACTCCCATACTCATCTACCCCCTTCCCCTTCTTCTTTCTTGGTCATTGGAAGCTACTTCGAAGTTGTAGTTTGCTATCCAGAAGTTGCAGGTGAACCAGCAACTTGCAGCGGCCACCACGACTTCCTCCGGACGAGTTTGAAGGCACAAGAGGCATCCACAGAAGCGTCTCCCTGTCCTCTTCACAACAGAAGTGGTTTCGTCTTCATCCGAGCTGTGTGCTGCGCAGGAGCTTCATTCTTCCACAACGGCGCAGAACTGTCCCTGCTAAGTACCAGAACCGGATTAGAAGCTCTGCCACGATGAACCTCGAAGGAATCAGCCCATAAGCTCTTGTACAAAGTTCTTATTCTTCCTGTCTACTTTCAGAATCAGGAAGCGGAATCTTGTTCAGCATCCTGTGGCAGGAGTTATCATTTTTCTCCCTCAGCTCCATCGTCCTGCTACCTACCGTCTGCACCGACAAGACTCCAGTGTTCAGAGTTCCCTGGTCTTCTCCGGCATCTTCTGGCCTCCCCGTCAATTTTTCTGCGAAGAGGACTCGTCCACGATTCCAACGCCTTTGACGGTGCTCGATTCTGAGCTCGGGAGCTGCCAGGGTATCATCTGCAACCTGCTGCTGGAAACCAGGAGCTGCCAGTCCGAGATTCTACCTCCCTGTTCGAGCCTCCACCCAGGCCAGCTGCGGCTCCAGAAGAATTCTACAAAATTCTGAGGGGTTCCAGTACTAGTCCCGAAGAGTTTCCCACAGGTCTCGCCACCAAAAAAATTCCTGAGCGAGTTCTACAGCGGAAACATCAACTATCTGTCCCTGTTCGGAGAGAGCAGGCAGAACCGGTGACTTCATCTTCAATGATTTTAATCCTAGTTTCCCCTCCCCGCTTGGCCGGTTGAAGGCCCCTCCCTGCGTGGAGGTAATTTTGGTTGTAATCACTATTAACCCCCACCCCAAGGTCCCCCTCCTACGAGAGGTGTAGTGTTGTAACTTCTTTGGGCAGGTCAAGTGACACTGCCGCGGCGTGTGGGGATCCACTCGCCACCCCGCTCGCCCTCGTCTCCGAGCGGGACCGGTTTCTTCAAACCGGTCGAGTAAGTGCTCACACCTCACTCCATTTAGTGCTTGTCTTTCAATATTAGTTCTAGTTCCGCTGGTTATGCGAGTGAGAGCCCGGTCCTCAAGCCCCGTTGTCTTGAGTGATCACCGTGGGAGAAGTACATCCGGTGCCTTTGGCACTTTGTCGGCCCCCTTGAATTGGGCATCCATACCCATTGTGAATCCCATCTTGGCCTTGCTGGCCCTCTACCAGTAAGGGCCCAACCCCTCAACCTCACCTTGGCATTGCCAAGTTACCCCGGGCTTGGGTGAGTGTCGATAGAGCCGTGGCCCAATTCGGCCCATTTGAATGCGATTGTGCTTGCTTGCATTAGGTCCGAGGTTGTGTCACATCACCCATTCTCTTGTCTTGTATTTATCTTTAATGTATTTAAACTTATCTTTATACCCTTTTTTCTTTAAATAAAAATATAACAGAATAAATATGAAATATTAATTTTTTAAAATTATTAATAAAATATAAATTGATGTTTTCTCTAAGGTTTATTGATTTATTAATGCAAATAAAAATACACTATGACTTTAAATGGCTACTTAAAATGATGCTAAATTTATAATCCCTTAAAATTTAAGGGTAGGGTCTATGAGATCTTTTTTGTAAGGCCCACTAGGACGTCATGGGGTTGTGTACAGGGTCTGGGCCTTGTCTAACTGTTGATTTTAATTTATTTAGACTTTTTAGTCCCTTATTTTACCAGGGTTGCTACACTGTTGGCCTGACCATAATAGTGAGAGAAAGCAAGAATGATTTGACCATTAGAGTTGCGAATTACCCCACCGCCACCAGAATCACCAGAAAGTTTACAAGCTCCATCGGTATTGAGTTTGAGAAAAGGCCAAGGAGGAGACATCCACTTAATAATTTTAGAAGGAGATCTTACAGTGCCATTGGTCTTAAGCCCAAAATTGTCCAGAACAGTCCTCCTACTGAGATTGTCTTCACGTAAACCAGCAATTTCACATATCTTCTTGGCCTGCATAATAGTTTTATACAGTATGTTTTGCTTTGAGACATGTTTCCCTTCATATTTAGCAGAGTTTCTGGCAGACCACAATTCCAACATACTAAATTCAATATCAGCCAGGGTAAACAGCCCATATAAACATTTAGGTTTCAGGTTAATCATGGAGTTCAGGATAAAAAATCTAGCTTGAATACCATCAATTTGCAAACCCATGTTCCGGATAGAGGACCAGACAAAAACAGCATTATCACTGGAGATAAATAAATGGTTGACATCTTCTTCTTGAGGGACCTTGCAGCAGAGGCATTTGGAGCAGAGAGATATACCCAGCCGTTTTACATTAGCATCAGTAGGGAGGCAGTTGTTTGAAATTTTCCACATATGCATAGAAACTTTAGTTGGCAACCAATTCATCCAAAGATTAACATAGGGGATAGCATTCGGATAATGAGAAGAAGAACATGAAACTCTATAAATAGAAAAAACTAAACAGTCTCCAGAAGAAGAAAGGCTCCAGATTTTCTTATCGTAAATAGAAGACATGGTGATATGCTGTAAGACATTGAATATATCAGTAGGAAAAAACCTGAGAATAAGAGATTTTTCTTCATCAGAGGGCTATAAGAGACAATCCCTGACGGTCACTTTATTGTTAGGGATGAGATCAACAGGGACATAATAAACTAAAGACTGATTTCCCAACGAGATATCATACCAAAAGTTAGTGGAATTTCTATCTCCAAAAATAACTCTTTTATGTTGCAGAATAAGTTTCTGAGCAGTGACCCAAGAACGTTTAGCATGACCCTTCATGTTTTTGAATTGAACATCAACCAAATGATATCCTTTAATGTATTTTGCCCTGAAGTACTTAGCCCAGAGTGTATCAGAATGTAATGCTTTCCGGAGCATTTTGACCCGGAGAGCAAGCTCCACATGTCTAAGAGACATGATGCCTAATCCACCTTGGGAGATTGGCTGACAAATAGCTTTCCAAGCCTTCCAATGATGTTTGTTACCATGGCTGGAAGAACCCCAAAAGAAATTAGCAAAAGATTTCACTATTAAATTATGAACACCAGCATGAATAGGTGAGGATGCCAGAGTATAAATAGGAATAGAGTTGAGGACATGTTTAATCAGAATCAGTTTAGCTCCTTGAGAAAGCAAAGTAGCATGCCAACCCTCAATACGTTTCTGAATAGCAGTAATAATACCTGCAAAATGGATTTTTTCCTTCTACCAAGAACCAATGGGAATCCCAGATATCTATGAGGGAAAGTGTGATGAGAAAAGCCTGAGATTTGCTTAAGACGATTAACTGCAGTAGAATTGGCATTGAGGTGGATGAAGAAACCAGAGTTACTGATATTAATAAGTTGGCCTGAAGACCTTTCATATTCTCTGAGTACTATAAGCAGATTTCTGACTGAGGTAACACTGGCCTTGCTAAAGATAACTATGTCATCAGCAAACAACAAGTGGGAAATAGTAGGACATCCTCTTGGACCAGCAAACCATTCAATTTGACCACTAGCAAAAGCATTCAGAAATGATCTGCTCAAAGCTTCTTCGGCAATAATAAAGAGGGAGGGAGCAATTGGATCACCTTGTCGTACACCTCTAGTAGATTTAAAGAATCCAGCAGGATCTCCATTTAAAATAACAGAAAACCAACAGTTGTTAACCATGTGTTCAATAAGATTTATAAACTGGGTGCTGAATCCAAACCTTAAGAATATATGACAGCATCAAAACTATATGAACCTTAAGAATCAAAACGTATAAAACTCAAAGAGCAAAACACGTATGAAACTCAAGGATCAATCACATGAAACTCAAGGATGAGTCATAGTGTTGACATCATGAAAACACAAGGGCACAACAATTCCCCCTTTTTGATGATGGCAACACTGTGAGTCATTATGATCAATTTGATTCAATGTATGCACAAGTATGCCTCGATGCATCTCCCATATAATGACTCTCAAACAATTCTCCCCCTTTGACATGATCAAAAAAAATATAGTTTGACATCATATGGGGGACTTTGAAAGATTTAATCAAGAAGGCCCTGAAGGTTGAATGTCAGATGGAAGAAGGGAAGAATGGCCTTAGCGTCAAGAAGTGATTCAGCAGTAGAAACACATAGCCATGGTGATTGCAGCAAAGATTGATTGCAGCTGAATACAAGGATGAAGCCTGTTAAAGTTTGCAAGAAAAATTCTCAACCTGATACAAATATCATAAATCAAAAATGGTTTAAATTTAATCTCTTCCATTATGACCAGCTTATGATATGTGCCTTATTTAGGTGCATAGTTCAAATCTAATGAGTCCAGAGTTTATCAATGAAGTTTCTTTGAAAAAAGTGTGCATTTAAGTTTAATAGAAATGAACCAAGATTTCATACTTGAACCCTGTTTAACCTTCTTTTATCTTACTTACTTAATTGCAATGACTGCCTTAGGGGTTACTCAGATAGTATTGAGGTTAAACATCAAGTTTTTCTTATCTCAGTGTTGGGTATCAACAATTTTCTTTTTGTTCAACAGAGTTTTAAGAGCAATCAAGTGCAGTGCAGACTTTGTATCTAGAGGATACACGTTGTTAAGATGCCAGTATCCCTAAGAACTTAGTATGACTGACTATCATGCCTCTTTTAGAACAGAGGTAGATGTTTCACCTCATGACATATCTCAACTTATTTCATTGATACGTGAGATATATTTCTCAGTGATCCTGCCATTGCTCTGCCTTGATTTTGCAAGAATTTTCTACAGAGTTAACAGTGGCACTTCATGACATAGTCCACAAAACTTCAAGCTCAAGAGACATGCTGTGACGATCCAGGGTCCGGATACCGAGTAAACCCGATAACACTTGGATCCTGGGAGGCATCCCAAGAGCGGTAAAGCTCCGAAGGGATAAAAGGAGTGTGTGTGGTACATTGAAGTCCCAGATAAAGCAGTAAGTAATTAATATTTCATTGATCAGGTTTGCTAAAGTAGCAGAAATAAAATTACCTTTTCAATTAACAACTTAAATTAACAGAGTCCAGTCCAAATTAAAGACAAGTACAGTCCAACATGAAAGAGAACGTACACTGAAGTCGGGGGAAGCCCGACGTAGGTAACGTTGGCAATGCTGGCAACTACGAATTGACGCACCGCGTCACGAACCATGAGGAAGAAGAATGAGCACACCTGCAAAGCAGGGGTGAGTCTCGTGTCACTGGCTCAGTAGGGGTCACGCGGATCCCCACTAGAAACAACGCAGTAACACGCTAAATAGTAAAGCAAGAAGAACAGAAGTAACATCAGTACTAACTACAACAGTAAAGCTGTAAGAGCAGGAGTAAAGATAACTAAAAGAAAGAGAAAAGCTATACTAACCAGAGTCACGGCTGTCGATCGAACCACGGCTCCCTAAGCTACTCCAAATGGCAACAGAAAGGCGAACCCCGATCTCACCAAGTCAGGAGTTACCGATCCATTGACAAAGCACTAGCTTCAAAGCTGAAGCCTACCAAAACAGGTAAAAGCTCTATAAAAGACTTACACAGTCGAAGGCACACACATACACGACCAGCTCGCCGTGCGCGTTACACAAGATTGGACTTCGAGTGAAGCCACACACAGGCTAGTCGGAAACCAATGATGAAAACACGCGTCATGAGAGTTATGTGTCAAGTGACTGAAGCACCTCCTCACTAGAAGAGCAACCAGATGCCTCCACTGACGTCTTACACTGCGCCTCAGGTATCTCGTACTCACCTAAAACAGCAATAACTAAGACACACGCAAAGAGCCAAGTACAAGGTACATCAGTACCTAATACAAGGAGCAACAAAACTACAGTAACGAGTGACTAGTTAGGGTCACATCCGTCAGTGCTCGTCCTAACGCCCCTGACCACATATGCACACACAAGCTCAATGCCTTGAGCCAGGCCTCTAGCTAGCTTTCCCCCTTAGTAGGATGCTACCGCAAGGCAAGAGGGCCCACAGAAACTAGCTTACAAACCGTATATCGGAAACTTGCCCCGCCACCACTCCTAGGTAGGCCGACACATAGGAAAGTGTCATCAGACTACGACTAGTGGAGGCTCACTAGACACATAGAGACTCCAAAACATCAGTGCTAAAGTACAGACATGCTAAGCCTGCACTGTCACACGTACTATGAAGCACCAAGCACAAGACACAAGGTAGCTTACCATACTGCCACCAGACTCAGGACAGACAGCTAGACCTGCTGACACAATGATCCTTGAGTCACAAGACTCGGGTCAAGATCATCACACATCACAGCTCACGCTGTTAATCAGCCTAGTCCCTAAGCCAAGGTCACGATAAAACACATTTAAAGGAAACGGCATAGGATCACCTGATCCATGCCTTTGCATAACACGAATCACGGAGACCTGAGGGATCACTAAGACCCTCAAAACACATGGACACGTAAATCGGGGTAAGATAATATCTCAAGACGTCCAAAACCGTATCTCAGTCCATACAGGATAGACGAGACACTCACGAGGTCACGTGTCAACCACTGGATCACACCGGGTTGACCAAAACCAATCATGACTCTAAAGCAGTACGAAACACTACTCGATGTAATGGCACTCTCGGCCATCCCACAACATGGTCACAGCCCTCATAGGACGTCCAAGACATACATAGGATTACGGACAAACCACAAGGTCAAGCCAAGATAATTTGGAGAACAAATAATAGGAAAACAAGGCTCTGGGAGGGAAACGGTCATATACCAGGCCGCTAGGTAAGCCAAGCGGTCAGCCAAATGCCGCTACCCTCACACAGAGAACACAAACACCGGGCGGTCAAGAAGGGCCGCACCAACATATAAATGGTCTATTCATAGGCCGTCTCACTGAGCTAAGCGGTCTAAGACATGGCCGCTTTACTCAGCGACTCAAAGGGATAAAACTCCAAATCCACAGGGGCATGTAGTCTATCGCAGGGCCGCTTGGAGACCTAAGCGGTCATGGACGTGACCGCTTGACCCAGTCAAACTCTCTACAGTGAAACCGACTTAACCGGTCAAACAGATCTTAGCGGTCACCCAAAGGACCGCCAAGAACGCTAGACGGTCAGGGCTAGGACCGCTAGCCCAACCGACTTAAAAACCCTCAAACCGACATAAACGGCACTTAGCGGTCTAGCAATGGACCACCAAGACAAGCCTTGTGCTCTATCGCGTGACCGCTTGACCAAACCGACATAACACCATTCCTAGCGGTCTAACAATGAACCGTTGGACTAAGCTTAGCGGTCTAACGATAGACTGCAAGCAACCCTAAACGGTCTATCGAATGATCGCTTAGGCCTGAATCGACATAGAACCGACATAGACCCAAACGGTCACCTACTGGACCGCTGGAAGCAACCCAAACTGTCGCTGGAACGACCGCTAGGGCGTCACGGCGGGTAAAATAGGGGAATGGCCGATCCTGGCCTTTCCACGCCCCTTTCACCCTAAAACGAAGGGGAAACAATCCTAAGGATGAAATAAACCTTTCATAGATAGGAAGGGATCCAAACGACATCCAAACGACAAGAAACGGGTGATTCTATCGAATCGACCCTAAATGAGTCACATGGCTTCTCGGGCTCATACCGGTCCCAAATGACCACCAATTGCAATGAAACCAGCGAAAATGGAATGCTGACATGCTAGGGGTTCAAATGAAACTAATCTAGCAAGAAATCGTCGCCGAAAGAGGCGAACTCGTCTCACACCCCCCAAACATGCTTTCCCCCAAAATGAGGTAAAACCCACTCGTTCTCGCACCATTCGGCTCCAATTCACGAGGAAATGCAGAAGAAGAGTAGGGCGTCCATCTCCCTACCTCCATCAAAGTTCTAGCGCGCCGAAGCGACTAAATCACGTCGAAATCGATCAAATAAACCGAACACATCGACTTTGAATCCACCGAGGGATCGCGCCAACACCACACTCCATCCATCACACCGTCACGTGCCAGATCAACTCCACGACGTCCCTGCCTCGCCCGTCTCGCCGCGGTCGCGCGCCCAGCGGAGAGAGGAGAAGAGAGGAGAGAGAACGAGGGAGAGAAAGTGAGCATGAGGGAGGAGAGAGGAAGGAGAAAAAGGGTTAAGAAGAAAATAGAAAAATAGGAAATTTAGCAATTTCCGTAAAATCCAATTTTTGGCCCGAAAATATTTAATTCAGAAAAATATGAAAAAATAGTCGAAACGATCCGCGGAATGAGCATAACGCAACTATAGCGTCCTCGAGTCGATGAACTCAACAATAAACTCTCCACCGGGTTCCGTAACTTGTACGGAAGAAAAACTCACGCGGATCGTAAAACACAACTCAGGACCCACAAAAGTGATCCGAAACTCTCCGATAAGGATCCGAAAGACTCTGGGCATTACACATGGTTTCTCAGTGGACCATTGTCATTGCTCTGTCAATATTGACCCTTTAGGAATTTTTAGATTTTATGATGTTTAAAGATAATACTTAAACTACGTACCTCAACCAAAGTTGCCATACAGTATGAGTTTTCCGATTTCAGAAAATTTACCAGGGCACAACATGCAACAGATGGTTAAGGCCTATTAAATCTGAACATAGAATTTTTCAAGACATTTATCATTAAACTCAATGAAGTCATTAAACTTAAACCAGCTGATTATACTGGATAATCATAAACATGGATAATAGAAGATTCTTTATCTAAAGTGAATTCAGATTTACGATCATGGTACACAGATTGGAATCTTACTGAATTTTGGGTGACTTACCAACATAACAATTTCAATTATGTTCAAGAATTATTAGCAAGCAAAAGGTGACTTCAAACAGAAATGGGCACAACAATGAGCGGACAACAAGTGTGAAGATATTTCAAGGATGATCATTATAATGGGCACACAACAAACTTATGGAGGGTTCAAGGTGATACCAACTGTTGAATTTTTGGAAATGATGATCATCAAACAAAGATCACACTCTTCCTCTGAGACAATGCAAGAGATTACTCCCCCTATGTGTGTGCATGCCATTCATCAATGATAAGCGACTACATCTAACAACACTGTGTATGGAAGCCACCAGATGTATGTACCAACTCCCCCTATCTAAATGGCCCAAAATGGAATATTGACCTATGGTACAGGGCGGAGGTATGTCCTCACACATAGTGAAAGTTTCCAAGCAAGTCTACCTTGCCTTTCCACAAGTCACCATTTTATATACCATAGGGTTATGCATAAAGATGCATCTACCAATGCAGTGCAATGTAATATGAACAATGGCCTTTTAGATTATTCATGACAGTGCAAATCAATATGTACAAACTGAAAAGAAAGCATATGCATGAAATTTTCAATTTTGTTTAGGAAACAAACCCCCTTTTTTTGAAAAATAATCAGACTCCTCTTGAAGAAGATTCAGTAAAGCAGTAGAGCATTTCAGAAACAGGTATTATTGCATCCATCATACCAATCATAAATGACATAGACAGTAAGAGAGTTAGGAAATAGCTCAAACCTGATTAGGTTGAGGTCTACACAGACCTAGCTCTCTTCTTAGAGTAGAAAACTTGTCATTGCATAATGGCTTGGTGAAAATATCATCAACCTAATTTTTTGATTTAATAAAAAGCAATTCAAAGTTTTTCTTGAGAACTTCATCTATAATAAAGTGATGCCTTATATCAATGTGCTTTATCCTAGAGTGCAGGACTGGATTTTTAGTCAAGTTGATTGCACTTGTGTTATCACACAAGATCGGGACACATCTAAGATCCACTAAGTAATATTGGAGTTGGTGTTTAATCCACAACACTTGAGTGCCACAACTCCCTGCAGCGACATATTCTACCTCTGCAGTAGAGAGGGCAACCGAGTGTTGTTTCTTGGAGGCCCAAGAGACTAAACACCCAGCTAGAAATTGGCAATATCCACTTGTGCTCTTGCAATCCAGCTTGCATCCACCATAGTCCTCATCTGAATAAGAAATGAGAGTAAGATCACAAGATGACGAATACCACAATCCCAATTCTTGAGTCACAGCAAGGTATCTAAAGATACGCTTGACGACAGTCAAGTGAGATTCTCTAGCACTAGCTTGAAATTGAGCACAAAGGCAAACACTAAACTGGATGTCTGGTCTAGATGTAGTTAGATAGAGTAATGAGCCAATCATACCTCTATAGTTCTTTGCATCCACCAATTTACCTTTTTCATCCGCATCCAGTGATGTAGTTGTCCCCATAGGAGTTGCAATAGTCTTACAGTTTGTCATGTCAAACCTTTTCAGCAACTCCTTAATATATTTGACTTGACTTATAAAGCATCCTTCGTCATTTTGATTGACCTACAAGCCAAGGAAAAACCGAAGCTCACCCATTAAGCTCAACTCAAACTCATTAGTCATAAGATCAGCAAAATCCTCACACATTTTCGATTTTGTAGAACCAAACACAATATCATCAACATAGATCTGAACTAACAAAATGTCCTTACCTTACCTTTTAGTGAAAAGTGTTTGATCTACTTTACCTCTAGTGTAGCCTTTTTCGGTGAGGAAGGAGCTTAGCCTATCATACCAAGCTCTGGGTGCTTGCTTCAAGCCATAAAGAGCCCTGTCCAACTTAAACACATAATCTTTATGATGAGAGCATTCAAAACCAGGGGACTATTCTACATAAATCTCTTCTTTTATTAGCCCATTTAAAAAGACACTTTTCACATCCATTTGTTGCAATTTGATTTTATCTGAACAAGCAAAAGTATGGAGAATTCTAATGGCTTCTAATCTGGCTACAAGGGTAAAAGACTCTTCAAAATCTACACCAAACTCTTGGCTGAAACCCTGAGCCACAAGTCTAGCTTTATTTCTGATTATTTTACCATCTTCACTAAGTTTATTACTAAATACTCATTTGGTGCCTATAACAGATTTTGTTGAGGGTCTAGGAACAAGATGCCAAACATTATTTCTTTCAAACTAGTTTAATTCATCTTGCATGGAATTTACCAAGTTTTCATCTTTTAGAGCTTCTTCAACATTTTTTGGTTCAATTTGTGAGACAAGAGCAAGTTGAGCTAATTCTTCAACTATTCTAAAATGTGACCTTGTTCTAGGTGGATCAAGCGGGCTACTAATGATATTTTCTAAAGGATGGTCATTATGCACTCTAATATCGAAAGTATTGTTACCTTCACCAGTAGCCGTGACCCTTTGTTGCTTGATTCTCCCTGGTCGTCATTTCCTCTTGTCTCCTCATGTGGAAGATCATATTTTTCCTTTGAATCCAAGAACTCCCCATCATTATCTTTCCTGCAAGATTTATCATAATTAGTTTCATCAAGCGTGACATGGGGTGATTCTTCCACACTTAGACTCTTAAGATTGTAGACTCTGTAAGCCCTAGATCTATTAGAATAACCAAGAAATATGCCTTCATCACTCTTGGGCTCAAACTTATCTAATTCCCTTTTATCATTATTATGAATGAAGCACTTTGATCCAAACACTTTTATGTGAGAGAGAGATGACTTTTTACCTTTGAGCAACTCATAGGAAGTCTGTTTGGTTAATGGCCTTACCATTGAGCGGTTAATAATGTAACATGCTGTGTTTACTGCTTCTGCCCAAAATCTCCTTGGGAGTTATCTTTCAGCAAACATTGTTCTAGCCATCTCTATGAGCGTTCTATTTCTCCTTTCAACCACCCCATTTTATTCATGGGTCCTTGGTGATGAAAACCTATGAGTGATTCCTTCAATCCTGCAAAAATCATCAAATTCAACATTGTCAAATTCACCACCATGGTCAGAAAGAATGTTGGAAATTTTAAACTCACCACCTTGCTTTACCTTCATGTACAGTGCCTGAAACTCACCAAAAGTATCATTCTTATGCGTAAGAAAGAACACCCATGTGAATCTAGAGAAATCATCGACTAAAACATAGACATATCTTCTACCACTTAAGCTAGCAGTTCTTGTAGGCCCAAACAAGTCCATATGAATTAGTTCAAGTGGTTTAGATGATAAACTTTCAGTTCTATTTTTGAATGACTTCCTAGTTTGTTTACCTAGGGTGCATGCATCACAGATTTTATTATTTTGTTTAAAAGAGAGTTCATGCAAACCTTTTACCATTGAATGTTTCATGAGTTTATGTAAGACATTATAGCTAGCATGTCCTAGTCTATGATGCCATAAACATGCAAGATCAGATTTTGGTGCAGCAAGACAAAGATTCACATGAGCTGGATCACCTAAGTCAATCATGTATACATTGTTGACTCTTTTACCATAAAATTTGGTCTCATTAGAATTTGGTTCCAAAATTTTACATTCATGAGAGTCAAACACTACTCTATGCCCTTTATCACATAATTGACTTATACTTAACCGATTGTATTCTAAACCTCCAACCAATAAAACATTCTTAATTGAATTGGAGGGATTCTTACCTACTTTACCTGAACCAATAATCTTGCCTTTATTGTTCCCTCCAAAGGTGACATGACCAGCTTCTTTTTCCACCAAAAGATAGAATTTAGTTCTGTCCCCTGTCATATGTCTTGAATAGCCGCTATCAAGGTACCATCTGTTGTGTACGGCTGCAAGACATTCCTGCACAGGGAATTAAGCAACAATTTTTGGAACCCAAGTACAATTGGGTCCCAACAAGCCATTCATCTCTACAAAGCATGATAACACAGATTTAGGAATCAAAATGTTCTTCTCATTTTTCATTTCCTTGCTTGATGGAGAGTTTCTGTTCTTGTTTTCCATCTTTACATTGCCTTTCTATTTAGGAATATTTTTAGCTTTTGATTTGTGATGGAAATGTGGAAATGTTTGATTTTGGTTCCAATTCATTATTTTCTACTGATAGAAATTGTAGTAGTTCATAGGGAAGTAGGTTGGGCTAGGTTTATAAGTGTAAGAACTGTAGTGAGGCCGACCTACTGACTGTCTTGGCCTATAAGGGAACCTGTGTTGACCTATTCCATGTTGCTCCCAGTAGTAACACCTACTATGAGGTAGATTCATTGGCTCTCCATAGAATGTGCGATGACCTGTGTATGGTTTTCTGTCATGTGGATTGGGCATTGACCATGAATTTGTTGACCTCACCCCAGAGGAATATCTACCAGCATTACGCTTTTGACCACTTATAACCTTAGTGTGGGTTGGCTTGAACTGAGATTTGTGGTGTTTTGGTTGGGATTTCTGAGGAGGTTTCTTAGGAATTTTAGGACCTTTCTTCTGAGATTCCTCCATTTTTTTCTTTTCCCTTGCTTTGAGTAGGTTAGAGTTTGAGCTAGATGCACCAGCAGAAGACACCAAAGTGATGGTTTTTAAACCTATTTCCTTTTTATTCGTGGGATTATAGCCCAGCCCTTCCTTATTGAAATTCATCCTTGTTCATAACAAGGCATCTAGATTCTCTCTACCATCTACAAATTTTTCCAAGGATTGTTGTTTATCTTTTAATTCCTTTTGAAGTTTTTCAACATTTTCAAGTAGTTGAGAGTTAACTTGCTTGACAGCTTCATATTTCTCTTTACACTGTTTGCTGTCATTTTCATAGCTTTGCATTTTTAATTTCAGTTCATCAATCTCATTCCTTAAACTTTCATTTTCAACTTCCAAGTCTTTCATTTCATTTTTTCCATATTCCAAGTCTTCAATCACTTTCTTTAGATCCCGAATTTCAGATTCTAGAGAACCATTCTTTTCACTCATGCTATGATCATGCACAGTAGTGTTGATTTTCTTCTTTAAGGCTTTATTTTATTTCTTGTACATGTCATATTTATCCATAAGCTCAAAATATGCCTCTTCCCAATCACTAGTTGAAAAATGTTCGAATGGAGAGTGTACCTCAGATTCTTCATCTCCATTTGCCATAAGGCACATGTCTTCATTTTCTTCCTCCGTGGAGCTAGCTTCTTCCTCATCTTCTTCTTCATTACTCCACGTAGACACTATAGCTTTGTTCTTTTTATTTTTCCACCTTGTGGAAACTTTCTTTACTCCCTCTGGGCACTCAGATTTGACATGCTCTGATTTCTTGCATGAGTAACAAATAATTTTGTTAGTTTTCTTCAAGTTTTCAGACTTTGATCTGAATGGTTTCTTTACTCGAGGCCTCCATATCGCAAAGCATTTACCTTCTTTTCTTAAGAATTTGCTGAACTTCCAGGTGAGCATAGCTACTTCATCTTCATCTTGATTACTGCTAGAGGACTCACCTTCTTCGGAGGTTTGTTGGTTGCTTGGTCAAGCTTTTAGAGCGAAGGACTTTTTCTTGCTCACCTCCATATCCTTGTTCTTGAGAATTATCTCATAGGTCATAAGGGACCCTATGAGTTCTTCCACCGTGGTTGTTGACAGATCTTTTTATTCCTCAACCACAGTAGCTTTTGTGTGCCAAGACAGTGGTAAAAATCTAAGAATTTTTCTAACAATCTGCTGCTCTGTGTAACTTTTCCCTAAATCAGTTAAACTATTAGTGAGCAGAGTTAGACGAGCATACATATCTGATATGGATTCATCCAGCCTCATTCTAAACATTTCATTTTCAGAAATTAGCAAGTTGGCGTTGGTTTCACATACCTAAGACGTGACTTCATATATTACCTCTAGCCGGTCCCACATCTCTTTGGCTGTGGCACATGTCGATACCCTTGAGAACTCCACCGGATGTAGAGAGCACTGCATTTTGTGCTTGGCACCCAGTTAAGTGTTGATCTCCATATTTG
Organism: Amorphophallus konjac; assembly: GCA_022559845.1. Taxonomy (NCBI): domain Eukaryota; kingdom Viridiplantae; phylum Streptophyta; class Magnoliopsida; order Alismatales; family Araceae; genus Amorphophallus; species Amorphophallus konjac. Next base: position 270,330,415 of record CM040122.1, read on the forward strand.
CTCACGGGTCCAAGTCTCCTCATCTTCAGGTAGTTCATAGGGACCCGTGCTTATAACTCACCAAATCTCATGATCTTGAGCCCGAAGGAGCACCTGCATGCAGTTTTTCCAATAAGGACAGTTAGTTCAAGTGAACAAGGGTGGCATGTTAACAGAATGACCCTCAAGCATATGACCCTTAGATGCCATTCCACTATTTCTCTCAAGGTCGTTGGACCACATCATGAGAGATTGGCTCTGATACCACGTGATGTTTAGGAATGACTGATCTAGAGGGGACGTGTGAATAGATCTGCCCCCTTTTTCACGATGAACGTAGAGGAATATAAAATAGATTTACACACAAGAAGAACCTCACACGATAGATGCAAATGAGAATATGTAAACCGGCCTAAACAAGCATCTAACGAGAGATAGACACAAAGGGAAACCACTGAGACAAGGAGTTTAAGGTGGTTCAGACTCAACCCAGAGTCCTACGTCCACCCCTCACTCAACAGAGTGAGGCTTCACTAGTGCAACTGCACTAAACTGCTGAAACACAGCTTAAAGGCACACAAGGCCTGACCATAGATCAGAGCACACCCTCTGTCTGTCTTCCTACTACAACCGGTAGGGATAGATCACCACAGACCAGAGCATAACCTCTGTCTGTCTTCCTACTACAACCGGTAGGGACGGTTCACCACAGACCAGAGCACAACCTCTGTCTGTCCTCCTACTACAACCAGAAGGGACAATTCATATTTCTAACAAAGAAATGTTCAAAGTGAAAAACAAGATAACAAAACATAAAAGCTCAGACAGGACGTGGGAAACACAAACACAATGTAAATGTCCCTGTCTAAAATCTGGAGGTCGCTCTTGGCTTCTCCCGGATTAGTTGCTTCCTCGGAGAGTAGCTTCTCCTTTGCCACAGGAAGCTGGAGATGAAGCCTTTTCCTCTCGCAGGATGAAGGAGTCTGGATGAAGGCTTGCACTTTAGGCTTCCAGGTTCACAGCTGCTGGCTTGCAGCACTCCTCCATCTCTTTTTCCCTTTTTCTTTGCGTAGCTGCTCTCCTCTTCGAACCTTCTATTCTATCTGCTTGTCTGGAGTATGTTCCCCTATGTGCTCCTTTTATTCCAGCATATCTTTTCTTTTTGCATGCAAGGTACAGGGTATGTAGTCCCTGATCTGGTAGGAATAAATCTAGACCATCCAGATCCTGAGAAGAGTGGCCCCTGATTGGCTTGAAGGTGATAAGGTACGGTGGCTTCTCATTGACCTGCCAATCCTCTTCATGCAGTACACAACAGATTGAGAGTTATTCTTCCTCAAGGCAAAACCCATTTCTGGATGAAACCCTCACCAGAAGTTCTGCAAGTGGTCCAGCTATAAGGATGGGAATATCTTCTGCCAAAGGTCTTCTAGAACCTTGAACCATCGAAGCACGTCCCTTTCATTCATTTGTACTTTGGACTATTAGGCCCAGATCCTTCTCACATGCAAGTTCGCAAAGGACGCTTCTGGAGTTCACAATGTGTGCGTCGACGCACCGAAGGTGTAGCGTCGACGCAGCCTTCTTTGAGGACACCTTATAACATGTTCTATCTACAGAGTGTGTGTTGACGCACTATAAATGTCGTGTCCATGCATCCTTCTTCACACTGGCCACTACTGCTACTAAAGCTGTTACTACGTTGACGCAATTTCTCCACTACGTCGACGCCTCCTTCTTCGAATTGCCCACTTGTTATCGTTAGGCAAAAGAGCCATCACCTTAATCTATTTGTCACCCTTAGGTGTACATTTTTCACCTTTAGGTATACATTTTTCACCCTTAGCCGCTAGTCAGCCATCGCCCTTGCTCTGTGCTTCTTTTCTTCAGCTTCAACAGGACAGGAGTCGACTCGAGCGCCTTGTGGAGTCGACTTTCTTTTGCGGTTTCTTTGATTTCAGCCAGCCCACCTATTTTTCACCCTTAGATACCTAGTTGTCACCCTTAGGTATCTGTTTGTCACCGTTAGCTGGGTATTTGTCTGCCTTAAAAATTCTTTTGTCATTCTTCTTCTTTTGTCCGTTTCCTATGTCCACTGTAGCTGGCAGAAACTTGACTGGACCTTTAACCAGACCTCTAAACCTTGCAAAGGCTTGACTTTGACTTATTGACTTGACTGATGTTGACTTTGACTTGGGTCAACTTTGATTTGGGTCAACTTTGACTTGAGTCAATCTTGAAGATTAAGTTGGCTGGAGTCTCTTGATTAGCGTTGACTTTGACCAAGTCAACATTGACTTGTCCACTTTGACTTGAGTCGACTCTCGCTTTCAAATGAAGTCTTCAAGACTTCTTCTTCTTCTCCTTCCCGCTTCTCAGCCTAAAAACCCATTTATCAGCCTTCAGAATCTATTTTTCACCCTTACGAAGGCATTTTTGACCCTTAACCAGCCATTAGTCACCCTTAAGGGTGTATTTTTCACCCTTAATCTGTCACTAAAGGCCTGTTTGTATCTTGAGACTTTCTTGACTCTAGAGCCTTCATGAGTTGACTCTTCTTATTCATTTTTCAAGCTTTCAGCGTTGCCAGCCATTTTTCACCCTTAGAAGCCATTTTACACCGATACGGGTCTATTTTGCACCGATACGGCTCTATTTGTCACCGATACTGCTCTATTTGTCACCGATACAGCTCTATTTGTCACCAATACAGGTCTATTTGACACCCTAGACCTAGCGGTGTTGTCTGCTTGGCGGAGTCAACTCCAGAAGCATTTGGAGTCAAGTCGACTTCTTCATTTTCATGCAACTTACCTGATTTGGCCATTCCTTTGATCAAAAATGATCCTATCTTCCCAAAAACTCATGGATATTCATGGATTAACATTATCAAAAATATTTGACAGCATCAAAAACATATGAACCTCAAGAATCAAAACATATAAAACTCAGAGAGCAAAAAACTTATGAAACTCAAGGATCAATCACATGAAACTCAATGATCTTCGGTCATAGTGTTGACATCAGCAAAACATAGGGGCACAACACTGCTTGGGTCCTCCCCTACTTAGATGAATAGAGGTCTTTGGCTGGCATACTCCCACTGGGCCAGTGATCCTCCGTCCTAGCTTTCTTCTCTGGGGGAGCATCTTCGGTCTGCCTTTCCTTGGTAAAAATCAAATAACACCTTCGGGACTCCCCCTGATTGCATCGAACTTCCCCTACTCCGTAGGGTGTGGGGAACTTTGCTTCTGGTGGTAGGACGAGAGGACGCCCAGCACTATGCCTAGGATTCCTTGCCCGATTATGGCGTTATACCGAGTCATTCCGTGCATGACCGTGAAGTCGGCCAAAAATGTCACGTCCCGAGGGGCAGTTATGAAAGCGATCGGAAGGGAGATGGGCCCCTCTGGGAGGACAGTTGTACTAGAAAATCCATATAGGGGTGTGTGCAGTGGTGTTATGCGTGTCAAATCCACACATATGAGGACAAGATAGTCATAGGAAATCACATCAGGTACACTTCCATTATCTATAAAAATCCATCGTACAATATATTGGTTAATGATTGTGGAGACCACAAGGGTGTCGTGGTGGGGGGTAGTCACACCCACCAGATCATCATTCAAAAAGATGATTGGATCCTTGAGGCGGTCTCGCGCAGTGGAGTCATGGCGGCTCTTGTCACCGTAGTCCACTTGGTTAACTCCAGACGCATATCTCCGACGCCTCCTGGAGCTGTCCCCTCCCGACGCCGACCCCCATAAATCATCATGATCTCCTTCCCGTTGGGTCAATTGTTGATGGGGGGAGGAGTCTGGTTCTTCTATTGTCGCTTCTCCGCGGCCTTGGCGACTAACTTGTCGAGGAGTCCTTGCCGGATTAAATCCTTGATTGCATCCTTTAGCTAGATACAGTTAGCCATATTGTGGTCGTGGTCATGATGGAAGCAACATTACCTTTTCTGGCTCCTGGACCTTGGGTAGGACTTCATCCTAGGGGCCACAGGAGGTAGGGTTCCTCTCGAATTTCCATGAGGATCTAGTCGGGTAGGGTCGTCAGGGGAGTGTAGTGTCGATGCTGGCCCCTATCTCTCGTCTCCTGGTGGTCGAGGCGCTCTCGGTCGCTTTGTTCGTGATTGTTCCACCCCTCCCATGGAGAGTCCACTAGTCTCTTACGGTCGGGTTGACCAGTCCCAACCGTTTGGTCTAATGCTGCATTATTCTCCTCACAACTATCGTGCTTTTGAGCCAGGGCGAGGAGATCCATCACGGTCGATGGGGCCTCTACTCCGAGTGACCGTCAGAGGATGGGGTCTCGGGTTCCTTGTGTCAGGGTGGTTATGGCAATGTTGACGTCGAGGTGAGGGGTGCAGAGGGCCTCTTTTTGGAAACATGACACGTAATCCCACAACGTTTCCTCGCATCCCTACCAGATGGTGAGCAGACTCACCATCGACTTGGCTTCCTTCCAGTGGCGGATGAAGTTCTCTTTGAACAACTTCATTGGTTGCTGGAAGGAGGTGATGGTCCTGGCGGGTAGGGACTCAAATCAAGTATGAGCATTTTCCCATAGGTTGGTAATGAATTCTAAACATTTCACAGCATCCGAAACCCGGTGGAACACCAGGTTTGACTCGAAGCTGTTCATATGGTAGGTAGGATCAGAGGTGCTGTCGTACGGAGTGAACGACAATAGCTGGAACTTAGGGGAAATGGGGGCCTCCATGATCTCCCTAAGGAAGAGAGCGTGGAAGTTTGTGTCATCATCGTCGATGAGCCCCTTAGTTTTCATGGTCTGGAGGATGTCATCCAAGTACCAAACCTTCACCTCCAGTTCACGCTCCACCTCTTCATAGTGTTGTAGCCGTTGCGCCATCTCCAGGTTGGAGTGGAGTGGATAATGGGGTCACAGTGCGGGCAAGCAACACGAGCGATGAGACTATGCAGCGGAGACGTGGGAGGGTCACGCACTTGGCGAGATTCCGCCACAGTTGGGGCCCCTCCGTTCTGTGGTAGCTCTGTTGTGGCGTAGTCCTACCCCGTAGGCTGATTGAGGATGCCTTGGCATAACTCCATCAATGTTTGGAGTTGTCGCCACATTTTCGCCAGTTCATCCGCGGCGGGGTTGTTGGTGGTGGTGCCGTGAGGCAGTAGAGTTGAGGAGGACGCCACTTGTGATCCTCATCGGGAACTTGAGGCTTGGTGAGATCGCCGAGCTCGGTTGCTAGTGTTGTGGTAGCTTCCATGGGGTGCCATGGCTTCTTGTTCGATTCCCATAGATGGCGCCAAAAGGTGTAGAGGAATGAAAATGGTCTTTAGACCTCGTACCACACTTTTAAGATTTATTTCTTGGGGAAGATCGACCAGCCATCTGTAGAAGCCTGCAAACATTAAAGAGACGACGTCAGAAGGAGCCCTGGGCATTTTCTCAGGGGACAACCCTCCAATGCTTAAGTCAAGAACGCACACTGAAAAAGACTATAAGGAGGAGAGAGGGGAGAGAGAGCATAAGAATAGAGTGGACAAGTCTATGTGTAGGAACAAGGGCTCCTAGAGTGTCACATCCCGAGATATGCAGTGGAATTAAGTCAGGAACATGAACATCTGGTAATACGCCTCAAGCTAGCAAGACAATCAGAGCGCTAATCATTCACACATAAGAAGAGTGAACACAATGTAATGTACTCAAAATTTCAACTTTATTAAATCATAATAATCAAGATTTATAGATGACACGACTCTTTAACTCTAGACTCAAGAAAAAAAAACATAACATGATCAACTTCAGCGCCTATTACACTGAAGGCATCTAATTTCAATATTGCTCATAAATTTTAAACTATATAGGGTTTCTCTTGATCTTCACTCGCTCTCGCTCTCGGATTCGTCACTCAGGTAATCCGAATTCGATCCACTAGAATTTCATGAAAAAGATTGAAAAAGTAGGGAATGAGCACACTTACCCAGTATGTATCTTCGTATCAACATGAAGGCATGATTTAAGTAATTAGCAATTTAGCTCTAGAAGGTAAGACAAAGGAAACACAATAAATCATACGATAAAAACCAAAATAACCATAAATCACAAGACAAATATAGAGATATGATAGAATATGGGAGCATGATCAAGCAATATCAAAATAAAGATATAAGTTTGACCTTTCATGTAACAAGAATGTACTAGAATGTAACGAGAATGTACTTTTTATAACCTTGAAAGGCTATGTTCTAGAAAGTCATGTAACAAGCAAGTATAATTTCATGATGAGCCTCGTGGTTTTCACCCATTTATAAAAAAAGTACTCCTAGTGCAATGCGACGCCAGTGTTCATCATACCCCATGGTTTATAACCTGTTTTCGGCCACCGCCGAGGGGGCTAGCGTCGAGCTCTTGGACATTGTCCGTGCCCGCTCTTGCATCTTCAAGTTATAAATCAAGCTACTTCCACGAGAAAATAAGAAAGTTTGGCCGGTAATGTAAAGTTCAAACAATAGGTTTATGATAACAAAGATTAAGGTAAGAATGCACCAAATATGAATCATATGAGTTCAAGAATGAATTAAGAACAAGGTCATGCTACGGGAGAAATCCGGCAGCATAACGGTACGTTCATTAATTTTCATAGTTCATTAATAAATTAATGTAAGAGATGTTGGGTTCCAGATAATCAGAGGACCATCTAGGAAGAGAGTAGACACAACCCTTGGCTAAAACCTCAGGTTTCATAACCAGATAGCAGACGGTGGTAGGTCCAAGACTGCTATCATAAAGTAGCGGTCAAGCTAAGACCGCTATCTGACAGGCAACAAGCATGAGTCGACGCAGGAAAGAACTGGGTTGACGCAATGATCAGGCCTGGAAGAAGGCAGTCATGCTAGGGATGCTAGTTTGAAGTGGCAGTCACCTGGGAGTCGCTATCTGTAAAGGTTGTAGGAAAACGCCGGTAACACAAGTGCTTTCTAGACCAATGGGGTTTTTAGGGTACAACCAACTTGGCGACCTAGTGGGAATCCCATGTTGAGTCTCTCCAGATGATTTTGATGATAACAAAACCCCGGTATTACAACCTAAGTAATAACTTGCTTAAACTACTTTTAAAGCCTTCCTTAATCATGCAAATGCCTAAATCTACCATGTTTCAAGAAATGCCCTGGATAAGTTCAAGCAATTCATAGTGATTGGAACAGGATATGGTCATACGATAATTTGCTCACGGATTATGATTCATTGGCTAACTCCATTGAAATTGCAGTTTTTCCAGGTAGCGGTCGACCGCCGGTCAGGGGCCGGTCGATCAGTTTTCCCAGCATTGAAAGCCTCATTCCTATAAAATTCTGGTCGACCGCCCCCTCCTGTCGGTCGACCGCCAGCTTCGAGGTAGCAATTGTTGACTTGTGTTCTTCAACGTGGGAAGCCCCTTTCATTGGGTTTGTTTAATCCCAAAGTCACCAGACATGCCATGATTTGTGGATCCGGTTCCTGGCTTGTCCCTTGACCATCCAAGATCTATAAAAACATCACTTTGGGGTCAAAAACCCTAATCACTAAAGGAGGCTATCAAGAGGAGAAAGAGGAGTGCTATTGTAGCTCTATGAATAGTGCTGTGTCCTAGAGTTCTTCATCCAAGAGCAAGGTTGTCAAGATCATCTACAGGCCATTCAAGTGAAGATCTAGCTGAGGAGGAAGCTTCAACCAAGATCATCTTCATCCACTTAGGGGTATCTTAAATCTGAGTTTTTTCATTTTGTGTTTCTCGCTTATTTTTCATCAAGCTTCAAGTGTGTGATCTTGAATATTTAAACACTTGTGTGTGTGTGGATCTACCCAGATCCGTGTGTGTGTGTGTATGTTTCTTCTAGTCTTTACATATCTTTGTGATTCGGTGCTTGTGCACCTTCATGGGAGTTCCAAACTCCTCACGTGTGTATGTGTGTGTGTGTGTGTGTGTGTGTTTTGATCTTGTAATCCTTTACAAGATAGTGTGGGAATCCTTACAGATCGTGAGGGGTGGACGTAGGTTGTCGTTGTTGCATCCGAACCACCTAAAAATCACTATTCATTGTGTGGTTTGTTCCTTTTCTTCCATCCCCATTCTGTGCAGCACACACGTAGATTAATTTGGTTGTGTTGTTTGAGTTAGATCTAGCATAATTTATCATTCTCATATTAGATCTCGGGTATATTAAAAGGTGGGTTCGGATCGGCAAGGCAGACCTTGTCAGGAAGATAACATCTTGCGTGAGTAGAATCTCCAGATTCCCACCTCCGTCATTGTACCTAAGATCGGTTGAGTGCGATAGATTCTATTAGATCTGAGTGTTTTCATATAGTTCTGAAATTCATTGCTGCTATTATTCACACTTGTTTGAATTGGGCAAGATTTTGTTAAAAGTTTGTAAACACCCAATTCACCCCCCTCTTGGGTGTCATTGATCGCGGGACTTCAATTGGTATCAGAGCTAAGGCTCTAACTTTCACAGATCTAACTATCTAGAGAAAGATCCAGATCAATGGCCAACAAGGGGATGATGCCTGAGGGTCATTCCATTAACCGTCCTCCATTCTTTGATGGTTCGAACTACTCCTACTGGAAAAACAGAATGCATATTTTTCTAAGGGCTCAGGAGTACGAGGTCTTGAGGGTTGTGGACAAGGGTCCTTATAAACTGTCGGATGATGAAGAAAAATGGACACCCGAGGAAATTATGAAATGCACTATAAATTTTAATGCTATGAATATCATGCAATGTGCTATACATCCAAATGAGTTTTCTCGTGTATCCATGTGCAGTTCAGGGAAGGAGATGTGGGACAAGTTGTGGCTCATATATGAGGGAACCTCAGAGGTCAAGGAGTCCAAGGCCAATTTACTTGTCAGAGATTATGAGTTGTTCAAAATGAAGCCCGAAGAAACCATTTCAGAAATGTTCGCAAGATTAACTGAGATCACAAATGGTCTCACAAGCCTTTGGAAGGAGTACACAAACTCCGATCTTGTAAGGAAGGTTCTGAGATCACTTCCATCAGCGTGGCACACAAAAGTCACAATAATTGAGGATTCGAAGAATATATCCACACTTTCTTTGGACGAGCTCATAGGGTCACTCATGACCTATGAGATAAACATGAAGAGAGCAGCCGAGGAAGATACAAAGAAGAAGAAAGTGATTAGATTGAAAGCTCACCAATCTGATGATGACATTCAAGAAGAAGAATCCAGCGAGGGAAGTAATGAAGAAGAAGACTTGGCCATGATAACTCGCCAAGTAAAGAGATTTTTGAGAAAGAAGAGGAATTTCCGAGGTAACTTTAGAAAGGGGTAAAGGAAGCCCATTCAAACCAAGGGCGAGCCAAGCAAGCCTATTATTGTCATTTGTTATGAATGCAAGAAGCCCGGGCACATGAGAGGAGAGTGCCCAGATCTAAAGAGGAAATTCAAGAAGGACAAGTTCAAGAAGCCCAAAGCCATGGTCGCCACAAGGAGCGACGAAGAGGACGAACCGTCCGATGAGGAGCTACAAGAGCTCGTGGAAAGTCTATGTCTCATGGCACATGAGGATGAATCAACAGAGGTAAATTCTGACCCCGGTTTCATTTCAAATGAATAATGGGAGTCACAATATGAAAAATTGTATACAAAATACAGAAAAATCAGATCTGAAAATAAAACTCTCAAAAAGAAGATTGATGATTTAACACATGAGGATATTTTTGTGAAGTTTGAGAAACTGAAACATGAATTGTTTGAGTTAACTGAAGAAAAAGAAAGTTTGTTACAAACAATATCAGCCAGTGAGAAAAATCAAGAGGAATTGATGTGCAAATTATCTGAAATGGAAAAAGGTTTTGAAACATGAAAAAAATGAAGAAGAGGTTCTGAAATTCATAAATTCAGAACTTGAAAAGAAACACGTGAGTTTAGTTGAAGAAGTGGCTGAACTTCAGTCCACTTTGTCTAGGTTTGTCAAAGGCAAACAAAATCTAGACAATTTATTGGGAGTTAAAGTTAACTTCCAGAAGGAAGGATTGGGATTTACTCCCCAAAATAAAAAATCCTTTGAGCATAAGATGACTACATCGTATGTGCATGAAAAAAAAATGATTATGCTTCATGTTCATACTCTAAGCCAATACATGTTCAGCCAAAACCACGCCAATTTTCAAGAAGGTCTTCAAATATCAATTGCTTTCATTGTGGTCGTTTTGGTCATGTTATTGCTCATTGTTGGTTTAGACTGAACTCATATAGAAATCATGCTGCTTGGACAAAGAAAAGATATGTGTAGAATTGGTCTAACTCCTATGGACCTAAATTCGTTTGGGTACCAAAAATAATTGCATGAGAATGTTGTTTCTTACAGATATGTCTTGAAGCCAGGGGGAGCAAATGGTACTTGGATAACGGCTATTCAAGACATATGATAGGGGACAAGAAGTTGTTCTCTACACTGCAAGATAAGGATGGAGGGTCAGTTGCTTTTGGAGGCAAAGACAAAGGTAAAATTATTGGGATTGGCAACATAGGTAAGAATTCTGAAACCTTGATTGAAAATGTTCTTTTAGTGAAAGGCTTAAATCACAACATGCTGACCATAAGCCAATTGTGTGACAAGGGTTTTAAAATTATTTTTGATGAAACCCACTGCCTTGTCATAAATAAAACCTCCAATGAAATCAGATTCATCAGGAAGAGAAACAACAATGTCTATACTATTGATCTAGATGATGTTTCTGATGATGATGTGTGCTTGGTAGCAAACAATCATGATAATGCATGGCTATGGCACCGAAGACTAGGTCATGCTAGTTTTGGAGTAATCTCCAAGTTGTCTAAACATGACTTGGTGAATGGTTTACCAAAATTAAAATTTGAAAGTGATAAAATCTGTGAGGCTTACACAAAAGGCAAGCAAACACGCATATCTTTCAAAAATAAGAACATTGTTTCTACCTCCCTGCCTCTAGAATTGCTGCATCTTGATCTATTTGGCCCAACTAGGACATCCAGCCTAGGAGGTAAATCTTATAGATTTGTAATTGTTGATGATTACTCTAGATTTACATGGGTATTATTTTTAGCCAATAAAAATGATGCCTTGATGGAGTTTGAAGTGTTTTGCATAAAAATCCAGATTGATAGGGGTTATCTCATCACCAGAATTCAAAGTGATCATGGTGGTGAATTTGAGAACAATGAGTTCAGCAGCTTCTGCCAAGAGTAGGGATACATACATAATTTCTCATCACCAAGGACGCCTCAACAAAATGGAGTAGTGGAGGGGAAAAATAGAACCTTGATAGACATGGCACGGATCATGTTAAGTGAGAACTCCCTACCCAAATACTTTTGGGTCGAGGTGATAAGTACAGCGTGTTACATCATCAATAGGGCAATGGTAAGGCCCATCTTAAAGAAAGCTCCTTATGAACTGTACAAGGGTAAGAAGCCAAATATTTCTCATCTTAAATCCTTTGGATGCCCATGTTTCATATTGAATAATGGTAAGTCTAACCTAGGTAAGTTTGATGAGAAAAGTGACAAAAGAATTTTTTAGGTTATGCACTTAACTCTAGAGCTTATTGATTGTTTAATAAAAGGAATTTGGTTGTTGAAGAAAGTCCTCATGTGATTTTTGATGAATCTGAGTTAAGACTAACCAATCAATCTATTCCAATCTTGGATGCAGATGAAGATCCAAAATGTTCAATTGACGCTAAGGCCAATGATGAACCAACTGAAGGGATCCCAGCAAGAGTGAAGAGGATGAAGATCCTTCAATTGAAGCACTTCAAGAGCAACAAGTGCAACACCTCGACCTGCCCAGCTCTTCTACATTCTTAAAGGATCATCTAGCTGAAAACATCATAGGTAATTACTGAAGATGGGGTAAGAACTAGGTCTTCACTAAGGCAAGTAGAAGAAGAGGATTTGATAGCCTTAATTTCACAAGAGAGCCTAGGATATTCATGAAGCTCTTCAAAATGAATCCTAGATTCGGCTATGCATGAAGAGCTACACCAGTTCGAAAGGAACAAAGTGTGGACTCTCGTGCCACGTCCTAAGAATCATCCCACAATTGGAACCCGTTGGTTTTTCAGAAACAAGTTAAATGATACGGGATTGGTTGTTAGGAACAAGGCCCGGCTTGTAGCCAAATGGTATAGCCAGGAGATGGGTATTGATTTTGATGAGTCCTTTGCACCGGTTGCTAGACTAGAAGCAGTCTAGATTTTACTGTCCTATGCTTGCTCTTTGAACTTCAAACTATTTCAAATGGATGTTAAATCTGCATTTCTTAACGGTTACATCAAGGAGGATATTTTAGAGCAACCTCCAGGTTTTGAAGATTCAAAGCATCCAAAGCATGTGTACAAGTTGCAGAAGGCCTTGTACGGGTTAAAGCAAGCACCAAGGGCATGGTATGAAAGGCTCACTTCATTCCTCATGGAAAATGGTTTCAAAAGAGGTAAGGTTGACCAAACACTCTTCACGAAGAAATCAGGTAAAGACATATTAGTAGTTCAAGTATATGTGGATGACATTATTTTTGGAGCTACTAACAATGTCTTATGTGAAGAATTTGCAGAAATCATGCAAGGAGAATTTGAGATGAGCTTAATGGGTGAACTGAACTTCTTTCTTGGATTGCAGGTGAAGCAAACACCCGAGGGCATTTTCATCAATCAAGCTAAGTACACACTGGAGCTGTTAAAGACATTTGGGATGGCTGAAGCGAAACCCTTGTCAACTCCGATGGCCACAACCTCGAAGTTAGACAAAGATGAAAATGGTAAAATAATAGATCCTACACTGTTTCGAGGTATGATCGGATCACTACTGTATCTCACAGCATGCCGCCCTGACATTCAATTCAGTGTATGTCTATGTGCATGCTTTCAGTCATGCCCTAAAGAATCTCATCTAATGACTGTTAAACGCATTTTTTGATATTTAATTGGCACCATAGACTTTAGCTTGTGGTTTCCCATCGGTAGTTCATTTGATTTGATTGCATACACCGATGCGGATTATGCCGGATGCATTATAGATCGCAAAAGTACTAGTGAGTACTGTTAGTTTCTTGGTGGGTGCCTAGTCTCATGGGCCTCCAAGAAATAACATTCAGTAGCTCTCTCAACGGTCGAGGCTGAATATGTAGCCGCCGGAAGTTGCGGAGCCCAAGTACTTTGGATCAAAAATCAATTGCTTGATTTGGATGTTGAAATGAAATGTGTGCCAATCTTGTGTGATAATACCAGTGCAATCAGCTTGTCAAAAAACCATGTTCAACATTCTAGGACAAAGCACATTGACATTCGACATCATTTTCTGAGAGATCATGTAGGAAAAGGGGTCTTTGAATTGAATTTCATTGACACACACAATCAACTAGCTGATATTTTCACAAAACCCCTAAACCAAGATCAATTTAGCAAGATAAGAAGAGAACTTGGGATGTGCAAGGGTGAGAGCATACATACATAGGTCTGCACTTAGGATAAGAATTGCACTTGTAGAAACTCATATGCATCAAGGGTAGATTAACATGCATATTGTATGTATTTACTTTTAATACCTTGTGTGTTCATATATACTCTCTGCATGCTTGAATGTATTTATACATATAGACCTCCTTGAAAAATATTTCTAAGGCCAGATATTCCTTGGTTAAATAAATGTGGACCCAGTGATGCCGGACCTAAGGCAACTCCTGAGGGGGAGTTAGAGAACTTTCCTCAAATCTCCATCTCTTCTCTTCTCTCCACTTCATGATGTTGGCTCCAATCAGAAGGTCGGATGATGTTCCCCACATTAAAAAAAAGAAAGAAAAAGAAACAAAAAAATACAAAAATGAGGATTTTTGGGCTAGCGGTCGACCGCTGCTCCCGCACCTGTCGACCGGTGGCGGCGAACCGGCCCGGCCGACCCTCAACCGAGCCATCTTATAAGGGGTCCTAACACCCTATTCTCTCATTCTAACACCCCCACTCTCTCTCATACCCCATTTCCTAACCCTAGAACCACATATCTCCACCTCCCAAGCCCCTAAACCTCATCATTCCTCCACCTGCACAAGATCCGGCGTGTTCGTCACGGTTTCGGGACAAACTCCATTCGGCCGTTCGTGCACTCGTGGAGCTACTTCCTAGGTTCCAGGTTGTGGAGAAGGCTATTGCAAGCCCTTAGAGCATCTTTGGGTCTATCTTCATTCCCCAGGACGAGAGTCTTCTCTTCAAGGGTTTCCACCGGGTCTTCTAGTTCGGGATGCCGCCTAGACGGAGCTCTCGACGTTCTGCCCAAGGGGAAGCTAGTGGCCAGAGACGAGAGGCCCCGACTCCTCCATCACAGCGAGCACCTGCACCTCATCGTGCACCACGGTTGCCTCCTCGTCCTATTATTGACCCTCGACTGGTCAACTTCAATGAGGTGAACGAGATTTTACCCGATTTGTGTGTTGTCTTTGAGATTCAACCAGGTTGCATTGATTTTGTAACTAGATATACCCAATATTACCCCAATCTAGTGCAGCAGTTTTATGGAAATTTGATCGAAAGAATGAGGAATTATTTACAGTTGTTCAAGGGGTTGAGATTCATATCACTCCGGATTTGTTTGAGCGGGCCTTAGGAGTTTCGGCTTGAGGAGCCGACATGGTTTTTGGTCATGGTGCTGTTGAGGACACTTTTCTTGCTATGACCAGTTGTGATTACATGCATGGTGTCAGCGACTTAATCATATTGAATGCAAATCATTTTTTACCATTGTAGCGTATATTGTACCATATGTTTACCTCCCTCATCTATCCAAAGAGTGGTAGTAGAAATGAAGTAACAGAAGTTCACAGGTTTCTATTTTACAATGTTATAAATGAGATTCAAGTAAATATGATTCGCCTCATGACGACTCTGATTGGAACCTGCCGCACAAATTTGCGGAGATCCTTGCCCTATGCTTCATAGTTGACCGGCATATTCATCTATGGTGGGATCAATTTGGCAGATGAATAGTTCAATTATGTTCGACAAGATGATATACATAATAAGCATAAGATTTTCACAGATATGGGATATTATTGGGGTCCGGATGGTGAGCTCCGTCGTGATGTACCAACTTATGGGGACGAATCAGCTAGTGAGGAAGAACAAGAACAAGAGCAGCAACAGGATCAAGGGGATGTCCCCCTCCAGTTCAGGCTGAGGAGCAGCCTCCTCCACCTTCACCTCATCATATGGATCCCGAGGTGCCTCCTCCACCACAGTTCTATCATGGAGAGTCTTCTACTCAGGGGGCCGCACAACACTCTTGGGTAGATTATGAGACTTTTGACAGGCGGTTTACTGGACTGGAAACTCGAGTGGATACTTTTGGGGATCGACTTTCTACCTTTGGGGATCGCGTCGACACTATAGGTAATGTGATTGAGACTATGTCAAGTCGCATAGATTCCTTCTCCACTGTTCTGGATACTCTCTCCACTCAGATGGCCACACTCTCCACACATATGACTAGCCTCACAGACAGCGTTACTGATTCCATCCAGGCCTTCCACATCATGCCTGACACTTCTTGGCATGCAGCGCCATGATGTGGCCCGTGACCTCTCCATTGGCCGTATTCAGGATTGTCTTCAGGTTCAAGATCATTCTCTTGACGACATCCGCCGCCGCCTTGGATATCAGCCTCCTCCTCCAGAGGATCAGCCTCCTGCAGATGCCCCATGAGGATTTTTCTTTTGCTTCCTCCCTCTAGACTGTTGTACTTTGGTCTTGGGCCTTTTGGGTCCTCCTTTCGCCTATCCTATCCCCTTTTGATGATGCCAAAGGGGGAGAAGTAGTAGTAGTGCAAGTCTTATATATATATATATATATATATATGTCGGTATGTTCGTATGCTTGTATGCATGATCATTGGTGAGGATCATTATGTCAGTTCTGCATTTGTTTTGTCGCATGGGTCTAGAGTCTTGCATTCATTCTCTTAAGCATCAATGTACCTTGTAATGAAATGATGAAATGAATGCACTTGGTTTTTGATATAATGTGGTTGGCTCTTGGCTCTTATTTCTCATTTCCCATCTTTCTTGGAAAACAAAATGTTGAATGGCTTGCATATATTGAATGGTTTGCGCTGCCTTGTACGATGAAGAATCTTTGGTTTGATGCACTACCCGTACGCAACGTGGTTTTCAAAGCATGCCATTACTCTTGTAATCTAGAGTTTTGTCACCATCAAAAAGGGGAAGATTGTTGAGTCTCTCTAGATTATTTTGATGATAACAAAACCCCAGTATTACAACCTAAGTAATAACTTGCTTAAACTACTTTCAAAGCCTTCCTTAAACATGCAAATGCCTAAATCTACCATGTTTCAAGAAATGCCCTGGTTAAGTTCAAGCAATTCATAGTGATTGGAACAGGATATGGTCATACGATAATTTGCTCACGGATTATGATTCATTGGCTAACTCCATTGAAATTGCAAGTTTTCAGGTAGCGGTCGACCACCGATCAGGGGCTGGTCGATCGGTTTTCCCAGCATTGAAAGCCTCATTCCTGTAAAATTCCGGTCGACCGCCCCCTCCTGCCGGTCGACCGCCAGCTTCGACGCAGTAATTGTTGACTTGTGTTCTTCAATGTGGGAAGCCCCTTTCATTGGGTTTGTCTCATCCCAAAGTCACCAGGCATGCCATGATTTGTGGATCTGGTTCCTGGCTTGTCCCTTGACCATCCAAGATCTATAAAAACATCACTTTGGGGTCAAAAACCCTAATCACTCAAGGAGGCTATCAAGGGGAGAAAGAGGAGTGCTACTGTAGCTCCGTGAATAGTGCTGCGTCCAAGAGTTCTTCATCCAAGAGCAAGGTTTTCAAGATCATCTGCAGGCCATTCAAGTGAAGATCTAGCTGAGGAGGAAGCTTCAACCAAGATCATCTTCATCCACTAAGGGGGAGCTTAAATCTGAGTTTTTCATTTTGTGTTTCTCCCTTGTTTTTCATCAAGCTTCAAGTGTGTGATCTTGAACATTTAAACACTTGTGTGTGTGTGGATCTATGCAGATCCGTGTGTGTGTGTGTGTGTGTGTGTGTGTGGTGTTCTTCTAGTCTTCACATACCTTTGTGATTCGGTGTTTGTGCACCATCGTGGGAGTTCCGAACTCATCACGTGTGTGTGTGTGTGTGTTTTTTATCTCAGTAATCCTTTACAAGATAGTGTGGGAATCCTCACAGATCGTGAGGGGTGGACGTAGGTTGCCATTGTTGCATCCGAACCACCTAAAAATCACTATCCATTGTGTGGTTTGTTCCTTTTCTTCTATCCCCATTCTGTGCAGCACACACGTAGATTAATTTGGTTGTATTGTTTGAGTTAGATCTAGCATAATTTATCATTCTCATATTAGATCTCGGGTATATTAAAAGGTGGGTTCGGATCGGTCAAGGCATACCTTGTCAGAAAGATAACATCTTACGTAAGTAGAATATCCATATTCTCAACTCCATCATCGTACCTAAGATCGGTTGAGTGTGATTGATTCTATTAGATCTTAGTGTTGTCATATAGTTCTGAAATTCATTACGGCTATTATTCACACTTGTTTGAATTGGGCAAGATTTTGTTAAAAGTTTGTAAACACCCAATTCACCCCCCTCTTGGGTGTCATTGATCGCGGGACTTCATCCCAGGCTCGCGGAGACTTACGGAGGCCTTGAAATATGATCACCTAGTCCGACAGAAGGAATATCCGACGAAGAGGATCACAAGTCCAAGAGGTGTTCCTATCAAGTGCATGTGTAACTGTTGGGTTCTGTGCGCCCTTCTTTGTCATTGATAATGGTTTTGATGATTACAATATATTGTGTGATTTGTGTATGCTTTAAAGTGAAAATATTTTATGTGACTATTGTGGAAAATACTCATTGATCATTTTGATGTTATGGAGCTCATTGTTGATATCTTGATTTGTAGGTATAAAATGCTTGGTGTTTTCATGAGCATATCTTCTTGGTTCTTCAAATTTATAAATGGATGCAATTCTAATTTGATGTTCTCATGCATAACATTCAAGTGTGTTTAATGGAGTTTTCAGAATTTCCAAATGCATATCATTTCTGGTAAAATCATGTTTTTATAGAGGGTCATAAGGCCCTTGATTTGGATGAATGGCATTGATTGCTTTTGGGTTGAATCGGACTACCTTTAGGCAGATCTTTCTTTCTCACTGCAAGGGTCGACCCCTGGCTCCTTGAGCCTTGGTTCCTACTTTGTTGTTCAGTGGTCTCTTAATGACAGTCATGGGTTTATCCATGCAGAAATCTGATAATGTTTGGATGTAACTCATGCACATTTCTAGTTGTGTTTTTGAGCTTGAACCAGGTTTATATGATGGTTTTAAGTTTATTTACTACATGTAGTCTTGATAGTTTTCATATCTTCATTGCATGTTATTCTATTGGCTAAATCATTTTCTCAAATGGGTTGAATCGTTTTGAACTAAAATTTCCTTGAGGAGTGGTTTGATAGAAGGTTGATGGATAATGGTGTTTATTGGGTGATTTATGTTTTTGGGGTTTCAGTTGAGTTTAAATGAATTTTCAGTTCTGTCAGTAAAAGTGTCAACTCAAGGAGTCGACACTTATTCCAGTGTGTTCTGTCTGCTGCGTTGTTTCATATGACCAGACAGAAAGTGTTGACTCTAAGAGTCAACACTTTTCACCTGGGTGTTATGTTTTGTTGAAAACAGAACATGCTGCAAAAAGTGTCGACCCAAAGAGTCAACACTTGTGTCCTGGGTGCTACTTTGTGTTCGGGACAGAACACCTTGACAAAAGTGTCGACTCTAAGAGTCGACACTTTGTCTGGTGCGTCCGGATCATGTTTCCAGTTTGATTTCGAACTGCCCATTTAGTGATCCATTTGGCTTGGCTCCTTACCACATTACCCCTAGGGTTTTGATGGCCCAGAGAGATGGCGGACAAGAAGGGGGGTTGAATTGTCCCCTTGCCGAGATAGCGGATCTTAAAAAACTTTCTTAACTAATTACAACGGAAGTAAAACTAACAGCGTTGATTAACTAAAACACAAGTGAGATTATAATGTTCTCTCAAACTTTTCGATCTCGCACGGATAGTTAATGCAACTAATCAAATAAATTAAGCTGAACTCAGAGAACGGAGGTAGCAATGTGTGACAGTGTACTGAATTAAAAACCTATATAATGGACCTGTGAACGGAGATAGAGGAAATGACAATTACACAGGCAATCACACAAGACACAAGGATTTTTAGGTGGTTCGGGACCACGACGGGCTCCCTACGTCCACCCCTCACCCAACCAGGTGACGCTTCACTCCACGCTACGAAACGTAGCAACACGGGGATGAACCCCAACCACACACACTGCTTTCACAGTAATACAGACATGGGGATAAGCCCCAACACACTGCCACTGCAGCACACACACACACGACTTCGGGGAACACGCCCCGGACACTGAAACCACACGGAGACGCAGCTCCGTCCACACACACAATAATATTCTGAGTTCACCAATCACAAAGGATATACAATGACCACAAAGGATATTGATCTATGATCAAATAATGAGTAGGAATGAATGATTAAAGGAACTCCCTCAAATCTTCAATGAATCCCATGGATAGGATAGATGGGTGCGCTGGACGCTTTTAATCACGAAGTGGAAGCTGGATGAAACCGCAGGAGCCGCCTTGGTAAAATGTGTGGTAGTAGAACAAGTCTTGCCGATGGCATCCTCCTTGTCTTCCTCTTTCTTGTATGTAAAGCCTCTTTCAAAAGGATGAAACGTGTTAGCACTTCTCTATTCCAAAGGATAAAAATTGCAGCATTATGTGGGGCAAAAAACTGCTAAACAAAGGATCAAGAGATGATCTCAAAGGCATTTAGATACAAAAGGGAGCTTGACAAACATCTCAAATAGACAAGGGACAGATATGGAGATTTTCCCTTTTGCAAACTCCTTTGATCTCCAGGTTGATGTGAGCCATTGCTTGCGATGAAGAGGTCTTTAGATTCGTTGTTTCATTCCGCTTGTAACTCTCTTCATCAATGATCTTCGAATCTCGACGGAAGTAGATCAGATTTAGCTTGAAAGCCCTCTCCAGCTCCTCTCCCTTTCACCTGCACAAAAATAAAACGTATTAGCCCTTGGAGCTCTCTCCTACCAATGGAGATGTTAGCTTCTATATACTTAAGGCAAGGAAGCATAAAAGACATAAAAACCCATGCTAAAACCCTCTCACAACCATACCCAATCCATTGGACAAACCCTAGAGCTATTGGGGTAAAAAGCCAAGCCATTCGGATCTTGAAATGGGGGTTTCGAAACCAATCCAGAAATCATGATCCAGACGAACCAGAGAAAGTGTCGACTCATGGAGTCGACACTTTTCTCACTGCATTCAGTCCCGTTAAATAAAAATATGACCTGGGTGTAAGTGTCGACTCATTGGGTCGACACTTTTCACTAGAGGTTCTATTTTCTTTGAAAACAGACCTCCGGCCTGTAAGTGTCTACTCTAGGAGTCGACACTTGCAGCCAGAAGTGTCCAGCCAGCAGGCTGGCCAGAAAGTGTAGACTCATGGAGTCGACACTTTCTATCTGGACAAGTGAAACAACGCATCAGACAGAATAACCTGAAATAAGTGTCGACTCAGTGAGTCGACACTTTTTCTGACAGAGCAGAAAACTTAGTTAAAACACAATTGAACCCCCAAACACATAATGGACCAATAAAACACCATTAAATCCCATTCATAAATAATAGAATGACATGCACGAGGGGTCTTTAAAACATCAAATAAAACGAGATTTAGTAGGGAAGTTTAGGAATCAAAATGAGCATGATCCACCATGAAGCTCACTTAATCAAAAGACAATTAAGTAGCCAAATAAATTAAACCCAACTTACGCACTTGGAAACATATACATAATTGAATTCTTACCATGATTACAAAGGTTTGTGGGTATCTTGAAACCTGCACTTTCAAGAAATTCAAATCATGAGAGTTATGAGTCAAAGTACTTGAAGAAGCCATTTTCAACCCATTTATGAAAACTTGATTTAGCCAAGTGAAAAACATGCATTGGAGTAAAGTAAAATACATTCCTCTCATGGATCCAAGGTTCAGTCTGAATTTCAGTTTCAATCCAAAACTGTCCACATGCACATTGAAATCAAATATGTAATTGACATGTGTTCAACCTACATGTTCACATATTAAAATGCAAGGCCACATACGAGTGATTTATTTATTTTCAAACAGAGATTTTCATGAACTCACATATCAGATGTGGTTCAAGCAAGTCATACATGAATCCCACGATCAAACCAAAACTATCTAGTTCAGTTCAAGAATTTAAGTTTAGTTCATTGATACTATTCATATCATCAATCAAACTTGTCAACACATATCAATGCACTTGATGATTTCTGAATATCAACCAATGAATAGGTCAGTACATATGAACTATTAATGTATATACATATAAGCCCAAGGACTGTCCACACATAAAGAATTGACAAATGTGTGTCAGTGCAGATGTCAGTTCACTTTAACTCAAGGAACCTAATTCTTCTACGCAACTCTCACATATCAAAATATGATTTAACAAAGCTGCACATAGAATTCCATTTCAGACCAAAACAATCAAGTTCTTTCAATCAAGTCAAGCACATTCAAAACCAGTTTGAACTTTACTCATCCACATTCAAAGTCAGTTCTTTCAATATGAGTAAACACAAATTCATATAATATCATGAGAACAGAAAATATGCCTTAGCAGTCTAATGCATACCAGTCCAATGCAATCGAATGAACTAGTCAATAGAACAACATACAAGAAGACAGATCAGTGCATGTGACATATTGGATGTAGTGTCGACACTCAGCAACCTGTGTCGGCACTTTGTTAAAGCAGTGAACCTGGCCATCCAAATCCAAGTATATACATGGAGAACTGTTAAGGCCAGTCAACCCAAGAACATCCAAGCTTGCAAGGCATAAGATCAACATGTAAGTTCATTTGCCACAACATTTATCACAAGACTTACACAGATTGTTTTCACTTTAAAACATACAAAAACCACACAGTATATTGGAATCATCAAAACCATTGTCAAAGACAACGAGGGGATGCACTGAACCCAACAATCTCCCCCTTTTCGATGATGACAATATATTGTGGCTCTATCCAAATACATCCAAATTTCTCTCCCCCTTTGGCATTATCAAAAAATGGGGGACAAGAGGCAACAGTGAAGATTCCAATAATGAATAAGACATGCGCGCATGAACCCAGCAATTAATCTCCCATAAAGGGAAGGTGTGTAAATCAAGAAACAACCAAGAGAGTGAGACTCTATGTGCATTTAGCAAGATGATGGAATTATGTCCACACGTGAAGATTTTCAACTATAAGCAGAGAGTGTGATTGAACTATGCACATGTGTCTGATCTAACTAACATATATGCAAAATGTAAAACCTAGCTATGCACAGAATCTATTGTGCTAAAAAGTAAGTTATTCTTCCCCATTTGTCAAGTACCAAAAACCAACCGATAATGGGTTATTTAACATATTTTTTACATGTATAACCTATAGATACAAACTATGTAATGAAGTAAGATATAAACAAGACGGATCGAGCATTCAAGCATTCAAGCACGCATAACAAGATATAGACTCATGCAAGTCTCTTCGGGACGGGTGTAACGATAATGTAATTGATTGTTGAACATGATGTGCATGAACAATACTAAGAAGGTCGTGCTTACATAAATAAAGTACAACATTCACCATGAAAGATGACTGATTCATAAAGGACATTCAAACAATCAAACCCAAGGTGCATGTGTGAAGATTGAGCAATGAAGTTCATGTCAATATGGAAAATTAGATTTTCTAAAGAACACTAAAAAGAACTTCTCATCCATACATTTTCATACACAATGCTCAAGTATCGGTAGCTACGTATTACCCCAATTTTTAGTTACTAAAAATGGTGTGACTAACCTTTTGACACGAGTTGTATCCTTTATCTCAGGGACACTTCCAGGTTACTCAGTTTCGTCACTATTTATGATGTGGATGAGACACTTTTTGACGGGAGTTTTACCCTTTGTCTCAAGGGCACTTCCCGGCTACTCGGTGGCAAATCACACTTATTTTCATATGGATTAGTTTCTCCTTTCGACGCGAGTTTCCTCCTTTATTTCAGGGGGGATTCCCGGCTACTCGAATCCACATTCCACTTATACAACTTTTTGAAGGGGTAAATAACTTTTTCCTCACGAGACATGTGATTTCTATGTAGAGAATCAATAGTCATCAAAAGTGTAGAGTAGAAAATAATAATCCTTATTAGATTGAATCATTATCTCAAAAAGGTGCATTTTGTGTGGGTGGTTGTATTGAATGTAAAAAATGAATTAGTCTCATCACAGTAATGTCTCCCCCTAAATGTATGCACGGTTATAAAAAATCTCCCCCTTAATATATGCCATGAAACAGACATGTCTAAATCAATGTAATTTCATTTAGCAAGGGATGAGTCATTGAAGTAGTCAAAAAATGGGTGATATTTTATATATACTCAAACATGCATTGAGAATTAATTTTCAAGCAAGTTGATTATCGATGCTTAGCAGAGAACGTAGGTCCGAAGACCACCTCACACGTAGTGAAAGCTTCCGGCTGAACATAATCCAACCTTCCACTAACACCATTTTATATATCGAATAATCATAGCATTCAAGCACAGAAGTATGCAATGATATGTAAGATATTTGCAAGGTGTTTCATGCAACTAAGTATGTGTTCTATGTATGCACATGTGAGTTGTTATTTGTAAAAAGTAAGTAAGTAAAAGAGTAAAAGACTCTATGCCCAGACTGGGGCATTCAATAACGAATCATTATTTGCAAGGCAAGAGAAGGTATGTATGAAAAATAACTATGTATGCCCAAAGAAGAGCATTCAAGAACCAGACTTGTTCACACGATGTGAAATAGCTCAAAACATAAATTTTTACCTTTGTTGATCATTGAAAGTAAGTCTATGCAAAATGAATTTCAATTCCAAATAATTTTTCTTACTCACCTTGAGATCCCTTCATTTGTTACCAATCCTTGATCTCAAGGCGCCCCTACAAAATAGAGTCTCATTTTGAATTTTTGGGTACCCAAGCCATCTTGGGTCCCGATAGATTAGTTCTAACATGGACAAGTGTGTTCTTTTTCTCTTTCCTGTCATACCACTCATCATCGGCCCTCAACATGGTACACTCATCCATGGAATGTCCATTCAGGCCACAATAAAAATAATAAAAGGATTTTCTTTTCATGGACCAATTATCATCATTTTCCATTAAGGCACAATAGTTCATCGTATGTCCAATATCACCACAGTAATGACAAGAAAGGTTTTTCTTGATGGAGCATGCATCATCATTCTTCTTTGTAATCATGGCCATATAGACCACAATAAAAATAATAAACATTGAAGTTTTTCTTCATTGGTATTTCAGGATTTTTAGATTTATCAAGAATTTTCTTTTGTGACTTCAATGCTTCATTGTCATCAAATTCCTTCAAAAAACAATCATATATATCATGGCCAAAATTTTCACAATAATAGCATGACACATTTTTTCTTTTATTTGTTGCATGATCATGTTTAACAGATGAAATTTTTTCATGCACACAAGAGCATTCAACAACATCTTTTTATTTTTCAATTCGTTTATCATACAAATGCAATGATTCATTTAAACTCTTAATTTCATTTTATAGATTCAAAATTTGCAAGTGAGAGTTAGCAACCTCTTGTTCACATGAAGTAATTTTCTCATTCAACAAGAAATTAACAGTTTTGTGACTTTCAATTTCTTGTTCAAGAATTTTCAAATTGTCACAATCATTAGTGATTACACATTTTCCTTTCTCAAATTTTTCAAGACTTTTCAATTTACTTTCAAGCAATGAAATTTGAGTCAACAATGCACTATTTTCATTTTGGAGTTTTTCAAATGAATTTTTGCTCATAGAAGTGTGTTCAAGTTCTTTCATTTAGAAACTCGCATTTTCACCAACCATTCTACCCATTGTCTCATTGTTTTCAAATTTGTCATTCAAATTTCTGAAGCTTTTTATTTCCTTTCTCAGTTTCTTCAACTTTTCAGATTTGTCAGCATTCAAAGTAGCTTTTTCTTTTTTCAGAAGAAGTAGTTTTTCAGATATGGTGGAATTTAACATTTTCAGCTTTTCATTATCTTCTTTTATTTGTTGAAGTTCCAAAATTTCAGCCTTTAAAGGTTTGTTTTCAGATTTCAGATTTGCAATCAATTCTTTGTGCTCTTCATCATCATGCATGTGAGACTCAACTAGCCTTTCGAGCTCGGTGCATTTTTCACATGAAAAATAGTCATGTTTCTTTTTTAATTTTCTATTTTCAGATTTTAATGATTTGTATCTATCAAACAATTCATCATAAGCATTCACTAATTCATCATAGCTTAATTCATCCACTTCCTCAGAATCGGAGTTAGAATTTACCTTGAAGGTTTCCTCGCTTTGGCATTCATTTTCTTTGTTTGCCACTAAGCAGTCACCATCGTTGCAACTTTCATTTTGGGCTTCGCTCAGCCCATCCCAAATTTCTTTGGATGTCCTACAAGACAAAATAAATGGAAATTGATTAGTGTCCAAGGCAGCCTTAAGAGCATTCAAAACAAACAAATTATCCGAATTCAATTTTTTATATTCATCAGTCCACCTTAATTCATTTTTGGGTGAGACATGTGGACCACGAGAGATTAATTTCATGAGTTTCGGATCAAAGCCAGTAATCCAAACACAAAATTTTCCTAGCCATGAAGCATAATCAAAACCATAGAAAACAGGAATAGAATTCACACGAGCCATCATGGAAACGATCTTTACTCCTAGACCGTGAGGTCCTCTAAAAAATCAGAGACTGGGTGATGGGGACATCACCTCCCATGCCCACGTTCACAGCTAGTCTCCTCGCCCCGGTTGCATCCGGCATGGTCTAGTTATTTAATTTTGAGTCCTATGTAATTTTTATTTGAGTCATTTGATGTATTTTTCCTTTTATTTAAGTGATGTCCCTAGGTCTTTTGTTTATTCCCCTTTGTTTGAGTGTCAATAGGTTGATTAGATTAGCTATTGGGCCCAATTCATTGGGCTAGGCCCAAGGGTGCCCCCTACCCCCTTGGTTATTTGTCTTTGTAGCAAGAGTCAGCGACTTTTTGTAAAATGTGGGTTGTCTATATATAGGACCCCATTCCCCCCCATTTGAAATCAATGAATGAATGAATGAAAAATTGCCATTTGAGAGTTCAAATTTTCTTAGTGGAGTGAATCCATTATTTGGGTGAGAAGCCCTAGGGAGTGAATCACACCTACCCCCCCCTCCTCTCTCTCTCTCTCCCTCCAAGAGGGGTTCGCCCCCTACTCTCTCTCCTCCCCTCCCAACCACTCCTATCTCCCACCTACCCATTAAGGCCTCTCCCCTTCCCCACAACCCTCTTTACTCCACCCCCCTAGTTCCAAGGGAGAACCCCCAATCCCCACTCCACCCTCCAACCACCAACCACCCCTTTCCCTTCCCCAAGCACTTTTCCCTCTCCCCCATGCAACCCTCCACCTCCCTAGGCCTTTTGAATTTGAAAATTCCCTTCCCTCCCTAGCCCTTGGCCGCCCAACTCCCCTTCCCCTTTGAGCAGGTGGCCCCCCCTCCCCTTCCTTCCATTCATCTATCTTGACATCTCCCACACCCCTCAATCTCCCTCCCCCTTTGAAACATCCACAAACACCAGCGCCCTTCCCCCCTTCTACAGCTACCCCTCCCCCTCTAACCTTCCACAATACCACCCCCATACATCCCTCCCACCAACCAACATCTCCCCTTCACCATTCCAATCTTCGGCATCTTCGTTCGTGGTCATTGGAGATCTACTTCGGCGAACCTGCTAGCAGTTGAAGACCTGCAGAAGATCAGCAACTTGCAGAGGTGACCCCGGCTTCCTCCTGATGTTTCTGAACGATCAAGAGGCACCGTCGGAAGCGTCTCCAAGTCAACTCTGCAATGGCTGTGGTTTCGACGTCATCCGAGCACCGTGCTGACCGGGAGAACCTTTCTTCTCGACTGCGCAAAGCTTCTTTGGCAGGAAACCAGAACCTGAGTGAAGCTCGACTACGACGATTCTACTGGGAATCTTAATGAGAGTTCTTATGCAAAGATCTTCTACTCCGAGTTTTCTTTCATCTGCAAGAAGCAGAACTCAGTTTGGCGTCCGGATCTGAAAGTTATCAATTATCTTCCCCGGGTGCGCGATTCTGCTTCCACTCAGTCTGCACCGACCCCCCCTCAGTGTTCAGAGTCTCTCGGTCTGCTCCGACAACATTTGGCATCTCTGTCAGGATTGTTTCGAAGAGGGCTCAAAGGCAGTTCCAACGACTTCAGCGGCGCCTCATTCTGAACTCGGGATCACTGGTGGCAACCTCTTCCTCCTGCTGTGGTGATCCAGAAGCAGTCAAAACTGAAGGTCTGCCTCCTTGTTCGAGACTCTGCCCCGGCCAACAGCGACTTCCCGAAATTCCAGAAAAATTTGGACAACTTCCCGGTCCGCCTACAAAGATTTTCCAGGTGGTTTCGTCCACAAAAAAATTCGGGAGCAGTCACAGTAGCCACTTCTTCGACCATCTGTCAACACTCACAGAGCGCGGGCAGAGGCAGCATCCTCCACCCTTTGGCTTTTCCTTTACAAAATTCCCTCCCCGCCTGGCCGGCTTACAGCCCCTCCCTATGGGAGGTAGTGTTTGAGTGTAATCCTTGCCTCCCCTTCCCCAAGATTCCCCCCTTGCATGGGGTGTAGTGTTGTAACTTCTTAAACAGGTCAAGCTGCCCCGGCGCGGCGTGTGGGGACCCCATGCCTCCCGCTCGCCCTCGTCTCCGAGCGGGACCGGTTTCTTCAAACCGGTCGAGTAAGTGCTCCAAACTTTGCTCTACTTAGTATTTGTTCAGTCAATATTAGTTCATAACTCCGCTGGCCGTGAATGAGAGCCCGATCCTTAAGCTCCCTTGCTATAAGAGATCACCGTGGGAAAGTGTGGAGCCCGTGCCCTTGGCACGACGTCAGCTCCCTTGAATTGGGCTGCCATTACCCTTGGAGTCAACCTTGGCCTTGCTGGCCCTCTACCAGCAAGGGCCCAACCCTCTCAACCTCACCTTGGCATTGCCAAGTTACCCCGGGACTTGGGTGAGCATCGGGTGAGCGGTCGCCATTATCAATCCGTTTGAACGCTAAATTGTGCTTGCTGGGTAAGTCCTAGGTGGTGTCACATCAATTGGTATCAGAGCAAGTTTTAGACTTGTCTCTACTAAGTCTTGTCCTAGGGCCATTGCATTTATCACCCGATCATCATGGCCACTTCCTACTTAGCCTACTCGTCTCGCTTGGACCCAATAGACGTCTTTGTGTTTGAACCCCACCCTAGTTTATATCTAGAATGGGAAAGCTCTATAGATCACCACTTTGGGAGGTTCACCCTGTCAGGGTCTATGCAAGTCAACTATGCCAAAAGTTTGCTCTGGCGCCAAGCTAGGAATGAATGGCAAAACATTGTAGGCTTAAGGGAAGTTGGAAGGCAAGAGCCCATCGACTCTTGGGTTGAGATGAGAAATGAACTTAGGAAGATTTATGCCCATATAGACCCTCTTATCACCATAGAGGAAGCCCAAGCTCCCACCAATAAAGAAGAAGAGCCTCAATCTTCCCCCACCCCTCATGGTCCGGATCCTCAAAGGCCATGCACCGTCACACATGGCACCCTCACCATAGATGAGTCCATACTCCAATGGCTCAAGCAATGTCCCACCCTCCCTAGCTCACCACCATTGGGATATAAATCCCAAATTGTTCCCACCCGACCTCCCCATGTCACTTATCAAAACTTCTACTCTGTGGAAGACTTGGGAGACCTTGTGGATTGCCTACATTGGCAAGCCCACTTAACCGGCCTAGTAGCCATGGGACCATTGGAGCCTAGCACCGTCAACTTTGTCCACCCATCCATCGGTTCCATCACCTCCCTTTGCACAGGTGGGCATTGTACTAGTTAGATCCTCCTATTTCTCCCCTTGGAGGAAGAACCCATCCCGGTCTACTCCCCACCCCTTGAGATCCCAAGTACCTTGAATGGTCAACCCACTAGAGACCTTGGACCAACTACTTAGGAGGAGGATGACTCACCGCCTTGTGAGGACCTTGGGGACATGAAGTTTCTCTCTCTTGGTAGCCCTTATCATGATCCCTTTGACCCCTTCCAATGGGAGTACGGATATCCATGTGGCCCAACCACCTTACCCACCACCCACCTTTCCCTACTCTAACACACCGTGATGGATCAAACCCACCCCTTCCTAGACTCGAGTTACACCATGGGAGCCAGGACTATGGACAATATACTCCTAGGGATCAAGGAAGTGCCCCACTTCATGATATCCACCTTCCTAGAGCCCTTTGATCCATTCCAATGGAAGTCCAAAAGCCCACACATAGGAGACCTCTTTGACACAAGAGTGCATAAGTCTTGGCGTACAACACCACTTGGCATGATTCATAAGTCGGGTCCACTCGTTCATATCACCCACATGTCAAGTAGGATGCATGATTGGTTCATATTCGGGTGTATTGACCCTCCCTCATTTAACATTGGTCATACACATGTCAAAAGCATCTACGGGTGTCCGGGTCCCCCGACATTCATCACCACTTTGCATGATATGTTCACCTACGGGTGCCCCGACACACCTAGGCCCACCAAAGTCTACATGACAGCATTGCATGATAAGTCCACATATGGTTGCCCCGGCCCTCCTAATTCCATCAAAGTCTTCTTGGCATCAAAGCATGATTGGTCTACTTTTGTTTGCCCAGGTCCACCCATCACCCCTAGAATGTCAGCATTCACAAAATTGCATGAAAACCTTAGCAAGCACATCAGCAAAAAGAATGAGACTTATAAAAGGCAGGCCGACTCTCATCGACGTCACCAAGAATTCCATGTGGGTGACTTTGTGATGGTGAGGATAGAGAGACTCTCCCCAGGAGTCATCTCGAAATTGAGGCCTCGTGGGGCTGGTCCCTTCCAGGTTCTGAGACGCCTTGGCACTAATACCTATGAGTTAGATATTCCCGAGGAGTATGAAGTGAGTCCCACATTCAATGTAGCCGACCTAGTGCCATATAAGGGGCCCACGGTGGTACCCAGTGAGAATATTGAGCCTATTCCTCCTATTGAGAGAGCACCCACCTGTGAGGAGAGACCACCAGCCAAGAGAGCCCAGCGTGAGCGCATTGAACGAATATTGGATGAACAGGTCACTACCACCAGGAGCAAGGTATATGAGCGCTATCTCGGCAGGTGGATGGATCGGCCTCGTTCAGAAGACTTGTGGGTAGTACCACTTCTACACCCTCCGAGGAGGGAAGGACACTTACTCGACGGAGTCGAGTTCTCCGCACCCCGAGAGTATGATGGGGACATCACCTCTCATGCCCACGTTCACAGCTCATTTCCTCGCCCCGGTTGCATCCGGCATGGTCTAGTTATTTAATTTTGAGTCCTATGTAATTTTTATTTGAGTCATTTGATATATTTTCCCTTTTATTTGAGTCATGTCCCAAGGTCTTTTGTTTATTCCCCTAAGTTTGAGTGTCATTAGGTTGATTATGTTGAGTCCCAAATGTGGCAATCAAGAGGGGAGGGGTGAATTGATTGGCTAATAAAAATTTACTTCTCTTAAGAAAACAATGCTGATTAAACAAACAACCACTAATACTCGCACGAACAGGATCACACTCGTGAATGCGTGCGGAATGTGTTTGAATAGCTGTTGTAGTGATCTCTCAACTCACCGTGAAACCCACTCGTCAAGAATCGGAAAATCCACAGCACATGAGACACACGGATTTTTTGGTGGTTCGGTTACACAGTCGTGTCCCCTACGTCCACCCCTCACACTTGAGAATTAAAGCTTCACTAACGAGTGAATCACACACACACGCTGTTTAGAACAGCAAACACACACACACACACACACACACACACACACACACACACACACACACACACACACACGCACACACACACACACACACACACACACACACACACACACACACACACACACACACACACACACACACACACACACACGCACGCACGCACGCACACACACACACACACACACACACACACACACACACACACACACACACTCACACACACACACACACACACACGGCTTCCGATCTGGTAGCCAAACGCGCACATGCGCACATACACACACGCACGTTCGTGTTTCTGAACACGAACACCACACACAAGAATCTAAAGTTATGCCAACCAGTAGGATGTCGATTTGGAGACTTGAATCCCTCTTCTTTCCTTCACTTTCACGTACACAACAAGGTGGAAGAAGAGTTGTGGCTGCTAGTTGCTACCTGCACTCATAAGGGTTAGAGCAAAAAACCCAAAATCAGAAGATACGAATTTCTTATAGGGTTTTCATCTCAATAAGATGATATATAGGCTAAGGGCGGTCAAGGGATGTCTAGGTGAAAAGATCCGCTCATCAAGGAGTGGTTTAGGGACAGCCACACAAGTGTGGTTTGACATTAAGCTCGCATGGACAAGAGTCCACAATCACGGCGCCGCCCAGACCAGAAAGGGTCGACCCTTGGGGTCGGCCCTCCTGAGGGGCCAGATGGGCCAGACAGCATGGGTCAACCCTTGGGGTCGACCCTTCCAAGAACCCGTGCGGGTTTAATTAATCCTGTCAACAGGGGTCGACCCAAGGGTCGACCCTCGCTGGAGCCTAAACATGAAGAGCAGAAAGGGTCGACCCTTGGGGTCGACCCATGATGAAACCCATTCTGGAAATAAAATTCCACATGCAGGGGTCGACCCATTTGGTTGGGACCCTGCCTGGTAGCAATGGGTCGACCCTTGGGGTCGACCCTTTTTCCTGCACTTCCTAATATGAAGATATAATAAAGCTAAGTCCAGGGGGTTCAAGTTGGGGGATTAAAACATGAATGCTCCACATCTAGAAATAAGTTCTAACAGAGTAATTGAGGAGTTAGGATCGATCTCACCAATCGTCCTTCAGTCGTTGAGGAGCTTTGGCCATATTATTTTGTCCTGTCAAAAACAAAGTCTGAATTATTTCCACATTTTGCACATTGAAACCAAAATACTTACAATGAGTTGCTATTCTTGATCCTTTTTAAATACCATGTCTTCAAGTGATGTGTTCATTTCCAGAGCGTAGTTATGCTCATTTACAGTTCATACACAACCATTTGATCATCATCAAAAACCATAAGTCATATACATGAGGAGGGGGTTCAACAATCTCCCCCTTGTTGATGATGACAAAATACTATTTCACAAAAAAATGGAAACCACATTGTAAAGCATTCATCATTCCATAATCCCGAGTCAATCCATCAGTTCAAGGACATGGTCAAAAAGAAATCCAAATATAATATTGATCATCATGTGGCATATTCCCAAAGTTTTTTTGCCGACAATTAGTGGAAAAGGAACAAGGTTTGTAATGCAAATAACAAGATGCAATGCATGTAAACTTAAAGGAAATGCAACAGGACTAATGAACTAGAAAAATGATAAAGGCACACATTCATGCAAGCACACATCACACACTAACATATAGTAGCCGGGGCACATATAGGTCAAGAGTTCTCCCCCGTTGACATCATCAAAAAGGAGGGGGTGAAAGAGGAATAGCAAAAGTGCCAAGCTAGAGGAGCAACGCTGTTCAGTCGTCATCGTCATCCGGAGTGGAGGAACTAGGAGGACGCCTTATATATGCTAAGATTTCATCAAACATATGGGCTTGGTCGGCCAAGGCGTCGGTGAAAAACTGAGAGTGCTCCTGGTGAGAGAGTTTCAAATCAGAAAGCTCTTGTTGCATAGCCTCCCCATACCTGTCTAACCGGTCATCAATTGAATCCAAATGGTCCATGAGTAGTTGTGCCTCCTCAGAAGGCATTCCTGCTGCAGGAACATGAGCATCTTCAGCATGATCTGCATTGTCATCCTCATTATCTTCTGAACTGTCTGTTGGTACTGCCCTTTTCATTTGACGAACTAACACGCCATCTTTCTTTTCAAACCCCATGTGGTGACAAATAGATTAATAGGTGTAGATGTCCGCGTCACGGATAGTTTGAGATGCTTCTTTTGACAAATCAATATCCATATAAGTAAAGATGGCTGTCAAGGCCACAGCATATGGCAGAGTGCAATGCTTGTGCATCATGCTTGAACATATGTGATCAAGAATAAGGTGTGGAAATTTAATGGGAATTCCACCGAATAAGCAGTAAAACAAGAACATATGTTTCTCTGTAACCTTGTCATGGCCTCCTCCACGTGGCAATAAAATTGTTGTAATCATTCCGTGCAATATACGTTGCATAGGAGGGAAACGGTTTGAATTTCATCCGGCGACCGATCGGTCACCCATTTCTTCAGAAGTCATAAGCGGTAAACAGTGGCATCCGGAACTTCTACATCACCAAATGCATACCCTTCATTTGACAAGTCAAAGGCAAGTCCCAACAAGTGTGGTGATAAAACAATTTCCTGTCCATTAACCGTTGTAACTGGAACATCACCCGAAATACCCAAATTGCTGTAAAATTGGTGTACCAAATTGGGGTAAATGCGGCGATGTGCAGACATGAAGGTTTCCAAATTCTGTTGGCTGCAAATTAGATCAACTAGTCCACTGAGATGGCGGGTGAGATTTACAAAGTTTACCGCCCGGGGATGAAGAACAGTGCGGTCCAAGACCTGGCTTGCTGGCGGAGCTGCAGCCGCCTTAGGTCGACGCCCACGGGCGGAGCTCGATGCTTCTCCTCGCTGAGAAGAACGCCTCTTCGGGGCCATCTAAAACATATACCGAATGAATCGCTTGATGCGGTATAGATCGAGATGGTTCAACAAGAGAGGAATGCTATATACGTAAGCCAAAAGATCCTCCACATACACCAAGAGCATACCTCAAGTGTTGGAAGAGAAAGGAACAACGCCCGGAGCCGCAAGATGAAGGATTCGCGCGGATGGCCACCGGAGGAATCGCGACTAGGGCTTGAAGATGTTGATTCAAGAGTGGGTGTTTAGGGCTTCCAAGAGGTGGTGGCTTGGCTTTGAAGGGGTTTGGAGAGGTTATTTATGCATTGGGGGGGTCCAACTTAGGGTTGGGAGCCCCATTCGCGAGCGGCGCGGCGCGACGAGTTGGGTCGACCCATTTCACTCTCCACCCCGGACAAAAATCGGGTTCGCGAGGGTCGACCCATTTCCTGGAACTGCGAGGGTCGACCCTTGGGGTCGACCCATTTCCTGGTTTTTAGCCAAAGTAGATCAAAAAGATGGGAAGACCAATGAAGGTTCGGCTCGAGTCCCCAATAACAAAAAATTATGGAAATCAAGAATATGAATAAATTGTGGGTTGAAATCAATTGGGGAGATGTTTGAAAAAAAATACTAAGAATATATAAGACGTTTATGGTCCACTTAACCGGATTTCTGATTTTGAACAAATTAGCTCCTTTGTTGGCAAAATAATTGTATCCAAGGTGATTTTGGCCATAGAAGTAACAATGAACATGGGTGAATACAATATACATAGTAGAAACGCAGAAGCACACCAAAGTGATTTTTCACACATTTTGATTTTTTTTTCTTTTTCACACAACATGATGCATATGCATGACAAGGGAATTACATTGTGCATGGAACTAATGCAATTACATGTAATGAAGTGACCTGTATACACATGATGCACATGGTTATGAATCATACTCTTCTATCCTACAAACCCCTAGTTCTCTTCTAAATGTAGTGAACTTATCTTCACTTAGAGGTTTGGTGAAAATGTCAGCAATTTGACGATCGGTTTCAATGAAACTGATTTCTATATGACCCTTACTTACATGATCTCTAATGAAATGATGTCAAATTTTAATATGCTTGGTTCGAGAGTGATGAATAGGGTTTTTGGACAAGTTTATGGCAGAGGTGTTGTCACAAAGAATTGAGGTGTTTTTAAAAGAAATGCCATAATCAATCAATTGTTGTTGGTTCCATAACACCTGGGCTACACAACTACCGACAGCCACATATTCGGCTTCGGCAGTAGACAATGCCACTGAATTTTATTTCTTGGAGGCCCATGAGACCACGCAGCCCCCAAGAAACTGGCAATACCCACTGGTGCTTTTTCGATCCACTTTGCAACCCGCATAATCTGCGTCAGAATAAGCAATTAAATCAGGACTCGAATTACGCGAAAACCATAGTCCGAAATTAACTGAACCAACAACATATCTGAAAATTCGTTTAACAGCCGACATGTGTGATTCTTTTGGGTATGACTGAAATCTAGCACACATGCAAATAGCAAACTGAATGTCGGGCCTACTGGCAGTTAAATACAACAAAGAACCTATCATGCTTCTGAAAAGTTTTTGGTCCACGATTTTACCTGTTTCATCGTGGTCAATTTTTATTGAAGTAGACATTGGAGTTGGTTGTTGTTTAGTGGTTGTCAAATTGACCTTTTTAGCAACTCCATTGCATACTTCCTTTGATGTATGAACATCCCATCAACCGTCTGGTTCACCTGCAATCCCAAGAAGAAAGTCAGCTCTCCCATAAGACTCATTTCAAACTCACTTTGCATTAATTTGGCGAAGTCTTTGCTGAGAGCATCTTTAGTGGAGCCAAAAATAATGTCATCAACGTAAACTTGAACAATTAAGATTTCCTTACCATTCAATTTTGTAAAGAGGGTTTGATCAACATTACCTCATTTGAATTCATGTTGAATGAGGAAATCACTTAACCGTTCATACCATGCACGGGGTGCTTGTTTCAGACTGTAGAGTGCTTTGTCCAGCTTGTACACATGGTCTGGTTGCTTGGTATCTTCAAACCCCGGTGGTTGTTCCACGTACACGTCCTCCTGAATATAGCCATTCAAAAATGCACTCTTGACATCCATTCGAAACAGTTTAATGTTGTTACAACAAGTAAATGATGTAAGAACTCTCACTGCCTCGAGTCTTGCTACTGGAGCAAAAGACTCATCGAAGTCAACTTTTAATTCTTGGCTATAGCCCTTGGCTACAAGCCTAGTCTTGTTCCTAATTACCACTCCTTGATCGTTTATTTTATTTCGAAACACCCATTTGGTTCTGATCACGGAGTGATTCTTAGGACATGGTACGAGGAACCACACTTTGTTCCTTTGGAACTGGTGTAGTTCTTCTTGCATGGCCATGATCCATGACTTATCTTTCAAGGCCTCTTCAATGGAGTGAGGTTCAGATTGAGAGAGCAAAGATTATAAATCATGAGTTTCAACTTCCCTGAAGGAGGCTCGTGTCTTATCCCTTCTTATACATTGCCCAATACATTCTCCGGCGGATGGTCCTTTGCAAATGTCCATTGCATTGGTAGCTTCTGTTCAAGTTGAGTTTCCTGATTTGCATCCTCTTCTTTCGGTTCTTCTGCTTCTTATTTTTCTGATTTTTCTTCCTTCTTCTTGATATTGCCATCTTTCAACTCATCATCCTGCAAAATAGATTTTTCATCAGTTCTAGATGGAGATGATTCATCAATAATAACATGTGGGCTTTCTTCAACTACAAGAGTTCTCAAGTTATACACTCGATATGCTCTTGAATTGAGAGAGTACCCAAGCAATATGTCTTTGTTACTTTTGAGATCAAATTTAGCCAAGTCCTACTCTACCATTGTTATGAATGTAGCATATTGAGCCAAACGGTCTCAAGTATGAAATGTTTAGCTTCTTACCTCGGTAGAGCTCATACGGAGTTTTCTTCAACAATGGTCTTACCATGGCTCGGTTTATGATGTAGCAGGCCGTGTTCACTGCTTCAGCCCAAAAGTACCTCGGTAGTTTATTCTCGTTCAGCATGGTTCTTGCCATCTCAATCAGCGTTCTATTCTTCCTTTCCACAACTCCATTTTGTTCCGGAATTCTTTGCGCGGAGAAGTCATGCATATAGCCTTGAGCCCTGCAAAAATTGCTGAACTCATGGTTATCAAATTCTCAGCTGTGATCGCTCAGCACAGCTTTGATGCAATACCCTTTATCATTTTGAACAAATCTGTAAAATGCTTCAAATTCTATCAGGGCATCATTTGTATGAGAAAGGAAATAAACCCAACAGAATCTTAAATAATCATCCACAATCACAAATCCATATAATTTACCACCAAGCTGTGAGTTCTGCTTGGTCCGAAGAGATCAATGTGGATGAGTTCAAGAGGCCTTGATGTGGTCACATCTTGTTTGGACTTGAATGATGTCCTTGTTTGTTTGCCCATGCTGCAAGCTCCACAAACTCCATCATCGACGGCCTTCAACTTGGGCAGTCCAATTACCAAATCATTTCTAGATAATTTTGGCAAAACATTAAAACTGGCATGCCCAAGCCGGCGATGCCATAGCCAAGCATCAACATTGTTCCTTGCAACCAAACATAAATTTTCATGAGAGACATCATTCAGATCAATCATATAAACATTGTTATGTCTGAAGCCAATGAATTTAATCTCATGAGTGTTTCTATTCACAACAGTGCAGTGGTTGGAATCAAAGATCACATTGCAACCTTTATCACAAAGTTGACTTATGCTTAAGAGATTGTGATTCAAACCTTTCACAAGCAATGCATTCTCAATGGCATGTTTTTGATTCTTACCTATTTTTCCTTCTCCGATGATTTTACCTTTATCCTTACCACCAAATGCCACTATTCCACCATCCTTTTCATGTAGGTCCACAAAAAATTCCTTATTCCCTGTCATGTGCCGAGAGCAACCGCTGTCCAAGTACCACTTGTTCTTTACAGCTCTCAAGCAAACCTGCAACACAACCACAGTGCTTATGGAGATTTTGGTACCCAAGCAAACTTGGGTCCATGTTGGTTAGGAACATGATGCATATATGATTTATGTCTAATTCTAGCAGAATTTTCTTCATCATATTTCAGAATTCTACAATCATACATGTCATGACCCATTTTTCCACAATAGAAACAAGTGATGGCTCTATCTTTTTTTCTCCTTCTACCAACATTTGAAAAGGAATTATGCATGTGTTTCTTTGGTTTGAAGGATGCTGAACTTATGGGAGCCCAATGGGTTGTTTGAACTTTTGATTTTTCAAGGATGGCAAGAGCATCCTTTAGCTCTTTTATTTGAGCCATTTGAGATTGGCTTTCTTTTTCAGCCTTTACTTTGGCTTCATTGCAAGTAATGCTTTCAAGCTTTTCTTGTTTCATATCATTTTCTAATTCTTCATACATTTTCAGAAATGTGGATTGTTCTTCTCTCATGCATGAAATCTCTTCTTCAAACAGTTCAATTTTGGATGCAAGAATTTCATTTTCATGCTTCATGTTTTCATTTTCTGATTTTAAAGCATGGCACTTCTCACATGTTTTTTTTGTATGCAAAAAATGATCAATTTTCTTTTTCAAATTTCTGTTTTCAGATTTGAATCATTTACATTTTTTATATAAAGATTCATATGCAATTTGCCATTGTTCAGAAGTAAGAGTTTCTGTTTCAGAATCTACCTCATTTCCTTCATCGTCATTGGCCATGAGACATAGATTCTGGACTAGCTCATCTAGTTCATCTTCATTCCCAGACTCTTCTTGGTCTTCATCGCTCCATGTGGCCATCATGGCCTTGGGCTTTCTGAATTTTCCTTTCTTCACCTTCTTGATCAGATCAGGGCACTCACCCCGCATATGCCCGGGTTTCTTACATTCGTAGCAGATTACTTCTTCTTTCTTGCTATTTCCATCTCTGTTTGGACCTTGCCTTCTCGGTCCTTTTCTGAACTGACCACCAAAATTTCTGGTTCGTTTCACAAACCGTCTTGCTCTTCGTGTGATCATGGCAACTAATTCCTCATCTTCAGTGTTGCCAATTGAATCATTTTCACTGCCCTCTGAATCGTGTGGATTCACCTTTAGGGCCAATGTGGTGACAGCTTTCTTTTTCTTGTGATCCTCCTCGCTCCTTTTGATGTTTATCTCGTAAGTCATCAGCGAGCCAATTAACTCATCCAGAGTTAAAGTACTTAGATCCTTGGAGTCTTCAATTACAGTGGCCTTTGTATGCCACTGTGGAGAAAGGGATCTTAGGATTTTTCTGACGAGTTCCTTGTTGGAGTACTCCTTGCCAAGTCCCTTTAGTCCATTGGTAATTTCTGTTAGCCTTGCAAACATATCAGAAATTGATTCTTCTGGCTTCATTGCGAACAGCTCATAGTCCCGAACTAAGAGGTTGGCCTTTGTTTCCTTGACTTCCGATGTTCCCTCATATATAAGCCGCAGCTTATTCCACATCTCCTACGCAGAGGAACACGTAGATATTCATGAGTATTCGTTAGGATGAACAACACATTGAATTATATTCATAGCCTTAAAATTCGATGAACACTTCTCTATATCTTCTTCATCCCACTCATTTTCATTTTCAGATAAAACATATGGACCCCTACTTATGACACGCCAGACATCGTAGTCCTGGGCACGTAGGAAAACATACATTCTATTTTTCCAATAGGGGTAGTTTGATCCATCAAAGAACGGAGGTCTTTGAATGGAATGCCCTTCGGGCATCATCCCTTTGTTTGCCATATGTACAAGATCAAGCTCTACGACCGTGTGGTCGAGACTAAACAGAGACCAAAGCTCTGATACCAATTGTTGAGTCCCAAATGTGGCAATCAAGAGGGGAGGGGTGAATTGATTGGCTAATAAAATTTTACTTCTCTTAAGAAAATAATGCTGATTAAACAAACAACCACTAATACTCGCACGAACAGGATCACACTCTTGAATTCGTGCGGAATGTGTTTGAAGAGCTATTGTAGTGATCTCTCAACTCACCGTAAAACCCACTCGTCAAGAATCAGAAAATCCATAGCACATGAGACACGGATTTTTAGGTGGTTCGGTTACACAGCCGTGTCCCCTACGTCCACCCCTTACACTTGAGGATTAAAGCTTCACTAACGAGTGAATCACACACACACGCTATTTAGAACAGCAAACACACACACACACACACACACACACACACACACACACACACACACACACACACACACACACACACACACACACACACACACACACACACACACACACACACACACACACACACACACACACGGCTTCTGATCTGGTAGCCAAACGCGCACATGCGCACATACACATACGCGCGTTCGTGTTTCCGAACACGAACACCACACACAAGAATCTAAAGTTATGTTTACACAAATATTCAAGATCAAGCTAAATGATTCAGAATGAGAAGTTTAGAAAGTGATTTATCCTGATCGGTGCTCCCCCTATCACTTTAGCGAATTTCGTCGAACACTTGGTGCAACCCGATGATTGTTCTTGACGATTGTGCTCGGATGTGGTACGATCTTGAACTCCACGCAGCCAACCAGCAGGATGTCGATTTGGAGACTTGAATCCCTCTTCTTTCCTTCACTTTCACATACACAACAAGGTGGAAGAAGAGTTGTGGCTGCTAGTTGCGACCTGCACTCACAAGGGTTAGAGCAAAAAACCCAAAATCAGAAGATACGAATTTCTCTTAGGGTTTTCATCTCAATAGGATGATATATAGGCTAAGGGCGGTCAAGGGATGTCTAGGGGACAAGATCCGCTCATCAAGGAGTGGTTTAGGGACAGCCATACAAGTATGGTTTGACATTAAGCTTGCATGGACAAGAGTCCACAATTCAAGGTCAACCCTCGTGAGGGGCCAGATGGGCCAGACAGCATGGGTTGACCCTTGGGGTCAACCCATCCAAGAACCCGTGCGGGTTTAATTAATCCTGGCAACAGGGGTCGACCCAAGGGTCGACCCTCGCTGGAGCCTAAACATGAAGAGCAGAAAGGGTCGACCCTTGGGGTCGACCCATGACGAAACCCGTTCTGGAAAAAAAATTCCACATGCAGGGGTCAACCCATTTGGTTGGGACCCTGCCTGGCAGCAATGGGTCGACCCTTGGGGTCGACCCTTTTTCCTGCACTTCCTAATATGAAGATATAATAAAGCTAAGTCCAGGGGGTTCAAGTTGGGGGATTAAAACATGAATGCTCCATATCTAGAAATAAGTTCTAACAGAGTAATTGAGGAGTTAGGATCGATCTTACCAATCATCCTTCAGTCGTTGAGGAGCTTTGGCCATATTGTTTTGTCCTGTCAAAAACAAAGTCTGAATTATTTCCACATTTTGCACATTGAAACCAAAATACTTACAATGAGTTGTTGTTCTTGAGCCTTCTTAAATACCATGTCTTCAAGTGATGTGTTCATTTCCAGAGCGTAGTTATGCTCATTTGCAGTTCATACAAAACCATTTGATCATCATCAAAAACCATAAGTCATATACATGAGGAGGGGGTTCAACAGATTAGATTAGCTATTGGGCCCAATTCATTGGACTAGGCCCAAGGGCGCCCCCTACCCCCTTGGTTATTTGTCTTTGTAGCAAGAGTCAGGGACTTTTTGTAAAATATGGGTTATCCATATATAGGACCCCATTCCCCCCCATTTGAAATCGATGAATGAATGAGTGAAAAATTACCATTTGAGAGTTCAAATTTTCTTAGTGGAGTGAATGCATTATTTGGGTGAGAAGCCCTAGGGAGTGAATCCCACCTACCCCCCCTTCTCCTCTCTCTCTCTCCCTCCAAGAGGGGTTCACCCCCTACTCTCTCTCCTCCCCTCCCAACCACTCCTATCTCCTACCTACCCCATTAAGGCATCTCCCCTTCCCCACAACCCTCTTTACTCCACCCCCCTAGTTCCAAGGGAGAACCCCCAATCCCCACTCCACCCTCCAACCACAACCCACCCATTTCCCTTCCCCAAGCACTTTTCCCTCTCCCCCATGCAACCCTCCACCTCCCTAGGCCATTTGAATTTGAAAATTCCCTTCCCTCCCTAGCCCTTGGCCGCCCAACTCCCCTTCCCCTTTGAGCAGGTTGCCCCCCCTCCCCTTCCCTCCATTCATCTATCTTGACATCTCCCACACCCCTCACTCTCCCTCCCCCTTTGAAACATCCACAAACACCAATGCCCTTCCCCCCTTCTGCAGCTACCCCTCCCCCTCTAACCTTCCACAATGCCACCCCCATACATCCCTCCCACCAACCAACATCTCCCCTTCACCATTCCCATCTTCGGCATCTCCGTTTGTGGTCATTGGAGATCTACTTCGGCGAACCTGCTAGCAGTTGAAGACCTGCAGAAGATCAGCAACTTGCAGAGGCGACCCCGGCTTCCTCCTGATGTTTCTGAAGGATCAAGAGGCACCGTCGGAAGCGTCTCCCAGTCAACTCCGCAACGGCAGTGGTTTCGACATCATCCGAGCACCGTGCTGACCAGGAGAACCTTTCTTCCTCGACTGCGCAAAGCTTCTCTGGCAGAAAACCAGAACCTGAGTGGAAGCTCAACTGCGGTGATCCTACTGGGAATCTGAACAAGAGTTCTTCTGTAAAGATCTTCTACTCCGAGTTTTCTTTCACCCCCAAGAAGCAGAACTCAGTTTGGCGTCCGGATCTGAAAGTTATCAATTATCTTCCCCGGGTGCGCGGTTCTGCTTCCACTTAGTCTGCACCGACCCCCCCTCAGTGTTCAGAGTCTCTCGGTCTGATCCGACAACATTTGGCATCTTTGTCAGGATCGTTTCGAAAAGGGCTCACAGGTGGTTCCAACGACTTCAGGGGCGCCTCATTCTGAACTCGGGATCACTGGTGGCAACCCCTTCTTCCTGCTGTGGTGATCCTAAAGCAGTCAGAACTGAAGGTCTGCCTCCCTGTTCGAGACTCTACCCCGGCCAACATCGACTTCCCAAAATTCCGAAAAATTTGGACGACTTTCGCTCCGCCTATGAAGATTTTCCAAGTGGTTTCGTCCCCAACAAAGTTCGGGAGTAGTCACATCAGCCACTTCTTCGACCATCTATCAGCACTCATAGAGCGCGGGCAGAGGCAACATCCTTTACCCTTCCGCTTTTCCTTTACAATATCCCCTCCCCGCCTGGCCGGCTTACAGCCCCTCCCTATGGGAGGTAGTGTTTGAGTGTAATCCTTGCCTCCCCTTCCCCAAGATCCCCCCCTTGCATGGGGTGTAGTGTTGTAACTTCTTAAACAGGTCAAGCTGCCCCGGCGTGGCGTGTGGGGACCCCACGCCTCCCCGCTCGCCCTCGTCTCTGAGCGGGACCGATTTCTTCAAACCGGTCGAGTAAGTGCTCCAAAATTTGCTCTACTTAGTATTTTTTCAGTCAATATTAGTTCATAACTCCGCTGGCCTTGAATGAGAGCCCGATCCTTAAGCTCCCTTGCTATAAGAGATCACCGTGGGAAAGTGTGGAGCCCGTGCCATTGGCACGACGTCGGCTCCCTTGAATTGGGCTGCCATTACCCTTGGGAGTCAACCTTGGCCTTGCTGGCCCTCTGCCAGCAAGGGCCCAACCCTCTCAACCTCACCTTGGCATTGCCAAGTTACCCCGGGACTTGGGTGAGCATCGGGTGAGCGGTCGCCATTATCGGTCCGTTTTAATGCTAAATTGTGCTTGCTTGGTAAGTACTAGGTGGTGTCACATCATTGGGCTCTGATACCAATTGGTGGCCCAGAGAGATGGCGGACAGGAAGGGGGGTTGTATTGTCCCCTTGCCGAGATGGCGGATCTTAAAAAACTTTCTTAACTAATTACAACGGAAGTAAAACTAACAGCGTTGATTAACTAAAACACAAGTGAGATTATAATGTTCTCTCAAACTTTCCGATCTCACACAGATAGTTAATGCAACTAATCAAAGAAATTAAGCTCAACACA
Source organism: Amorphophallus konjac (assembly GCA_022559845.1). Taxonomy (NCBI): domain Eukaryota; kingdom Viridiplantae; phylum Streptophyta; class Magnoliopsida; order Alismatales; family Araceae; genus Amorphophallus; species Amorphophallus konjac. Next base: position 270,374,468 of record CM040122.1, read on the forward strand.
GATAACGGAGGTAGTAGTGTGTGACAGTGTAGTGAATTAAAAACCTGTATAATGGACCTGGGAACGGAGATAGAGGAAATGACAATCACACATGTAATCACACAAGACACAAGAATTTTTAGGTGGTTCGGGACCGCGATGGGCTCCCTACGTCCACCCCTCACCCAACCGGGTGAGGCTTCACTCCACGCTACAAAACGTAGCAACACAGGGATGAACCCCAACCTCACACGCTGCTGCTGCAGCAATACACACATGAGGATTAGCCCCAATACGCTGCCACTGCAGCACACAAACACACGACTTCGGGGAACATGCCCCGAACACTGAAACCACACGGAGACGCAGCTCCGTCCACACACACAATAATATTCTGAGTTCACCAATCGCAAAGGATATACAATGACCACAAAGGATATTGATCTATGATCAAATAATGAGTGAGAATGAATGATTAAAGGAACTCCCTCAAATCTTCAATGAATCCCATGGATAGGATAGATGGGTGCACTGGACGCTTTTAATCACGAAGTGGAAGCCGGCCGAAACTGCGAGAGCCGCCCTGGTAAAATGTGTGGTAGTGGAACAAGTCTTGCTGATGGCATCCTCCTTGTCTTCCTCTTCCTTGTTTGCAAAGCCCCTTGCAAAAGGATGAAACATGTTAGCTCTTCTCTATTCCAAAGGATAAAAATCGTAGCATTATGTGGGGCAGAAAATTGCTAAACAAAGGATCAAGAGATGATCTCAAAGACATTCAGATACAAAAGGGAGCTTGACAAACATCTCAAATAGACAAGGGACAGATATGGAGATTTTCCCTTTTGCAAACTCCTTTGATCTTCAGGTTGATGTGAGCCATTGCTTGCGATAAAGACGTCTTCAGATTCGTTGCTTCATTCCGCTTGCAACTCTCTTCATCAACGATCTTCGAATCTCGACGGAAGTAGATTAGATTTAGCTTGAAAGCCCTCTCCAGCTCCTCTCCCTTTCACCTGCACAAAAATAAAACGTATTAGCCCTTGGAGCTCTCTCCTATGAATGGAGATGTTAGCTTCTATATACTCAAGGCAAGGAAGCATAAAAGACATAAAACCCCATGCTAAAACCCTCTCACAACTATACCCAATCCATAGGGCAAACCCTAGGGCTATTGGGGTAAAAAGCCAAGCCATTCGGTTCTTGAAATGGGGGTTTCGAAACCAATCCGGAAATCACGATCCGGACGAACCAGAGAAAGTATCGACTCATGGAGTCGACACTTTTCTCACTGCATTCAGTCCCATTATATAAAAATAGGACCTGGGTGTAAGTGTCAACTCATTGGGTCGACACTTTTCACCAGAGGTTCTATTTTCTTTGAAAACAGACCTCCGGCGTGTAAGTGTCGACTCTAGGAGTCGACACTTACTGCCAGAAGTGTCCAGCCAGCAGGCTGGCCAGAAAGTGTTGACTCATGGAGTCGACACTTTCTATCTGGACAAGTGAAACAATGCATCAGACAGAATAACCTGAAATAAGTGTCGACTCGGTGAGTCGACACTTTTTCTGACAGATCAGAAAACTTAGTTAAAACACAATTGAAACCCCAAACACATAATGGACCAATAAAACACCATTAAATCCCATTCATAAACAATAGAATGACATGCATGAGGGGTCTTTAAAATATCAAATGAAACCAAATTTAGCAAGGAAGTTTAGGAATCAAAATGAGCATGATCCACCATGAAGCTCACTTAATCAAAAGACAATTAAGTAGCCAAATAAATTAAACCCAACTTACCCACTTGGAAACATATACTTGATTAAATTTTTACCATGATTACAAAGGTTTGTGGGTATCTTGAAACCTGCACTTTCAAGAAATTCAAATCATGAGAGTTATGAGTCAAAGCACTTGAAGAAGCCATTTTCAACCCATTTATGAAAACTTGATTTAGCCAAGTGAAAAACATGCATTGGAGTAAAGTAAAATGCATTCCTCTCATGGATCCAAGGTTCAATCTGAATTTCAGTTTCAATCCAAAACTGTCCACATGCACATTGAAATCAAATATGTAATTGACATGTGTTCAACCTGCATGTTCACATATTAAAATGCAAGGGCACATATGAGTGATTTATGAATTTTCAAACCGAGATTTTCATGAACTCACATATCAGATGTGGTTCAGGCAAGTCATACATGAATCCCATGATCAAACCAAAACTATCAAGTTCAGTCCAAGAATTTAAGTTTAGTTCATTGATACTATTCATATCATCAATCAAACTTGTCAACACATATCAATGCACATGATTATTTCTTAATATCAACCAATGAACAGGTCAGTACATATGAACTATTAATGTATATACATATGAGCCCAAGGACTGTCCGCACATAAAGAATTGGCAAATGTGAGTCAGTGCAGAGGTCAGTTCAATTTAACTCAAGGAACCTAATTCTTCTACGCAACTCTCACATATCAAAATATGATTTAACAAAGCTGCACACAGAATTCCATTTTAGAGCAAAACAATCAAGTTCTTTCAATCAAGTCAAGCATATTCAAAACCAGTTTGAACTTAACTTATCCACATTCTAAGTCAGTTCTTTCAATATGAGTAAACACAAATTCATATAATATCATGAGAACAGAAAAGCTGCCTCAGCAACCAGTGTCGGCACTTTGTTAAAGCAGTGAACGTAGCCATCCAAATCTAAGTATATACATGGAGAACTGTTAAGGCCAGTCAACCCAAGAACATCCAAACCTAAAAGGCATAAGATCAACATGTAAGCTCATTTGCCACAACATTTATCACAAGACTTACACAGATTGTTTTCACTTTAAAACATACGAAAACCACACAGTATATTGGAATCATCAAAACCATTGTCAAAGATAACGAGGGGCCGCACTGAACCTAACAATTTTGTTTACAGTATCATGCCCCAACCATTGCGCTAAAAGATTGAGCTGGTAGCGAAGGTGGACCATATTTCCTTATGGCATTGCATAACCCCACACTATCATGCTGTGGGCAGACATGAGGGGCTTCGCACATGGACCCCATAATCCATGTGGTGGGATGGGCTGCCAACGCACTGATGCCCCACGTGGACCTCATAATCCACGTGGAACAGCAAATCCCTAAGAGAGACGTTGAAAAATCCAACAATCTCCCCCCTAGCGGCACTTGGGAGATTTGAACACACGACCTCGCTCTGATACCAGTTTACAGGATCATGCCCCAACTGTTGCGCTAAAAGCTCGAGTTGGTAGCGAAGGGGGACCGTATTTCCTTATGGCATTGCAGAACCCCACAGTATCATGTTGTGGGCGGACATGAGGGGCTTCGCACATGGACCCCATAATCCATGCGGCGGGATGGGCTGCCAACGCACCGATGCCCCACGTGGACCCCATAATCCACGTGGAATAGCAAATCCCTAAGGGAGACGCTGGAAAATCCAACAGGTTTCTACCCTTGTTTGGGTGTGGGTTTGAGAGGGTTTCATCATGGGCTAATAGGTCTTTTGTTGCTAGTTTTCTCCTTGATATAAGCTGTCTGCGATTGCTTCGACGGTAAGAAGCCTACGCTAATATTGTCTATCTGGTTGCAGGAAAGGGTAAGGGTGCCGCTCTACTTGGAGGAGGAAGAAGAAGAAGAGGAGGACATCATCTATAAGCTTATCACTGCGGATTTGTTCCTATTCTGAAGGCATCTGTTGAAGACTCATCTCCGGGCGTCTTCTACGACCTTGGTTGGCTTCCACTCCGCGAAGAAACGTTCCAGTGCACCCTACTACCCAAATGGACGTGGTTCACTGCAGATTTTAGGGGGATTTCTTCTTCTCTCTTCTCTACTCTTTTATCTGAGCATTTATTCAAGTTGGGCGATTATTGTATATCCTTTACTTTGTCAAACTTCATATACTTTCATTTGTAGGCAGAGTTGCATCTCCGCGTGTGTGGTTTTATTGTGGGGAAAGTTTCCCCAAGTTTGGTTGTGGTAGACGGAGCTGCGTCTCCGTGTGGTTTTAGTGTCCGGGGTGTGTTCCCCAACGTTGTGTGTGTGTGTGCTGCGGTGGCAGTGTCTTGGGGCGTGTCCCTATGTGCGTGTTGCTGCGGTTGCAGCGTGTGGTGTTGGGGCTCATCCCTGTGCTGGTACGTAAGTAGCGTGTAGTGAAACCTCACCGGGTTTCGGTGAGGGGTGAACGTAGGGAGCCCGTCGTGGTCCCGAACCACCTAAAAATCTTTGTGTCTCCTGTGAATGCCTGTGTGATCATCAATTTCATCTACCTCCCTTCACAGGTCAACTTGTAGATTTTTATTCACGACACCTCCACACATTGCTACCTCCGTTATCTGTGTTTGGCTTTAATTTTATTGTTATTTGCATTATCAAACCGTGTGGGATCGGAAAGATCGAGAGAACTCTTTTAATCTCACATCTGTTCAGGCTAACCAATGCTAGTAATTTTAATTCCACTGTGTTAAGCTAAGAAAGTTATTTAAATCCGCCTTCTCGACCAGGGGACAATTCAACCCCCCTTCTTGTTTGCCATCTCTCTAGGCCAGCAATTGGTATCAGAGCCTAGTCTCTGATTTTTTAGCGGACCTCACGGTCTAGGAGAAAAGATCTATTTATGATGGCTTGCATGAATTTGATTCCTGTCTTTGATGGTTTTGATTATGCTCTCTGGCTTGAAAAAATTTGTGTTTGAATTACTAATGTTGATCCGAAGCTTATGAATCTAATCACTCATGGTCCTTACAGTTTACCTAAAAATGAGTCAATATGGACCGATGAGCACATGAAAAAGAATTTTGATAACTTGTTTGTTTTGAATGCTCTTAAGGCTGTTGTCAACACTGACATATATCCTTTTGTTTCGTCTTGTAGGTCAGCCAAAGAAATCTGGGATGGGCTAAGTGAAGCCCAAGAAAATAGTGTTGATGAGTGCCTCGTGGCAAACAACGACAATGATCATCAAAGCGAGGAAAGTTCTAAGGTAAACTCCGATTCTGATGATGGAGATGAGCTTAACTATGATGAATTAGTGAATGCTTATGATGAACTGTTTGATAGATATAAATCATTAAAATTTGAAAATAAGAAATTGAAAAAGAAAATTGAGAACTCTAGTGTTGATACTTCTTCATGTGAAAAATGCACTGAACTTGAAAAATCAGTTGAATCTCACATGCATGATATTGATGTTCACAAAGAAACAATTGTTTGTTTGAAGAATGAAAATTGTGCTCTAAATAATGAGATTACTCAATTGGAGAAAATTGAATGTGGGCTAAGAAACAAAATTGAATTGAATTCTATTGATCATGATTTGTGCAATGAATTGACTATCAATGATGAACTTGCTAAGGAGAATGAAGCGTTGAAGCATTTAAACACAGCAATGTCTGAAAAATTGCTTATCTTTGAAAAGGGAAAATGCATGTCTATTGACAAATCTGAAAGGTTAAGGGAGCTAAGACAAGAAATAGAAAGCTTTAAGAACATGAATGATAAAACTGTTAAATTCGAAGAGGAGTTGAGAAATCTGAGGAGTGATTTGTCCAAGTCTGTCGACTCCAATGAAACTATGAATGCAATGACTAATGAAAAAGTGAGTTTTCAAACGAATGAACCTGAACATACCTCCATGACTAGAAATTCATTTGGAAAACTTCAAAATGAAAAGCTTGCTGAAGAAGTAGAAAATCTCAAAGATCAAAATAATGTGCTGATTGAAAAACTCAATTCACTTGAAAAAGAAAAATGTGTAGTTGTTGATGACTCTGAAAATGTTCATGCTATGGATCAAGAGATTGCAAGGTATAAAATTATTAACTCTCTCTTGAATGATAAACTTGCATTGTGTGAAGGAGAAATTGCTAAGTCTAAATTTCACATTGCATCTTTGGAAAATCAAATTAAGAGTGTAAATGAGTCATTGTCCATGTGTGATAAAGGAATTCAAAAATAGAAAAATATCATTGATTGTCATTGTGTGGATGAAAAATCCTCCACTGCTGAGTTAATTCATGTTTCAAGAAACGGAAGAAATGTCTTTTGTGACTATTGTGGTAAATTTGATCATGACATGTATGATTGTTCTTTGATGAAAGTTGATGATAATGAGGCATTGAAATCGAGAATGGAAATAGATGTTGATTCTTAAAGCCATGAAAAACCAATAAAGAAAAAGTTCAACAATCATTGCTTCTACTGTGGTTTACATGGTCATGTGTTTGAAAACTGCTTTACAAATAAAAATGATGATGAATGGTCTCTCAAAAAGAATTTTTCATGTTATTACTGTGGTGAACATTGACACGTGATGAATAATTGTTCTCTAATGAAAAATGATGAAAAATGGTCCATGAAAAGAAAATTATCTTATTGTCATTATTGTGGTAAGAATAGTCATTCAATGGACTATTGTGCCACAATGAGATATGATGATGATTAGTTTGTCAGGAGATATAGAAATACATCTCCTCATGTTAGAACTAACCGCTAGGGACCCAAGATGGCTTGGGTACCCAAATCTCCAAAATGAGAATATGTTTTACAGGGGACCTTGAGGCCAAGAAAAGTTATTAAATAAAGGGCTCTCAAGGTGAGAAAGAAAATGGTTTGATTTTGAGAACTCACTCTGTTAAGGTTTACTTTGAAAATTCTGAAAAGGTAAAATTTGAGTTTGGAGAAAAATATTTGCAATTAAATAGTTGCAATTCTACTTCATCGATTTTGACATCTTCTAAAATGTTGAAATTTTGTGGTTCTGATGATTAGTTGTTTTGAACAATTTTTCGTTGCACATCTTGTGAATAACTCCAATTTCTAAATACCTTACATTGCACGTAAGGTCTTTCACCCTTTACACATTTTCTACAAATAACGATTCAATCTTTGGATGCTTTAAATTGCACATAAAGTTTTTTAAACTTCTAATCACATTTTTGTAAATAACAGTTCACATGTGCATATATAGTTCACATGCGTATTTTCATGCTCATACCATGCATGCCCATGCATATTTGTAGATAGAAATGATTTTCAATCATCCTTCAGTTTACATGCATACACTTGCATATACGTTACATATTTGTGTGCTTGAATGCCATGATTATCCGATATATCAAATGGCGGTTGTGGAAGGTTGGATTTTGTCCAACTGGAAGCCTTCCCCATGCTTGATGGTGGTCTTCGGACCTACGTTCTCAGCCACATACCGGTAGTCACCTTGTGTGAAGACTTTACCTTGATGGATGCTTGAGTGTATATATATTATATCACCCTTTTCTTGAAAACATCATATGACTTTTTCCCTTGCTAGATAAAATTGCATTGATTTAGACATGTTTGTTACATGGCATATATTAAAGGGGAGATTTTTTATAACAGTGCATACATTTAGGGGGAGACATTACTGTGATTAGACTAATTCATCTTTTACATTCAAAACAACCACCCACTCAAATTGCACCTTTTTTAGGTAAACGATTCAATTTAATAAGGATTTTAGTTATTCCTCTCAACACTCTAGAGGACTCTTGAATCTCTACATGGAAATCACATATATCTCGTGAGGTAAAAGTTGTTTGCCCCAACAAAAATTTGTATAAGTGGAACGTGGATCTAAGTAGCCGAGAATCCCCCCTGAAACAAAGGAGGAAACTCATGTCGAAAGGAGAAACAAACCCACATTAAAAATAAGTGTGATCCACCAACGAGTAGTTGGGAAGTGTCCCTGAGACAAAGGATATAACTCGCGCCGAAAAGTGACAAAATCCATAGTTTAGATAAGTGACGAAACTGAGTAACCGAGAAATGCTCTTGAGACAAAGGGTATGACTCGCGTCAAAAGGTTAGTCACTTGTTTATGTTTAACCAAAATTTTGCAGTTATACGTAGCTACCAATATTCGAGCATTGTGTATGAAAGTGTATGGATGATAAGTTCTCTTTAGTGTTCTTTAGAAAATCTGGTTATCTATATTGTTTGAAATTTATTGCTCAATCTTCACTTAAACACTTTGGGTTTGATTGTGTGAATATTCTTTATGAATCAGTCATCTTTCATGGTTAATGAAGTACTTCATTTATGTAAGCACGACCTTCTTAGTATTGTTCATGTTCATCATGTTCAACAATCAATTGCATTATCCTTACACCCATCCTGAAGGGACTTGCATGAGTCTATATTTAACTATGCATGCTTGAGTGTTTGAATGCTTGATCCGTCTTGTCCATAACATACTTCATTTCATCTACATGCATCTCTAGGTTATACTTGTAAATAATAGGTTAAATAACCCATTGTCAGTTGGTTTTTGTTCTTGACAATTGGGGGAGAATAACGTGATCTTGAGCACAATACATTTTGTACATAGCTTAGTTTTACATTCTGCATATAGCATTGTTTCTTTATACTACTTGTGCATAATTAGTCATACATCTAGCAAAAAATTACAAAAATTGAGCATTTGCACTTATTTCACACATCTGCTAATTGCACATCTAATTCCAAATTCCTGCTTGGTTCTTGGTCTCCACACCTTCCTTTCATGAGAGATTTATTGCTGGGTTCGTACGCCACACATGTTAAAATTTTCACATTTGGTCGTGTCTCTAGCCCCCCCACTTTTTGATAATGTCAAAGGGGGAGAGAGTTTTGATAGTCACAATATATTATCATCATCAAAAAGGGGGAGATTGTTGGATTCTGTGCGCCCCTCTTTGTCTTTGATAATGGTTTTGATAATTATAATATATTGTGTGGTTTGTCTATGCTTTATAGTGAAAATATTGTGTGAGTATTGTGAAAAATATTCATTGATCATTTTGCTGTAATGGAGCTCATTGTTGATATCTTGATTTGTAGGTATAAAATGCTTGGTGTTTTCATTAGCATACCTTCTTGGTTCTTCAAATTCATAAATGGATGCAATTCTAATTTGATGTTCTCATGCATAACATTCAAGTGTGTTTAATGGAGTTTTCAGAATTTCCAAATGCATATCATTTAAAGTAAAATCATATTTTTTATAGAGGGTCATAAGGCCCTTGATTTGGATGAATGGCATTGATTGCTTTTGGGTTGAATCGTACTGCCTTTAGGCAGATCCTTTCTTTCCCACTACAAGGGTCGACCCCTAGCTCTTTGAGCCTTGGTTCCTGCTTTGTTGTTCAGTGGTCTCTTAATGACAGTCATTGGTTTATCCATGCAAAAATCTGATAATGTTTGGATGTAACTCATGCACATTTCTAGTTGTGTTCTTGAGCTTGAACCAGGTTTATATGATGGGTTTAAGTTTATTTACTCCATGTAGTCTTGATAGTTTTCATATCTTCACTGCATGTTATTCTATTGGCTAAATCATTTTCTCAAATGGGTTGAATCATTTTGAACTGAATTTTCCTTGGGGAGTGGTTTGATAAAAGGTTGATGGATAATGGTGTTTTTTGGGTGATTTATATTTTTGGGGTTTCAGTTGAGTTTAACTGAATTTTTAGTTCTATTAGTAAAAGTGTCGAGTCGACACTTATTTCAGTGTGTTCTGTCTACTGCGTTGTTTCGTATGACCAGACAGAAAGTGTCGACTCTAAGAGTCGACACTTTTCACGTGGGTGTTATGTTTTGTTGAAAACAGAACAGGCTGCAAAATGTGTCGACCCAAAGAGTCGACACGTGTGTCCTGGGTGCTGCTTTGTGTTCGGGATAGAACACCTTGACAGAAGTGTCAACTCTAAGAGTCGACACTTTGTCTGGTGCATCTGGATCGTGATTCCGATTTTGATTTTAAACTGCCCAATGAGTGATCCACTTGGCTTGGCTCCTTATCACATTACCCCTAGGGTTTCTACCCTTGTTTGGGTGTGGGTTTGAGATTGTTTCAGCATGGGCTAATAGGTCTTTTGTTGCTAGTTTTCTCCTTGATATAAGCTAGCCGCGATTGCTTCGACGGTAAGAAGCCTGCGCTAATATTACCTTTCTGGTTGCAGGAAAGGGTGAGGGCGCCGCTGTACTTGGAAGAGGAGGAAGAAGAAGAGGTGGACGTCGTCTACAATCTCATCACTGTGGATTTGTTCCAGTTCTGAAGGCATCTGCTGAAGACTCATGTCCGGGCATCTCCTTCCGACCTTGGTTCGCTTCCACTCCGCGAAGAAACGTTCTAGCGCACCCTACTACCCAGATGGACGTGGTTCACTACAGATTTGAGGTCTTCTTCTCTCATCTCTACTCTTTTATCTGAGCATTTATTCAAGTTGGGTGATTATTGTATATTCTTTATTTTGTCAAACTTGATATACTTTCGTTTGTGGGCGGAGTTGCATCTCCGCGTGTGTGGTTTTATTGTGGGGAAAGTTTCCCCAAGTTTGGTTGTGCTAGACGGAGCTACGTCTCTGTGTGGTTTTAGTGTTCGCGGTGTGTTCCCCGACGTTGTGTGTGCGTGTGCTGCGGTGGCAGCAGCTTGGGGCATGTCCCCATGTGCGTGTTGCTGCGGTTGCAGCGTGTGGTGTTGGGGCTCGTCCCCGTGTTGCTACGTAAGTAGCGATTAGTGAAGCCTCACCGGGTTTCGGTGAGGGGTGGACGTAGGGAGCCCGTCGTGGTCTCGAACCACCTAAAAATTAGTGTCTCGTGTGAATGCTTGTGTGATCGTCCATTCCATCTACCTCCCTTCACATGTCAACTTGTAGATTTTTATTCACGACACCTCCACACATTGCTACCTCCGTTATCTGTGTTTGGCTTTAATTTTGTTGTTATTTGCATTATCAAACCGTGTGAGATCGGAAAGATTGAGAGAACTCTTTTAATCTCACATTTGTTCAGGCTAATCAATGCTAGTAATTTTAATTCCACTGTGTTAAGCTAAGAATGTTATTAAAATCCGTCATCTCGGTGAGGGGACAATTCAACCCCCCTTCTTGTCCGCCATCTCTCTGGGTCAACAGTAACTAATAGCAACGTACCAGAATACGCGCTATATGTGAACTTATAAAACATAAATAAGGTGAGAAAGGAACGTGCCAAAACATAGATCAAAGTGAAACCAAATCATGTAAATATCTTTAAGTACAAAACTATAATATTTTGGCATGAAACTAATATACATGGAAAATAAGTTTAACACATGCTAACACTACATGAAATTGAACTTAAAACATGTAGTATGAAACGCGCCAGGATCAGGGATATAATAACTTGACTAAGGCATGCATGGCAATAGATATATACGAGGAATAAACAGCGTTTGACCTGCTTTCAGAAACCAGGCAGCGGTAAGTACGGGGTCGCCGCTTGATGGTTGCGGTCAGTCGAGGGCCGCTTTCTGAAAGAGACGGTCTCTGAGGAAGCGCCTTTTGTCTGCTACAGATAGAGTCAAAAATCTGATGTGCATGGGCTATCCAGGGCCATAAATGCATAGAAACAAAAGGGAATAGAGAGATAGGATATGGTAATCTATCGAACATGAAGAAAATGCATGAAAAGGCATGAATTGGGCTATGGATTTTTCTTTTTTAATTAAGGTGCAAGGATAGCATGTAGTGAAAAACCTGATTACGCAGTAATGAAAAAACATAAAATTCTCAACGTATAAAGCATGAAATCACGCAAGGTTAGAGGGCTTTTATTCCTAACTTGATGTTTAAGCCATACCTGAGATAACCTACCTATGGGGTTGCTCCTAGTGTTCGAATTTCTGACTAGAAGTACGTTCCCGTTCATGCGCGTCCTACGTGGAACCAGCAACTACCCGATCTTCTAATTCCTTAACCATTTTTTCTTAGTTCATGAAAGTTGGAGGGAAGTTAGAAGACCTAAAGGGGAACAAATAACTCTAAAGGTTGGATATGAAATTACCTCTGCTAAGGTCCCTAAACTTAGAGTATTTGTCGGATGAACACGCTTGTTCCTGTGCATTCTATAGAGAAACATCTCTTTGTAGATCCTCTAACTCCTCCACGGCTTGAACTCCTAACTTGAAATTTGGAGGGGAGTTAGACAATACTAAAGGGAACAAAAAGTTCTTAAAGACAGACATGAAATAACATCATCTTATAGTCGAATCACGCGAGCCAAAACGAGGGTTCGCGCAAGTCGATTCTGGGCCTTATTTATAGGGAATGAACTGGGGCTGAGGGATTTGATCAAATTAGGAGTCCTAGAAGGGGTCAATTCGATCCCTTAAGAGTCCTACATGGGTTTACATGCTAGAACACTTAGATCGTAGGCGATTGGAATGGGAAAAATCCAAGCTTTTCACGCCTCTAAAAATCCCATTTTCGAAAGCAAAAAGCGGTCATAGCTGTATCACCTTCATCATAACGCGGTCTCGCGATAGACCACCTTCTGGCGTAAAATCTGAAAATTTCAGATTTTCCTATTTATCTGCTATTTATCCCCTAATTAGCCTATTTATCAATTTTAAATCTAAAAATAGCCCTAATTACGTCTCTAGAAGTGGGCTTGGGCCAAAAGGGCTTCGAAATTGATCTTTGGGCCCAGTTTAAGTGGGCTCAACCCTTAGTTAATAGTTGGGCCTTTAAATTTATTTATTTAACCCATAATTCACTAAATAGCCTATTAAGCCTTTTAAATGCTTAATAATTTTATTTAATTCCTGAAAAATCTTAAAATTTTCCAAAGTTTTACACACTCCCCCACTTAAAAAAAAATTGGTCCCCAAATTCATTGCATGGGTTTTATGGAGAGTATACCTACAATCAAATAGTTTAGGGAATCTCTTGTGCATAGCTTCTTCCGTTTCCCATGTCGTCTCTTGGTCCGTATTTTTATTCCATCGAACTTTTACCATGGGAATGGTTTTGTTCTGAAGTTGACGTACTTCTCGATCAATTATTTTGATTTGCTTTTGCTCGTACATCATATCCTTTTAAATCACCAAATCATCATGACTTATAACATGGAATGGGTCATAGACGTACCTTTTGAGCATAGAAACATGAAATATATCATGGACTCCAACTAATTATGGAGGCAAAGCAATCCGATATGCGACCTCGCCAACCCTTTCAAGAATTTCAAAAGGGTCGATATATCTTGGAGTGAGCTTGCCTTTAATGCCAAATCTTTGAATACCATGACCTAAGAAAACCTTGAAGAACACGTGGTCTGCTACTTGGAATTTCAGGTTGTCGAGTCTCTCCAAGTGATTTTGATGATTACAAAACCTTGAACTCACTTTTCATCTCGTGCCATGTCGAAGTAATCACGAGCAAGCTTTGAATGTGTTTAAGGCCACTTTGTGTAATGCTAAAAGCTTAAATGTAAGAATGGATATGAAGCTCAATTAGATACCAATCTGAAAAAATTGGTGGTAATCCAGTGCCAGTAGCAATACTTGTAGAGTTTGATAGAATGATTTTTTCTACTAATCTTTGTGATATTAACACCATAGGAGGCAATTTTTCTTGGACTAATTGTTCTCTTCCCCCTAATAGAATTGTTGCAAGGCTGGATAGATGTTTGATCAATGACTTATGGCTAAGTAGCTCCCTAGATTCTTATGCAGAATACTCAAGTGAATTATTTTCTGATCATTCTCAATTGAGAATTTTCACTGATAGGGAAGTTAAGTATGGCAGCAGACCATTCAAATTCTTTAATATGTGGATTAACCACCCTGATTTTCTTTCGGTTGTTAGAGAGGTCCGGTATGAGCAAACCAGAGGAACACCTCAATTCATTCTATGGTCGAAGCTTAAGAAACTCAAAGAAGCTCTGAAGGTTTGGAACTTCAATAATTTTGGCAATGTGCATCACAACATTATTAAGGCAGCAAAGAATTGCAATTAGCCCAGCAGAACTTAAAGGATGACCCAATGAATGAAGACTTTATCATCAAGGAAAGGGAGTGTAGGAAAATATATTCCAAATCATTGCAGGATGAGGAATCTTATGCCAGACAAAAATCAAGACAAAGTTGGCTGTCACTTGGAAACACCAATCAAAATACTTCTATGCAGCTTTCAAAGGTAGAAGGGCAATCAATAGCATAAGGAAGTGTAGACTCCAAGATGGAAGCTATTCCACTGATACTGCAGAGATTAACAATCATGCAGTCCAGTTTTTCAAAAACCTACTAAACCAACCTCCATGCTCAGGTGACAGGGACTTTACTCCTAAAGCTAAACTCTCTGAGGAGGAAGCAAATGTGCTATGCTCTTTGGTTTCAGATGAGGAGATTAAACATGCTATTTTTTAAGCTCCGAAAAACAAAAGCCCAGGCCCGGATGGATTTCCAGCTGAATTCTATCAAGCTACTTGGTCTATTATAAGAGATGATGTTATTTCTGCAGCTAAAAACTTCTTCTCCTCTAAGTATATGCTCAAGCAGTGGAATTGCACCTTCATTTCTCTCATTCCCAAGCAAGAAGGGGCTAACTCATTTAAACAATATAGGCCCATTTCACTATGCAATTTCTTTTACAAAATCATATCAAAAGTGCTAGCCAATAGAATCCAAAAAGTCCTTCCACATCTCATTAGTGACAACCAGTCTACATTCATCAAGGGGAGAAGCATCCACCATAATGTGTTGTTGGCTAATGATATTATCAGGAACCTGCATTCTAAATCTAAAGGCAAAATTATATGCTTGAAGGTTGGCCTCATAAAAGCTTTTGACTCTGTTAATAGGGGTTATCTCTATTTTCTGATGGAACAAATGGGATTCCCTTCCACATATACTAATTGGATCTTTAATTGCATTGAGGGCCATGTATTCTCTGTTCTAGTAAATGTCACCCCGCAAGGTTTTTTCAAAAGTCTCAATGGTCTCAGACAGGGAGACCCTTTGTCCCCATATCTCTTTACTATTGTCATGGAAGGATTCACATCCTTAATGAATAGAGAAGTGCATAGATGTAACATCCGAAGTCCTTCTGCTGGTCCTTTGCAAGTATCCCACATCACTTTTGCAGATGACTTAATCCTTTTCCTAAATGATGATCCAAAAATAATTAGTCATGTGGGCCCTTTGCTTGGAAGGTTTGCTACTATGTCAAGTCTGAAACTCAACTCAGAGAAGAGTAAGGCATATCTAGGGGGTGCTGTGCAGGATCAACATATTGTTATAAGCCAGATTGGAGCAAATGCAGGTGAACTCCCAGTCCCCTATCTCGGACTCCCACTTCTTTCTAAATCTATTAGAAAAGCGAATTGCTACCCTATTGTGGAGAAGATTAAAAGGAAGATTGATGCATGGAAGAATAGACTGCTTTCAAGGTCAGGCAGACTGGAATTGATAAGGTTTGTCCTCTCATCTTATTCCATTTATTGGACAACATCATTCCACCTCCCTACTGGACTAATTAATGACATTGAAAGAATATTGCGTAATTTTTACTGGAGTGGGCACTCTTCCAAACCAGCCAACCATATGGTCTCATGGAGCCACATCTGCAAACCAAAAACTGAAGGTGGGCTGGGAATAAAAAACCTGAAAGAATGGAACTAGGCATCCGGAGGTAAGTTGCTGTGGGATATCCTACAAAATGAAAAACCTTAGGTTGCCTCCCTCGTCGGCCATGGATGGGGAGGGGGGACCCTTCCCCCCCCCCTCCGGTTACCACTGGGGAGAAAGCCTCTTCTCCTCCACGTCGTTCCTATGCACAAATGCTAATGGCATCGAAGACTACTCCACAGCCCTCCCTTCCAGTTAAGGAACTAGCATTCACAGATCATGGCGAACCTGCGGTATTTTTCTCGCGGGCGGAAATCAAAGCTTCTTTGCAGCCTTTACAACATGCAGTGATTGCCAAATGTGCGTATGGTCGTCCCTCTATCCCGGAGATTAAAGCATGTATGGCTCAACGGTTGGGACTTTCATCTGATTTCATTATAAGCCGGCTTTCCCCTAGGAACATTCTCATTCACCTTGGATGTGAAGAGGATTTTATTAAGGTGCTCATCCGGATAAACTTATACATCAAGGGTTATCTCTTCAGATTCTTCAGATGGACCCATAATTTTGACTTTGAAGCAGATCCTGATTCGGCACCGGTATGGATTGGATTTCCCTCTCTACCTACTAATTTTTTCAATGAATCTATGCTTCGATCAATAGCAGGTAATATAGGGGAGGTCCTTTGCATTCACGACAACACTCTGGCCTTGACAGAGACCTCAGAAGCTCTGGTTTGTGTGGAATTGAATCTCACATCCACTCATAGAGAAAGAATGTGGATTGATATGGAAGGGGAAGGTTATTGGCAGAAAATTCGATATCATAACATTCCGCCACTTTGTTCTTCCTGCCATAAGATTGGTCACTCAGAAACTGAATGCAAAAAGAAACAACATCCTACCATCCCAGTGAACAAGAATAATGCATTTCAGGGTAATCCAGCTTTGAATGGTGGTAAACAGCTCAAGGAATTTAGGCCTCGCCTTGCATATACTAGAAGCATAGATACCAATGTCAATAGATTCAATGCTCTGTTACAGATTTCAGATGAAATGACAACTCAGATCTTGTTATTAGAACCGGAAAAGGCTATGGATACAGCTACGGGATTGGAAATGAAGGTTGGTCAAATGGAGGATAGGTTGAACGATGAGCTTGATACTCATTCAGAGCAGGCTGATAAAGATAATGCCAGCGAGCAACATCAACTATTCCATTCTCATGATCTGACTACAGTTATTTTGGAAGATTCTGTTGATTGCTCTAATGCAGAGAGACCATTAAGTGTGACTGATACCCATGGCACAAAGCTCCCTTCAATCCAAAATAGGTCTTTTTCAGATACAAGCCCAGCCAAAAATAAGGACCACAATAGAACTTTTGAGTCTGACAACAATCTTTATACACAGCAGGAGATACATCCTTTAAATATATCCAATCCACAGGAGGATTTGCAAGCTTGCCGAAAGAAAATTGCTATTCAAGCAGAGATTGATAATGTCACTGCCATTCATGCTGATAGACCGGGAGTCATAACCAGAGGAATGAAGAGGATAAGATCTGAAGGTAAGATCCAATCCAAATGTCAAATCTAATGACTTTTATTATTTGGAATATTAGGGGCATTGGAAACGATCTATCAGTGGGTCGTGTTAAACTATTGATTAAAGAGCACAAAGTTGACTGTATTGCCATTCTTGAGCCTAAAATAAATGTCAGTAACATGGAAAAGATTTGTAAGAAGTTAGGTATGGAAAAATTTATATCAAATCATGATGAGCATGCTCACATATGGATTATGTGGAAAGGACAGATGGATTTTGATATTGTTGTACAGCATGAACAACAAGTTACTATCAAACAGTCTTATCAACACTTGCCAGAATTCTATGCTTCTTTTATTTATGCTAAGTGCACTCCTGCTGAAAGAGTTCCTTTATGGGCTTCCCTTATTCATGCCAATTCTTTGATTAGTGGTCCGTGGATTGTGGCTGGAGACTTTAACAGCATTATGGAAATTGATGAAAAATTGGGGGGTAACATACCTTCTTTAAGATCTATGAATGACTTCAAGGATTGTATGAATGACTGTGGCCTTATAGATGCTGGATTTATGGGTTCCAAATACACTTGGTACAATCAGCAAACAGGTTCCAAAGGCATATGGGCTAGACTTGACAGGGTCCTCATTAATAATTCATGGATGAATTCTTTTCCAATTTCTGTGGAACATCTATCTAGAGAAGCTTCGGATAATGCTCCCATTCTAGTCAAATTGGCTCTACAAAGTATTACCAAAAGTAGATTCTATTTTCAGCAAATGTGGACAAAGCATGAACTTTTCCTTCAAGCAGTGGATCAATCTTGGAGAACCAGTCCATTAGCCTCCTCAACTATTACTACTTTGATTATTAAGCTTAAGTCATTGAGGTATTTGCTACGGGATTGGAACAATAATGTTTTTGGAAATGTTCATAAAAATTTGATGGAAGCTAAAGATTTAGTGCTAAAGGCTGAATTCAACTATGACCAGCAACCTTCTCCTACTACTCTTTCAGCTCTCGAAAGTGCTAAGAACATTCTCACAGAGAGAATTCTTCAGCAGGAAATTTTTTGGAAACAAAAGTCTAGAGTCCGATGGCTGGAAGAAGGAGACAGGAATACTAAATTTTTTCATATAACTGCTACGGCTAATAGAAGGAACAACACTATTACCCATCTCAGGACATCCACAGGTGACCTTACATCTGACACACAGAAGATGAAGGATATTGATGTCAACCATTTTCAAGTTGCTTTCACCTCCCAACCTCACTATATTGACCTTGACAGTCTGAACTGCATTCCAAATGTGGTGACCCAGGATGATAACAGTCTCTTAAATGCTACTCCAACTGATATGGAAATAAAGGATGTAGTTTTCTCTATATCCCCTGATAGTGCCCTTGGTCCAGATGGCTATACTGGAAGTTTCTTTCACAATGCTTAGCCTGTGATTGCTGACACTGTCATTAAGGCCATTCAGGAGTTCTTCACTGAAAGGAAACCTCTTCCTAGGTGCTTCACAGCTACAATTATAGCCCTTATTCCTAAGAAAAAAAATGCCAATGATATTTCAGAGTATAGGCCGATTAGTTTATGTAATTTTTCCTATAAGATCATCTCAAAAATTTTAAGTAACAGATTGAGCAGACTTCTGCCATCTCTCATCTCTATGGAGCAAACTGCTTTTGTCAAAGGAAGGCACATCATTGAGAATATTGCATTAGCACAGGAGTTGGTTCAAGAGCTGGGCAGAAAAACTAGAGGCAGCAATGCCATACTCAAATTGGATATGGCAAAGGCATATGATAGAATTGAATGGGACTTTCTTACTGCAGTTCTGAAGAGGTTTGGTTTTGATAATCAGTTCATCAATATGATTGAAAGTTTGATTACGAATTGCTGGTTTTCTATAGCATTAAATGGAGAGATTGCTGGTTTCTTCAAATCTTCGAGAGGCATCCGACAAGGTGACCCCATTGCCCCCTATCTTTTTATTCTGGCCCAAGAAACTCTTAGCAGGTTACTTAAGGATAATTTTGACAAAGGGAAAGTGGGATGGTTTTATGACCCGAGGAGATGCCCTCTCATATCTCACCTTCTTTTTGCTGATGACACTTTAATTTTTGCTAATGCAAATGCTGGTTCTATCCGAAATCTCATGCACATCTTAAAAACCTATGAGAAAGCTTCAGGGCAACTGATAAATGTTAGTAAGAGTGGGTATCTCATACACCCTAACAGCAATTCAGCTCTTCAAAGAAGACTAGAGAATATTACTGGTTTCTCTAGATAAACATTTCCACATAAACATTTGGTTTATCCTCTGGTTTTGGGTAGAACCAAAAAAGTCTTCTTTGCTGGCATTGTCACCACCATTCAGAAGCGTATAGAGGGATGGCAAGCTAGATTACTTTCACAGGGTGCACGTATAATTTTAATCAAACATGTTCTGTCTTCCATTCCAATTTATATCCTAGCATCCACCTATCTTCATGCTGGCATCCATCAGCTGTTGGATAGATCTTTTGCCAACTTCTTCTGGGGTTCCTCCAATTATGGCAACAGAAAACACTAGAGATCTTGGAAATCAGTTTGCAAACCTATTCCTCAGGGTGGTCTTGGGATCATGTCTCTAAGACATATGGACCTTGCTTTACGGATCAAAATGTTGTGGAATGGTTTGCATTCTAACTCACTCTAGGCAGAGTTTTTCAGGGAAAGTACATCCAAAATACACACCTTACTGAGGTAAATTTCAAAGGTATGAAAGGTGTTAACAGAAGTAGCTGGACCAAAGCAAAATCAGTCATCCTGTAAAATCAGAGGACTATTCTGGGTGATGGGGCCCTAACAAATTTCTGGAAGGATAAATGGCTGGGAAATAGAACTTTAGATTCTTATGCTTGCAGTGACAGTATTCCTAATACAAATGTAACTGTCAGAGATATTATCCTGACTCCTAGTCAAGAGGATATTCATGCTATGGAAATGTATCTGCCAGATGATATCAGAAGAGCTATAACACCGACCTTATTGACTACATATCCAGATCAATTTATATGGTCTCTATCAGGTAAGGGCAATTACTCGGTCTCATCCACATATAGGAATATGATGCTTTCTCAACACTCACAGCTGATGGAGATGAGTCTCAACTGGAATCGCATATGGTCTCAATGGATTCCTGATAGGATCGATGCGATGGATTCAGAGGGGGGTGAATGAATCCCACCCTTAAAAAACTTTTCGCTCAATAAAAACCTAGATCACTATCAAGGCAAATAGACAATCTGAAGAGCAAGTTAAATTCTCTTTTAAACCACTTAGCAAATATATAAGGCGCGCCTAAACAAGCAACTAGCGGAAGCAGCACAGATAGAAACGAGAATGCTAAGGCAACCTGTGAAGGAGGTAGAAGACAAGGAGCAAAACACAATCACACTGCACAGAGGATTTTTAGGTGGTTCGGTCACCAAGACCTACGTCCACCCCTCACTCCCAACCGGAGTGAGGCTTCCACTAGCAACGCTAGAACAGCAGACTCAGTCTGCAAACACTTGCTGCCAAACAGCTTGACCAGGGGAACAACCTCCCCTCTTCCCCCCAACCGGAGGGAACCACTAGTGACACCCAGTCACTAGCAAACCAGAGACCGAGGTCTCTCTTCCTCTGAAACCCAGAGGGAGCACCTGGACTTGCAACCCACAAGACCAGAACAGGAGACGAATCTCCCTTACTCCAACCCGGAGGGAAACCCACAAGTGACTCCCAGCCACTTGCAACCGGAGACACAATGTCTCCCTTCTCCTGAGTCCACAGGAGGAACCCGACCTCAGTCCAGAGAGTCGGAAGAACAATGATGACCAAATGAAAAGGAAAAATAAGAAATGAAAAATACACAGCGATCAGAAAGCTGTAAAGAATGATAACATAGATGTGGCTCCCATGGAGCTGACTGGCCTGGACTTGATCCACGGTCCAGTAGACAGATCTTTAGTCGAGTCTTCTTTCTTCTTCTCCACGAACACTCACTCTCTCTCTTCTCCTTCTCTTTTTCTCTTTCTTTTTCTGACACTCGATTGTGTAGGCTCTCTCTGTCTCTTCTTTTCTCTTCTTCTTCTTCTTCTTCTGTTTTACTACTGCTCTCACTTTCTTCTATCACTCTCTCGATCAGCCCTCTTCTATCAGTTTTCTGTGGATGAAGAAACTTCACATATATATATCAGTAGCAACTAGGGCGTGTGCCCCCTTTATCCAGAGGACACCTCGGATCACGTGCCAGGTACCAACCTCGGATCACGTGCCCTTCATAGGCTTCACGAACAGTACCTATCACATAGAGAGAAACTTAACAGTTTAATGTCGACACTTTGTACAGACTTTGTTGTATAGACTTGATGCAGTGTATGGACTTGAAGGCTTGACAACGAGTGTATAGACTTGAAGGCTTGGGAAGGATTGTATAGACTTCATCTTTGAAGGAGATGCACATGTGCACTGAAGTGTGTATAGACTTGGCATGCAGGCTACTAGACGCAATGTATAGACTTTGCGTGCAGGCTACTGGACACTGTATAGACATGCTGTGCAGGCTGCCAGATAATGTATAGACATGCTGTGCAGGCTGTGGGGGAATGCGTAGACTCTGCGTGAAAGCAATGCATGTACAAGTGATGCAATGTTTAGACTTCATGTATGCAGGACTGTGGCGTGTACACACTTTGTAAATACAAGGCTATGGCATGTATAGACTTCATGCATGCAATGCTATGGCGTGTATAGACTTCGTGTATGCAAGACTGAAGCATGTACAGACTTAGTGAATGTGACGCTGAAGCATGAACAAACTTCACGTATGTAGACTATGAGCATTACAGATGGTTGTACAGACATGCCAAATGAGTATGCAGATTTAGTGTGCACCATTGTGTAGACTTTGTAACATGCAGTATGAGCATAGCAACACAATGTGCAGACTTCGTGCAATGCATGAAGCAGTGTATGCAGTGTATAGACTTGGAGTCCAATGTGCAACCAACCGATGTATAGACATTGAATGCTTACATGCAGACACGATGTATAGACTTAGTTAAGACTGTCTAGACTCTGCATGCAAGCTATGGCGATGTATAGACTTCCTAACAAGGCGTTGTGCAGACTTAACAATGCACGATGTATAGACTTCAAATTAAAGGAGACGGTGGATGTACATACTTTAAGTTCAACTGAGACGGTGCATGAATATACTTGACACTGTATAGGCTAGTATGTTCTGAACAATGTATAGGCTATACAGACTTGGCATGAGACGCAAGTTGAGACGATGGATGATGTACAGACCTAGCCAGACTTCAGCTCGATGTACAGACTTCATGAATGATGCATGCAATGCACCGGATGACGTACAGACTTCCTATATGCTCAAGACCATGCACAACAAATGTATCGACTTGCTGTAAGGAATGTGTAGACTTGATAGCGAGATGTATAGACTTGAACTGAATGCAAGCAGTGTATAGACTTTGAGTGTGCGTGCAGTGCTGCAACCGATGTATGGACTTGGGTTAATGCTGCAAGACAACAACCAATGTATAGACTTTACAAATGCGAGAAAAGTAGCAATGTATAGACTTTGGACTTCGCCATGCAATGTATAGACTTTGGACTTTGCCATGCTTACACTAAGTGATGTACACACTTGCTGCCTGACTAATGTGCAGACTGTATGAATGCATGAAACAGCTGTGCCAGCGAGGAATGCAGTGTACAGACTTACTGTGCCTGCGAGGAATGCGTTGTATAGACATTGTGAATGTGCAGCACATGCAATGTGTAGACTATGCTCGTCTGCAACACATGCAATGTATAGACTTAAGATGTCTGCTACGCATGCAATGTAAAGACTGTGCTGAGAGTGATTATGCATGAATGTATAGACTGTATAGACATAAAAATTAACATATGCATAGATATGAGATTAGATAGAACATTACCTGATCTAACTGTGTATTGACTGTACCTGTCAGATAGACATAGGTTGACTTCATGAGTGTGAGTCATCCTTAAACCTGTTCTGACAGTTCCTCATATTTCATCATGATTAGATCATCAATACATAATGAGCCATAACATTTGTCATCATCAAAACCACAGAGCCACAGGGGACACAACAATCTCCCCCTTTTTGATGATGGCAATATTATGAGTCATTGCCTTAGATGCATCATGATGAATATGAAAATACACAATGGAATGGCTCTTTCAAAAATAATGAGCATGTAATGCACCATGTATGCAAATGATGACTCACAAAAGTTTCTCCCCCTTTGACAACATCAAAAAGAATGGAATGATCATTGACTGTTGAAGGAGATGATATAGGAGCTTTTAGGCAATGCTGAAACTCCCCCTATCAACATGAATGTATGACTATTCTCCCCTTAACTAGACATGACCCAGAAGTTCTCTTGAAGAACAGAAATGAACTCTTGTTAACCAATGAATCAATCTAAAATTCATCACCATAAGGATTCTGAAGTTCAGAAGACTGCAAATGAACAAGGTAATAATGGGAGTAGCATCTCACATTTGTATGGTCAGAAAACTGATACCAAGAAAGACTGATACCAAGGGATGAAACATATCACGAGGGATTGTAGGGCATGCACAACTACAATAAGTCTTAACATGAAAGACTCTCTTATCATAGAGGGTTATGAATTAGTAACTTGACCAATCTGATTTAATTATGATGTATACCAAATTTGTCAATTAAATTCAATACTCATATCTAAATTCAAGTTTTAATAAAGGTGAACCAGATAACCAGATAATACTCATGACTAATCATCTTCATCTTACACACAAAATCTCAATGACTCTTTTAAGAGTTACATAGATTAGTATTGATGTTAAACACCTTTTACAAGAATATGAGTTGACAGAATTTTCAATTTATTTTCATTTGAATCACATTATATTTTTCCTGAGCAATTTGGGTTGATCAACACCTTTTTACATGAGGCACAACACGTCTCAGGTGAAGTGACCCAGTTACTCAGTGTGATAACTGTCATTGCCTCTCAACTTCGAGAACGGAGTTAGCAATATAAGTGTCTTTTTACATGAGGAGACACCTTGATTAGAGGCCAGACTCCCCAGTTACTCAACACAGGCATGCCATTGCTCTGTCAGGTTTTTCAATAATTTTTCACCAGAGATAACTATGGCACCTCATGACATAAGTTACTTTATTTCATTGATAAAGAACCTAGTTTCTTGGTGACCAAGTCATTGCTCTGAATTCACAATTTTTCAATTAGTCAACTTGACCAAGTTAATGTTTAACCACAGTACTCACTCTATGTATCTCTACCAAAGAGCCTTGATTTCAAATTTTCAGATATCAGATGAGAGAGTCTAAGGTTCTCATGACACATGTGGTTAAAGTTCATTAAATCTTATCATTCAGATATTTTCAAGATATTTAAATGCAAATCTGAGAATACATAGTTCTTATATCAGTCTGATTCAGTGATTATTCTTAAACCTATATGATAGGAATTTCTACATGAGTCATACTAGATTGTATGACATGCATCTTGTGTTCCTCAGATCAAGTCAAAAGAATAACTGACCAACAAGTCAACAATAGAATTAAAATTGTCACACCAGCTAAGACGAATATGAAGGGTGAGTGAAAGCTGGTGTATAGTCAATACATGAAGGAATATTTCAGAATAATGTATATCAACATACAGTAGCTGAGTCTGAATTTCAAACAGATCAGCTGACAGGTAGTATCATGAAGAGCGTTGATCAAATACTAGACAAGAGGTGTTCAAAATGTGACAAGCAAAACACCAATTCTAAATGCTCCCCCTGTCTAAATGCAATGAAATTTCTTTTTAGGTTTTTCAACTGCACTACACTTCATATGCAACATCAGTCAAACTCCCCCTGACAAGGTGCATGAAATACAATTAATGAACTGCTCATGATTTTAGAATATACTCAAGAAGAATTCATGGTTGTTCAATCAGAGAGAGAATTTATCAAATGCATCAATTTCATTTCAAATTTTCAGATTTTTCAAATTTTATGATATTCATTACACTGCTTTTAAATGAAGACATGAAACTGTCTGGAGGTTCTTACTGTGTGTGATCAATCATGATAATTCAACATGTAGTCCTATATGTAATCCAGATTTTCAATGAGCTATGCAACAGACAGATTTCAAACAACATTCATATGCAGTTCAGATTTTAGAAATTGCAAGTTTATTCTCATTTCAATATCTAAACAGCCAATTCATATGAGCATTGAGAGACATGAATACTCATAGTGTGCAAAAGATGACAAATATGCAAGAACACATCAAACAAGATATGCAATGAATTTTAATATGCAAGAAGAAGATTCAAACAGAGTAGTGCAGATAACACATGCAGCTATGTATGCTTAACAGATTATGCAAACATCTAAACCAGAAATTTCAGATGACAAGGTTTAAAGAGAGTTCACGTAACTGACCTGAAAAGTGTAGACCTGGGGTTTTTCATACTTGAGTGCCTTGGTTTATTAACCCCTGTTTATTTTCTCAGTCCCAAGGCACACCTGCAAAACAATGTTCATTTTGCACAAACAGGTACCCAAGAGGTCTTGGGTCCTGAATTAAAAGTGACATTCCTAGCAGGTTTTCTCAACAATGTTTGTGCATGAAGGTCATCAGATTTCATCACATAGCAATTATATATTGAATGACCTATTTGACCACAGTAATGACATGATGCAGCAGATTTCAAATTCTTTTTATGCAAATTTCTGTTGTCATGGAATTTATTGGCAGAGAGAAAATTCTGTTTACTATTATGATATCAAGATGCAGCAGATTTCAGATTTGATTTATGCACATTCTTATTAGCATGAATTCTATGTGCATATGCATGAAAATTTTTGTTAACAGAATTGAAATTCTGTTTACCAGAATAAGCCAGCCAACAGTCAGCAGCTTTATGGCCTGGCTTCCCACATTCAAAACATGCAAGGGTTTTCCTTTAAAAAATAAATCCATTTCTACCAGAAGTGTTTCTATTGACAGAGAATTTACCAGATTTATAGTTAGACTCCCTTCCCTGAGCATGCCAACATTGGGCTGCAATGTGGCCCATCTTGCCACAGTGAAAACATGAATTAGAATTTCTTCTACCAGCTTTCAGCCAACATTCAAATGCCTTATGACCCAATTTGCCACAGTGAAAGCATTCAGTTTTCTTTTTCTGAGGTGAAGGATTTTTATCATGAAATTTCCTAGCATTCATATCATCCTTCTCCATCAATTTACACTCATGCATCAGATGTCCAAATCTATGACAGTAATGACAGATCATTTTCTTTTTAGATGCATGTGAGTGTGTGTGAGGACTGTGATCAACATGCACTGATGAACCTTTTTTATTTATTTTCTATTTTCCAGTCTTTTTCTCATTTTTATCCTATTTTTCTATTTTCTTAGCCTTGTACTGAGGTGGAGATGAGGTAGAAGGCTTTTCTTGTTCTGAAGATTTAACAAAAATAGTTTTCAGGTTGGATCCATCAACCTTCCTCATGACTGGATTGTAAACCCAGTCCCTCTTTCTTACAATTAACCTTTGTTCCCAGCATTTTCTGAACAATGGGCTGTTTAACTTTTGATGTTGTGGCTACATTTGAAGCATTTACAAATGATGTAATTACTTTATTCTGAAAAGTCTTTTTATTTAGATTATTGTAGCCCAACCCTTCCTTCCTGACATTGACTCTTACACCTAGTAGCTTGTCTAGATTTTCTTGCCCATCAACAAACTTAGACAGAGAACTCTTCAAATCTTGAATTTTAATTTCGAGAGAGGTAATGTGTAACTCGTAACTGGCAATCTCTTGCTCACTGCAATTCACACATTCAGTTAGCACCTTGTTAGCAGTTTTATATTTCTCAACTTCCTGTTCCAGATTGCTCAGTTTATCAAGATCTTCAACGCAAACAGACTTTCCTCTTTCTAAAGCTAGAAGTCTCTCAGACATAGTGGAGTTTAGCTGTTTTAACTTCTCATTTTCTTCCTTAATCTTATCATTTTGAATTAACTCATTTATTAGAGTCTAATCTTCTGAGTTAACCTTGCTTTCTCTCCCAGCTTCAAACTCCTTCAATTCTTTTTGCTGTTTTTCAAAATCTTTCTGTAATTCTATATTTACAGATTTTATGGCATTAAATTTTTCAACAAACAAGTTCTTCTGTAGCTCAAGTTTCTCAAATCTTTCTTCATTTTCTTTAGCAGATTTTCTAAGAGAGTCATTCTCACTTTTCAGCTTGTTTAGATCATATTTAACACATTCAAAATCTTTCAGCAAATCCTTACTCTGAACAGACTTATGACAAGTTAGGCTAAGCTTCTTTTCAAGTTCTGAGATTTCTTTTACATGATCTTGATTCTCAATCTTCAGCAACGAAATTTATTTTTTCAACATTTGAATATCAGACATACAAGCATCATGAACATTTTTCAGTTCAGGACAATTTTTACAATAAGAGTTCAAACTGTCTGACCTACTACTCTTCTTCAATTTTTTGTATTGTTTTCTTAACTGTTCATGAGACTCTAATAATTCAGCATACGAATTCTCCCAATCATCTAAAGTATAGTTCTCAAAAGGGTTTACCTCATCATCATCCTCTGCTTCATTTTGGCTGCCACTTTGATTACTTCCATTAGCCATCATGCAGCTTGTTTGATTTCCTTTCTCGGCTCTCTTCATCATCTTCAATATATCCCTTGCAGATCTGCAACCAAGGAAACATGAATGAAGAGCTCGATTAGTCACGGCCTTCATTAACACCAGTGCTTTCTGATTTTCTGCACACATAGATCGATGCTTGTTAGTCCATTTGGACTGATCTTTTGGTAGTCTATGTGGACCATGTGAATTCACTTTCCACAGGTCTGGATCAACAGATTTAACATGAGCACGGAAATCACTGTGCCACTGATTGAAATCAGAACCACTAAAGACGGGTGGATGAGCCATTGAAGCAGATCAAAACTAATTCAAAGCAGTGGATTCAAACCGATAAACCAAATCTAACAAAAATGCACTGAAGACAGCAGGGTCGGATCTATAGGTCGCTGGACCTACTATGCAGACACCGCTCTGATACCAATTGATAGGATCGGTGCGATGTATTCAGAGGGGAGGTGAATGAATCCCACCCTTAAAAAACTCTTCACTCAATAAAAACCTAGATCACTATCAAGGCAAATAGACAATCTGAAGAGCAAGTTAATTTCTCTTTTAAACCACTTAGCAAATATATAAGGCGCGCCTAAACAAGCAACTAGCGGAAGCAGCACAGATAGAAACGAGAATGCTAAGGCAACCTGTGAAGGAGGTAGAAGACAAGGAGCAAAACACAATCACACTGCACAGAGGATTTTTAGGTGGTTCGGTCACCAAGACCTACGTCCACCCCTCACTCCCAACCGGAGTGAGGCTTCCACTAGCAACGCTAGAACAGCAGACTCAGTCTGCAAACACTTGCTGCCAAAAAGCTTGACTAGGGGAACAACCTCCCCTCTTCCTCCCAAGCAGAGGGAACAACTAGTGACACCCAGTCACTAGCAAACCAGAGACCGAGGTCTCTCTTCCTCTGAAACCCAGAGGGACCACCTGGACTTGCAACCCACAAGACTAGAACCGGAGACGAATCTCCCTTCCTCCAACCCGGAGGGAAACCCACAAGTGACTCCCAGCCACTTGCAACCGAAGACACAATGTCTCCCTTCTCCTGAGTCCACAGGAGGAACCCGACCTCAGTCCAAAGAGTCGAAAGAACAATGATGACCAAATGAAAAGGAAAAATAAGAAATGAAAAATACACAGCAATCAGAAAGCTGTAAAGAATGATAACATAGATGTGGCTCCCATGGAGCTGACTGGCCTGGATTTGATCTACGGTCCAGTAGACAGATCTTCAGTCGAGTCTTCTTTCTTCTTCTCCATGAATTCTCACTCTCTCTCTCTTCTCCTTCTCTTTTTCTCTTTCTTTTTCTGACACTCGATCGTGCAGGCTCTCTCTGTCTCTTCTTTTCTCTTCTTCTTCTTCTTCTATTTTACTGCTGCTCTCACTTTCTTCTATCACTCTCTCGATCAGCCCTCTTCTATCAGTCTTCTGCGGATGAAGAAACTTCACATATATATATCAGCAGTAACTAGGACGTGTGCCCCCTATATCCAGAGGACACCTCGGATCACGTGCCAGGTGCCAACCTCGGATCACATGCCCTTCATAGGCTTCACGAACAGTACCTGTCACACAGAGAGAAACTTAACAGTTTAATGTCGACACTTTGTACAGACTTTGTTGTATAGACTTAATGCAGTGTATGGACTTGAAGACTTGACAACGAGTGTATAGACTTGAAGGCTTGGAAAGGATTGTATAGACTTCATCTTTAAAGGAGATGCACATGTGCACTGAAGTGTGTACAGACTTGGCGTGCAGGCTGCTGGACGTAATGTATAGACTTTGCGTGCAGGCTGCTAGACGCTGTATAGACATGCTGTGCAGGCTGCCAGATAATGTATAGACATGCTGTGCAGGCTGTGGGGGAATGTGTAGACTCTGCGTGAAGGCAATACATGTACAAGTGATGCAATGTTTAGACTTCATGTATGCAGGATTGTGGCGTGTACACACTTTGTAAATGCAAGGCTATGGCATGTATAGACTTTGTGCATGCAATGCTATGGCATGTACAGACTTCGTGTATGCAAGACTGAAGCGTGTACAGACTTAGTGAATGTGACGCTGAAGCATGTACAGACTTCACGTATGCAGACTATGAGCATTACAGATGGTTGTACAGACATGCCAAATGAGTATGCAGACTTAGTGTGCACCATTGTGTAGACTTTGTAACATGCAGTATGAGCATAGCAACACAATGTGCAGACTTCGTGCAATGCATGAAGAAGTGTATGCAGTGTATAGACTTGGAGTCCAATGTGTAACCAACCGATGTATAGACATTGAATGCTTACATGCAGACACGATGTATGGACTTAGTTAAGACTGTCTAGACTCTGCATGCGAGCTATGGCGATGTATAGACTTCCTAACAAGGTGTTGTGCAGACTTAACAATGCACGATGTATAGACTTCAAATTAAAGGAGACGGTGGATGTACATACTTGAAGTTCAACTGAGACGGTGCATGAATATACTTGACACTGTATAGGCTAGTATGTTCTGAACAATGCATAGGCTGTACATACTTGGCATGAGACGCAAGTTGAGACGATGGATGATGTACAGACTTAGCCAGACTTCAGCTCGATGTACAGACTCCATGAACGATGCATGCAATGCACTGGACGATGTACAGACTTCCTATATGCTCAAGACCGTGCACAACTAATGTATAGAATTGCTGTAAGAATGTGCAGACTTGACAGCGAGATGTATAGACTTGAACTGAATGCAAGCAGTGTATAGACTTTGAGTGTGTGTGCAGTGCTGCAACTGATGTATGGACTTGGGTTAATGCTGCAAGACAACAACCACTGTATAGACTTTACAAATGCGAGCAAAGCAGCAATGTATAGACTTTGACTTTGCCATGCAATGTATAGACTTTGGACTTTGCCATGCTTACACTAAGCGATGTACACACTTGCTGCCTGACTAATGTGCAGACTGTATGAATGCATGAAACAGCTGTGCCTGCGAGGAATGCAGTGTACAGACTTGCTGTGCCTGCGAGGAATGCGTTGTATAGACATTGTGAATGTGCAGCACATGCAATGTGTAGACTATGCTCGTCTGCAACACATGCAATGTATAGACTTAAGATGTCTGCTACGCATGCAATGTAAAGACTGTGCTGAGAGTGATTATGCATGAATGTATAGACTGTATAGACATAAAAATTAACATATGCACAGATCTGAGATTAGATAGAACATTACCTGATCTAACTGTGTATTGACTGTACCTGTCAGAGATTTGACTTTGACATAGGTTGACTTCATGAGTGTGAGTCATCCTTAAACCTGTTCTGACAGTTCCTCATATTTCATCAGGATTAGATCATCAATACATAATGAGCCATAACATTTGTCATCATCAAAACCACAGAACCCCATAACATTTGTCATCATCAAAACCACAGAGCCACAGGGGACACAACAATTCCAACCAAAATATCAATTCATATTTGGAAGGTCTTCTTCAACTATCTGCCCACTGATCAGAATATTCAAGCTTGTGGTATCCCGATATGCTCTAAATGCAGATGCTGTCAGAACCACATTGTAGAGGACAATGACCATCTTTTTATTAAGAGTGATTGGGCTGTGGACACTTGGTCTTTCTTTCAGTCTTAAGGATTGGAGATTGGAGGTAGAACAATCAAAGATTTAATTTCCAAAGCTATACATATTGCTTCAGGTAAATCTGTCTTTGGTCTTTTCACTATTGCTGTGATCGGCTACAGCTTGTGGGAGATATGGACTGCTAGGAACTCTGTCACCCATGAGGGCAAGGTCTCAAAATCACAGAACATGGTTCATATAATTCTATCACAGGTAAAGCAATCTCTCACCCTTTCCAAGCTTCAAGAAGATAAACATGAAAGGAAAATAGTCTTATCTGCATGTGGTATTCAGTTTTTCACCAGAAACAGTCAAAGGGTTAAACTCATTAAATGGCAACTTCCTCCTTGGCCTTATATAAAATTGAACACGGACGGTGCTTCAAAGCATGCAGCTGTTTTGGGTGGTGGTGGAGTAATAAGGGATTTTAATGGTTCAATCATTTTGGATTATTCTCACTTTTATGATCAAGCTAGCAGCATGATGGCTGAAGCTAGAGCTCTCATGGATGGTATGAAATATTTGAGAACTATTACATCACAACCGAGCAAAATTGAGTGTGATTCTCAAGTGCTGGTCCAAGTTATCAACAAGAAGATTCCATGTCCCTGGGAGATCCTCAAATATGTGAGGGAAATTCGGGCCCTTCTTTCAGCAAATGATTCTATTATTCATATTTTTCGTGAGGCAAATAAGGTGGCAGATTCTTTGGCCAATCTAACTTGTAATACAAAATGTAATTTTTCCTATTCTTCTCAGCAGCAACTTCCAAGCTTTATTAAAGGTGCTGCCCGGTTGGATAAGCAAGGAATGCCTAGCATCCAAATGATGTAATTCTTTATGTCCTTCATTATTAATAAAAGTCACCTCCTAGTTGTGCATTGGACCCCCCCAATGTACCTAGGCACGGTTTTTGATAAAAAAATGTCCTACAAAATAAAAAGTCATTGTGGAATGAGTGGGTAAAGAGCAAGTACTTAGCAGTTAAGGACATCTGGGATTATCAAATTCAACCTTATTTCTCCTCAGCCTGGAAGGGTATTCTACAAGCCAGAAACTTGATCCGCAGCCACATTACCTACTCAATTTCAAATGGGCAAGATACTAATCTTTGGTCTGACCCATGGATCAATGGTTACAACATTAACCAACTGTATGGTGATCATATAAGGCAGGATTTGATGCTTGAAAAAAGTGCTATGGTGAGCTTGTTAATATCGGAAGGGCAATAGGATCTCCCCACTACTCTGTCTTCAAAAATGGCAGAACTATGGCAATTAGTTGAGGGAGTACATATTATCAATGGAGGTTCAGATATAATCAGCTAGAATAATCATGTGGAAGTTAGGAAAACTAATATCATTTGGCAGGATACTCGCCAAAAAGGACATGTATTTGGTCACTATGAATGGGTCTGGAAGAACCCCACCACTCAAATAGCATCTCATTGCACATGGCAAGATGCAATAAATAAATTGCCCACAGCTAAAAATCTGCAAAAGAAAGGCTTCTACCTTCCAAGCATGTGTGTCCTATGCAAAAAGGGAGTTGATTCACAAGACCACATTTTCTTTGAATGTGCATTCTCAAGTTGGGTGTGGAAACAAGTACTAACTTGTTTTGATCTATCCAGACAACTGAAGATTGGCTTAGCCTAAGAGTTGCATCAGTTGCAATTTGAATCCCCGAAATCAGGACAATTGATTAAATTTGCAAGAATTTTATCCCGCATTACTCTTTCGAAGATATGGAAGGAACGCTGTACAAGAATTTTTGATGACACTTCCACCATGAAAACAAACCTTCTAATAGATATCCTTGATGATGCCAGAAGCTGCATGGAAGCATAGGGTCAAAAAAGATTGACTAGAAGGGAATAATGCATTTTCAAAAGATTTATTCTTATTTCATAATTAAGCTCTGAGACCATAGCATGTGTGGCCCTGAGCATGATAGTTCTTCTTTTCAAACTTCTGATGTACAGCTCATTTTTAATTTAATACAATGTTTATTACCTACCAAAAAAAAAGAAGAATATCTCCAAATGCATAATCAAAGCTAGATTAAAACCAAAATGCATGAATTGAATGAGGACATGAAGCTCTTGTCATATGGATATGATCCACTAGGCTAACAATTCATTTCTGTAGGTTTTTCAGAGTTCGGTCGACCTGGCCAGCATTGGCGGTCGACATAATTTCCCAGAGCTGAAAACTCTGTAAAATTACAGAGTTCGGTCGACCGCCCCCACTGGACCGGTCGACCGATTTTCCTAGCGTTGATAGGTTCACCTTCTGTAAAATTCTGGTCGACCGCCCATCTATGCCCGGTCGACCGCCAGCTTCGAAGCCACCATTGTTGACTTTGTTTTCTCCACGAGGCTGAAGCATCTATCAACGGTTTTTTAATCCCAAAAGTCTCCAGACATCCCTAGAATTGTGGATTTGTGTCTTGGTTTGTCATTGACCATCCAAGTTATATAAAAATATCTCTTGGGGGGAAAGAAACCCTAATCACTCAAGGGAGATCAAAGGGGACTGCCAAGAGAGAAAGAGTGCAGCTACTGTAGCTCCGTGAACAGTGTTCCGTGCAAGAAGTTCTTCATCCATCTCCAAGCTTCTCAAGCTCAATCTGAGGCCAATCAACCCAAGTCAAGTGAAGATCAAGCTGCATCCAAAATCCTCTTCATCCACTAAGGCGGAGCTTAAATCTGAAGCTTTTATTTTGTGTTTCATCTTTCATTTCTAATTGAGTTTCAAGTGTGTGTTCCTGTAATATCTAAACACTTGTGTGTGTGTGATGCGGGACGGGACGCGACTCGAGACAACAAGGGACTCTAGCACGCGGACGCCCCTAAGTGAGGGATGTGTGCTGATGTGCGCGGTTGAGAAACCGTCAATGAGTCTCGGGTATCGGCTTTTCCCCGTGCTCGGATCGAGTCACGGGACGGGTTCCACTCACTCACTCTCGCAACGGTGATAAAATTGATATAACGAGTTAATTAACCTATCACTCATGCAGCGGCATATAAAAATATATACGAGTAAAGCAAATGCCAAGTGGGGAGTGGACACGATACCTCCACGCTCCGGCGTGGGGAAGACGACCACGACCGAAACTCGTACTCCTTGTACACAGTAAATAAATAATTACAGTAGTGAATTTAATTACCCACTCCACGCATGGAGGTAAAGGGCGACAACAATAACCCGAGAATACCAAGCTTGGGTTGACGGGTAGCAATTTGGAACGCTCTCGGGCCGGAGATGGGCTACTGGTCCGGCTTGGTTCTGCGGGGCCCGCGGACAGCAGGCGGTCTGACTGCTGGGACAGCGGTGCCCGGGTGCCTCCTTACTTTCGCGACTGACTGGGACGTTGTAGGGGGGTGCCGATCGATCTTCGGGAGCGGCGGTCGCCGAAGCTATCCCGGCGTATTTTTGCTAGAGTTACCCGGTGACTGCTTTGCTGGTCTGTTCTCGGATCGGAAATGCGCGCCTCCATGAAAAGAATTTTTGCGCCCAGATCTGGTGTTGGATCGAAGCAAAATTGGTACCGATAGATAGAGGACTCAAAGGGATACAACATATAATTATTTCAGATCCATCTAGTAGACGGATCAGAAATGAAAACGACTATTCCCAAGGTTTTTTTATTGACTCGGATTATAGACTGTCAGGACAGAACAGGATCTACTTGAGACTGAATTTTGACCGACTTACAAATGATGGATCTAGACTTTGGGAAAATTATGGGTGGAAGAGGGGGATGTGAGGAACACGTATAATTTTTTGGGGAATTTTTAGAGTTGATTGAGGGTGGGGGAAAAATATGACAACATGACACTATCCCGCAGATCTACTGATGGGCAGACTGTCAGGGGTGAAAGTAAAATTACACGAAAAATACTAAACGATGGCGGATTGACACCAAATTTATATGGATGGAAAGCTAACACAAAGAAGAACAATACCTCAAAATCTCAGCTTGATTAGAGTTTGGAGCTGGGAGAACCGACCTGTTGTTTAACTTGCTGTTCTGTATCTCGGAGTTCAGGACAGCAGGGCAAAGAGATGGTTGTGCTGGCTCGTCGGTGGCACGAACGGAGGCGGCGGTGGTGGTGGCTGGAAATCACATCCCGCAGAGGTGATAGATCTTGGAATCCACCAAGTTTATGGCTTCACACCATAGAAATCAGAGTAGTCCAGCTCTAAGGGGGAGAGAGGAGATAGGGGCGCCCTTGGGCTCTCTTGTGATATTTTTCGTGTTGTTGAAGATATGTTAAGACCATGTATTATAGATTTCGGCGGAAGCTGGCATGACCACTTACCACTAGCCGAATTTGCATATGACAACAACTATCAAGCTAGTATACGAATGGCACCTTTCAAGGCATTATATGGCAGGAGTTGTCGATCTCCCATATGCTGGGATGAAGTCGGTGAAAAAAAAATTCTATGCCCAGACATGGTACGAGATTATACTGAGAAGATACAACTAATTAGAGAAAGGTTAATGATAGCACAGTCAAGGCAGAAATCTTATGCCGATAACAGAAGGCGAGACCTGGAATTTCAAGTCGGAGATCATGTTTTCCTCAAGGTATCTTCCGGCCGAGGCATTAGAAGATTCGGTGTTAAAGGCAAACTAACACTAAGGTTTATCGGTCCATTCGAAGTACTGGAAAGGGTAGGCGAAGTGGCTTATGGCATCGCCCTACCTCCACAACAAGCTTATTTTTAAATACTGTCTGATGTACAGATAGACTTTGAGAGGGAGAGGACGTACAGACTTTGTGAAGCCAATGTATAGACTTTGAGGAGGCCAATGTATAGACTTTGAGGATGTACAGACTTTGAGGAAGCCAATGTATAGACTTTGAGGATGTATAGACTTTGAGGATGTACAGACTTTGAAAGTGTGCACATTGAAGAGGGATTGTGTATGAATGTGGGAGACAGACTTTACGATATGGGCCATGGATTGGCTGTCCAAACATTATCCCTTATCTCTCCAGCCTGTGCAAGCGGTAAGGCCCCATTATTCCAGATCTTGCCCCCCTATCCGGTCATACCAGACCATATAACATACCCTTTGCTACCCCCATTCTAGGTTAGCTAAGGTTGGGGCAAAGCTCTGCAAGGATTATACAGTCACCTAGAAGGGTTCTGCTACTGCTAGAGATCTTCCAACAAGGTAGGTGATCTCGAGCTTTAACCAAACCATAGCTAATCTAGGTTATATTAGCATGTAAAATTAGTGATTAGTCTCATCTCCATGCAGTATTTAGTGGTTACACATCATGTTTTAATAGGTGTTCTCAGGCTTTTAACCAAACATTAGCTAATTTAAGATAGCTAATCTAGGATAAAAATTAGTATGAGCTCATTTACATGCGATGTTCCATGTGATAAATCTTGTTACATCAATGTCTATCATGCTTTCACATGGATTAAGTAAAATGTTAGCTAATTTGTTAGAATATGTTAGCTAATCAGTTAGATTACCTAATCTAATCACATGATAAACTAAATATTAATGTTACTTGTTTTACAGACATGTTTTTACGCTAAATGACTACACCATATTCTATATACACTATGATAAATATGTTATATTAGAGTTAAATTAATCTGTTAGCCTACCTAACCTAATAATATGTTAGGCTAAATCTCCATGTTACTTGATTTACCAACACGTCTTACGTTGAATGATCACCTCAGATTTGATATAGTTCATGCTTTAGTAAAGGACTTGTCATTATGTCAATTTCTGTGAAACTGAAACCACCTTGTTAAAAATGTTATATTAGAGAAACTAAAACCTGAAAATAGTGAAGGAAGAAATTGTAGCCAAGAGGATGAAAAACGTGGAAAAAGACCAAGTTGAAAAAGTCTAAGTTGAAAGCACAATGAAATTATATTAAAAATAGGGGGTTCTAAGAAGGAGAATAACGTAAAATCTAGAGAGAATGAGAATATGTGAAAGAAGAGAACGTTGTAGATTGGAGGGTTAGAAAGAAGTTTTATGAAGAGTGCAGAGAGAGAAAATGAGAGGAAGAAGGTTCAAAATGTGAAAAACTGAGATCTATAGGCGCAGGTGAACAGTGACTGAGTAGAAAACAGAACCGTAGAAAATTAATTATAACCTAAAAACTAAAAAGAATTGGAGGAAGTGGTAGAAGAAGAAAATCTAGATCTACAAGAGAAGAAGAACTTTTGTGAAGAACTTAGAGAAAAGAGGATTGGAAGGGCATGAAAATTGGGGAACAAAAGAAGGTATCAACTCGGATGAACAGTAATGTGCCAGGACAGCAAGTGGAAAAACATGCAATAACATGAAAATGGAGAGGAATTAGAGAAAGATGTTGAAGAAGGAAATGTAAAGCACTTAAGGATGAACAAGCTTGCAGAAGACATGAAATTGAAATGAAGATCCAAAAAGTATGAAAAGGACTAAGAAAGACTAAAATCTAAAGAACTTACACGAATAACAACATAAACATACAAACCCAAGACCCCTCTCAATTGCATGTTTAGCAAATAGATATAAAGTATATACGGCATGTTTCTCATGTATTAGTCTTATACCTAGAATAATTAGCGAGTATTAGTCTCATACCAAGAATAATTAACATGTGTTAGCTTAAATCTAGGATGATTAGCATGTATTAGCTTCATACCTAAGCTGATTAACATGTATTAGCTTCATACCTAAGATAATTAGCATGTATTAGCCTTCTACCCAAGACGATTAGCATGTATTAGCTTCAATCTAGGGTAATTGGTATGAATTAGCTTCATATCCATATGATATATCCGTATAACGCAAGTTTTATCATTTAACTAACCTATTAAAATTTCATGGTAGCCCCTAGGGTGCCTTCGAATAGAAGGTGGCAGACCCAAGGGCGCCTTCTTCTAAGAGATGGCAGCCCCATGGGCGCCTTCTAACTGCATGATGTTAAACTAATCATCCAGTTAACCCTAGCTTAATCAAAGATTAATACCTTAAGCCATTTTGAGCAGATATGAACTGTAGAGTCGACCCATCCTATTCACCGCGTTGACGCGATGAACTAAAGGGTCGACCCAGCCTGTTCACCGCGTTGACGCGATGAACTGCAGGGTCGACCCAGCCTGTTCACAGGGTTGACGCGATGAACTGCAGGGTCGACCCAGCCTGTTCGCAGGGTTGACGCGATGAACTACAGGGTCGACGCGATGAACTGCAGGGTCGACCCAGCCTGTTCGCAGGGTTGACACGATGAACTGCAGGGTTGACACGATGAACTGCAGGGTCGACCCAGCCTGTTCACCGCGTTGACGCGATGAACTGCTGAGTCGACACAGCTGGCTCATTACGTTAACGTGATCGTTTGGCTTTCACTTTTGCCATCTCCACTAATACATGGCAGCCTGAGAGGTGCCATTTAACTCCTGATAGGGTCCTCTAAACCCTGTATAGTTCCCAGGAAGGGCATCCCACAGTGAGGGTGTCGTTTCTAAACTTGTCAGGTGGCCCATAAGGCACCTCTCTTATCTAGTTTTTTTCGTGTATCAAACGTTACTGGTTTCCACTCCTAGTTCATCCCTACACATCAATGCACCCTTAGATTCCATTCCATAATTCCACCTTATATATCATACTGGTCAAACCTTGAAATTCCATATTGGCTATAAATGAGAGTCGATGTCAACAAACATGATTAATGCTGTGCATATAGGGCCCGATCTGGTCCTGGGAGGAGCACTCGAAGGTACTTGTGCCCATGGGAGTTTATTGACCATGGTGTTTGGCATTGCACCTGAGTACTTGCTTGCTAGGCTTTAGACATTCCACTCATTCTCGTGATATTAGTTGATTGATTTGACTTGAGACCCGCAGAAGGGTAAAGTTTTTACTTGAATGAAATTGATAAATAGCCAATTCTAGTTTTTCATGCTTGAATTTATATTACTTTCTATTACTTACTTGACATGAGTTCTTACTCTCTTGGAAAGATTTTGTTAATTCCAGTTATTACTTGCTTGAATCTCTTGCTATTGCTGCATTGAAGTTTGAATCCTTATACTCTCACTTGTTATTCCTTCACTGCTCTTGTCGATTTTTACAATCCTTGATATCTACTCATCTACATGCATAGCTTTACTGACATTAATTGAACTTGTAAACCACTTAAAGCATGTTAAATCTTGAGATATAATTCCTACTGGGCGATTCGCTCATCTAGTTGTTTTCTAATATTTTCAGGTAATTTGGATGTCAACCAACACTCGGAAGGGAATGAGACTGAGTGATGAGTGTTAGAGTGAAGGTATCAAATTGTCATGTCCTTTGTGTTATTGTATTAGTTCGCTTATGTCAGTTGTATCAATTCATCTATGTCATTTGTATGAGTCAACTTGATTAGAACTGCTTAAGATTTGAAGCCTAGTCGTTGGACTCTGGGAACATATGTATTTGTCCTTTGATTAGTTGTGACAATTGTCAGCTCGTACTATTTGTATTAATTTCGAGTTAAATCTTAGTTATTTGCGCACTCTGATATTTACATGATTGACACGATCTATATAGACGTGTCACGCCTCCGGGTAATCTTCCGCGCTCGGGGCGTGACAGTCTTCGTGGTATCAGAGCCTAGGTTTTCAAACATAGGGAACTAGAAAAAATAAACGGTTAGAAATTGAAATCCAAGTAAAAACTTGAGTTCAAGGATAGGTAAAACCCAAGTTCAAGGATAGATA
This sequence comes from Amorphophallus konjac, assembly GCA_022559845.1. Classification (NCBI taxonomy): domain Eukaryota; kingdom Viridiplantae; phylum Streptophyta; class Magnoliopsida; order Alismatales; family Araceae; genus Amorphophallus; species Amorphophallus konjac. The sequence goes on from CM040122.1 coordinate 270,414,602, forward strand.
TACCTTACCCGGTTAGATGGATAGAGCCATGGGTTAAGTTCTACAATGACTTTCGACCTTACAAGTAAATCCAATCTTTATCATACTTAACTCTTTTGTAGGATCATGGCTGCGGAAAGAGCACAATGGCGCGAGATGCAGTGCACCGTGCAAGGCCTCACACAGGCACTACAGCAAGTGGCCCAAGGTGGAGCAAATCGTGGAGCGGGAGATCTCCACCGAAGTTTCCGTAACATGAACCCACCGAGGTTCACGGTTTCGTCCGACCCCGAGGATGCCAAGAATTGGATAAAGGAGATGGAACGAATCTTCCGTGTGATGCAATGCGCGGATGAAGAGAAGGTTTTACTTGCCGTATTTCAACTAGAGCGGGACGCTCGATGCTGGTGGGAATCCATAGAAGCAACACTGCCAGAATACCATGTCACATGGGATGAATTCACGGAGCATTTCAACAACAAGTACTTCTCCGATCATATCCAGGAAAAGAAAGCCGCGGAATTCGCCATTCTAAAACAACGGGGCTTGAAAGTGGCCGAGTATGAGGCCCAATTCTCCAGATTATCTAGGTATGCACCCCACTTGGTGTGTACGGAAAAGATGAAGGTGAGAAGATTCCTCAACGGGCTTCGGCCCCATTATATCACACAACTTGCCCCGATAGACATCCAAGTCTACTCGGAGATGGTTCGGCGTGCTCAACTACTGGAAGACGCCACCGAATTTTTTAAGAGAATCCGAGGAAGAGACAAGAAGGAACCCGTCACAAGCCCGGGAAAATTCAAACAATCCTTCAACAAGAAGCGATTCTTCATGGGAGGGGAGCCCTCTAAGGCGAAGAAATTCCAGAAGAATGACAGGCCATTCTCCACCACCACACCATCAAAGGAGATTTGCAAGTATTGTGATAAAGCTGGTCATAAGACTGAGGAATGCTGGAGAAAGTTAGGAGCTTGTCTTCGATGTAGGAGCCGAGAGCATCGAATCCCAGACTGCCCACTGATGAAGGAACAAGACACCAAAGACGAGAAGCATCTGGTAAAGAAACAAGGCCGTCTGCAAGCTCTCCAAGAGATGGAACCCACTAAAGGTGGAATTGTGGAAGGTACTCTCACTATTTGTTAAAAAACTGCTCAAGTTTTATTCGATACCGGAGCAACTCATTCATTCATTTCCAAGAACTTTGCTGCTTCATTTTCTAAGAAACATGAACTGTTAGATTTGGTCATATCTACACCTCTTGGGAATGAGTCTGATATCACTTATCACTATCCAAACTGTGAAGTGATGATTAAGGGAAATAATTTACCTGCTGACCTGATATGCCTAGATATAAAGGGTTATGATGTCATACTAGGTGCCGACTGGCTATCCACATACCAAGCAACTGTAGATTACCGGCATGGCAAGGTAACTTTCGTAGATTTCCCAGAGCTAGTTTACAATAGCCCTCGGAGTAAATCATTTTATATATCAGCACTCCGAGCTAGTAAACTTATGAATAAGGGATGCATGGCTTTCATAGCATTCGTGACTGCCACGGAAGTCGAGAAGGTTAAACTTGAAGACATCCGTGTAATTCGGGATTTTCCCGATGTTTTTCTAGAAGATTTAACCGGCTTACCCCCGGAAAGGGAAGTGTCATTCACAATCGACCTTGTCCCTGGTGCTGGTCCTATTTCCAGGGCACCATATAGAATGTCCCCTGCTGAGCTGAAGGAACTAAAAGAGCAGCTAATGGAGTTATTGAACAAGGGTTTCATCAGGCCGAGTACTTCCCCATGGGGAGCACCCGTGCTATTCGTCAAAAAGTAGAACGGATCGATGAGATTATGCATAGATTATCGGCAGCTAAATCACCTTACAATCAAGAAAAAGTATCCACTGCCAAGGATTGATGAGATGTTCGATCAACTATCTGGAGCTTTATATTTCTCCAAGATTGATCTTCGTTCTGGTTACCACCAATTTAATATCAAAGAAGAAGACATTCATAAAACTGCATTCCGAAGCAGGTATGGGCATTACGAATTTACTGTTATGCCTTTCAGACTAACAAATGCCCCCGCAGCTTTTATGCAGTTAATGAAAAGCATATTCAGGCCCTATTTAGACCAATTTATTGTGGTCTTTATTGATGATATTCTGATCTATTCAAAGACCAAAGAGAATCATGAAGAACACCTCAAGAAGGCATTGCAGATATTAAGGGGAAACAAGCTATATGCCAAATTTCTCAAATGCGAGTTTTGGCTCGAGGAAGTATCCTTCTTAGGCCATATCATTTCGAAGAACGGAATTGCTGTTGACCCATCAAAGGTCGAAGCCGTGAAGAACTAGGAACGACCCACAAATGTAACTGAGATTCGGAGCTTCTTGGGTCTAGCTGGTTACTACCGGCGTTTTATAAAGGACTTCTCCAAAATTGATGTTCCCTTGACCAGGTTAACCCGCAAGGAAGTGCCTTATGAGTGGAAGGAAGACTGTGAAAAGAGTTTCTAAACTTTGAAGGATCTCTTGACCATTGCTCCAGTCTTATCATTACCAATGGAAGGAGAAAAATACGAGGTATATACCGATGCTTCTGGTATTGGCCTCGGATGTGTATTGATACAGAATGGGAGAGTCATTGCATACTCTTCCTGACAATTGAAGAAACATGAAGAGAACTACCCAGTTCACGACTTAGAACTGGCCGCAGTAGTATTCGCTTTAAAGATCTGGAGGCACTATCTCTACGGAGAACAATTCACTGTGTACTCCGATCATAAAAGCCTCAAGTACTTATTCTCCAAAAAGGAGCTGAACATGCGGCAAAGGTGTTGGCTCGAGTATCTCAAGGATTTAGACTTCACTATACAGTACCATCCTGGTAAGGGTAATTCTGTAGCTGATGCCCTTAGTCGAAAGCCGAGAACAATATTGGCCAACTGCATGATACAAGAATGGAAACTGCTGGAGAAATTCTCTGAGCTTGATATCAGCACAGATGAGAAGAACATGTGTATTATTCTATCTCATATGAGCCTACATCCAGATTTGCTACCTGAAATCAAAAAGTTACAAGAAGAGGATCCCTCGCTAGTGGAGATAAAGAGCAAGCTAGACGAGAGATTGGATTTCAAGCTGGCACCTGATGGCAGATTACTATTTCATGAACGGACATGTGTGCCCGACTCTCCCGAATTGAAGAAGAAGATTCTTGAAGAAGCTCATAGATCGAGGTACACAATCCACCCTGGAGCCACTAAGATGTACCAAGACTTGAAAAGAACTTTCTGGTGGCCTAACATGAAAAGGGAGGTAGCAGACTTTGTGTCTCGTTGCCTCACATGCCAACAAGTGAAGGCGGAACATCAAAAACCCGCCGGAAAGCTACATCCGCTGGATATTCCCAAGTGGAAGTGGGAAGACATTGGCATGGACTTTATCATGGGTTTGCCCAAGTCTAGGGGCGGATATGATGGAATTTGGGTAATTATCGACCGGTTAACTAAATCGGCCCATTTCTTACCCATCAAAAGTCGATGGTCAGTCGACGTACTTGCTGCCCTGTATATTAAGAAGATGGTTAGATTGCATGGAGTTCCCGTCTCGATCGTATGTGACCAAGACCCACGCTTCACCTCTCATTTTTGGAAGGGTCTACAACACTCTCTGGGGACGAAACTTAATTTCAGCACTGCTTTCCATCCCCAGACAGATGGACAGACTGAAAGGACAAATCAGGTTGTTGAAGATATGTTAAGAGCATGTATTATAGATTTCGGCGGAAGCTGGCATGACCACTTACCACTAGCCGAATTTGCATATAACAACAACTATCAAGCTAGTATACGAATGGCACCTTTCAAGGCATTATATGGCAGGAGTTGTCGATCTCCCATATGCTGGGATGAAGTCGGTGAAAAAAAAATTCTATGCCCAGACATGGTACGAGATTCTACTGAGAAGATACAACTCATTAGAGAAAGGTTAATGATAGCACAGTCAAGGCAGAAATCTTATGCCGATAACAGAAGGCGAGACCTGGAATTTCAAGTCGGAGATCATGTTTTCCTCAAGGTATCTTCCGGCCGAGGCATTAGAAGATTCGGTGTTAAAGGCAAACTAACACTAAGGTTTATCGGTCCATTCGAAGTACTGGAAAGGGTAGGCGAAGTGGCTTATCGCATCGCCCTACCTCCACAACTGTCTGAAGTGCACAACATATTTCCAGCAAATGATTCTATTATTCATATTTTTCGTGAGGCAAATAAGGTGGCAGATTCTTTGGCCAATCTAACTTGTAATACAAAATGTAATTTTTCCTATTCTTCTCAGCAGCAACTTCCAAGCTTTATTAAAGGTGCTGCCCGGTTGGATAAGCAAGGAATGCCTAGCATCCAAATGATGTAATTCTTTATGTCCTTCATTATTAATAAAAGTCACCTCCTAGTTGTGCATTGGACCCCCCAATGTACCTAGGCACGGTTTTTGATAAAAAAAATGTCCTACAAAATAAAAAGTCATTGTGGAATGAGTGGGTAAAGAGCAAGTACTTAGCAGTTAAGAACATCTGGGATTATCAAATTCAACCTTATTTCTCTTCAGCCTGGAAGGGTATTCTACAAGCCAGAAACTTGATCCGCAGCCACATTACCTACTCAATTTCAAATGGGCAAGATACTAATCTTTGGTCTGACCCATGGATCAATGGTTACAACGTTAACCAACTGTATGGTGATCATATAAGGCAGGATTTGATGCTTGAAAAAAGTGCTATGGTGAGCTTGTTAATATCGGAAGGGCAATAGGATCTCCCCACTGCTCTGTCTTCAAAAATGGCAGAACTATGCCAATTAGTTGAGGGAATACATATTATCAATGGAGGTTCAGATATAATCAGCTAGAATAATCATGTGGAAGTTAGGAAAACTAATATCATTTGGCAGGATACTCGCCAAAAAGGACCTGTATTTGGTCACTATGAATGGGTCTGGAAGAACCCCACCACTCAAATAGCATCTCATTGCACATGGCAAGATGCAATAAATAAATTGCCCACAGCTAAAAATCTGCAAAAGAAAGGCTTCTACCTTCCAAGCATGTGTGTCCTATGCAAAAAGGGAGTTGATTCACAAGACCACATTTTCTTTGAATGTGCATTCTCAAGTTGGGTGTGGAAACAAGTACTAACTTGTTTTGATCTATCCAGACAACTGAAGATTGGCTTAGCCTAAGAGTTGCATCAGTTGCAATTTGAATCCCCGAAATCAGGACAATTGATTAAATTTCCTAGAATTTTATCCCGCATTACTCTTTCGAAGATATGGAAGGAACGCTGTAGAAGAATTTTTGATGACACTTCCACCATGAAAACAAACCTTCTAATAGATATCCTTGATGATGCCAGAAGCTGCATGGAAGCATAGGGTCAAAAAAGATTGACTAGAAGGGAATAATGCATTTTCAAAAGATTTATTCTTATTTCATAATTAAGCTCTGAGACCATAGCCTGTGTGGCCCTGAGCATGATAGTTCTTCTTTTCAAACTTCTGATGTACAGCTCGTTTTTAATTTAATACAATGTTTATTACCTACCAAAAAAAAGAAGAATATCTCCAAATGCATAATCAAAGCTAGATTAAAACCAAAATGCATGAATTGAATGAGGACATGAAGCTCTTGTCATATGGATATGATCCACTAGGCTAACAATTCATTTCTGTAGGTTTTTCAGAGTTCGGTCGACCTGGCCAGCATTGGCGGTCGACATAATTTCCCAGAGCTGAAAACTCTGTAAAATTACAGAGTTCGGTCGACCGCCCCCACTGGACCGGTCGACCGATTTTCCCAGCGTTGATAGGTTCACCTTCTGTAAAATTCTGGTCGACCGCCCATCTATGCCCGGTCGACCGCCAGCTTCGAAGCCACCATTGTTGACTTTGTTTTCTCCACGAGGCTGAAGCATCTATCAACGGTTTTTTAATCCCAAAAGTCTCCAGACATCCCTGGAATTGTGGATTTGTGTCTTGGTTTGTCATTGACCATCCAAGTTATATAAAAATATCTCTTGGGGGGAAAGAAACCCTAATCACTCAAGGGAGATCAAAGGGGACTGCCAAGAGAGAAAGAGTGCTGCTACTGTAGCTCCGTGAACAGTGTTCCGTGCAAGAAGTTCTTCATCCATCTCCAAGCTTCTCAAGCTCAATCTGAGGCCAATCAACCCAAGTCAAGTGAAGATCAAGCTGCATCCAAAATCCTCTTCATCCACTAAGGCGGAGCTTAAATCTGAAGCTTTTATTTTGTGTTTCATCTTTCATTTCTAATTGAGTTTCAAGTGTGTGTTCCTGTAATATCTAAACACTTGTGTGTGTGTGATGCGGGACGGGACGCGACTCGAGACAACAAGGGACTCTAGCACGCGGACGCCCCTAAGTGAGGGATGTGTGCTGATGTGCGCGGTTGAGAAACCGTCAATGAGTCTCGGGTATCGGCTTTTCCCCGTGCTCGGATCGAGTCACGGGACGGGTTCCACTCACTCACTCTCGCAACGGTGATAAAATTGATATAACAAGTTAATTAACCTATCACTCATGCAGCGGCATATAAAAATATATACGAGTAAAGCAAATGCCAAGTGGGGAGTGGACACGATACCTCCACGCTCCGGCGTGGGGAAGACGACCACGACCGAAACTCGTACTCCTTGTACACAGTAAATAAATAATTACAGTAGTGAATTTAATTACCCACTCCACGCATGGAGGTAAAGGGCGACAACAATAACCCGAGAATACCAAGCTTTGGTTGACGGGTAGCAATTTGGAATGCTCTCGGGCCGGAGACGGGCTACTGGTCCGGCTTGGTTCTGCGGGGCCCGCAGACAGCAGGCGGGTCCGACTGTTGGGACAGCGGTGCCCGGGTGCCTCCTTACTTTCGCGACTGACTGGGACGTTGTAGGGGGGTGCCGATCGATCTTCAGGAGCGGCGGTCGCCGAAGCTATCCCGGCGTATTTTTGCTAGAGTTACCCGGTGACTGCTTTGCTGGTCTGTTCTCGGATCGGAAATGCGCGCCTCCATGAAAAGAATTTTTGCGCCCAGATCTGGTGTTGGATCGAAGCAAAATTGGTACCGATAGATAGAGGACTCAAAGGGATACAACATATAATTATTTCAGATCCATCTAGTAGACGGATCAGAAATGAAAATGACTATTCCCAAGGTTTTTTTATTGACTCGGATTATAGACTGTCAGGACAGAACAAGATCTGCTTGAGACTGAATTTTGACCGACTTACAAATGATGGATCTAGACTTTGGGAAAATTATGGGTTGAAGAGGGGGATGTGAGGAACACGTATAATTTTTTGGGGAATTTTTAGAGTTGATTGAGGGTGGGGGAAAAATATGACAACATGACACTATCCCGCAGATCTGCTGATGGGCAAACTGTCAGGGGTGGAAGTAAAATTACACGAAAAATACTAAACGATGGCGGATTGACACCAAATTTATATGGATGGAAAGCTAACACAAAGAGGATCAATACCTCAAAATCTCAGCTTGATTAGAGTTTGGAGCTGGGAGAACCGACCTGTTGTTTAACTTGCTGTTCTGTATCTCGGAGTTCAGGATAGCAGGGCAAAGAGATGGTTGTGCTGGCTCGTCGGTGGCACGAACGGAGGTGGCGGTGGTGGTGGCTGGAAATCACATCGAGCAGAGGTGATAGATCTTGGAATCCACCAAGTTTATGGCTTCACACCATAGAAATCAGAGTAGTCCAGCTCTAAGGGGGAGAGAGGAGATAGGGGCGCCCTTGGGCTCTCTTGTGCAAATGCAAATTTTTCTTCATTAATTCTCACAAAATGAAAAATACATGCATTATATAGAAATTTGCAAAAGACCTAAACTATCCCTAGATATAGGGTTAGGGAGGGGCGAATAAGGGATAGCATTTTCTTCCCCCATGTGGTCAAATGACCATATATTAAAAAAATACAACAAGCATTAAAGTATATTAAAGGGGGGGTGCCCCCTTGACTAAGGGGTAAGCATTTTTAAATTTTCTTCCACCTTGTCCCCCCCTTGGTCCAAGTCCAATCTTAGACTTTGAACTAGCCTCACATGGGCCCTAGATCCTAGGTGGACCAATGGGAAAGAGGGTGGGGGCCCTGCTGGACCTACTAACATTTTACATGGAAACCCAAAGGCCTTTCTACAAAGAAACCTAAACATTTCTAATGACTAACCCTTTGGCTTATAATGCCTTACAATTGTAAACCCAATTAGCCAAGGATATAAATGTAAACAAAAAGAACATAAATGTAAAACAAAATGTTAGTGCCCGGTGTTGATTCCCATCAATTCTCCTAGGGTGGGAAGAACTCGACCCCGTCGAGTAAGGGGTGCGACTGCTCGGGTGGCTCTTGCGGATCTAACACCATACTAGGTAGCGCGGAGTACGCTCCACTCCAAGTAATCGTCACCTACTCATCCCGTATATATTCGATATGCACATACTGCTATGGGAATTAGGCTAGTGGTGGACACTCCGGGGGGGTCACTCTCAAATGGAGGAGACGGCTCAAAGACTCACTAGGAATCATCGCTGGGTCCATTTATGTGACTAGATCCGAAAGGTAGAATGGTAGAGCCGATCCTAAATTTCGGCAAGTCTACAACGTACGCATTAGACCCGACTTGCCTCACACTCGAAAGGGACTGACTTTGCGAGCTGACATGAGACCGACTATGCGACTCCTAATATGCTCGACACATGTATGTATAGACTCTTGACAAACTGGACAAATAAAGAAAAATATGGACTCATGCATGACCCTAAACAAACCTACTGTTAGACCGACCCATACATATGCAATGGTGGACCCGGACATCCTAATGTGTGCCATGCATACACAAGACGCAACCAAATGTCGGTAGAATCATGGACTCCTAGATATCCTAAAGTGCACCACTCATGCACGGATGACCCTTTGGACTTCGGTGTGAGAGGGCCAGAAGAACCGAAATCACTTTCTTCATCACCCCTATAAGTATGTATCTCTCGCCAATGAACGGGCTTGATGCGTGTAGATGGTCCGGCCCGTGGGGAAGGGGTGTGATAGTGGACTCCCTTGAAAAAGTGGAGTAGATGTGGTGGGTGATAAGTGTGTATTTTTACATTTTAATTCATGTTATACATATTTTTTATGAGCTTAAATAATAATAAATATACATGTATCACACTTACTTTTAATTTAGAGTCAAATATTTAATTTTCTAAAATTAAATAATTTTAATAACGATATTTACTTATTTATGCAGGCACTCGGTACGAGGGAAGTGACAAGAAATAAAAATAAAAAAATTAAAAGTGAAAATAAAAAAATAAAAGCCAAAAGCCCATGGACTTGTTCAAAAAGAAAAGAAAAAAAAAGAAAAAAAATAAATTTATTTGTTTTTTTAGGGCTTTTGTAAGATATATATATATATATATATTTATATATATATTATATGCAGGTCGACAGGAAGGCGCGACCGCGCTCACGCAGGTGGGCACGGGCGACGAGGAGAGAGGAGGCGCGGTCAGCGCGCCTCCCGCGGCCAACGCGCCAGGCTGGCGGCGCACGCGGGCGCACCGCGGCGCCAGCGCGCGGGCGCACGCGGCCACGCGGGGCGGTGCACGCGGCAAAAAGAGGGAGGGCGGCGGCGGCAGGCGCACGGGCCGCGTACGCGGCCGAGAAGAGAGAGAAAGAGAGAAAAAGGGAGAGAAAAAATGGAAAAAAATTAGAGAAAAATCAGAAAAAAATACCCAAGTGTGCAACACATGTTGGCACACATTCTTAAGTCAACAATTGCAGTAATGGCTTATGTTTTTCAACAAAAGAGGTAAGGAATGTTCACATGGGGAATGGGGTTGTGTTAACCCTATAAAAGGGGCTTCTATTGTAATGGAAGAAGAGGAGTTGCTAGGAAGAGTTGCTAAGAGTTGTAAGAGGTTACTTTGAGTTTCTGAAGTTCATTCTTGTTGGCCTTAGTAGAGCTACATAGGAGAGTTAGAGGGTGTTATTTTGAGAGCTTTTGATGTAAACTTTGTAAGTTGATGTTGTTTTAATGAATGTTTTGTTTAAGGATTTAGTCTTTTCTTAGTCCCATTACTTAGTGTTCTGATCTCCATTTCAATTTTCTGTCTTCACGAAAGTTGTTCATCTTTAAGTGTTCTCCAATTTATCTTTCTATTATTTCCCTTAATTCTTTATAGTTTAAAAGTTATTTCCCATTTTTATAAGTTCTGTTCTATGTGATTGCTGTTCATCCGAGGTGATACCTTCTAGTATTATTCTATTTTCAAGCTTTTTCAATCCTCTTTTCACTCTGGGTTCTTCATGAAAGTTGTTCTTCTTCTATAGATATAGATTTTGTTCTTCTACCACTTCTTCTAATTCTTCTTCGTTTGTGAGTTATAATTAATTTTTCACTGTTCTATCTTTAATGTTTTTACTGTTCATCCGCACCAATAGATCTTGATTTTTCATGTTTTTCATTATCTTCCTCTAGTTTACTATCTCTGTGGTCTTCATCAAACTTATTCCTCTTTTCATTCTCTACAACTTTCATTTCTTTCATTTCTTCTAATTCCCTCTAGATTTTATGTTATTCTATTCCTTCCAACCCCCTATTTTCAATATAATTCTGTTGTGTTTTCAACTTGTCTTTGTTTCTACTTCTATCCATCTCCATCTCTTCACAGTTTCTTCAGACACCCAAAGCGGTTAGTCATCTTCCGGACATCTCACGGCGTCGACTTCCAAGGCGGAGCGATCTTCATCCAAGGCTCGGCGAGGAAACGACGGCATTCTTCATCCATTGGCTAAAATTGTCTTCACTTATCTCTTGTTATTTAAAGTTATAATTTCATTTTACATTGCATCCTTTCACTTTCAAAGGAATAAAAATTCATCTATGCAAAGTTTTAAAATTCTCATCTTTTTACCTCTTCCAATTTCTCTTCTTTACTCATATCATATTCTTTAGTTAAGTTTTCATGTAATTTAAGTTCTTTTAGTTTTAATCTCACTCAAAAGATAAAAATTGGTTTTCAAAATATAAGGATATTTTCCAACTTGATCTATAAAGATTTTCCTCCTCGTGGGATTGACCCGTATTTACCACTGTACTCGTATTTCCAAAATCATTTAAGTGAGTGAGTGCGATTTTATCAATTTTGAAGTTTGTGTGGCACGGCATTTTTAAACGACGGGTGTCGAGCGCATCAAATTATTGGCACCGTTGCCGGGGAGGAAATAAATTTTTTTTATAGTTGGATATTCTTGTGTTTGATGTGTATATTTGTATGTTAATTTTTCTATTTTTATTTTACAGGAAAAAGAAAACAAATCAGAAAATCAAAGAAAGAGAAAAATCATATCTGAAATTCCAAGAAAATGAAGCGTCGCTGAAAGCCTGGTACTGTAGCAGTCAAGCGTCGCTAATGGGCAGAAACGTAGGAACATGTTCTGTTTTTCTAATTTCTGAAAAATCTTTAAAAAAAATCTGAAAAATTCTCAAAAAATCTATAAAAATAAAAAAAATAAAAAAACATAAAAACATCATTTTAAGTTTCATGTTGTACTAAATTTACATATCTTTGTTATTCTATTATTTATAGTTTCTTACATTTATCTCTTATTGAAAAAAAAAATTCAAAATAAAAATCAAAACAAAAGAAATTTTTGTGCTGGCTAGATAGGTGCATTAACTAAAAAAAATTTAACACTTGTACCAAAATAAAAGACTTCATTCAAGAATTGAAACCACACCCATCATGTTCTAGGTCATGCATCATTTAGCATAGAAGTTTTCTTTGTTTAATTCCTGTCATTGCATTTTGAAGATAGCGAGGGGCAAGGTACGTTCTACTTATCCTATTTTGGTATACATATTGCATAAGAATCCCTTGTTTGAAATTGTGGTATGCATTTTATTTCAAAATATTCTAAGGGCATTACCTTTAAATAACATAAGGTGGGGAATTCATCACCCTTCCTTAGCCCACAAACCATATTTTCCTTGCATCTTTGTATGACCTAAACCTTAAATAAAAGTCAGTAGACATTGGCCCTAGGATCACACTGTGATTTTAGTACGATTTGAGTCTACCCTCTTGTGAAAATCGGTGCCTAAGGTAAGACGGTCGGACGGCAAACGCCTTAAGCGGACTAGTGGTTTGACATAATTAGGTCCCTACGAAAGTAGGGGGAGCCTCCCACTACCCCACCCCTTACCTGACCGGTGGAAATATTGAGGGTAAACTTAAGTTGTACTTTGGTCGTTTTGTGAAACCTCATTTGTAGGTCTGAGTCGCATCTAGATCATTAGATAATTTGTGTTAACTTGTTTGTGTTTGCATAAAAAAAATTTTAAAAAATAAAATAACAAACCCACGCCTATGTAGGAGCACTTTATTCATTCTACTTACAAACCCTCAACATGTATTCAACTCCTTGACATTCTCGTTGATCAATATGAGATTCGCCCTAGTCTCATCCAGATGCTCCCATCTTTTTATGGGAATCTCAATGAAAATTCTTATAGGCATCTAGATGATTTTTTAGAAGTTTGCTCCCTGATCAAAATTCAGAATTTTAATGATAATGCCCTGAAATTGATCTTATTTCTATTCTCATTGAAAGACAAAGTCAGATGTTGGTTAAGAAGTTTTGGAAAGACTATCAGGACTTGAGAAGATATGCAGTTAGAATTTTTGAAAAACTTTTACCCCATAGTCCGGACCAACATGATGAGAAGGGCGATTATAGGATTTACTCAACGTCCGAGAGAGCAAATTCATGAATCTTGGGAGAGACTGAAGGATCTAGTAAGTCAATGTCCACAACATGGGTTGCCCAAATGACAAATTATATTTACATTTTATGTGGAGTTATCCGATTTTGATAGGTAAATGGTGGACATATATTGCGGAGGGGCATTTATGAGCAAAGGTGAAGATGATGCATATTATTTTTTTGAAATTTTCAGTGCCAATTCGATAAATCGTGACTCCATCTCATCTCATCAACAATCCGTAGGACATGTCAAACAGGCAGAAAACCCAATCCACACTTTCACGGAAGTCTGTGAATTCTGTGCCAGTCTCACTCACCATGTGAGTCAGTGACCTACTATAGCCCAACTCCCATTGGTCATCCAAGCTCAAGTTCAAAATGCCCTAGGGTTCTCTCAGCTCAAGCATGCTACATTTTCAGATTATTATAATCTTGGCTGGAGTAATCACCCAAATTTGCCTTCGATGGATCCAACATTCCAAGCCCATCTGTCTAAACTTTCACCCCAAGCAGCCCACGAGCGGCCCATGTGTACTCAACCTCCGCCCAACTCATCTCACCCAGATTTCAGAATCAACATTGATACTAGGGGTAATTCACCGGGCCACTGCTTTGAACCGCAAATTGTGTACTCTCAGTCTACTTATCAACCCTCTCCTTCAACATTACACCAACCCCATCAATATGTGAATGATGATGATGAGGACAGTCTTCTGCCTGTCATTTTGGCTCGAGATATCACTATTGAGAGTGAGGGGGAGTGCGCACGTAATACCATGATGAAGGAAGGGAAGGAAGAAGGGGTGGCTTCAAGGATAATGATGATCATATCACCCCATTCTATGAATGTTTTGAGATTGAGAATATTACTGTAAAGGATAATGGCCCAAACAACTCAATTGAGGAAATAAATAAAGAGGAGGATTACTTTGTAAGTAATAATATTGTTGATTTAATGAAACAAAATTCTGAATATCCTCCTCCCCTGGAAGAACATGATGATGGGGCCTTATTAGAAAAGTTTACATTTCATCTACCCACCCCATTTCTGGAAAATTTGATTGATAATTTTAGGTTTAGTGATGAGTGTGATGATGGGTCCGTCTTAGAGAAATTCACATTTGATCTGACCTATGATGAAAGGGCCAGACTGGAATCATTTACATTTCCTCTATCCACCCCATTAGTGGGCAATTTGGTTAATAATCCTTAGATGAGTGATGAGTGTGATGAAGGGGTTTCATTAGAAAATTTCATATTTGATCTGACCCCTGAAGCCTATCCAATGAAGTCTGAATTTGTGGATGCGTTAGATACTGGACTCGTGCTTCCTTCTACTTTGATTCCCCTGCTAGTTGAGCCTCTCCAATTTGACATTCTAGGACCTTAGGGGGATGTGCCAACCACATTCATCTTTGATTTGACTTCCTCTCAGGAAGATAAGTTGATCAATGCCCTTAAAGTTCATGAGGATGTTACTGAGAGGAAAGTGGCTAAGGATGACAATCTTATTCCTAAGCTACCAGGGCCTGAACAAGTTACCATGGAGGAAGTCGTTCCTAAAGGGCTCGTCAGGAGAGACGATACAGGACAAGAGGACCAATGGATTGATTTTGTGCAAGGGTTCCACCTCGATCATGACAAATTATTGACCATTGATCATTTCTGGATCCCTAAATATGAAAACTGGCTCACACACATGGTTAACGTTAAAATCAATAATGTGCGCGACCCATATATTTCTGGCCCCAATCCGTACATACTTACTATTGTCTTCCAATGGTATGAGGGATGGAATTTGAAGGAGGACAAGATCACGTGGTGGCTCATTCTGAATGCCACACGTTGGTTAGTGATCTACCTTGTGTCTGGCTGACGACATAAAACTTAGCGCTTCTTGTGAGGCAACCCAAAGTTTTAGTGATTTTTGTGTGGTAATAAATGGCTTCTTGGGAGGCAACCCAAGTTTTTCGTGTGTTTTTATTTTGCAGGTGTGAATACCAGATAAGTTGGGGAGAGAAAGGAGATTGCTTACTCTACTACTCAGATAAGCCAAGCCGTCAAAAGTCAAGTACTACCTTTTCTTCAAAAGCCACAATTTTTAAAGTCCACCTCTATCAGGTTGTCACGTTCCTTCATAAATTTCTCATCTACATTGTTCTATTAATCTCTATTGTTCATGCCATTGAGAACGATGTCATTTAAGTTGGGGGGACATGAAATCATGTTGCACATTTTGCATTCATATATACAACCTCTAAATTTTTCACCTCATTTTTTTTTGGAAAAACTACAAACACCCAATTGAGTTTTCATTATTCATGTTTCCATTGACAAGGAATCTAGAATAGAAAAGACTAGGAAAATGGATGGTGGATAATTTCTTTAATCTAGCCATGGAAAACTGAGTTAAGAATCTCTTTAAAGTTCATGTGCACTTTCGACAAAAAAAGTAAAACACGTTGCACGTTAATGAAACAAGAAGGACAAGCCTTCTGCTATTTTAGACATACTGTCTGATATTCTACACTTCTTGAAGAAGAGATCTTTTATAAACTTTCTGCCATGTTATCTATTGAAAAATCTTTTTTGAGAAAAACACCATGAAAAATGCTCCGATTCTGAGTAACCGGGCCTACTTCACCTAAGACGTTTTGAGATTCGCGTAAAATAGTGAAGGGTAGTGCAGCATCATGTGTATAGAAAAGAAAAAAAAAGAGAAGAAAAGAATAAAAAAAGATCCTAAAAGGGACAAAGCAATAAGGCAGACAAAATGCTATTATGCTTAATGCTCTGATTCAGAAGTGCAGGGTTGAAGGGCACTTGCTTAAAATAGCAAATGGGGGACGTAATTATCGACACAGTGAATTTAGTATTACACATGCACAAGTGCTACTGAATTTTGATTAGAATTCTTGATCATGTACATTAATTTCCTACATAAGGCTAGTATGTGATAATGATTCCAGATTCCTAATCTTTAGTAGATTCTATGAACGATGATCTGGAAATGAGGCATGGATATTTTAAACTCTTGTTGGTCCTAAAATTTTTAATTTTTTGCATTGCTAAGGGACTAGCAATGAGTAAGTTGGGGGGTGTGATAAGTGTGTATTTTTACATATTAATTCTTGTTATACATATTTTTTATGAGCTTAAATAATAATAAATATACACGTATCACACTTACTTTTAATTTAGAGTCAAATATTTAATTTTTTGAAATTAAATAATTTTAATAACGATATTTACTGATTTATGCAGGCACTCGGTACGAGGGAAGCGATAAGAAACCAAAATAAAAAAAATAAAAAGAGAAAATAAAAAAATAAAAGCCAAAAGCCCATGGACTTGTTCAAAAAGAAAAGAAAAAAAAAGAAAAAAAATAAATTTATTTGATATTTTTTAGGGCTTTTATAATATATATATATATATATATATATATATATGGATGCAGGTCGGCAGGAAGGCGCGCCCGCGCTTACGTAGGCGGGCACGGGCGACGAGGAGAGAGGAGGTGCGGTCAGCGCGCCTCCCGCGGTCAACGCGCTAGGCGGGCGGCGCACGCGGGCGCACGTGGCCACACGGGGCGGTGCACGCGGCAGAAAGAGAGAGGGAGGCGGCCGCGGGCGTACAGGCGGCGCACGCGGCCGAGAAGAGAGAGAAAGAGAGAAAAAGGGAGAGAAAAAAATAGAAAAAAATTAGAGAAAAATCAGAAAAAAATACCCAAGTGTGCAACACATGTTGGCACACATTCTTAAGTCAACAATTGCAGTAATGGCTTATGTTTTTCAACAAAAGAAGTAAGGAATGTTCACATGGGGAATGGGGTTGTGTTAACACTATAAAAGGGGCTTCTATTGTAATGGAAGAAGAGGAGTTGCTAGGAAGAGTTGCTAAGAGTTGTAAGAGGTTACTTTGAGTTTCTGAAGTTCATTCTTGTTGGCCTTAGTAGAGCTACATAGGAGAGTTAGAGGGTGTTATTTTGAGAGCTTTTGATGTAAACTTTGTAAGTTGATGTTGTTTTAATGAATGTTTTGTTTAAGATTTAGTCCTTTCTTAGTCCCATTACTTGTTGTTCTGATCTCCATTTCAATTTTCTGTCTTCACGAAAGTTGTTCATCTTTAAGTGTTCTCCAATTTATCTTTCTATTATTTCCCTTAATTCTTCATAGTTTAAAGTTATTTCCCGTTTTTATAAGTTCTGTTCTATGTGATTACTGTTCATCCGAGGTGATACCTTCTAGTAATATTCTGTTTTGAAGCCTTTCCAATCCTCTTTTCACTCTGAGTTCTTCATGAAAGTTGTTCTTCTTCTATAGATCTAGATTTTGTTCTTCTACCACTTCTTCTAATTCTTCTTCGTTTGTGAGTTATAATTAATTTTTCACTGTTCTATCTTTAACATTTTTACTGTTCATCCGCACCAATAGATCTTGATTTTTCACGTTTTTCACTGTCTTCCTCTAGTTTACTATCTCTGTGGTCTTCATCAAACTTCTTCCTCTTTTCATTCTCTATAACTTTTATTTCTTCCATTTCTTCTAATTCCCTCTATATTTTATGTTATTCTATTCTTCCAACCCCCTATTTTTAATATAATTCTGTTGTGTTTTCAACTTGTCTTTGTTTCTACTTCTATCCATCTCCATCTCTTCACGGTTTCTTCACACACCCAAAGCGGTTAGTCATGTTCCGGACATCTCACGGCGTCGACTTCCAAGGCGGAGCGATCTTCATCCAAGGCTCGGCGATGAAACGGCGACATTCTTCATCCATTGGCTAAAATTTCCTTCACTTATCTCTTGTTATTTAAAGTTGTAATTTCATTTTACATTGCATCCTTTCACTTTCAAAGGAATAAAAATTCATCTACACAAAGTTTTGAAATTCTCATCTTTTTACCTCTTCCAATTTCTCTTCTTTACTCATCTCATATTCTTTAGTTAAGTTGTCAAGCAATTTAAGTTCTTTTAGTTTTAATCTCACTCAAAAGAAAAAAAATGATTTTCAAAACATAAGGATATTTTCCAACTTGATCTATAAAGATTTTCCTCCTCGTGGGATCGACCCGTATTTACCACTGTACTCGTATTTCTAAAATCATTTAAGTGAGTGAGTGTGGTTTTATCAATTTTGAAGTTTGTGTGACACGGCATTTTTAAACGACGGGTGCCGAGCGCATCAGTGGGTCAAGGGGTTCACTAGGGAAGGGGTCAAAGGGATCAAAGAATATGTTACCCCTCGAGCTGAGTTCCCATAGGTCACGCTCTTACGTTTGAAATTGAAAGTGTAAATGGTCACCTTCATGCACTAGGGTAGATGTAACAGTGGTCTCATATAGAAGGTATGGTTCCTCCCTCGGGATAAAGGGAATGAAGTTTGGCTCGGTCGGCATAGGGAGGAATAAGAGAATCTCCGTGGTGACACGACCCACGGCGGACACGGAGGTAATGGACCCTAAGGCGAGATGGGTGAAGGTACAACTCGTGGGTTGGTCGAAGCCTCGGGCCAACATATACGTCAACTTCATTTGCGAGTGTAATCCCATAATAAGGTCATCCAATGTATCAACATGGTGACTAGACCGGAATGTGGTATGGAATGAGTTGACCGGCACTAATGGTAGTGTAGGGTCTATGGATGGGTAGCAAGGCGGTCTAGGGACCAAGCCAATCTTGAGCCAACTAAGTAGTGGATCGGCGATGAATAGCTTTCCCATTAGAAACACGGGTAGCTCTGGTTGAGGTGGCTCCAAATGAGCTGACTCCAAATAAAGATCGGAAGGTGAGGGTAGCAAAGGAGCTCTAGGGGAAGGGTTCCCCGACTATGGTGGGTGAGGTCGTGGGGCAGGAGCGTCCTGCCTCGTGGGCTCATGTGGAGAGGTAGATGCTCGCCGAAGGGCAGCATCAAACCTTGACTCGAATGGCTCAACCTCTAGAGTGACCTGATAAGAATTCTCTAGATTGGCCACGTCGCGGCAAAGCAATTCAAACCGATAGTGAAGCCGCAAACCTCTCCGGATCTGAAATGCGGTCGTGGTGCTCTTCTCTCCAACTCCATATCCCAACCGGTACTCATCATAGTCCCGAATGTACGCAGACACAGAGTTGTTGCCTTAGAGGGGTCTAATCGGTGTTTTCTCTTTCATAGGGACTTGGGCGTAAGGGTTGGCCATAGTGGCAAAGAGATGGGAATTCGTTCCCCTAGGAGTGGGCATGCATTGGAACACTTTTTTTATATTTTTTTATGAAAAACTTTTATGCAAGACTAATGCAAGCACCTAGACACGACTCTAAATGGTGAAAAGGGGTAAAATGCGGACTCGAATACAAACCTAGACTCAACCCATATCCGATACGTGGCGGAGGTTTGATCCGAAGATCGCACTCACGCAAGTGTGCTACCTTCCCGATAGGCTTAACCTATCATTCCGGGAAAACCTTTTGATATACCGGGTATAGGAATGCAATGTAAACTTTGGACTGACTAACCGACTATGCTAGACTCAACTTAGTTCTGATACCAATTTGATGCGGGATGGGACGCGACTAGAGACAACAAGTGACTCTAGCTCATGGACGCCCCTAAGCGAGGGATGCGTGCGGATGTGCGTAGTTGAGAAACCGGCAATGAGTCTCGGGTATCGGCTTTTCCGCGTGCTCGGATCAAGTCACGGGACGGGTTCCACTCACTCAATCTCGCAACGGTGATAAAATTGATATAACGAGCTAATTAACCTATGACTCATGCAGCGGCATATAAAAATATATACGAGTAAAGCAAATGCCAAGTGGGGAGCGGACACGATACCTCCACGCTCCCGACGTGGGGAGGACGACCCCGACCGAAACTCGTACTCCCGGTACATAGTAAATAAGTAATTATAGTAGTGAATTTAATTGCCCACTCCACGCATGGACGTAAAGAGCCACAACAATAACCCGAGAAATACAAAGCTTGGGTTGATGGGCAGCAATTTAGAACGCTCTCGGGCCGGAGACGGGCTACTGGTCCGGCTTGGTTCTGCGGGGCCCGTGGACAACAGGTGGGTTCGGCTGCTGGGACGGCGGTGCCCGGGTGCCTCCATGCTGCGGCGAATGATTGGGACGTTACAGGGGGGTTACCGATCGATCTCTGGGAGCGGCGATCGCCGAAGCTATCCCGGCGTATTTTTTCAGGAGTTACCCGGTGACTGCTTTGCTGGCCTGTTCTCGGATCGGAAATGCATGCCTCCATGAAAAGAATTTTTGTGCCCTGATCCGGTGTCGGATCGAGGTAAAATTGATACCGATGGATAGAGGACTCAAAGGGATACAACATATAATTATTTCAGATCCATCCAATAGACGGATTAGAAATGAAAATGACTGTTCCCAAGGTTTTTTTACTGACTCAGAGTACAGACTGTCATGATAGAACATGATCTGCTTGAGATTAAATTTTGGCCGACCTACAAATGATGGATCTAGACTCTAGGAAAATTATGGGTGGAAGAGGGGGATGTGAGGAACACGTATAATTTTTTTGGGAATTTTTAGAGATGATTGAGGCTGGGGGAAAAATATGACAACATGACACTATCCCGCAGATCTGCTGATGGGCAGACTGTCAAGGGTGGAACTAAACATACGCGAAAAATACTAAACGGTGGCGGATTGACACCAAATATATATGGATGGAAATATAACACAAAGATGAACAATACCTCAAAATATCAGCTTGATCCGAGTTTGGAGCTGGGAGAACCGACCAATTCTTTAGCTTGCTGTTATGGATCTTAGAGTTCAGGACAGCAGGGTAAAGGGATGGTTGTGGCGGCTCGTCGGCGGCACGAATGGAGGCGGCGGCGGCGGTGGCTGGAAATCACATCTCACAGAGGTGATAGAACTTGGAATCCACCAAGTTTATGACTTCACACCATAGAAATCAGAGCAGTCCAGCTCTAAGGGGGAGAGAGAAGATAGGGGCGCCGTTGGGCTCTCTTGTGAAAATGCAAATTTTTCTTCATTAATTCTCACAAAATGGAAAATACATGGATTATATAGAAATGTGCAAAAGACCCAAACTATCCCTAGATATAGGGTTAGGAAGGGGAAAATAAGGGATAGCATTTTCTTCCCCCATGTGGTCAAATGACCATAAATAAAAAAAATACAACAAGCATTAACCTATATTAAAAGGGGGGCACCCCCTTGACTAAGGGGTAAGTATTTTTGAATTTTCTTCCACCTTGTCCCCCCCTTGGTCCAAGTCCAATCTTGGACTTTGAACTGGCCCCACATGGGCCCTAGATCCTAGGTGGACCAATGGGAAAGAGGGTGGGGGCCCTGCTGGACCTACTGACATTTTACATAGAAACCCAAAGGCCTTTTTGCATAGAAATCTAAACATTTCTAATGACTAACCATTTGGCTTATAATGCCTTACAATTGTAAGCCCAATTTTCCAAGGATATAAATATAAATAAAAAGGACACAAATGCAAAATAAAATGTTAGTGCCCGGCGTTGATTCCCATCAATTCTTCCCGGGTGGGAAGAACTCGACCCCGTCGAGTAAGGGGTGCGACTGCTCGGGTGGCTCCTGCGGATCTAACACCATACCAGGTAGCGCAGAGTACGCTCCACTCCAAGTAATCGTCACCTACTCATCCCGTATATATTCGATATGCACATACTGCTATGGGAATGAGGCTAGTGGTGGACACTCTGGGGTGGGGTCACTCTCAAATGGAGGAGACGGCTCAAAGACTCACTAGGAATCACTGCTGGGTCCATTTATGTGACTAGATCCGAAAGGTAGAATGGTAGAGCCGATCCCAAATTTTGGTAAGTCTACAACGTACGCATTAGACCCGACTTGCCTTACACTCGAAAGGGACTGACTTCGCGAGCTGACATAAGACCGACTATGCGACTCCTAATATGCTCAACACATGTATATATAGACTCTTGACAAACTGGACAAATAAAGAAAAACACGGACTAACGCATGACCCTAAACAAACCTACTGTTAGACCGACCCATACATATGTAATGGTGGACCAGGACATCCAAATGTGTGTCATGCATAAACAAGATGCAACCAAATGTCGGTAGAATCATGGACTCCTAGATATCCTAAAGTGCACCACTCATGCACGACGACCCTTTGGACTTCAGTGTGGGATGGCCGGAAGAACCGAAATCACTTTCTTCATCACCCCTATAAGTATGTATCTCTCGCCAATGAATGGGCTTGATGGGTGTAGATGGTCCGGCCCGTGGGGAAGGGGTGTGATAGTGGACTCCCTTGAAAAAGTGGAGTGGATGTGGTGGGTCAAGGGGTTCACTAGGGAAGGTGTCGAAGGGATCAAAGAATGTGTTACCCCTCGAGCTGAGTTCCCATAGGTCACAGTCCCACGTTTGGAATTGAAAGTGTAAATGGTCACCTTCATGCACTAGGGTAGATGTGACAGTGGTCTCATATAGAAGGTATGGTTCCTCCCTCGGGATAAAGGGAATGAAGTTTGGCTCGGTCGGCATAGGGAGGAATAAGAGAATCTCCGTGGTGACATGAACCACGGTGCACACGGAGGTAATGGACCCTAAGGCGAGGTGGGTGAAGCTACGACTTATGGGTTGGTCGAAGCCTCGGGCCAACATATACGTCAACTTCATTTTCGAGTCTAATCCCATAATAAGGTCATCCAATGTGTCAACATGGTGACTAGACCGGAATGTGGTATGGAATGAGTTGACCGGCACTAATTGTAGTGTAGGGTCTATGGATGGGTAGCAAGGCGGTCTAGGGACCAAGCCAATCTTGAGCCAACTAAGTAGTGGCTCAGCGATGAATAGCTTTCCTATTAGAAACACGGGTATCTTTGGTTGAGGTGGCTCCAAATGAGGTGACTCCAAATAAAGATCGGAAGGTGAGGGTGGCAAAGGAGCTCTAGGGGAAGGGTTCCCCGACTATGGTGGGTGAGGTCGCGGGGCAGGAGCGTCCTACCTCGTGGGCTCATGTGGAGAGGTAGATGCTCGTCAAAGGGCAGCATCAAACCTTGACTCGAATGGCTATACCTCTAGAGCGACCTGATAAGAATGCTCGAGAGTGGTCACGTCGCGACAAAGCAATTCAAACCGATAGTGAAGCCGTAAACCTCTCCGGAACTGAAATGCGGTCGTGGTGCTCTTCTCTCCAACTCCATATCGCAACAGGTACTCATCATAGTCCCGAATGTACGTAGACACAGAGTTGTTACCTTGGACGGGTCTGATCGATGTTTTCTCTTTCATTGGGACTTGGGCATAAGGGTTGGCCATAGTGGCAAAGAGATGGGAATTCGTTCCCCTAGGAGTGGGCATGCATTGGAACACTTTTTTTATACTTTTTTTATGAAAAACTTTTATGCAAGACTAATGCAAGCACCTAGACACGACTCTAAATGGTGAAAAGGGGTAAAATGCGGACTCGAATATAAACCTAGACTCAACCCATATCCGATACGTGGCGGAGGTTTGATTCGAAGATCGCACTCACGCAAGTGTGCTACCTTCCCGATAGGCATAACCTATCATTCCGGGAAAACCTTTTGATATACCAGGTATCGAATGCAATGTGAACTTTGGACTGGCTAACCGACTACCCTAGACTCAACTTAGATCTGATACCAATTTGATGCGGGACAGGATGCGACTAGAGACAATAAGGGACTCTAGCTCGCGGACACCCCTAAGCGAGGGATGCGTGCGGATGTGCGCGGTTGAGAAACCGGTAATGAGTCTCGGGTATCAGCTTTTCGCGTGCTCGGATCGAGTCACGGGACGGGTTCCACTCACTCACTCTCGCAACGGTGATAAAATTGATATAACGAGCTAATTAACCTATCACTCATGCAGCGGCATATAAAAATATATACGAGTAAAGCAAATGCCAAGTGGGGAGCGGACACGGTACCTCCACCCTCCGAGCGTGGGGAAGACGACCCCGACTGAAACTCGTACTCCCGGTACACAATAAATAAATAATTACAGTAGTGAATTTAATTACCCACTCCACGCATGGAGGTAAAGGGCGACAACAATAATCCGGGAATACCAAGCTTGGGTTGACGGGCAGCAATTTGGAATGCTCTCGGGCCGGAGACGGGCTGCTGGTCCGGCTTGGTTCTGCGGGGCCCGCGGACAGCAGGCGGTGCGGCTGCTGGGATGACGGTGCTTGGGTGCCTCCTTGCTGCGGCGACTGACTGGGACGTTATAGCGGGGTGCCGATAGATCTCCGAGAGCGGCGGTCGCCGAAGCTATCCCGGCATGTTTTTGCTGGAGTTACCCGGTACTGCTTTGCTGGCCTATTCTCGGATCGAAAATGCGTGACTCCATGAGAAGAATTTTTGCGCCCAGAGCCGGTCTCGGATCGACGAAAAATTGGTACCGATGGATAGAGGACTCAAAGGGATACAACATATAATTATTTCAGATACATCCAGTCGACGGATTAGAAATGAAAATGACTGTTCCTAAGGTTTTTTTACTGACTCACATTACAGACTGTCAGGACAGAACATGATCTGCTTGAGACTGAATTTTGGCCGACCTAAAAATGATGGATCTAGACTCTGGGAAAATTATAGGTGGAAGAGTGGGATGTGAGGAACACGTATAATTTTATGGGGAATTTTTACAGATGATTGAGGGTGTGGGGGAAAAATACGACAACATGACACTATCCCGTAGATCTGTTGATGGGCAGACTGTCAGCGGTGGAACTAAAATTACGAGAAAAATACTAAACGGTGGCGGATTCACACCAAATTTATATGGATGGAAAGCTAACACAAAGAGAAACAATATCTCAAAATCTCAGCTTGATCAGAGTTCGGAGCTGGGAGAACAGACCTATTCTTTAGCTTGTTGTTCTGGATCTCGGAGTTCCAGACAGTAGGGTAAAGAGATGGTTGTGGTGGCTCGTCGGCGGCACGAACGGAAGCGGCGGCGGCTGGAAATCACATCCAGCAGAGGTGATAGAACTTGGAATCCACCAAGTTTATTGATGGGGGCATCCCTTGCCCCACCACTTTTTTCGAAGCTCAGTTGGATCGTCGGCATGCGTCATTATGTTCCCCAGAAGTTTTTGAGTCTAGTCATGTAATTTTCATACTTTCTTTGAGTCATAAACTATGTAATTTTCTCTTTATTTGAGTCTAGTACCTAGGTATAAGGGTCATTTACCTAAGTCTTGAGTCATGTAGTTAATTAAGCAGTCTAATGGGCCCAACTAATGGACTAGGCCCAAGGGCGCCCCTCCCTTGGACTGCTTTGGTCATTAGTTAGTTTGTCAGGGTCACTATGGTCATATGAAAGTATGGAGCCTATAAATAGGCCTCCCCTCCCCCTCATTGTAACAACTTTTATGATCAATTCAAAAAAATCAAGTGTGCCTTAGTGTTATTGGAGAGGATTCTCCACTTCTCTCTCTCTCTCTATTGGGGTGGATTCCCCTCTTTCCTCTCTCTTCTCTCTCTCTTCTCTCTCTCTTCTCTCTCTCCCCAAGGAGGAGGTCGCCCCCCACTCTCTCTCCTCCCCTCCCAACCACCTCCACTCTCCCACCTACCCCTCCTATTCCCCACACCCCCCCATTACTCCACCCTTGTTCCAAGAGAGCCCCACCCAATCCACATACCACCCTCCAACCCCCAACCACCCAATACCCATTCCCAAAGTAACCTTCCCACTACCCCAAGCACCCTTCCACCTCCCTAGGCCATTTGAAGTTCAAACTCACCTTCCCTCCACCCACTTGTGCCCCCCTCACCTTCCCCTCTCCCTCCCAGCCCCAAATTCGCAGCTCCTCTCTCACCCATAGCAAACACCCCCTTCCAGCCCCCATTCTCCCCTTCCCACACTTTGAAACACCCCCTCCCAGACTCCCTCAAAGCTGAGGGTTGCCCCTACACACAACCACCTCATTTCCCCTCCCATCTACCCCATTCCCCATTACCTATCACCACACTCTCAAGTTCTGGTTGCAGGTAGCAGATTAGCCGCAGATTTCAGAGGCCACCCCGTCGTCCCCTAGGAGCTTCAGGTGGCATACCATACATCGAAGGAAGCGTCTGCAAGTCAGCTTTCCAACGGTGGTGGTTCCGCATCCATCCGAGCTCGGAGCTTACTGGAGAAGCCATTCTCGCCCGACTGCGCAAAGTGTCTCCGACAGGAAACCAGAACCTGAGTGGAGGATATACTGCGACAATCATACTGGTAATCTGAGCAAAAGTCCTTCATCTAAGGTCTTCTACTCCAAGTCTTCTTTCATCCCCAAAAAGCAGAGCTCCGTTTGGCATCCGGATCTAGAAGTTATCAATTTTCTCCCCCGGGTGCGCGGTTCTGCTTCCACTCACTCTACACCGACCCTTCCTCAGTGTTCAGCATCTACCGGCCGACCCCGACAACATCTAGCATCCCCGTCAGTCTTGCTTCGAAGACGACTTGTCAACGGTTCCAAAAACTCTAGGGGCACCTGATTTGGAGCTCTGGAGTGATCGTGGCAGTCTCTTCTTCCTGCTGTTGTGATCCTGAAGCAGTCAGAACTGACAACCTGTTCCCCTGTTCAAGCTCCTACTCTGACCACCAGCGGTGCCCGCAGAAATTGGCAAAATTCTGAAGTCATCTTGATCTCATTACGAAGATTTCCTCACTGGCCCCTCCATCAGCAAAAATCAGGAGAGGCCGCAGAGGTGCCATCTTTGACTGCTGGTCCCTGATTCCAGAACGTGGACAGATTCGGCATCGGCGGCCTTTCATCACTTCTAGCTCGAATTCCCCTCCCCGCTTGTCCGGCTGAAGGCCCCTCCCTGCGTGGAGGTAGTATTGAGTGTAACCTCATAATCCCCACCCGAGATCCCCCCCCCCTTGCAAGGGGTGTAGTTCATGTAATAATTCAAGTCGCAGGTTTGAAGCTTCATCGACGCGGCGTGCGGGTGCATACCCTCGCCTCCCCGCTCGCCCTCGTCTCCGACCGGGGTCGGCGTCTTCACGCCGACTAGGTGAGCCTCAGTTCCCCCTCTTGGCTGGTTTAAATTCCATGCTTAGCATAGTATTATCGCTATTGCTTCGTCGGACGGAGAGTGAGAGTTCGGCCCATAATTGCCATTAATGTGAGTGATCACCACGGGTGAGTTGTGAGTGAACCCCTACATCCCACACCCTTGTTGTGCTGGCCGCCAATGTTTTGGGCATCCCTGGCCCATTTGGGATTCTCCGCAAGCTAGCCAACCATTGGAGCATCAAGGTCCCGACTCGGACCCTCTCCGTCATCGCTAAGTTGCCCACGGGCACTCGTGTGTGCTATGCGATCGTGTTCGCTAGTGTGAGTCCGCTGCCCAAAGTTGTTTGCTTACAATTGTAGGTCCAAGGTCATTCGGTCTTGTGACTATCACCCCAAGGGTGGTTTCACATCAAGTGGTATCAGAGAAAGTTCATAACTTGTCTCTATCAAGTTGGTCCTAGGGCATGTTTATGCATTTAGAGTCCACGGTTGCATCTCTTGTCTACTAGTATGGCCACCTCTTACCGACCTTACCAATCGGCCCTCTCCATAAGTCCAAACCACCAAAGGATGCCTACCACTAACACACATAACCTCCCTGGCCATGTCAACTACCTCATGAAGGCCTTGACCCATGCCAATGAGCGGCTTGATAACATATCGGGTCGACTCAACCAACTTGGAGAAAATGGTCCCGCCCCAAGGGCGGATGATAGAAGGACGTGTCCCCCACCTCCCACCTTTGATGGAACTCATCCTAGTGACTATTTGGATTGGGTGGCTTCCATGGACCATTACTTCACTTGGTATCCCATGACCGATAACGAGAAAGTCCAATTTGCCAAATCACAACTTACCAAATGGCCTCAAACCTATTGGCTACAAATTGTCGGGCTAAGGATAATTAGAAGGAAAGATCCCATCACCACTTGGGTAAATATGAAGGAGCAACTTAGGGCTAGTTATGTGTCCCCTTCCTACTCGGATCACCAAAGCCCAAGGAGCACTTCAACTCCACCATTCCCATCCGGCCAACCCAAGTGTTAGATTTTTGTGACTTCCCTAGTGTTTTGATGATGAGCATCACTATGTTAAATATTGTCTTCCTTAATCTGATATCTTGAGTAATGTTATGCATTTGAAATTTCCATGATTAACAGGAAAACTGCCATGAGATAATACCTTGCATGTCCGTACTGATCCCTCCACACTTCGTGTTGTCCTTTTGTACGTCGTGTTGTTCCAACTATGTTTGTTGGTTGTCTTCGTGTCGTTATTTGTTCCATCGTGTGCTGTACACTACAGTACCTCGTGCTACTTTCTGTGCCACCTCGTGTCGCTCCATCTGTGTCACCCCTATGTCTTCGAGTCTTATGTTCTGACCAAGTCTATACAGCCTCATCTTTATCTTCGTTCCAAGCCAAAGTCTACACATTGTCTTAGCGTCATGCATCAGTCTTCAAAGTCCATACAAATGCACTGTAGCATGTTCGAAGCTAAGTCCATACACTGGTTTAAGTTTCCAAGTCTATTCTTTGGCCGCAGAACTTTGAAGTCTATACATTGGTCTTCACTTCAAGTATGTACAGCCATTGTCTTGCCAAAGTATATACGTTGTGAACCCTCAAGTCTGTACAGACTTTGCCTTGTTCAAGTCTGTACATCGTCCAGTTCTTTGGCAAGTCTATACCTTGTGAAAGTCCATACATTCGATTGCGTTGCCTTGAAGCCGTTCCAAGTCTATACATCCAGTTGAACGCAAAGTCTTCACATCGGCTCACATCATATGAAGGCTGTACGTTGCAAGTGTCTTTCTTTCTTTGTGACCACACTTCGTGTCAGTTTCTGTGTTCGTCTTCGAGTTGGTTTCAGTCCGTGTCGTTTCGTGTCGTCCTCGACTTCGAGTCGTTCGTTAGTTCGAGCAATCTTGTATTCGAGTCGTGTTTTATGTCTTCGTGTTATCTTCTGTGTTTGTGTATTAATGATTGTTTTTATGTCTTCGTGTTGCTCCTTTCTATCCTCGTCCAGGTTTCCTCTGATCGTGTGTCTTACTACCGTTTTTATTCCGTGTTATTTTCCTTCTCACCTCGTGCTGTTCTCATCTGACTTCGTGTCATTTCCTTTGTAGTGTTAGCTTTATTAGTGAGTATCTCGGGTCGTTCTCTTTTTACCTCGTGCTGTTTTCTTCTGACCTCGTGTCATTCTCTCTTTATAACATACTGTAGTAATCTTGTGTATCTCGTGTCGTTCTCAGAATAGTTCATTTCGTATTCCTACCACATACCTCATGCAGTTTTAGTTTTTGTAGCCCTGAGTTTTAATGTTCTTAATTTCTTTGCAGGAGAAAAAGAAAAAACAAAAAGAAGAAGGTGGTCCGAGGAAGAACATTCACCGGTGTCTGGGCTGCACGTGATCCGATACTAAAGGAACCAATGCTATAAGGGCACGTGGCAAGAAGGTTCTGGATCGAGCGCGGGAAGCACACGCCTTACATGCACCCTCCTGATCGCTTATAAATGTACTGCCTCATCATCTACGAAAGGTGGCGCTCCGAGGTTACAGTGAAGAAATTTGAGTGAGAGCAGAAGAGAAAGAGCCTCCCTGAGAAACTAGAGTGTTCCAGTTGAGAGAGAAGAGAGAGCAGAAGAGTGATCAGAAGATGGGTATTGACTTACAGATCAAATCCGAAGTCTGCTGCTCAGTTTGAGCTACATTGTTTCCAGTTTCTGAGTTTTGGATTCCTTCTTTCTTGTTTTCATTTTTATCTATTTTTCTGTCTTGATTGAGAGTTCTCTGTGTTTCCTCCTGGTGTTCAGGGGAAGAGAGAGAGGTGATCTCTCTGGTTCACTTGCAACAGAGGTTGCAGTATTGTTCCCTCTCGTAGAAGAGGTGTTCCCTCTAGGCTTCAGAGGAAGAGAGACCTTGGTCTCTGGTTCTAGTGACTGCAGATCACTAGTGTTCCCTCCGGTTGGAGGAAGAGGAACGTGTTTCCTAGTTTCTAGGGACTTGGCGTCCTTAGGGTTCCCTCCGGGTGTGGAGGAAGAGGGGAGGGTGTTCCCCTGTGAAGCTGTGAATCAGCCGTTGTTGCAGACTGAGTCTGCTTTGCTAGCAGGTGCTAGTGGAAGCCTCACTTCGATTTGAAGTGAGGGGTGGACGTAGGCAGACTGGAGGTCTGACCGAACCACCTTAAAACCTCTGAGTACTCGTGTGATTATCTGTGGTGATTGTGTGGTGTGCCTTCTATCCACTCGAGCTATTGTCCGCACTGCGTGTTTGTGGGTTCAACTCCGAGATTGCTTGTTTTAAGTGAATCATTCTTCAGTAATTTTTTAATCGGTTGAAAACAGTGATCTATTCATCCCCTCCCCTTCTAGATCACTTCATATTTCTTGTATCACCAAGACTCCAATTCCCCAATTCCCCACAATGCAACCAAAACCCCATTCCACAACCCACATTACCCAAGCCCCTTTGACCACCCCTCACCTCACCCCTTCTCAAAAGGGAAAGAGCCCAATGGAGATAGAAGTGAGTGAAATAACCCCGGATAAGTGCGAGCCGGAATGTTATAGGTGCCACCAATTGGGGCACATCGCCGGACAATGCCCCACAAGGAAGCATCTTCCTATGTCCCTAGTGGTTGAAACATCTCCCACCCCGACCACCATTACCCCGCCATCGTTCCCCAACAAGGACACTCCTCCCAAGGATAATCTCCCCAAAACCCCTCAACCCACCCATCTTCCTCTTCCTACCCCAACCCAACCCCAACCTAGACCTCCACTACTTCCCTTACCAATCCCAACCCAAGCCCATACTTGCCCACCACCTCGGGTGCACCATGCACCGGCTATCACCAATTCCCCCGCATTAGATCTACCCAACACATTATCATTAGAAGTTGAAACCCATACACCCACCCACATGGAAAGGGATGCTAGTCCGGATCCACAACCAACCATAAAGGAAATCCAAGCACCTTCACTTCCACCCACCTCTCCTAGTCCGGATCCTCAAGAGCCACACCCCCTCACCGTGAATGAGTCCATACTCCAATGGCTCAAGCAAGGCCCCTGCGTCCCTAGTTCACCCCCACACCTCTCACCCATGGGACATCAATCCCAAATTGTGGCCCTCCCCTCCTTTCACACCACGATCCAATCCTATTATGAGATAGAGGGTTGGGATGATCTCCTCAAGGGTCTAGAGTGGCAATTAGACTTGACTTGTTTGTTGACTCTAGGGACGGACCGACCCAAGAGCCTTGACCTCATCCATCCATGCATTGGGTCTATCACCTCGGTTTGCATTGTTGGTTGCTACACTAGTGACCTCCTTTTTCTTCTCCCCATAGTGGAAGAGCCCATCCCAGTCCACTCCCCTACCATTGTGATTCCTAGAACCTTGACCAACCAACCCACCCCATACACCGGCCCAACCATTTCACTAGAAGAGGGTGACGCACCACCATACGGGGATCTTGAGGACATGGAGTACCCCTATCTAGGTGACCCTTACCATGATCCCTTTGACCCTTTCCTATGTGAGTCTAGTTCCCCATGTGACCCACTCACCTTATTCACCACCCGCCTTACCCTACCCTTACCACCCATGTTGAACCAAACCCCTCCCTTCCTAGACTCGGGTTACACCATGGGAGCCTTGACCATAGGTAACATACACCTTGGGATTGATGAATTACCCCACTCCATGATGACCCCCTTCTTAGATCCCTTTGATCCATACGAGTGGAAGCTCAAGGGCCATCCCACACCCATGCACATGGAAGTCCTCTCTAGGATAGAAATGCATAAGTCTTGGCACAACACACCACCTGGCATGATTAGAAAGTCGGGTCCATTCATTCACATCATCCACATGTCAAGTAGGAAGCATGAGTGGTCCCTATTTGGGTGTAACGGTCCTCCCCAATTCACCATTGGTCTTATGTATGCTAGGAGCCTACATGGGTGTCCGGGTCCTCCAACTTTCACTCATAAGAGGGACACCTATGGATGCCCCGGTCCTCCCAAATCATTCAAAGTCTTCATAACATCAATGCACGATAGGTCTATATGTGGTTGCCCTGGACCACCTTTGCATACCACACCTTGTCCACTCACACCGCATCATAGTGCATGGCATATAAGTAAGTATCAAGCAACAAGTGGTGAGATTCACAAGAAGCGAGCACAAACTCGTAAGCGCCACTTGGAATTCCAAGTTGGCAACGTGGCGATGATGGCTTTGGGATGGCTCTACCTTAGGGTCACCTCCAATTTAAGGGCACGAGGACTTGGACCTTGCCAAGTTCTGAGTGACTTTGGCAACCCGGCTTGCGGGTTGAACTTACCTATGGGTTTTGGGATTCACCCCACTTCCCATGTGGTGGATCTGGCACCCTCTAAGGGCACCGCGGTGGATCCTAGTGAGTGTCTTGAGCTTACACATATCCTTGCGAGAGACACCCACGGAGTGCCACCACAAATTAGCCTGAGAGCCCGACGTGAGCACACGGCGGCAATACTAGGCAAGCAAGACCTCATAGCCAGCATGAGGGTGTGTCCGAGCCACTTTGAAAAGCTGAAGCGCCATTCCCCTACT
This sequence comes from Amorphophallus konjac, assembly GCA_022559845.1. Taxonomy (NCBI): domain Eukaryota; kingdom Viridiplantae; phylum Streptophyta; class Magnoliopsida; order Alismatales; family Araceae; genus Amorphophallus; species Amorphophallus konjac. The sequence goes on from CM040122.1 coordinate 270,447,064, forward strand.
AAGGACGCGGGTTGAGTTTGGAGTTCGTGGTTCGCCCGGAGCTGCATTTTGCGTACTACTACCCCAGTGGATCCATACTCGACGGGGTCGAGTTCTCCCCACCCCGGGGGTATGATGGGGGCATCCCTTGCCCCACAACTTTTTTCGAAGCTCAGTTGGATCGTCGGCATGCGTCATTATGTTCCCCACATGTTTTTGAGTCTAGTCATGTAATTTTCATACTTTCTTTGAGTCATAAACTATGTAAATTTCCTTTTATTTGAGTCTAGTACCTAGGTATAAGGGTCATTTACCTAAGTCTTGAGTCATGTAGTTAATTAAGCAGTCTAATGGGCCCAACTAATGGGCTAGGCCCAAGGGCGCCCCTCCCTTGGACTGCTTTGGTCATTAGTTAGTTTGTCAGGGTCATTATGGTCATATGAAAGTATGGAGCCTATAAATAGGCCTCCCCTCCCCCTCATTGTAACAACTTTTATGATCAATTCAAAAAAATCAAGTGTGCCTTAGTGTTATTGGAGAGGATTCTCCACTTCTCTCTCTCTCTCTCTATTGGGGTGGATTCCCCTCTTTCCTCTCTCTTCTCTCTCTCTTCTCTCTCTCCTCTCTCTCTCCCCAAGGAGGAGGTCGCCCCCCTCTCTCTCTCCTCCCCTCTCAACCACCTCCACTCTCCCACCTACCCCAATTAAGGCTTCTCCTATTCCCCACACCCCCCATTACTCCACCCTTGTTCCAAGAGAGCCCCACCCAATCCACATACCACCCTCCAACCCCCAACCACCCAATACCCATTCCCAAAGCAACCTTCCTACTATCCCAAGCACCCTTCCACCTCCCTAGGCCATTTGAAGTTCAAACTCACCTTCCCTCCACCCACTTGTGCCCCCCTCACCTTCCCCTCTCCCTCCCAGCCCCAAATTCGCAGCTCCTCTCGCACCCATAGCAAACAACCCCATCCAGCCCCCATTCTCCCCTTCCCACACTTTGAAACACCCCGTCCCAGACCCCCTCACAGCTGGGGGTTGCCCCTACACACAACCACCTCATTTCCCCTCCCATCTACCCCATTCCCCATTACCTATCACCACACTCTCAAGTTATGGTTGCAGGCAGTAGATTAGCCACAGATTGCAGAGGCCACCCCGTCATCCCGTGGGAGCTTCAGGTGGCATACCATACATCGAAGAAAGCGTCTGCAAGTCAGCTTTCCAACGGTGGTGGTGCCGCATCCATCCGAGCTAGGAGCGACTGGAGAAGCCATTCTCGCCCGACTGCGCAAAGTGTCTCCGACATGAAACCAGAACCTGAGTGGATGATCTACTGCGACAATCCTACTGGGAATCTGAGCAAGAGTTCTTCATCAAACATCTTCTACTCCAAGTCTTCTTTTATCCCCAAAAGGCAAGGCTATGTTTGGCATCCGGATCTAGAAGTTATCAATTTTCTCCCCCGGGTGCGCGGTTCTGCTTCTACTCAGTCTGCACCGACCCTTCATCAGTGTTCAGCGTCTACCGGCCGACCCCGACAACATCTGGCATCCCCGTCAGTCTTGCTTCGAAGAGGACTTGTCAAAGGTTCCAACGACTCCAGCGGTACCTGATTTGGAGCTCTGGAATGATCGTGGCAGTCTCTTTTTCCTGCTGTTGTGATCCTGAAGCAGTCAGAACTGACAACCTGTTCCCCTGTTCAAGCTCCTACTCCGACCAGCAGCGGTCCCGCAGAAATTGGCAAAATTTTGAAGTCATCCTGATCCAGTTACGAAGATTTCCCCACTGGCCCCTCCATCAGCAAAAATCAGGAGAGGTCGCAGAGGTGCCATCTTTGACTGCTGGTCCCTGATTCCAGAACGTGGATAGATTCGGCATCGGCGGCCTTTCATCACTTCTAGCTCGAATTCCCCTCCCCGCTTGGCCGGCTGAAGGTCCCTCCCTGCGTGGAGGTAGTATTGACTGTAACCTCATAATCCCCACCCCGAGATCCCCCCCACCCCTTGCAAGGGGTGTAGTTCATGTAATAATTCAAGTCGCAGGTTTGAAGCTTCATCGACGCGGTGTGCGGGTGCATACCCTCGCCTCCCCGCTCGCCCTCGTCTCCGACCGGGGTCGGCGTCTTCACGCCGACTAGGTGAGCCTCGGTTCCCCCTCTTGGCTGGTTTAAATTCCTTGCTTAGCATAGTATTATCGCTATTGCTTCGTCGGACGGAGAGTGAGAGTTTGGCCCATAATTGCCATTAATGTGAGTGATCACCGCGGGCGAGTTGTGAGTGAACCCCTACATCCCACACCCTTGGTGTGCTGGCCGCCCATGTTTTGGGCATCCCTGGCCCATTTGGGGATTCTCCCCAAGCTAGGCAACCATTGGAGCATCAAGGTCCCGACTCGGACCCTCTCCGTCATCGCTAAGTTGCCCACGGGCACTCATGTGTGCTACGCGATCGTGTTCACTAGTGTGAGTCCGCTGCCCAAAGTTGTTTACTTACAATTGTAGGTCCAAGGTCATTCGGTCTTGTGACTATCACCCCAAGGGTGGTTTCACATCATTTATGGCTTCACACCATAGAAATAAGAGCAGTTTCAGCTCTAAGGGGGAGAGAGGAGATAGGGGCGCCCTTGGGCTCTCTTGTGCAAATGCAATTTTTTCTTCATTAATTCTCACAAAATGGAAAATACATGTATTATATAGAAATGTGCAAAAGTCCTAAACTATCCCTAGATATAGGGTTAGGGAGGGGCAAATAAGGGATAGCATTTTCTTCTCCCATGTGGTCAAATGACCATAAATAAAAAAAATACAACAAGCATTAAACTATATTAAAGGGGGGGCCCTTGACTAAGGGGTAAGCGTTTTTGAATTTTCTTCCACCTTGTCCCCCCTTGGTCCAAGTCCAATCTTAGACTTTGAACTAGCCCGACATGGGCCCTAGATCCTAGGTGGACCAATGGGAAAGAGGGTGGGGGCCCTGCTGGACCTACTGACATTTTACATAGAAACCCAAAGGCCTTTTTGCAAAGAAACCTAAAGATTTCTAATGACAAACCCTTCGGCTTATAATGCCTTACAATTGCAAACCCAATTAGCCAATGATATAAATGTAAATAAAAAAGACACAAATGTAAAACAAAATGTTAGTGTCCAGTGTTGATTCCCATCAGTGTGGATCTACGTAGATCCGTGTGTGTGTGTGTGTGTGTGTTTCTCTTTCTTTACTTTTCTGTGTGATTCGGTGCTTGTGCACCTTTGTGGGAGTTCCGAACTCCTCACGAGTGTGTGTGTGTAGTCTGATCTTGTAATCTTTTACAAGATAGTGTGGGAATCCTCATAGATCGTGAGGGGTGGACGTAGGTTGCCGTTGTTGCATCCAAACCACCTAAAAATCGTACTTTTGTGTGGTTTGATCCTTTTCTCCTATCACCATTCTGTGCAAGGACACCCATAGATTAATTTGGTTGTATTGATTAAGTTAGATTTAGCATAATCTATCATTTGCACAGTACATCTCTGGTATATCAAAAGGTGAGTTCGGATCGACAAGGCAAACCTTGTCGGGAAGATACCACTTTGCGTGAGTAGAATCTTCAGATTCCCACCTCCGCCACGGTACCAAAGATCAATTGAGTGTGGTAGATTTTGCTAGATCGGATAGTTTCCAATTTAGATCTGAACTTCTTTGTGGCTATTCCTCACACTTGTTTAAATCGACTAAAGTTTTCTTAAAATTTGTAAACACCCAATTCACCCCCCCTCTTGGGTGTCATTGATCGCGGGACTTCAATTGGTATCAGAGCTAAGGCTCTAATTCTTTCAGATCTAACGATCTAGAGTAAGATCCAGATGAATGGCCAACAAGGGGATGATGCCTGAGGGTCTCTCAATCCACTATCCTCCATACTTTTACGTCTCGAACTACTCCTATTGGAAAAATAGAATGCATGTTTTTCTGAGAGCCCAAGAGTACGAGATCTGGAGGGTGGTGGACAAGGGTCCATATGAGCTTTCTAAAAATGAAGACGAGTGGAACCCTGAGGATATTAAGAAATCCACAGTTAATTTTAATGCCGTGAACATTATGCAATGTGCTATACATCTTAATGAGTTTTCTCGTGTATCCATGTGCAGTTCAGCAAAGGAGATGTGGGAAAAGCTGCGGCTCATCTATGAATGAACCTCCGAGGTCAAGGAGACCAAAGCCAACCTTCTAGTCAGAGATTACGAGCTATTCAAAATGAAACCTGAAGAAACCATCTCCGAGATTTTTGCAAGACTGACTGAGATTACTAATGATTTCAAGAGTCTTGGAAAAGATTACACAAACTCCGAGCTTGTGAGGAAGGTGTTAAGATCTCTTCCACCTGCTTGGCACACAAAAGCCACAGTTATTGAGGACTTAAAGAATCTGTCTACACTCTCCCTGGATGAGCTTATAGGGTCACTCATGACCTATGAGATTAACATTAAAAGAATTGTGGAAGAGGAATCCAAAAAGAAGAAAATCGTGCGGTTGAAAGCCAACCAGTCGTATGACGACTCCCAAGAAGAGGAGTCCAGTGAGGAGAGTAATGAAGAAGAAGACTTGACTATGATGACCCACCAAGTGAAGAAATTTCTGAGAAGAAAGAAGAATTTTCAGGGAATTTCAGAAAGGGGCAAAGGAAGCATGTTCAAACCAAGCACTACAAGAAAATTGGCCTTTACCTACGTTTAAAAAACATAGTTGTAGGTCTAAAAAAACGTAGGTAAAGCTTTTAGCCACGTTTGCTTGCCACGCTTGCAAAGTGTGGCGCTTGCTCGAGTGACTATAGGTTATAGTTACGTTTCTATGAAACGTAGTAATAGCTCAACATGTTCCTACGCTAGTGAAGCGTAGGAATAGTCTAACAAAAAACGTAGGTAGATACTGACATATATCTACGTTTGCAAAAGCATAAGAATAATTCATATAAAAGCGTAGGTAGATATCGACCTATACCTACGCTTTTGGAAACATCGTAGGTTAAATATATATATACACGCATGTAATTGAATATACCTATGATTCTTAAAATGTAGGTATTCTTAAAACATTGGTATATTGTATGTTATCATGTTCTATAAAAAACGTACGAAAAAGTATTAGAGTCGGTCTCTTAAAAACGTAGGAAGTGATGTAGTCTCATTTTTTTAAAAAACATAGGTATATAGTTCCTTTTTTTTAAAATACTCACTGTGCAATCATACCTGTATACATTCATATAAATGATCACTACATGAATCTCACATTGAACACATCACTAACTTAAAAACTCACAATCACATCAATATAAAATCACATTCAACGCATCAATATAGATCATACACGGGCTTTGAAACACCACTAACAACTTCAAGAGATTAATACACCACCTACACACAAATTTACTTTCCAATTAGTAACTATTAGCCACTAGAACATGTGTTAAACATTGAATACATCACCTTCAAGAGGAAATGGCTGTGCAAAAATATGAAAGGAACCTCTCAAATAGCCCAAGTTTAAGAATGACATCAGCCAAATGTGAATTTGCCTTTCCGACCAATTGAAAAAGCTTTTTTCTCTTCATTGTAAATGTACCAGTCTTCTCCATGCCATGGTTTATATCTGTGAACTCTGCAACCATTCCATCCACCTAGAAAGAAAAGCAACACATGTCCATCTAAGAAGTGTAAAAAGGGCAGCTTCTCAATAATTGCTAGAATAGAGGGAGTGGAGGAACAATGGGAAAGATTGAGTGGAGGAACAATGGGTTAGTATCTAGGGAAGACATGTTATTCATACCAAATAGAAAGTTGGCATCAGATTGAGTTGGTTGAACACTTTGCTCAACTTTTCAGGATTTGATTTGTCAAGTCCCCTGCGATGAGGTAGATGGCTAAAGACTATGTCATTATTAGAATTGATGACAAACATGGTATATTAAGTTCCAGAAAACCTGGGTTCCTTTTTTACATACCTGGCGAATATAGCAGTCAAGAGCAATACTTTGACCAAGAACACTTCCGATGGTGCGTATTCCATCTATGTTCAAATTCTTTAGCATTATGTAGTCAAGTATGTGTTTTGTCTACTAGCAAAATGGAATTCATGAATATAATGGGAAAAATAATGTCTATTCATACAAAAGCTATGCCTAATTGCCAATTCACAAGTCAACTAAGGTTCTTAGTTGCATAAATCCAGGTAGTCTCTAGTCAAGCTGATTGTTTACTGAATCTGAACATGGAATTATGGGCTCACTCAGCCTCTTACGCTTCCAAGTATCAGCCTCAAGGATCCAAGCATCAGTCTCAAGGATGTGAGACATCCACCTTCAGAAAAAGCAATTAACACAATGGTCAAAGAACACCTTAGCTTGACTTCCATTACCACACTATAGACTAGAGACACCTGTTCAAAGCTATGGTGTATGCATAACTTGCATACAACATAGAGCAGTTGGACGTGGATAAATGAAGATGCTCCAAAATTCACTGTAATGGACATAATCCTTGCCTTTGAAAGGTGATCAAAAAGCCATTGTCTATTCAAAGAAGAGAGAGTATAGCACAATCCATCTTTAGCTTGCTGGGATGAAGAACTCATAACTGGTCACTTGCTTTAGGTGGCCCCAGAACTACGTATGAAATTGACTATATTAGCAATCCTATGTATTAGGGTGTGCATCTTGGGCACACATGCAGAAAGGAATAAATTGGAAAAGAAAAGACTTAGGTGCAAAAAAGGCATAATTCAGCACCATGCTACCTTGAGGAGTCTGGACATACCAGTGCTCTTAATAGTAGCATATTGCACACCTCCAGGTAAAGAAATTTTAAGTTCGGGACCTGAAAAGACATGCATAGGGTGGGGCCATTCAGGAAGCATTTCTTCTGGTGAAGCAACCCTAATGAATGCCCTCTTACGAGATTGAGAAACACCATAGGCTCCACCTTCCAGAACACCAAACCTCACCTGATAACCCATTTCAAGAAGAGAAGCAAGAGTCAACCAGAATGTCTATCTCTTGTTGACATATTGGTAAACTACTTATGTAATAAAAATTATATACTTCCAGCATAAAGAGAGGCCTCTTTTGGTTATCATTTTACCTTAACATCATTGACATACACAAATTTCCGACCCTTAAGGCTTGCTCGATTGGCCAAATCCATATCCTCAACATTCTGGTTTCCCTATCCTTTCACGATATACCCCTTTAGCCCTAGCCGTAGTAACCTGAAAAAGAACCCAACTAAGTCAATTAACTAACATACCTAAAAAATACCTTAGATGCTATCATGGAAAAAAATGTAACACATCCAAAACCTATAACGGTATGTCACCTGTTTACACACAATGGAGGTAAGTTGCATCTTTTTCCAGATTAATGGAGAGCATGCCCAGATGGAGTGGACACCAATAATGGGTCTACTTCACAAGCTCTGTTAGGGTGCAGCCCTGTCATGGAGTGATGCATGCCCCTACAATTGACAAGCAAAAAAATAACATATCATTCTCCACTTTGCCAGTAACTTTTGTTTTGTCCTCAACCTCCATAAGTCACCAACTAACTAGAAAAGATATGTGAGAGAGAGGGGGGGGAAGCACTACCTGCATTATAGAGGTATGGTCTCTGATGGCTGGTTAGTTTCACCAGAGCTCATGTTAATCGATTTCTTAAAGTGCACCAAGATCATGGTCATGTTGTCACAACCTTCACCACTGGCTGTTGATGGTGCTAAACACCTGTCAAGAGCCATTTCCACATATTTGATGGTAAAAAATCATCTGATGGGAAAATCATTAGACAATTTTGGCTTCTACTCAGAAACAAATCTCAAGGTGCACCAGTGCAAAATTTGGTAGAATTTGGATAATTAACATGGTATGATTATTTCCTTATTATTTGCAGCCTCAAGTGGACATAGATTGGTATTAGAGTTACATAAAATGCAACACATACCACATTTATGTATTCATGTATGAAATCTACAAGCTGATGGCTTGTCATACAATCCATGTCTCCCTAAAAACATTAAGCAAATGCATATTTTCATAGTTACAAGCCAAAGTGAAATAGGCTCAAAAGAAAGATCATGATTGAAGAAATCTAAACATGGAATCGATAGAGAAAAATTAATCAGATAATTAAAAAAGATAATGACAGCAACAATAGAAATGCTTTTCAATGTTAAGGTAAATTAGTCAACATTCGTCCATCAAAAATAGAATAGTCAATCAAGCTAATAATATGACTAGTGTTGGAGGTACGATCTCAACCGAAAACCTAAGCATTGAGATGATGGACACCTCTATATATATAAATGTGAGATTCCTGTATGAATATCCAAATTGATTCAAAACCACAACAACAAGAAAAGATAATTTTTGCTTGATGAATAGCCCAAAATGACAACTAGAGAATGAAACTTTAAAATTCTGCCCTAGACTGCCTAAGTAGAACAATTATGAGAGGATATACATTTTCACGTTATTTTTACAACATACAGCTTCATTGGGCCACAAACTTGAGTTCAGACATGGCATGTTTGCCAATGTGACTGCAGACATGCCGGGCAGCCATACATACCGCCATAAACAACCGATTACGAATGCAAACAGACTCCTCAGAACAAGATGGATCCAAAGCCTTGTGTAAGGTAGAAAAGTCCATGCATTCAGAGCCCCTTGTTATGCTATTATACCCAGAGCTGTTTTGAGAAGAAAATAGTATACATGGTGAAAAGTGTCGACCGTTGAGAAGAAAACATATATTGTTCTTTTGTTTTTTTATATACTCATTGTGCAATCATACATGTACATTCATATAATTCCTGCATGAATCTCACATTGAAAGAGTTAGTATATAAAAAAATTCATGACCTATGAACTGCACCGACCTTGTGAAACAATGTGCTTGCACTGACTTTATCAAGCACATGCACTGACCCATGGGTGCAGCAGCAAAACATTGCACCGAGATATATATATATATTGCACTGACATGCACTTGTGAACAACCTGCACCTACCAACCTCTATGCACATGTTGCACCGACCTGTATTGAGTAAAACAAAAAATGCACCGACTATGCACATGCACAGTTATTGCACCGACTTATACAACAAAAAATGTACATACTCAAACAACATTGGGCCACAAACTTGCAGAGTAAAACCAGAAAATTCATTTATGAAGTGAAATAAAGCCCCAAAACTATACCAATGCATTAACTCCAATATGGGCTATCTAGCCACATAAGAATTCAGTAAAAATAAGATCTTACCATAGTTTCAAGGATTGGTGGACATAATTAAACCTGCACTTTAAAAAGCTCAAATTCATGTTAATTTTCTATTAATGCAAATGAGATACACAACACTTTTCCACCAATTATTCAATTCATCTACAGCTCAAGCTCTCTTATGAAGAATTAATTCAATGCATGTGAGTGAGCCAACTTCAAGGCATATTTGCACACATGACAATCTCAGTCAACTTACAAATTAGTATATTAACTTTGCAGTCACAGGTACAGGTAATTCACACATCTCTAATCCAAATACTTCATAAGCTCACATATCAAATAATGAATCAATCAGCCATATATGAATTCCAAGATCATTCCAAAGGTTCCAAATACAATACAATCATTCAATGTTCAGTCCAAGCCATTTTCTACACATGCTCACATATCGAATTAGTTTATCCATGGAAGGATCATTTCCAATTCAGATCAAGCAACCACACATGAATTGTAAATTCAGTAAAGAGCAAGCTACATTCCAGTAAACCATAGCATTTTCATATAAGGTGCATATACAATAAGCCATCCATCAATGAAGTTATCCAATGGAAAATGCAGCAGGAGAATTCATATAGTGAGATTGCTTTATCAAGCAACTTGAAATCCTCACCCAAAGTGCTTGAGGCACATCATGTTAAGGAATGCAGCATTGGAAGTGTCGACACTCAGCCACCTAGTGTCGGCACTTAGTTGAAGCAATAAGATCAGGCCAACCTAATGCAAGTATATACATGGAAAACAACGAAGGCCATGTCAACCCATGAACTATATACATGAAGCACATTCATTTCAGCAAGTAATGCAATCACAAAACTTCTCACTTTTTGTCAGGCACAGAAGAGTGCAGATTCGTGAGTAGTAGAAGCTAAAAAGTAGCCAATGCATGCATTATCTAAATAGCCAAAAGGGAAAAGAGAAAGATAGTAGGAGACCATTCACACAGATTCGTCAATCACAAATATCTAAAGTAGAGAGCCATCCATCCATGCAAGTGCTGTGTGCAAGAATAAAATATAACATACAATGCAACATTAACCCAAAAAAGGTATTTAACTGTCTTGTATAATAATGACATAGAGTAGCCCAAAAAGTCATTCCTTTTAAATCCACCTAGAACATACACAAGGTTACATCAGAAATAACTAAGGATGTTGAAAAAATAGATAGCTGACAAGTATCACATCTGGACCAACACCTAAAAAGAGAGAAGATGATAGTCAAGTTTGCAGTAATTCAAAATAAGATCAAAAGATATGGCAGTGTATAATTAGAAATGATCTTACATAGTCCTTGAGCCACAAGATGTGACTCCCAACAGCATCTTTCATTCTTTTTCTATTCTGATCCTTCACAAACAATGGTGTGTCTGGATGGCGAGCATACTGCACAGAGACTTCACAATACACAGATCCAATTTTCCTTCCCATGACGACCTTTTCTTCGTTGATGCACATGACCATGCCAACTGCCACATGTTGTCCCTCGAGGTCTAGCAAGATCACTTTGCGACCTGGCAACTAAACATAACACAAAATATATCCACTTGGGTGAGTATTATCATACATAATTCATAAAAAATATGACGCTCACATAGTTATTGTATAAAAATTATGAGTGCATCACCCATTGACACACCACATGAGGGACACATGTGCTCCCAGAAATTAAAAATGAGTCATGAGATGTCGGGACATATGCTCCCTGCATTCCAAACACCCAAAAACCAATATGAAATACATACTTGACACTTTATGCATAGTACATCAAACATATTCTATGATAGCAATATAATGTCTTTACCTTTGTTGGATCGTCAAGGGTGTTAGCATTTTGCATGTCAGATGTTGCACCAAATTCATCATAGGCACTGGCAGCAGATGATGCAGGCACATGTGGAGATGATTCATACTTGTTGCCATGACTCTAAAAGGAGATGAGGGCCAAAATTAGTAAGTAATAAAAGTATTCTCAAGTATTTTAAGCGATATAATGTACCTGTCGATGTTCTTATCAATTCTTCCATCCTTGCTAGCTTTACTTCTACTGACGACTCCAAATCCCTCATTCTATCCACCAACATTTTGTTCTCCGCCCTAAGAGATTCCTTTGTATCTTTCCCCCATAATGAAGATGGTGTGGGACCTGTACCCACACCACGCACACGGCCTGACCTCTCCTTACCGAGAACTTGGGAGTAAACATCATATTGTGTAGCAACTTGATGGGCATCACTTGTCATTGAACTCGAAGGTTGGGAAGTCTTTAACATCCCCATTTTTTCCTAATAAAAATGGGTGAAGAGAATTTGAAATACGGCATACATCAAAAATCATATGGAAATGTGTTCTAAGCACAATATGTCAAGATAAACTTACAATGACATGACCAGCCGCCTCATTTATTGGGGCCCCATCCTTACGCTTGTGTGTTTTGATGAACAAATCAGCACGATCTAAGTGCAGCCCATGTCTCTCATGCTATAACAAACAAAAATGAGGTGTCAATAGTATCACATACATAATGTAAGGAAAAGATCCCTACAAAATCCCCTAACAAATAAACCACAAACCGCCTCCTCAGAAATGTCTGCAAGGGAGCGTGTCCCAGCACAATGGACCCACTTTTGAGAAACCTTGCATTTTGTGTTCATTACACTCATTTTCTGCAATCAATTGAATAATAGAGTTAGCTGACCTCAAAGCATACGGACAATGCATTTGAATCAAACCTGCCACTGTGTAGTTGACCACAAAGAAACTGCCCCTTTCCATTGTTCCTCATTAATGCAGTGGTGCATTTGGGAAGACTTGATCGGTTGCCTTTTCACTCCTTTTGTAATACAGTTTGCGCACTCTATACTTCCAATAGCGCCATTTATTTGCAAGGTCCTTCAGGACCCACCTCCTTGCCTCTTTTGGTATATCATACTTCCTCTATTCAAAAATTAAAACTACATAATTGATTATAAATATCCAAATAGGATTAATGAGGATAAAAGAATTAGTTGAAGGAACATAAACATGTATTATCAACACAGTGTTACCTGTATGTAGTCCCATACATCTTCTTTATGAATGCCAGGCACTTTCCTCCAATTAGAGTAATTGATTGGTAATTTTTCACCATTCCTTGCAAGTGTGCCTAAAAATGTTCTTAACGAACGGCCACTCGACCCAACGGGCTGGCCCAACATATTCCACTTCATACAAATACGTTGTGTGCCGTCCATGGCATGTACATCGCGACAAGCAGTGTAAGAACGTCATCTTTCGGACCTTTGGCTTCCTTCCCCTGTTGTACAAGTTTTTGCAACAACACCTTCTACCTTCTTTTCTTCCTCCTCTTCGCTCGCAAGATTTCCCTGAATGTCTTTTACTTCATTTTTAGACTCAAGCTTTCCCTTCGTGTCTATTTCTTCAATCTTCATCTGAAGCGTTCCCTCAGTGTCTTTTACTTGACCAGGCTCGACCTCCTTGTCATGTAATCTGGATTGATCATTTCTACTAATGAAAGAGTAGACCAAGTTCTCAAACAAATCTACATCTGCTGGAACAAACCAACCCTCATGCAACTGTAAAGTTAAAAAAATGAACCAGAACAAACATTACTATATCATTGAAGAAGAGTTCAACATTGTAGAAAATGATACATAAGATAACATACAAAGTCTGAATATCCTTCACCAGAAAAGTTCTCTGGGGCAGCTTCAATGAATAGGTGAATGAAATATATCACAAAATGACCATATTGTTCACCATTCCTTTGTTGAGGAACCTATAGACAGATTAAAAGTAATCAAAGTCAAAAATCATATCTACTTGCATATGAGAATATGTAAAATTCCAAGTCTCATGTTCCACTCATTGGCATATGCAAGTGTAGGATACTTACCTGTGGTGCATAAAGTGGAATGGTGGCAATGTCATCTATTGTTGCTCGGTTCCCTTCACTCTTGTAAATGTCCATGACGAACCTACATAGAAGCCCAACAATATTGAGTAAATCAAGCAACAATAACGACCATGTAATCAAATTAAATAGCAGTGAAAAATATAACATATGACTATAAAAAGTAAACCATATGGACCATATATCTAAAGTTCATTGCTTTACATTACCTCCTAATGTCTTTCTCATGTCGGTTTGGTCCAGCCAACCGGAGAGAGTCGAGGTACAGAATGCATGGCTTTGCCTTCGATGTAAACCCCTGTCCAAGGTTGCATAAGATGACCAGGCTCCAATGACCCTGCATCGAAGTGGTATGATACAACCAAATTCATTATATAGCTATTAAAACCAATTATTAGGGTCAACACTTGAAGAGTACATACCAACAAACAATTGGCACAAATGTGTATGCCTTTGAGAATATACTCTTGCCCTTAATCCATGACAACACTTTCTCACAATTACCATTTAACCATGCATTATACCACAGGCAATCAAAACACCCAAAGCGGGCCTTCACATCATTAGGGATTTTAGTAAATATGTGCCTACAAAGTTTAAACATGCTCACAATGTTGTAATACAAACAACATGAAAGTTTATGTACAATAACAAGATAAAGAGGTGGCGTTCAAACTCTATATATTGTTAAAATCCATTTGAATCAAACATTCGTGCCCTTCGACTCGAAGTGTAAATTGTGGAGATATCTTTCACCATTTTCGCCTCTGCAGAGCTCGGTCGAGAGGGGAGCTTATGGACATGGTCTGTTGCAACCATACTACGGATCTGAGGACCCTGTGCAGGTCTTTCCATAATGGTCTTTGAGAACTCAAGTTTCGAGACAATCTTCTTTCCCCTGTAACATTACATAGAAATGTCAACAAAAATTCAACAAATTTAATTCCAATGAAATCAAATTAAAAACATTCAAATTAAGAACTTACATGGGCCTGTCCAATGCTTTTGAAGCCGAGTCTTAATCTAAAATTTTTGACAATGTAAATATGTAATATCAACATATATAAAATGTGTAAAAAATTGGTTGTTACCTAGCTTCCACAACTAAGAAGATGGCACTGTTATTAACGGTTAACAAAGACAATTGATGAATAATACATATGAAGCACTTAAAATAAATTTGTTCGAAACACTACAAACAAAAAAAAAGTCATGAAGAAGGTCCCTGTCATTTTTCCACTATTTTTAAGGGGATTTCCAGACATTCTACATCATTTCTCTCCCAACATACAATCTTGTCATCAACAATGTCATCCTCATGGTAAGGCTATGTGACTTGAATATCTAAAATCACCCCTGCATCAGTGCATTGCCCACCATAGACATCAAACAAATCTCTCGGCTGTGCTTTCCGAACAACAAACCAACCATTGTCTTTAGGATCTTCAACATACCAAAATTGCTCTACTTGGGATGCTAACACAAAAGGCTATGTTGTTCTCAGAATTGTGTTGGATTAATCAAAGTGAATCCCCTATCTTCTTTCACCCCCCTCCTAACATCAATCCTGTCGCACTTAAATAGTACAATTTTCATCTCACCGTAATCCAACTGCACAATTTCATTCAAAAACCCATAGTAAGTGACGTCTCCCTGAATAGATTTTTTGTCGCTGGAGCTTGCAAAGCTTGAGGTTATAGCAGACATCACAACACCACTATTGTAAGTTCTTCTACGTTGCTCAACTTGTTGAGTGTGGAAGCGAAACCCATTAATTAAATAGGTATGAAATACATTTGCTATAGAAAGTGGTCCGTCTTTCAGCCAGCGGAGTTTTGGAGATAAAAGGTTACCCATTTCCACTTGCAATCTTTGTACCTATGCATTAAGTGAAAGCACAAGCATTATAATATATACACAGCCACCAACATCTATTACACATGTGTGGTTTTACGTTTTCCTTAAACCAATTGGGAAATTTTTTGTTCCACTCGCTTTCTATTTCCATCTCAGTTGCTCGAGGGTGTTTACTCCGAATTTGTGAAAGATGTTCTCTACAAGTCAAGTAAGCAATGTACATTCAAGTGTGTGCAGTTGCTCATAGAAAGTAACAAGAAAATAGAATAATACTTACTCTCTATAAGGAGCTAGCACATCACAATTGAATAAAACATACCGGTGTGCCTGACATATGTCTTCCTTGTGAAGTTTAACATGAATCCCTGCACCTAAAGGACGGCCTACATCTAAGAAGATACCCCATCCATCATCATCATCATTGTCATTGACATAGGCATCCTCATTCCATCTGGGCCTATTAAACAACGTCTCCACATTATCAGACAAATATCTAGATGCAAAAGTAAGCGTCTCTTCAGCTAAATATCCCTCAACAATGCAACCCTCTGGTTGTGCCCTATTGCGCACATATGACTTTAGCCGCACTAAATATCTAGCAAATAACAAATCAAATTTTTATCATCAAAAGGAGTGAAAGACTTAGAAGAGTCAAGAGTATTGTTCATACCTCTCAATGGGATACATCCATCGATAATACACTGGCCCACCAAGTCTAGCTTCTTCTGGTAAATGAATAAGTAAATGTGTCATGATATCAAAGAAACTGGGAACGAAGATCATCTCAAGATGACATAGTGTGACTACAATCCGTTCTCCAAGGCGATAAAAATCATCTGCTGATGAACTCTTTGAGCACAACTCCACAAAGAAATTACACACTTCAGTTAGTGCAGAACTCACTTCCCTTTGTATCATTCCTCGAATAGCCACTGGAAGTAGTTGTTGCAAGAGCACATGACAATCATTGCTCTTTAAACCCCAGATCTTTGCATTCTTCTCATTCACATGCCTTGAAATATTAGAGGCATAGCCATCAGGGACTTTCACACTCTTGAGAACATTACAAATGGTCACCTTCTCAGCTTTGCTTAATGTGAAACATGCTGGTGGGAGCAATGTCTTTGTTGGACCAGTAGAACGTGGGTGAAGTGATGACCTAATGCCCATAAGTTCTAGGTCTTGTCGTGCCTTGAGTCCATCTTTGTTTTTACCATCAAGTCCTAATAGTGTACCAACAATACTATCACAAACATTCTTCTCCACATGCATGACATCGAGATTATGTTGCAGCAATAGAAACTTCCAATAAGGTAAATCAAAAAAAATAGAACGCTTCTTCCAATTTAAATATTTGTCAATCTCAGTGTCATTGTGCTCCTTACATGAATGGCTTCTCTTTCTCTGCACCCTTGTCTTCTTCAATGGGTGCCTTTTCCCCTTCAATGCTACACTTGAAGCCTTCCCCAACGTAAAAGAGAGCCCTTCTATTTGGTGTAACAATTCATCTTCCGATAGTCGCTTAGGACTTTTGCCCCATTCTTGTTTTCCATCAAACATGCGATACATTGATCGAAACTTATGATCTTGTTGTAACCATCTACGATGGCTATGATAAAAATGCTTCCCACTTGCTGGAAGCCACGATGAGAAAGTGTGCTTATTACAGACAGGACAAGCCAATCGACCTTTGGTACTCCATCCAGACAGGCATGCATATGCTGGGAAATCATTGATAGTCCACAATATTGCAGCACGCATCCGGAACATTTGACCAGTCGAAGCATCAAAAGTATCAACTCCATGCCACAATACCTGCAATTCCTCTATTAGTGGCTGCAAATATACATCTATATCATTACCAGGTGCCTTCGGACCAGAGATGAGTAAAGATAGGAATATGTTTGGACTTTTCATGCATTCCTAAGGTGGAAAATTATATGGCATCAGAAGAACGGGCCAAGTGCTATGACTGATCGACATTGTACTATAAGGATTGAAACCATCACTGCCTAGACCCAATCGTACATTTCTGACCTCTAATCCGAAGTCATCTATAGCATCCAATGTCTTCCAACAAGCTGAATCAGCAGGATGACGCAAAATGCCATCTTCACGACGTTCTTCGCCATGCCATCTCATGTTAAGAGCAGATTTTGAACACATGTACATCCTTTGCAATCTTGGAATGAGGGGAAAGTGACGGAGGAGCTTTCTTGGTACTTTTTGTTTCATTTCTTCATCATTATTAATTTTTACATCACATTTCCATCTGCTTTCACCACACTTAGGACAATTATGCAAATCTTTATTTTCTTTCCAATACAATATACAATCATTGGGGCATGAGTCTATCTTCTCATACCCATAGCCCAAGTCACTGATAATTTTTTTCGTCTCATACAATGAATTTGGCAACACTTCACCATCCAGAAGAATCTCTTTCAACAACTTCAACATTAATTCAAAAGAAGTGTCACTCCATCCACCCATGCACTTAATGTTGAACATTCGAATAATAAAAGAAAGCTTGGTGTGTTTTGTACAACCAGGGAATAAAGGTGTTTCAGCATCTCTAATTAACTTATAGAACATTCTAGCATTATCATCCACATTCATTGCACCTTCGTTTTCCCTTACACCACTCTTATTTTCAAAGGTTGGCCCCAATGCATCATGTAGCATGTCATGCATGCCCCTATCACGAACATCATTCTTTAACTGTCAAGCCTTAGTCTCACCATGACATCTCCAAAACTCTTTATACTTGATAACTCCATTCAAGTATAAGTGTTGTCTTACAGTCTCCTTATCCCATCTGTCAACACATGCACAACGTATACATGGGCATTTGATTGTCTGAGTACCCGTACAATCCCAAATGCAAACTGAATAAACTCATCAACACCGTCATAGTATTCTTTTGCATCCCTTAAAGAAGTAAACATGTAAAAAGGATGTCAGCTAATTATCCATTCCAAAGTAAACATAACATAAGTTTATTTATCTACAACATATACCTTGAAGCATCCATCCACCCCCAATCCATTGTCCTCTCACTTGTAATTAAAGACAAAAAATATTTAGTAAACACAGATAAACATCAGTGCACATGATCCATATTCAATTCAAGCTTTTTTTCAACCATTGTGTGCATGTATGTATATAAAATAAAAATGATAATGAATAGAGTAAAATGCCATATCAGAGTCATGGTCTGTGGCATTGTTACACCAGAAGTTTTCCCTGAGGGGAAGATTACTGGTTTCCAGCCGATAGACCAGACTCCATATGAGGATCAAGACTCGACAAAACAAAAGATAAGGGAATTGCTTAGAAAGAAAAGTAAAGTTCTTAAAGAATGTTTTTTCTCTCTAGCTCACTAAACAACAAATAACAACATCTGCCATTGAAAAAAAAGAAATGGGATAGAAGATTACCAAAGCTTTAGCTTAATATGACCGAGAGAGTAATCTCCTATCCCCTGCTAAACAGAAAAATAGTCCTTTACAAAAACAATTGTGGCAAAATATACAAATAATAAAGCAAATACGACATTTATACCACACGAGCAACATAGTAAGGATATTTGTTTCAAAAATCATGTCAACAAAATTCTAAATAACTTTCCGGAGTAGCTTGAAGACAACCACACTGGATGCGGAGCTGTGGCTGGGTATGAGCAGGTAGTGTGGACTACACAATCATAGTAGAAATGGGATATAAGATTACCAAAGCTTTAGCTTAATATGACCGACAGAGTAATCTCCTTTCCCCTGCGAAACAGAAAAATAGTCCTTTACACAAAAAATCGTGGTTAAATAGAAAAATAATAAAGCAAATACCACATTTATACCACACGAGCAACATAGCAAGGATATTTGCTTAAAAAATCATGTCAAAAAAATCTAAATACCTTTCCGGAGTAGCTCGAAGATGACCACACTGGATGGGGAGCTGTGAGGGAAGCACGTGAGCGGTTGATGGGGTTGTGCTGGCAGGAGGCTGATGGGGTCGACGCTGTAGGAAGGGGGCAGCAGGCTGAAGGAGAATGGCCGAGGGTGGGGGGGGTTGGGGTTGACGGTAGCTGGTTGCAGGGTCTGGGAGCAAATATGCGCGGAAGAAGAAGGGGAAGGGGGTAACAAGCGGTGGAAGAAAAAGAGGAAGGTGTGGCAGGGATCCCAGCGGTCGACGATGGGGCTGGCGGGTGGCACGCGTTTGCAGGAAAAAGAAAGGGGGAATAGAGCGAGCACCTTGGAGGCGATGCAGATGTAGCCCGTAGTGGTGTCGATAGGGCTGCTATTGTCGTCCTTTGGGGTGGAGGGTAGGCGAAAGGCGATGGCGGCTGTGGGGAGTCACGGCGGCCGTGGTCCTGTTCACGCGCTGAAGTAGAGGGAGCTACTGTAGTGGGGAAGGAGGGCGGGAGAGGTGGTCCGGCGGTGAGCAGGCAGCGGTGGCGGGTGAGGCCGACGGAGAGCGCGCTTAGGGTTTTAGTGGGGAAGAGAATGAAGAAGGAATCGGGGGACGGGGTGGCAGAGGAAGAGGAGGGGGAAGCGCGCGTCCATCGACATAAAAGCTCGGGCGGCCTCGGGCGGCATTTTTGCCGCCATCGAGCTCAAGCCTATTGCGACACTCTTCTATTTTTTTTATTTTTTTTCAATCGACTTATTGTTACGTTTGAAAAAATGTGAAACCATTGATAGGCTCTATTCTCACGTTTATAAAAGAAATGTCGTTATATATTATCTTTTCATACATTCATTTTAAAACCGTCGGAATAACATGAACATATAGCTACGCTATAATAAAACGTAGGAAATTTACCAACGTTAATTTAAAAACGTCGGAATATGTCACTTATACCTACGTGTTTCATAAGCGTAGGTAAAATTCGTGGCTATAGGCCATTTTTCTTATAGTGAAGGGTGAGTCAAGCAAGCCAAATAACATTATATGCTATGAGTGCAAGAAGCCTGGGCACATGAGAGGTGAATGCCCAGAATTGAAGAGAAAGTTCAAGAAACCAAATGTTATGGTTGCCACATGGAGCGACGAAGAGGAAGAGCACTCCGAAGAAGAGCTCGGGGAGCTCATGGAAAGCCTGTGCCTTATGGCACACGACGATGATTCAATAGAGGTAAATTCTTATCCTGATTTTATTTCAAATGAACAATGAGAATTAGAATATGAAAAGCTGTATACAAAATACATAAAAATCAGATCTGAAAATAAAACTCTCAAATATTTTTTGATGATTTATCACATGAGGATTCTTCTGCTAAGTTTGAAAAACTTGAGCAAGAATGGTTTGAACTAACAAAAAAAAAGAGATTTGGTCTCAAATAATTTCAGATATTGAAAAATCTAAAGATGAATTGTCATGTAAGAATATCTGAAATAGAAAAAAAATTTGAGAAATTGGAAAGTGAAAAAGGAGTTTTGATATCCACGATTTCAGAACTTGAAAAGAAAAATGAAAGTTTAAATGAATAGGTGGCTGAACTGTAGTCCGCGTTATCTAAGTTTTTCAAAGGCAAATAAAACTTAGATAATTTGTTGGGAGTTAAGGTTAACTTTCTAAAAGAAGGTTTGGGGTACATTCCCCAGAACAAAAAATCTTTTGAGCATAAGATCACAACTTCCTATGTTCATGAAAAAGAGAATAACTGTGCATCATGCTCACACACTAAGCCATCACATGTCCAATCTAAACCACATAGATACCAAAGAAGATTTTCAAATGTCAATTGCTTTCATTATGGTAGATTTGGTCATATTATCACTGATTATTGGTTCATACAGAATAATCAAAGGAATCATGTTATTTGGACCAGAAAAAGATATATGCAGAATTGGACTAACTCCTCTGGACCCAAATTCGTTTGGGTACCAAAAATAATTACATGAGAATGTTATTTTTTGTAGATATGCCTTGAAGCCAGGGGAAGCAAATGGTAGCTTGATAGCGGTTGCTCAAGGCATATGACAGGGGATAAGAAAGTGTTATCTACTCTGCAAGATAAGGATGGAGGATTGGTTGTCGTTGGTGGAAAGACAAAGGTAAGATTATTGGAATTGACAACATAGGTAAGAATTCTGAAATTCTTATCGAAAATGTGCTCTTGGTGAAGGGTTTAAATCATAATCTTTTAAGTATAAGCCACTGTGTGACAAGGGTTTTAAAATTGTTTTTGACGAAACTCGTTGCCTTGTCATGAATAAAATCTCAAATGAAATCAGATTCATAGGCAAAAGGAACAATAATGTGTATACCTTTGATCTTGATGATGTTGCCGGCGATGATGTGTGGTTGGTAGCAAACAATCATGATAATGCATGGCTGTGGCATCGAAGACTAGGTCATGCTAGTTTTGGAGTTATCTTCAAATTGTCTAGACATGACTTGGTAAATGGGTTGCCTAAATTAAAATTTGAAAGCAATAAGATCTGTGAGGTTTGCACAAAAGGCAAGCAAACACGTATCTCTTTCAAAAATAAAAATATTATTTCTACTGCTAGGCCCTTAGAACTACTCCACCTTGATCTTTTTGGTCCTACTAGGACATCCAGCCTAGGAAAAAAATTCTATGGATTTGTAATTCTTGATGATTACTCCAGATTTACATGGGTGTTATTTTTAGCCAATAAAAGTGATGCCTTGATGGAGTTTCAAGTGTTTTACAGGAAAATCCAAAATGATAAAGGATACCTCATCACCATAATTCAGAGTGATCATGGTGGTGAGTTTGAAAATCATGATTTCAACAGATTTTACCAGGAACAAGGATATATGCACAACTTCTCATCACCTAGTGTCACGCCTCGAACCGATAGCAGTGGGAAGCGATGCTCGGAACGTGGCAGCGAAACAGTCATGATAAATATAGTAAAAAAAACATAATAAATAATATTCGAACACATGGAGGCCATTAATTTGAGAAAAATATAGTTTTATTGATATTTGAAAATTTAAATATAATTTGACCCACTTTTACAATAATAAACTCAAATAGAAGAATAAGGAAGAGAAAATAGCAAGACTCACAATACTAACTAGACTCAAGAAAATAAAAAGACTCGATCTCAAGGCTCTAGGTTCACTCGATCATGCTGACCCGATCCCATTTTCAAGCGTTCCATCTATCGCGTTACCTGAAAAGGATGAAAGTAAGGGGCGGTGAGCGAAAAGCTCAATAAGAATTACACTCTATCATCAGGCAAATTTAAGTAATTAATCATTTTCAGGAATGTATAAATAATGCGAGAAACTCAAATAAAGCAAACTAAGTAGACAACAAGATCAGGAGATAAATGCTAGATAATGGAAAGGATCATTGCAAGTCTAGATATCAAGCACTGCTAACAAGAACTTTCCAATGAATGGCCATTTTAAGTCAAGGGAAGTCAAGTCAAGTCATGTCATGTCATGCAAGCAAGTACTTCGCTCATTCAAGCGAGTATAGCAAGTATCACGAGAGTGTGGAATGCCGTAGACTCAACACGCTAGATAGTACTCGGTGCCAAATGCCACAGCTAGTCATTCACTTCGGGTGCTCCTCCCAGGACCAGACTGGGCCCTGAAATATGATTGCCTTGGCATTGATTTGTTTGGATCATAGATCCCATGAAATCTAGACATCCACGAATAACAATGGCCAAGAGTTTCAAGATCAAGCTCATGTAATCAAGGTAAAGTGTATAAGAACATTGATTTTCTTGAGATTCTAACAATAAACTCATTAATCGAGAGGAATAGTCATTTAAAGAAATGACTCTTGAATGGATAAATGTTGATAATAGACCTAACAATAGGTCAAAATTTGAGGTACAATAGCCTAGTTAGGCTAGAGTAGCTTACACATATCAAAACCATGAAAACATCAATTTCTGGAAAACTGGACTGTGAAACGGTCAGCAAAGGACCGCTAAGATAGGAACACGGTCTAATCAGAACCGCAAAAAGGCTAGCTGGGTCAAAGATCCACACCAGAGTGAAAGAGTAGAAAACGGTCCAAGGTGGGCCGAGATCAGGACTAGACGGTCCTGGTTGTGCCGCATGAAGAGGTAAATGGTCTACTAACAACTGTGTACATCACTGAGTCTAGAAGACTACAGTCGACGCACAGCCGGTTAAAAATGGTCACAGGAGGGCCGTTCAAGCAGTCTGGCGGTCATGACTGGACCGCTTACTGACAGAACGGTCTCAGGAGAGCCGCTATCAAACAGGATAGTCCCGATTTTGGGGTTTAGCAAAAATACGTGATTCAAATGAGTCAAAAAGGTTCAAGCTTGTGGGTACAACCCGCCCGACGTCATAGTGAGAATCTCAGGCTCGATGGGGCTTACGGAGGTCTCATAATAGAGGTCCTAGTCAACGGAAGGAATATCCGACGGAGAGTCCCAACTATTACAAGAATTGAGGGCTAATTAAATCGTAGAAAATGAACGTATAGTGGTCAATCAACATCACCGGAGTGAAGTGACTGTCAAACAAATCCTAATGATTAATCAATGACCAATAACTTATGACTTTAACCATTTGTATATCAATTTAAATGAATAGATAAGAAGATACAAATGGGTGAAAGGAAAGATATTGGTAGTTATGATCACAATTAATTACTCCACATGCTCTAATTACTTAGTGGGTTGCTACCGTAACCATGATATCTAACAAAAGGAATAAGCATAACTAGAATAGCACATAAACGGTCATTCACAAGGCCGCTAGGATCATAAACGGTCAGGTACATGACCGCTACCCCAGACCTTGAGATCTATCGAGGGTCCGTTTAGATCAAAAGGGATTTAAATCTATAAGGGGGGGGGGGGAAGCGATCAGTCGCGAGACCGCCAGGATCATAAGCGGTCACTGTTACGACCACGTACGTGATGCCCTGTCCAACTCCGGTGAGCTCCGACCGACCTAGACAAAAATGACAAATTTGATCACAGTACTCAATATAAATTGGGCAAACCACTACTGATAGAAAGAGGACAAAGATCCACACGAGATGGCATGATTAATTAGAAAATAAACTGGTGAAACTTAAACAACAGTTCGATACAAAAGGAACTAGCATGGTCGGTGACCTAATTGACATGCTTCTAATAAAAACTGAAATACGAACTCCATGCTAAACTAAAATTTGGGAAATGAAAGAGGACACGAAGACGATCAAGCTAGCATGCCTTAATTAAAGTTTGGCCCGAGAGAAACCTACCTTAATCAAAGAGAAAGGAGGAAGAAAAATGGCATCGGAACCCTAATCTCGCGCCGCCCTAGAATGCCCAAATTTGCTCGACTCCGGCCACGATCGCCCACGCCGTCAGCCAAGGAAAAAAATAGAGAACCCTAGCCGTCGAAGCCCTCTACTTATAGACCCTATTGAAGCTTCTAGAGATCGAATTCGACCCAAGAGTCCTAATAGAAGAAATCGGTGAAAAACTCGGTGCTCAACCCAATCCGCGCCACCATCGTCGAATAGGAGCTTCTAGAATTAGGGTTTTCGTTGGGAAAACGGACTTCTAGGATAGATCTAACCATTGGGTCTGATTTGGACTCGATTGATTCAGAATTGGGCTCCAATTTGGTCGTTTAAGATTGTTCTATTAAAACAACGAATTTGGCCATTAATTCCTTAATCCAGCCTAATTAAATTTTTATTAGGGGTCGGCCCAGTTGACATTATTGCTAAACACTTCGTTCTCTACAAGAATATATTTTTTAATATTTTTAAAAATTAGTAAAAACTTTGGTCTACGGGTGAAATTCAATTAATTTGATTTATACCTATTAAATTCAAATCATCGTAGAAAAATTCGATTGCATCTTAGAATATGAAATTCTTTTTATGGTGATTGTAGAAAAATAATTATTTCTTTTTATTAGTATAATTTGGCCACTTTCAAAATAAACAATATTATTTAACTAAGAAAATTATTGAAGTCATTAAATAGCAAGTTAATATCTTTAATCCATTTTAATATATCTTACGTTGAATTAATGATTCGATTAGTCATTCTTATTTTTACATAATTGGATTCCTTTTTATTTTCGCATGCTTTTCATTTATTTCTATTTATCACATTTCATTCCAATACATATTTCAAAAATTTAAAATTTTATATTTTATTATTTACCCAGGATGTTACATCCTCCCCCACTTCAATGAATTTGGTCCCTAATTTCATCGATCTCCATTAGCTATTCAAATAATTAAACTAAGATGATCTTATCTATTCAAAATAACATGATAATCATACAACTAATGGAATGCAAAAGAACTTTAACTATAGTTAAGGACGAGGGAGAACGATATCTTATATTAATATCTTCATTTGATGGAAATCAGTTCCAAATTCTCCTTATATTTTTGCTTGTGGAAGTAGCTTAGGGCAATTGGCCATTATATGATCTTTATTTCCCCAACGAAGACACGCTCCGCTCCTTCGCCAGCACTCCTTGATTAGATGACCAAATTTGTGATAGTGAAAATATTTCATTTGCGAAAGGTTATTCCTTTTCTTCTTATTACTTCAAATTTCTTTAGGATGAACTTGCCACCATTTAACGGAACTAGATTTTAGCTTACTCGTGGACCCTCTCGCTTTCATGTCAAAAAGAGCTTAGATACTTGCAAAATAATTATAAAGTTAAAAATTTTGGTACCCTTACGCGTCGTGCTACACAATCTTATACATATTTTATTACTTAACCCGAAGCACTATCCAATCTCACCAGCTGACAAAAGGGATGACAAGGATTACATGACCTATTACTTAGGGCAACCTAGCTATACTTATGGGCAAGAACCTAGGACTCAAACAACTGAGGCTCTAATACCACTTCTGTCACGTCCCGAACCGATAGTAGCGGGAGTTGATGCTCGGAACGTTGCAGCAAAACAGTCATGATAAATAGAGCACAAAAAAATATAATAAATAATATTTGAACACATGGAGGCCATTAATTTGAGAAAAATATAGTTTTATTGATATTTAAAATTTTAAATATAATTTGACCCACTTTTACAATAATAAACTCAAATAAAAGAATAAGGAAGAGAAAATAGCACGACTCACAATACTAACTAGACTCAAGAAAATTAAAAGACTCGGTCTCAAGGCTACACGTTCACTTGATCACGTTGACCCGATCCCAATAGCAAGCATTCCATCTACCGCATTACCTTAAAAGGATGGAAGTAAGGGGGGTGAGCAAAAAACTCAGTAGGAATTACACTCTATCATCATGCAAATTTAAGTAATTAATCATTTTCAGGAATGTATAAATAATGCGAGAAACTCAAATAAAGCAAACTAAGTAACCAACAAGATCAGGAGATAAACGCTAGATAATGGAAAGGATCATTGCAAGTCTCGATATCAAGCACTAGTAACAAGAACTTTCCAATGAATGGCCATTTCAAGTCAAATCAAGTGAAGTCATGTCATGTCATGAAAGCAAGTACTTCACTCATTCAAGCCAGTATAGCAAGTATCATGAGAGTGTGGAATGTCGTAGACTCAACACGCTAGATAGAACTCAGTGCCAAATGTCACACCTAGTCATTCAACTCCCCGGGGTACAAGTACACTTCGGGTGCTCCTCCCAGGAACAGATTAGGCCTTAAATATGATTGCCTTGGCATTGATTTATTTGGATCATAGATCCCACGAAATCTAAATATCCACGAGTAATAATGGCCAAGAGTTCCAAGATCAAGCTCATGTAATCAAGGTAAAGTGTATAAGAACATTGATTTTCTTGAGATTCCAACAACAAACTCACTAATCGAGAGGAATAGTCATTTAAAGAAATGACTCTTGAATGGATAAATGTTGACAATAGACCTAACAATAGGTCAAAATTCGAGGTACAATTTCTAGTTAGGCTAGAGTAGCTTACACATATCAAAACCATGAAAACATCAATTTTTGAAAAATTGGACAGTGAAACGGTCAGTAAAGGATCGCTAAGATAGGAACACGGTCTAATCAGGACCGCAAAAGGCTAGCTGGGTCAAAGATCAACACCCAGAGTGAAAGAGCAGAAAACGGTCCAAGGTGGGCCGTGATCAGGACTAGACGGTCCTGGTTGGGCTGCGTGAAGAGGTAAACGGTCTACTAACAACAGTGTACATCACTGAGTCTAGAGGACTACAGCCAACGCACATCCGGTTAAAAATGGTCACAGGAGGGCCGTTCAAGCAGTCTGGCAGTCATGACTGGACCGCTTACTAACAGAACAGTCTCAGGAGGGCCGCTATCAAACAGGACAGTCCCGATTCCGGGGTTTAGCAAAAATACGCGATTCAATTGAGTCAAAAAGGTTGAGGCTTGTGGGTACAACCCGCCCGACGTCCTAGTGGGAATCCCAGGCTCGCGGGGGCTTACGGAGGTCTCATACTAGAGGTCCTACTCCGACGGAAGGAATATCTGACGGAGAGTCTCAACTATTACAAGAATTGAGGGCTAATTAAATCGCGGAAAATGAACGTATAGTGGTCAGTCAACATCACCGGAGTGAAGTGACTTTCAAACAAATCCTAATGATTAATAAATGACCAATAACTTCTGACTTTAACCATTTGTATATCAATTTAAATAAATAGACAAGAAGATACAATTGGATGAAACGAAAGATATTGGGAGTTATGATCACAATTAATTACTCCACATGCTCTAATTCCTTAGTGGGTTGCTACCTTAATAATGATATCTAACCAAAGGAATAAGTATAACTAGGACAGCACATAAACGGTCATTCACAGGGCCGCTAGGATCATAAACGGTCAGGTACATGACCGCTACCCCAGACCTTGAGATCTATCGAGGGTCCATTTAGATCAAAAGGGATTTAAATCTATAAGGGGGGGGGGGGAAGCGGTCAATCGCGAGACCGCCAGGATCATAAGCGGTCACTGTTACGACCGTGTACGTGACGCTCTGTCCGACTCCGGCGAGCTCCGACCGACCTGGACAAAAATGACCAATTCAATCACAGTACTCAATATAAATTGGGCAAACCACTACTATTAGAAAGAGGACAAAGATCCGCATGAGATGGCATGATTAATTAGAAAATAAACTGGTGAAACTTAAACAACAGTTTCATACAAAAGGAACTAGCATGGTTGGTGCCCTAATTGACATGCTTCTAATAAAAACTGAAATACGAACTCCATGCTAAACTAAAATTAGGGCTTTTCATATCAAACGAAAGAGGACACGAAGACGATCAAGCTAGCATGCCTTAATTAAAGTTTGGCCCGAGAGAAACCTACCTTAATCGAAGAGAAAGGAGGAAGAAAAATCACATCGGAACCCTAATCTCGCGCCGCCCTAGAACGCCCAAATTCGCTCGACTCCGGTAATGATCGCCCACGCCACGCCAATGAACAAAATAGAGAACCCTAGCCGTCGAAGCCCTCTACTTATAGACCCTATTGAAGCTTCTAGAGATCGAATTCGACCCAAGAGTCCTAATAGAAGAAATCAGCGAAAAACTCGGTGCTCAACCCAATCCGTGCCACCACCGTCGAATAGGAGCTTCTATAATTAGGATTTTCGATGGGAAAACGGACTTCTAGAGTAGATCTAACCATTGGGCCTGATTTGGGCTGAATTGATTAAGAATTGGGCTCCAATTTGGTCGTTTATTAAAACAACGAATCTTGCCATTAATTCCTTAATCCAGCCTAATTAAATTTTTATTAGGGGTCGACCTAGTTGACATTATTGTTAAACACTTCATTCTCTACAAGAATATATTTTTTTTATATTTTTAAAAATTAGTAAAAACTTTGGTCTACGGGTGAAATTCAATTAATTTTATTTATACCTATTAAATTCAAATCATCGTAGAAATTTTCGATTGCATCTTGGAATATGAAATTATTTTTATGGTGATTGTAGAAAAATAATTATTTCTTTTTATTGGTATAATTTGGACACTTTCAAAATAAACAATATTCTTTAACTAAGAAAATTATTGAAGTCATTAAATAGCAAGTTAATAGCTTTAATCCGTTTTAATATATTTTATGTTGAATTAATGATTCGATTAGTCATTCTTATTTTTATAAAATTAGATTCTCTTTTATTTTGACACGCTTTTCATTTATTTCTATTTATCACATTTCATTCCAATACATTTTTTAAAATTTGAAAATTTTATATTTTATTATTTACCCGGGGTGTTACGCCGAGGACGCCTCGACAAAACAGAGTAGTGGAGAGGAAAAATATGCCCTTGATAGACATGGCACGGACCATGTTGGGTGAGTACTCCCTACCTAAATACTTTTGGGCTGAGGCGGTAAGTACAGCATGCTACATCATCAACAGGGCGATGGTAATGCCCATTTTGAAGAGAACACCATATAAGCTCTACAAGGATAAGAAACCAAACATTTCCTATCTTTAAGCCTTTGGGTGCCCACGCTTCATCCTGAATAACGGTAAGTCCAACCTAGGTAAGTTTGGTGAAAAAAGTGACAAAGGAATCTTCCTAGGTTATGCATCAAATTCTAGAGCGTACCAGTTATTCAATAAAAGGACTTTGGTTGTTGAAGAAAGTCCTCATGTCATTTTTGATGAATCTGAATTAAAACTGACAAATCAAATTTCTTATACCTTGGATGCAGATGAAGCTCCTAAACAATCAAATGATGCTAGAACATCTGAGGTTAAAGATGAACCAACTGAAGGGACCTCGAGTAAGAGTAAAAAGGATGAAGATCCTTCAATAGAAACACTTTAAGAACAGCAAGTTCATCACCCCGACTTGCCAAAGTCCTCCACGTTCTTAAAAGATCACCCCGTTAAAAATATCATAGGTAATCCTAAAGATGGGGTAAGAACTAGATCTTCATTAAGGTAAGTAGAAGAAGAGGATTTGATGGCCTTTATTTCTCAAGAAGAGCCTAAGGATATTCATGAAGCTCTTCAAAATGAATCCTGGATCCAGGCCATGCATGAAGAGTTGCACCAGTTCGAAAGAAACGAGGTATGGACTCTTGTGCCGCATCCGAGGAATCAACCCGTAATAGGAACCCGTTGGGTTTTCAGAAATAAGTTGAGTGACATGGGATTGGTTGTTAGGAATAAGGCCCGGCTCGTAGTCAAAGGGTATAGCCAGGAAATGGGTATTGATTTTGATGAGTCATTTGCATCGGTTGCTAGGTTAGAAGCAGTCTGAATTCTACTGTCCTTTGCTTGCTCTCTCGACTTCAAATTATAAATGGATGTTAAATCTGCCTTTCTAAATGGGTACATCAAAGATGCTATTTTTGTATAGTTTTGAAGACTCAAAACATCCAAAGCATGTGTACAAGTTGCAGAAGACCTTGTACGGATTGAAGCAAGCTCCAAGGGCATGGTATGAAAGGCTCACTTCATTCCTGACTTAAAATGGGTTCAAAAGAGGTAAGGTTGATCAAACACTCTTCACGAGAAAATCTGGTAAAGACATATTAGTAGTTCAAGTGTATGTTGATGACATTATTTTTAGATTTGAGATGAGTTTAATGGGTGAACTTACATTCTTTCTTGGATTGTAGGTGAAGCAAACATCTGAAGGCATTTTCATAAATCAAGCTAAGTACACATTGGAGCTGATAAAGAAATATGGGATGGCTGAAGCAAAACCCCTGTCAACTCCGATGGCCACAGCCACGAAGTTAGACAAAGATGAAAATGGCAAAATAGTATATCCCACACTGTTTCGAGGTATGATCGGATCACTACTGTATCTCATAGCATGCCACCCTAACATTCAATTCAGTGTATGTCCATGTGCTTATTTTCAATCATGTCCTAAAGAGTCTCTTCTAATGACTGTTAAACGCATTTTTAGATACTTAATTGGCACAATAGATTTTGGCTTGTGGCTTCCCATCGGTAGTTCATTTCATTTGATTGCATACACCGATGTGGATTATGCCGGATGCATTATAGATAGTAAAAGTACTAGCGGGTACTATCAGTTTCTTGGTGGGTGCCTAGTCTCATAGGCCTCCAAGAAATAATATTCAGTAGCTCTCTCAACGGTCGAGGCTGAATATGTAGCCGCCGGAAGTTGTGGAGCCTAAGTACTTTAGATCAAAAATCAATTGCTTGATTTGGATGATGAAATGAAATATGTTCCAATCTTGTGTGACAATGCTAGTGCAATCAATTTGTCAAAAAATTCTGTTCAACATTCTAGGACAAAACACATTGACATTCGACATCATTTTCTGAGAGATCATGTAGGAAAAGGGGTCTTTGAATTGAATTTCATTGACACACACAATCAGCTACCTGACATTTTCACAAAACCCCTAAACCAAGATCAATTCAGCAAGATAAGAAGAGAACTTTGCATGTGCAAAGGTGAGAGCATACATACATAGGTCTGCACTTAGGGTAAGGGTTGCACTTATATATAAACTCATATGCATAAAGGGTAGATTAACATACATATTGTCTGTACTTATTTTTAATACGTTGTGTGTATTTAAATCCCTGCATGTTTGAGTGTATTTATACATACATCCCTCCTTGAAAATCCTTCTAAAGAAGAATATTCCTTGATTAAATAAATGTGGACCCGTATGACTTCTGGACTTCTGGATCAAAGGCACCTTCTGAGGGGGAGTTAGAGAACTTTCCTCAAAACCCCATCTGTTCTCTCTTTCTCTACTTCATGATGTTGGTTCTATTTAGAAGGTTGGTTGATGGTGCTCATATCAAAAAAAGAAGAAAAAGAAACAAAGAAAAAGAATCAAAAAATAAAAAAATTTGAATTTTTAGGGCACTTCTGTCGACCGCCAGCCCCAGTCCGATCGACCGAACCCGGCGAACCGGGCCGGCCGAACCAACATCCGAACCCCTTTTAAAGGGGTCTTCACACTCCATTTCTTCATTCCAACTCCCCTACTCTCTCTCCTACCCTATTTCCTAACCCTAAAACACCAAAACCCCATTTCTCAAGCCCAAAAACCTCCTCCCTCCTTCACCCGCACTAGATTCGGTTAGTTCATCACAATTTTGGGACGATCTCTCCGCGGCTGTTCGTGTGTTCGTGAAGCCCTACCCAAGGTTCCAGATTGTGGAGAAGTTCATTCCAAGCCCTAGGAGTGTCATTTGGTCCATCTTCATCCCCAAGGTTGAGATTGATCTTCAAGGGTTTCTACATCGGGTCTTCTAGTTCAGGATGCCGCCTAGATGGAGTTCTCGGCGTTCTACCCAAGGGGAGCCCAGTGGTCAGAGACGAGAGGCCCTAGCTCATCCACCACAATGGGCACCTGCACTTCGTCATGCACCTCGTTTGCCTCCACGGCCCATTATCGACCCTCGACTGGTCAACTTTGATGAGGTGAATGATATTTTGCCCGATTTATGTGCACTTTTTGAGATTCAAGAGGGTTGGAGTGATTTTGTCACCAGATACACTAGGTATTATCCTAACCTAGTGCAGCAGTTTTATGGCAACTTTATTGAGAGAAATGATGAGCTACACACAGTCGTTCAAGAAGTTGAGATACATATTACACCTGATCTCTTTCAGCGAGCCTTAAGAGTCTTGGCCGGGGGTGCTGACATGTTTTTCGGTCATGGTGTAGTTGAGGACACATTTATTGCTATGACAAACTGTGATTGTGTACGTGGTGTTAGTGATTTGATTACCTTAAATGCAAATTATTTTCCACCACTGCAGAGGATATTGCACCACATGTTCACCTCACTTATCTATCCAAATAGTGGGAGTAGGAATGAAGTCACAAAGGTTCACAAATTTTTATTTTATCATGCTATGAATGGATTTTAGTAAACATGGGTCGGCTCATGACAGACTTGATAGGGACATGTCGAACCCAACTGTGGAGATCATTGCCTTATGCTTCATAGCTGACAGGAGTGTTTGTATATGCTGGGATTCACCTTGGTGATGAAACATTTATTCGAGTCAGACAATATGATATCTACAATCACCATAAAATTTTCTAAGATTTTGGATATTACAATGGTCCCGATGGCGAGCTACGCCGAGATATACCAGTTTATGGGGAAGAAGCCGACAGTGAGGAAGAGTAAGAACAAGAGCAGCTGCAGGGTCAAGGGGATGCCCCCCC
This sequence comes from Amorphophallus konjac, assembly GCA_022559845.1. Classification (NCBI taxonomy): domain Eukaryota; kingdom Viridiplantae; phylum Streptophyta; class Magnoliopsida; order Alismatales; family Araceae; genus Amorphophallus; species Amorphophallus konjac. The sequence goes on from CM040122.1 coordinate 270,480,248, forward strand.
TCCAGTTCAGGCTGAGGACCAGCCTCCTCCACCTTCACCTCATCACATGGATCCAGAGATGTCTCCCCCATTACAGTTCTTTCACGGGGAGTCGTCTACTCAGGGGGCCAGACAGCACTCTTAGGTAGACTATGAGGCTTTTGACCGGCATCTTACTGGGATAGAAACTCGAGTGGATACTTTTGGGGGTCACCTCTCTACCTTTGGGGAATGCATAGACACTATGGGTAATGTGATTGACACTATGTCAGGTAGCATAGATTCCTTTTCCACAACTTTGGACACCTTAGCCACTCAAATGCATACTCTCTCCACCCACATGACCACCCTCACACAGAGCCATAAAGATTCCCATGAGGCTTTTCATACTATGAACTGCACTCTCCTGAATATGCAACACTGAGGCTATGATAGGGATCAAACTCTTGCCTATATCCAGTACCCCCTTTAGTTTCAAGACCATTCTATTGCAGATATTCATTGCCGTTTTGGATATCAGCCTCCTCCTCCAAAAGACCAGCCTCTTACAGATGATCCTTGAGGATTTTCTTTTGCTTCGTCTCTCTAGTCTGTTGTACTTGGGTCAGTTGTCTTTTGAGTCTACTTTTTGTCTATCCTATTCCCTTCTTTGATGATGCCAAAGGGGGAGAAGTAGTTAGTGCAGGTCTTATATATATATTATGTATGCTTGTTCGTATGTTTATATGCATGTTCATTTGTGAGGGTCATTGTGTCAGTTCTACATTTGCTTTGTCGCATGTGTCTAGAGTGTTGCATTCTCTCAAGCATCAATATACCTTATAATGAAATGATGAAATGAATGCAATTGGTATTTGATATCAAATATTTGGCTCTTGTCTCTCATTTCCCATCTATCTTGGCAAATAAATATTGAATGGCTTGCATATATTGAATGGTTTGCGTTGGTTTGCACAAAGAAGAATCCTTGGTTTGTTGCATTACCCATACACAGTTTGGTTATCGAGGCAGGCCATTACTCTTAGAATCTAATGTTTTGTCATCATCAAAAAGGGGGAGATTTTTGAGTCTCTCCAAATGATTTTGATGATAACAAAACCTTGAACTCAGTTTTCATCTCGTGCCATGTCGAAGTAATCACGAGCAAGCTTTGAATGTGTTTAAGGCCACTTTGTGTAATGCTAAAAGTTTAAAGGTAAGAATGGATATGAAGCTCAAATGAATATCTCCAAATGAATAATTAAATCTAGATTGAAACCAAAATGCATGAATTGAATGAGGACATGAAGCTCTTGTCAGATGGATATGATCTACTAGGCTAACAATTCATTTCTGCAGGTTTTTCAGAGTTCGGTCGACCTGGCCAGCATGGGCAGTCGACCTAATTTTCCAGAACTGAAAACTCTGTAAAATTACAAAGTTCGGTCGACCGCCCCCACTGGACTGGTCGACCGATTTTCCCAACGTTGAAATGTTCACCTTCTGTAAAATTTCGGTCGACCGCCCATCTATGCCCGGTCGACCGCCAGCTTTGAAGCCTCCATTGTTGACTTTGTTTTCACCACGAGGCTGAAGCATCTATTAATAGTTTTTTAATCCCAAAAGTATCTAGACATCCCTGGAATTGAGGATCTATGTCTTGGCTTGTCCTTGACCATCCAAGTTATATAAAAACATCTCTTGGGGGGAAAGAAACCCTAATCACTCAAAGGAGATCAAAGGGGGCTGCCAAGGGAGAAAGAGTGCTGCTACTGTAGCTCCATGAACAATGTTCCGTGCAAGAAGTTCTTAATCCATCTCCAAGCTTCTCAAGCTCAATCTGAGGATAATCAACCCAAGTCAAGTGGAGATCAAGCTGCATCCAAAATCCTCTTCATCAACTAAGGGGGAGCTTAAATCTGAAGCTTTTATTTTATGTTTCTTCTTTCATTTCTAATTGAGCTTCAAGTGTGTATTCCTATAATATCTAAACACTTGTGTGTGTGGATCTACGTAGATCCGTGTATGTGTGTGTGTGTGTGTTTCTCTTTCTTTACTTTTTTGTGTGATTTGGTGCTTGTGCACCTTCGTGGGAGTTCTGAACTCCTCACGAGCGTGTGTGTGTGGTCTGATCTTGTAATCCTTTACAAGATAGTGTGGGAATCCTCACAAATCATGAGGTGGACGTAGGTTACCGTTGTTGCATCCGAATCACCTAAAAATTGTGTCTCTTGTGTGATTTGATCCTTTTCTCCTATCACCATTCTGTGTAAGAACACGCAGATTAATTTGGTTGTATTGATTAAGTTAGATTTAGCATAATCTATCATTTGCACAGTACATCTCTGGTATATCAAAAGGTGAGTTCGGATCGACAAGGCAAACCTTGTCGGGAAGATACCACTTTGCGTGAGTAGAATCTTCAGATTCCCACCTCCACCACGGTACCAAAGATTAGTTGAGTGTGGTAGATTTTGCTAGATCTGATAGTTTCTTATTTAGATCTGAGCTTCTTTGTGGCTATTCCTCACACTTGTTTAAATCGACTAAAGTTTTCTTAAAATTTGTAAACACCTAATTCACCCCCCCTCTTGGGTGTCATTGATCGCGGGACTTCATAGGTCTCGCCTTCTATTATCAGCATAAGCCTATTGTCTATCTTGAGCCATCTGGAGTCTTTCTCGAATAGGCTTTACCTTCTCGGTGGTATCCCGAATGAGTTTAGGGCCTAGAAGTTATCTTTCCCCAACTTCATTCCAACAGATAGGTGGTCGACAACTTCTTCCATATAGAGTCTCGAAGGGTGCCATTTGTATACTAGCCTGATAGTTATTGTTGTAGGTAAACTCCACTAGAGGCAAGTGATCGTGCCAACTCCCACCGAAATCAATAGCACATGCCCTAAGCATATCTTCTATTACCTGATTGGTTCTCTCAGTTTGACCATCTGTTTGCGGATGGAAAGCAGTGCTAAAGTTGAGTCGGGTCCCCAATGAGTGTTGTAGACCCTTCCAGAATTGTGATGTGAAATGAGGGTCTCAATCAGAATTAATCGTAATAGGGACTCCATGTAGTTTAACAATTTCTTTCATATATAAGGCTGCTAGAATATCCACAGACCATATACTCTTAATAGGTAAGAAGTGTATAGACTTAGTCAATCGGTCTATGATCACCCATATACCATCATGTCCACCTCTTGTCTTTCGCAGACCCATGATGAAATCCATCCCTATGCTCTCCCACATCCATTTAGGAATTTCTAAGGGATGTAGTTTTCCAGTGGGTTTTAAATGTTCCGCCTTAACTTACTGACAAGTGAGGCAGCGTGATACAAAGTCCGCTATCTCTCTTTTCATGTTGGGCCACCAAAAACTCCTCTTTAAATCTTGTTACATCTTGGTAGCACCAGGGTGGATAGCATACCTTGATTTATGAGCTTCTTCCATGATCAGCTTCTTAGTGTCGACATGATCCGACAAACAGATCCGACCCTTGAATAATATCCTACCATCGGTCGAAACAGAAAATTTCATTCTGACCACAAAAGTCTGAAGTATATCTTCACTTGGAAGGATTTGAATATGAGGCAAAGAAGATGGCAAGAGTACCATAAGGATTTTGATTTTTCTATTCAATATCACCCAGGCAAAGCAAATGTTGTAGCAGATGTGCTTAGCAGGAGACCACTGGCAACTCTAGCAAGCCTCAGGAAAGGTATGACCTATCTTATAGAAGACTTTTCACAATTGAATCTAGATATTGATGCAGAAGAAGAAAGGGGTATTATTGCTAATATACGGTCGCAACACACACTCATTGAAAACCTAGTCTAAGTTGCAAGAAGATGACCCCACATTAATGGAGATCAAAGCTAATATCGATCAATGACTCACCAAGGGAGGTTTGGGGTCCTATTTATAGGGACCCAAACTTTTACATGACAAGACTACCCCTGGCTTTACACATAATGACCAAGCTGTCCAAAAAACAACCAAGGGGTAGATGAAGACTAAAACATAGGGAAATGACTTAGTACCTAAGATGATGACTCAAATAAAGGGGAACATTACATCAAAATGACTCAAACAAAAGTAAGAAATACATCAAAATGATCCAAGTAGAAAAGCAAAGAGTCGAGGGGGCCCTGCTTGAAATGGAGCTTGATCCTATTCCTCTCCAGGAGGAAGTGAAGTCCCGAGCCAGAGAGAATCGTGGGTGATGTCCCCATCACTCTAAAGGAACATCTCACCACTACACCTGTACTGGCACTACCTGTCGAGGGTGATGCCTTTGAAGTCTACACGGATGCATCTGGCATTGGCCTTGGTTGTGTCCTTATGCAGCATGGAAAGGTAATTTGCTATGCTTCAAGGCAGTTGAAGCGACATGAAGAAAATTATCCAGTGCACAATCTAGAATTAGCTGGTGTTATTTTTGCCTTAAAAATATGGCGACATTATCTCTATGGGGAGCAATTCACCAGTAATGAAGAATTTGAATTAAGCATTCCACAAAGCCATTGTGAGAATCCCCCTCTCTCTCTACCTCTCATTCTCTCTCTCTAGCTCTCTCTCTCCCCCTCTCTCTCTAAAGGGGCGACCCCCTCTCTCTTTCCTCACTCTCTCTCTCTAGGGTGCACTTGCCCCTTCACCTTCCCTCTTGCCACCTCATCACCACCTCCCCCACTCTCCAATTGTCACATCACCAAGCCCCTTCACCTCCCAAGAAGCATTAATTTCCCCCATCAATTCCCTCCCCCTTCCTAGGTGACCCTTGCCATTCCCCATACACCCCTTCCTTTCCCCAAGGGAGAACCCATCTCCCACGCACCCATTCACATCCCCAAGACACTCCTTCCCCTTCCCTAGACCAAAATAAACTCTCCATTAAACCCATTCCAAATCTAGGGAGGGAACCCTCCCCTCCCTCCAAGCCCATTTGCGCCCCCCTCCTATCCTCCATCACAGCCACCAGCGCCCCACTTCTCTCCCTTGCTAGCTCCGCCCCCCTGCCATCTTCCCCACTTCCCCTTCCCACCTTCCAACCCTTCCCCACCATCAACACCTCCATATCCTATACCCCTCCACCAAAGAAACCACCCCTTTCACCCATTCTTTCTACTAATCTGTGTGTAGCTGAAAATCTGCTGATCAACAGCCTGTTGTAGTGCCGTCCCCAACCACATCACGGAGCTCCTGGAGGCGTACCATACATTGACGGAAAGCTCTTCGAGCCGGCTTCGCAGACGAGGTGATCCCGCCTCAATCTGAGTTCGGAGCTGCCCGGGAGAGCCGATCCTCATCGACTACACAGATCAGGCCGGACAGCGACCTGAAGCGACTTCCCGGAGCCTCCACAACCACATCCCTCAGCTTATAGAGGCGCCACTTGGCCGAGAGCTCCTACCACAAGGTGTCCACCATCACCAAAAAGCAGCGTCCCATTCGGCACCCAGAGGAGTATTTTCTGAATTTTCTCCCCCAGGTGCTCTGTTCTGTCCGTTCTTGGACTGAACAGATACCTATTCACTTCTCGGACTGCTCCGGTCTGCTCCAACCTCTGCCAGTGCTCCCGCAGGCGCCGTTTCGAAGAGGACCTGACGACGGTTCCAACGACTCCAGCCAAGTTCAAATCAGAGTTCGGGAGCATTCATGATGACCACTCATTCCTGCTGCTGAGATACCCCCGCTATCGGAACCAGGAATCAGGGGCCCTGTTGGTGACCCATCCACGGTTAGCATTGGCACGTTGGGATTTCCAAAAAACTCAGGAGTCATCCCGGGCCAGTCAGTGAACATTTGGGTCTGGTTTCATCGACTTCTGAGTTCGGGAGAGTCCTCGGTAGTGCCAATAGCAAGCATCTATCTGACAGGCACACAGGCTGGCAGAACCACGAAGGGCCTTCCGGCTTCTCCTATTAGCCTCACTCCCCTCCCCGCCTAGCCGGATTACCACCCCTCCCTGTGTGGAGGTAGTGTTTGCTTGTACCCCTATTCTCCCCACCCCGAGTTCCCCCTCCTGCGTGAGGAGTAGTGCATGTAAATATTTACACAGGGTGAAGCTTCGTCGACGCAGTGTGCGGGGAACCCACACTTCCCCGCTCGCCCACGTCTCCGAACGGGTTTGGTTTCTTCAAACCGACCGGGTAAACTCTATCCGTTGCTCTCATTTCATTATTTTTTCATTTAATATCCATGTAATTGCTCCGCTGGACAGTGAGAGAGAGCCCGACCCCAAAGCTTCCAGTTTTGTGTGCGATCACCATGGACTTGTGCGAGAGAGTGACCCGGTGCCCTTAGGCACCTAGCCAGCCCCTTGATTGTGGGCACCGTACCCTTGGGAGGGAAACCATAACCCTGCTGGCTCTCTACCAGCAAGGGCCTTGTTCCACTACCTCCACTCGGCATCACCGAGTCACCCCGGGAAGCATGTGCGCACGGTGGTTTGGCGATTTCCAAAAATCTCAACTCTTGCGATTGTGTTTGCGACATAGGTCCAAGGGATCACAGCTAGCGACTGCATTCCCAATAGCTTGTGTCACATCAATTTGGTATCAGAGCAAGTTCTAGACTTGTCTCTACGAGTCGAGTCCTAGGGCATTGGCATTTGGGTCTCCCTTGCATCGTGTTTTCCATCGCTCCTTTGCATGACCACCCTAGGGAGACACCCCAAGTACCCATGGACCGATTTGACGCTGCCGTCAACAACCTTCTTGATCAGCTAGATACCATCACCACCCAACTTGACCGAGTTGAAGCAAAATGGAACCACGGCCCTAGAGCTCGGTCACCATGGGATGAATTTGGATGGGAAGACAATAAATCACCACCTAGGAACCATGGCCTCAGAGCTCGATCTCCATGGGAAGGGTTTGATACGGACGAAATGGACTACGATCATTATTATGACTATGAGAGGCCCCGACATTACGGGCGTTAGGGAAGGCATCCCCGGGATAACCTGGATAACCATCCCTTAAGAATGATGCGGTTCTCTAGACCTCGTAGGTTCACTCCACGACCGGATGATCCCAAAGACATGGGACCCCGTCCCAACCCAGCCCCTCTCATGAAGACCCCCATGCCATGTCCAAGTGGAGGTACCCCATTTTGGCTCACTAATCTTCCTCCCACCCCTCATCCGACAAGAATCACCCCTAGTCAACCCATACCCCGGCAAGAAGGGAGTTTCAATGGACCAAGTGTGGGTGGGACCACACCGGGAAATAGACAACAATGCTTTAAGTGTGAAGGCTTTGGACACTTCATCAATCAATGCCCTTCACGAGAAATGTCCAACATACTGATTGAAGAAATAGCTACTTGTGGACGCACTTTTCGTTCGTCTATTGTTGTGCTCGTCTCTTCGGGAATGGTTGATTCGTCTATTAAGTGCGTGGGCGTGCCAGTCACAAAGTGACAATTTATTCGGGCTCCGAAGAGCCCACGGTGCGCTCGATCTGACTCGGTCAGACGATTGTGTGGTTCGTGTCGGGACCAAAACCCGCCGCGCCATAAAGGTCGCGGCGTCATTTACATCCCCCATATGAGGGAACACCCTTGATTAATTGCCAGGATTCAGGGCCTCATGGCGAAGAAATCAATTGCATGGAAGGTCTATTACGAGGTATTGAAATCCTCGCGCGAGGACGAGAAGAAGACCCTTCGCGGTCATTGTCAGTCGTGTACTGACCATTTAATGTTCGGACGAATGTCCGGCTCGAGAAGATCGCGGTTGTCGCGGGAAAACCGGAACGCATGTAAGCCGAGGTACGGCAAATCTATTGTTCGGAAGAGCGGAGAACGTTCGACTAAACCTCGGTCAGAGCGGTCAGAAACCAGTAAATCTGTTGGCCCGTTAATAAATTTATAATAATAATATATATTTAATATTTATATATATTTAATATTTAAATTTTATTTTAAATTTATTTAATTTATTTTAAATTATTAAATTTGATTATTAATTTTAATTAGAATATTTTAATATAATTATATATATAATTAGAATATATATATATAATTAGTATAGAATTAGAATATATATTCTAAATTGGAATTATCTAAATTAGAATTAATATATTAATTCTAAATTTATAAATTAATTTTTTAATTTTCAGAAAAAATAAATTTTCGGTGCAAGAGCAAGCTGCGACCATACTGCGGTGGGCCCCCCCGCGGTCGAAACAAGACTTGCATGAGCGTCATTAATATTTCTGGTGCCAAGGGGCAACGAGGGAATATCCCTTGAATCGTCTGAAAAGCCCTGTGTCTAGGGAAGCGGACGTTCGAAACGTGTCGGTCATTCGGGAGACCGTTTAATATTCGGACGGGAGTCCGGCTTGAGAATATTGTAATCGTCGCGGGAGGACCTGGGACATATGCATGCCGGGATACGGCAAGTTTATGATTCTGAGACACCGAAAACATTCGGTTAAATCTCGGTTAGTGTAGCAGGAAACCGATAAATCTATTGGACCGGTGCGAGATCAAGTCAAGACCATACCGGGGGCGCCTCCCATGGTCCGAACGAGGCTTGCGCGGGCATCATTAATATTTCCGGTGTCGGAGGGCAACGGGGGAGAGTCCCAGGACTAGACTCCAAAATCGAAAACATGTTCGTAGGGAGCGGGCTGTAGACCGAGGATATGAGCCGAACGGCTACCACAATTGGGACGGACCCGAGGTCTAAGCGTGGCCCACGGAGGTCTTATTGATATTCCCATGGAAGGGGTCCAGGGGTGGTGAGGGCCGTCTCGTTCTATTCCGATTTTATCGGTCACTCACGGACCTTTTCGTGTACGGGCAAGGGCCCATGTTGAAAGTACGACGTGGATGGAAACGACCCCGTACAAATGTATGCAGAGTTTACAGCAGTTTCAATGAAAGAACGGGAACGAATCCCATTAGAATGAATCCGATTTAACGGGCTATCGGCCCGGAGCAATGCCGGCTCACGACCATGTCGGGGAGGGAGCCGTCGGCCATATTGGTTGTTCACGGGTCTTTTCATTCAGACACAGGTCCGTAATAGAAACGCGGCGAAAATCGAGGTGAACCCGTTCAAATGTCTGCCGAGCGTGCGGTAATTTTAGTAGTGGCTCGGAAGGGATCCGGCCTGAGAAATGAGTCCGGCTTAATCGGAATGTCAGCCCGAGGCGAGGTCGGGCCATGGCCATTTCGGGATAATTCCCAAGACTCAGGCCCAACCTGGAAGGGCGACATTGTTATTCCTTCAGCACCGGATCACGAGAGAGACGGAACTGCAAAGTGGATTTTACCATTTTTTTTATATGGGTTTTAAATTATATATATATATATATATATATATATATATATTTATTGCTTATTTCCCTCTCATGTATTTATTCTGGATGATTTATCCGTTTTGTTTATTATTATTACTATTATATTTTCTCTCCTCTTTTTTGTTTATTATTATTTTTACATTTTTTTTTATTTCATATATGTATTCAGATTTATTTATTCATCATAGTTTTTATTAATTTTATTATTACTATTATTATTATTATTATTATTATTATTATACATATTCTTCTGGAGAGACAGTGGGCCGCTGGAGGGCCAAATGGGGGCTGAAGGAGCGTGCCGCTGAAGGTGGAAGGGTGCACCGCTGAGGGGGCTGAGGGAGTGCGCCGCTGAAGGTTCGCGGGAGGTATACCGGGGAAGGGCTTGGCCAAGGGTACCGGCGAAGGGGCAGGTGTGGTGGCTTTGGGAGGTGTACCGATGAAGGAGCCTTAGGTGTGCCGGCAAAGGGCCTGACCGAGCGTGCCGGCGAAGGGTTGAACAGGGAAGAGCGTGCTGTCAAAGGAGCTTGAGGGCGTACCGCCGAAGGGTTGGAGCAAGCGTGCCGCTGAGCGCAGGGGGAGCGTGTCGGCGAAAGGCCAAACGAGGCGTGCCGGGGGAAGCTGGGCTGGGGCGTGCCGGCGAAGGGCACTGTAGGGTGTACCGACGAAGGGCGTGTGTCTGCACATTGGCCGGTCGCTGCGACATAAAGTCCGTACATTCATCAGCCCAAAGTGTATACGTTGTCTATTCAACCAGCACACAAAGTCTATACGTTCTTCAGCTCAAAGTCTGTACATCGGCTGCATTCATCAGCTCAAAGTCTGTACATTGGCTACATTCATCAGCTCGAAGTCTATGCGTTGGCCAGCTTAAAGTCTGTACATTGGCCAGCTGAAAGTCGGTACAATGGCTGGGTTCATCAGCTCAAAGTCTACACATTGGCCAGCCCAAAGTCTGTACATTGGCCAGCCCAAAGTCTGTACATTGGCCCGCTCAAAGTCTATACATCGCAGTTCAAAGTCTGTACATTACAGCTCAAAGTCCGTGCATTGGCCAGCCCAAAGTCTGTACGTTGGCCAGCTCAAAGTCTATACGTTGCAGTTCAAAGTCTATACATTGGAGCTCAAAGTGAGTCTATACATTACAGTTCAAAGTCTATACATTGGAGCTCAAAGTCTATACATTGGAGCTCAAAGTCCATACATTGGCCAGCCCAAAGTCTGTACATTGGCCAGCTCCAAGTCTGCACATTGCAGTTCAAAGTCTATACATTGGAGCTCAAAGTCCACACATTGGCCAGCCCAAAGTCTGTACATTGTCTATTGGAGTCTATACATTGGCCGGCTCAAAGTCTGTACATTGGCCGGCTCAAAGTCTATACATTGTCCATTAAAGTATTTACATTGGCCGGCTCAAAGTATGTACATTGTCCAGCTCAAAGTCTATGCATTGCAGTTCAAAGTCTATACATTGGAGCTCAAAGTCCACACATTGGCCAGCCCAAAGTCTGTACGTTGGTCAGCTCCAAGTCTGTACATTGGCCAACTCAAAGTCTATACATTATTCCTTAAAGTCTATACATTGCCCCTTGGCTGCAGTTCAAAGTCTGTACATTGGCCAGCCCAAAGTCTGTACATTGGCCAACTCAAAGTCTATACATTGTTCATTGGCTGCAGCTCAAAGTCTATACATTGTCTCTTAAAGTCTGTACATTGGGTTCCACTTCGGAGAGTGAGAAGAGTGTGCCGCTGAAGGGCTGAGAAGGTGTGTCGTTGAAGGGTTGATAGGGTGTGCCGCTGGAGGGCTGATAGGGTGTACCGGCGAAGGCTGGAACGGACGTGCCGATGAAGGTCCACTCCTCTGTTACTTATTTTTAAGGCTTTTCTTTTCTTCTTCTCTTTGATTTTTGCGTGGTTTTATACAAATCTTTTCTCCTTCTTATTGCAGTCTGTTGTTGCTCTATTTATTTGTTGCTTTTATTGTCTTTTGGTATATGTTTGCTATCCCATTTATTTGTTGCATCCTTTTGTCTTTTAACTTCCTGTTATTTTCTAACGAAAATTCGGCAGCATCTCCCCTTGACCCGAGCGTAAGGGAGATAAAGGGAACGCGCCCACATGGAGTGGCGGAACCCGACAACTAGAGGTGGGCGCCCGAGGGCGGCAACACCTTAATAAAACCTCAGAAAACACAGGGAAAACAACGAGTCGAAGACCTCTAAGACTGGACAGGGTGTACTGGAGAAGGGGGGGGGCAGGCACAGATGAAGGCACTGGGCTTTACAGGAGGAGTTTCGCGACCTCAAACCATTCAAGCTGATGGTACATCCGGAGGAAACCGTCGGCATGAGGGATGAACACAAACACCGGAAAGTGAAAGGAAAGACGATCAAACGCACTGTGGCTCACAACCAACGAGACAAAGAGACAACCCACTGAGGGGGACGATCTTCATTCATGGGGGAGCAAAGGGCCGTAGCCGTCCGCATGCATTACAAAACACGCCCGAGCTAAAGCTACGGGCAAGAAAGAAAACCAAAGAACAAAAGAACGGAGAAGGAGAAAACAAAGAACAAAAGAAGAGGAGGTGTTGGGGATCGAGGCAGGGACGACCGTCCACTGCTCTTTCCCCCACCTTCCCCTGCTACATCAAGCCCTCTCCCTCTCTTACTCTCTTCTCTCTGCCTGGTGGTTGTCAGAAGACTCCATGCCGGAGACCTCTCCCTTCTCTTCTCTCTTCTCCTTCTTCTCGTAGGTGGCTTTGTGTCTCTTCGTTCCTTCTCCCTGTGTGCCTCTTCCTCTGTGTATGGGCCTCTTCCCCCCTTCTTCGCCGGAATGGGAGTGGTTTTATACTCCCAGCAGCGGGAGCCCTCGAGCACGGCAGTCGGAGGCGGGAAGCGGCTGGTCATGATGGGGATTGACTTCCCCCGTCCTGGATGTCAGGGGAGTAGCCTGCGTGTCCCAACCTCTGGTTGACACCTCGGGCAGCTCACTGCGCGCCAAGGATACATAGGGCATGGGCGTCACGTCGTTCCGTTGAAATGCCTTCACGCTGTGCCGCTGGCGGGCTCAAGAAGTGTGCTGCTGAAGGCTTGAAATGGTGTACCGTTGAAGGCTTGAAATAGCGTGCCGTTGAAGGCCTGAGATAGTGTGCCGTTGAAGGCTTAAAATAGTGTGCCGTTGAAGGCTTAAAATAGTGTGCCATTGAAGGCCCGAAATAGTGTGCCGTTGAAGGCCCGAAATAGTGTGCCGTTGAAGGCTTAAAATAGAGTGCCGTTGAAGGCACATGGGGCGTGCCGTTGAAGGCACATGGGGTGTGCCGCTGAAGGCACATGGGGTGTGCCGCTGAAGGGCCCAGGGGCGTACCGCTGAAGGGCCAAAGGGCGTGCCGTTGAAGGCCCAAAAGGGGTAGTTCTGAGCCCATTGTGAGCATGAGTTGTGACCCATCTAATTTTCTTCGAGGCCCATGGATTGTGGGGGCTCTTGGTGGTTGATTTCTCTTCACTGTCGTGACTTCGGAGACGGCTTCACGGCAGTGTGCATATTTGGGGAGTCCGGATGACCAGCCCCTCCGGGGCTTCCTCACTCGGTGCCGTAGTTGATGTTGGGCCGAGCAGGATATCTGGGTGTGTAATTTTTGGTGTCCATAAATGCCCCCCACCCACGGGTAGCGCAGGCGAAGGATGAGCCGGGCGGTGCCCGCGGGTGTACTGGCCTCTTTTTCACATCGTCGGTGCCGCCGGGGTGTCGGGAGCCGACATGACTTGTTTGTCTCCTCTTTTCTTCGTCAGTGCTGACGGGGTGTCAGGAGCTGACCTAATTTGTTGGTCTCTTTTTCTCTTCGTCAGCGTCGACGGGGCGTCGGGAGCTGACATGCTCTGTTGGTCTCTTTGTCTCTTCGTCAGCGCCGACAGGGTGCCGGAAGCTGACATGATGTGTTGGTCTCTGTCTCTTTGTCAGCGCCGACAGGGTGCCGGGAGCTGACCTGGTTTGTTGGTCTCTTTGTCTCTTCGTCAGCGTCGACAGGGCGTTGGGAGCTGACATGCTCTGTTGGTCTCTTTGTCTCTTCGTCACCGCCGACAGGGTGCCGAAAGCTGACATGATGTGTTGGTCTCTTTGTCTCTTTGTCGGCGCCGACAGGGTGCCGGGAGCTGACCTGGTTTGTTGGTCTCTTTGTCTCTTCATCAGTGCCGACAGGGTGCTGGGAGCTGACCTGATTTGTTGGTCTCTGTCTCTTCGTCAGCGTCGACAGGGTGCCGGGAGCTGACCTGGTTTGTTGGTCTCTTTGTCTCTTCGTCAGCGTCGACAGGGTGCCGGGAGCTGACTTGCTCTGTTGGTCTCTTTGTCTCTTCGTCAGTGCCGACAGGGTGGCGGGAACTGACGTAGTATGTTTGTCTCTTCTTCTCTTCATCATCAGTGCCGATAGGGTGCCGGGAGCTGACCTAATTTGTTGGTCTCTTTGTCTCTTCGTCAGCGCCGATAGGGTGCCGGAAGCTAACCTGGTTTGTTGATCTCTTTGTCTCTTCGTTAGTGCCGACAGGGTGCTGGGAGCTGACCTGGTTTGTTGGTCTCTTTGTCTCTTCGTCAGTGCCGACAGGGTGTTGGGAACTGACATGCTTTGTTGGTCTCTTTGTCTCTTCATCAGCGCCGACAGGGTGCCGGGAGCTGACCTGGTTTGTTGGTCTCTTTGTCTCTTCATCAGTGCCGACGGAGTGGCGGGAACTGACGTAGTATGTTTGTCTCTTCTTCTCTTCATCATCAGTGCCGATGGGATGCCGGGGACTGAGGCAGTATGTTGGTCTCTTTGTCTCTTCATTAGTGCCGACGGGGTGCCGGGGACTGAAGCAGTATGTTGGTCTCTTTGTCTCTTCATCAGTGCCGACGGGGTGCCGGGAACTGACGTGCTTTTGTTCGTCTCTTCTTCTCTTATTTTTCTTCTCTTCTCTTTTCTCCTCTTCTATATTCCCTTGCACGTAAACATGGGGTAAGAATTTATTTAGTGTCCTCAAATCAGGGAAGCGGGCTGCAAAAGCCAAATTTTGAGGAGCAGGCAGGCAGAGCCAGACTTGGGAAAGCGGGCCATGTGGGCCGAGGTAAGCAGGCTACAAGAGCCAAAGTTGGGAAGCAAGCTACGGAAGTCAAATCGGGGAAGCAGGCTACAAGAGCCAAAATTAGGAAGCGGGTTGCAGGAGCCGAGATTATGGGTAGCAGGCCGTGAAGGCCGAATTCTAGGAAGTAGGCAATGAAGGCCGAATTCTGGGAAGTAGGCTGCAAGAGCCAAAGATGTTGGGAAGCAGGCTGCAAGAGCCGAAATTAGGGCGCAAGTTGTGAAAGCCCAAATCGGGGAAGCGGACTATAGAAACCGGAGTTGGGAGATTAACGAGCCGCGAGGGCAAGAGGTAGGCCATGGGGGCCAAGATTGGGCTCTACGAGCCAGCGCAGGGAAAGTAGGCTTTGATAGCCGAAACTGAGTTTATTGTATACACACATTTTTATTATTTATTATATATATATATATATATATTTACTATATATAATTTTTTTATTCAAGCATGCAAGCATTCATTAGCAGGCATATCATAGATATGAGTAAGGCAGCTCCCTCTATAGGGGATAGGATAGGGACATCGTCCGTAATTCGTAGATGCGGTGCGGGCCACGAGGCACAATTGAGGGGTGGTGCACCCGTCAAGAGGATATCGCATGTCTTGCATGCATAGCCTAAATTCACGCATTTCACCCGAGGTAATTCTATGTGGCGTGGCAGTGCAAATGTGTGAACAAAGGGCCCTAACCATAGGGATATGCAGGTTTTCCTGGTGACACTCGAGGATCACTCTAGCGCCTACACATTAGTTCCAGGCTTTCGACTTTCGGTAGCTTCACACAGCCCCCATCTGTTTATTTTGGTAGCGGATTTCACCATTCGACGCGAGTCTCCTCATGTGTCTCAATGGGGATTCCCGACTACTAGGATTTGTCCTTATTGTGATTCGCTTCACTATTTCGCACGAGTCTCCTCATTTGTTTCAGTGGGGATTCTCGGCTACTCAGATCCGCGTTTCTCTCTCTCTTCTTTTTTCTCTTCTTTTTTTTTCCTCTCTCTTTTTTTTTTACAGTGGGGTAGGCAGCTTTTTCCTCACGATTACCTTTCATGCGAGTGCAGGAATTCAAGTCTCCGTAGAGTGCTAAGACGAAATTCGGGCAATCCCTATAGTCGAAGGCTATTGAACACATTAAGTGCTAAGTGTGGGAGCGTTGCCTTAGGTTTATTTTATGAGCAGGGCTTAGCGATTCAGCCATGACTCTTCCCCTTGACGTGTGCACCTACCATAATTGGGTTCCCTTTGAGCGTGCGCCGTGATGCCCGTGCATTCGGAATCGGGGCGATATTATTTAGCAAGGAAGCACGGTCCTAGAAAATTTCAAGGAGGTGTATTATTCTATATTAAGTAACCATGCAAGCAGGGCAATCATGCACTCTCTTCTTTCTTTTCTCTTTCTTTTTTTTGTGTTCGTTTTGTTGTTTTCTTTTTCTTTTGTTTCGTTTTGTTTTTTTGTTTGTTTGTTTGTTTATTTTTTTGCATACGAAAATATTACTGTTACGTATAAGTGTAGTGGTAGTAAAGGTATTAGGGAAGTAGACCACGAACGGTTGAAAGGACGTTGGGGAAGCGGGCCGTAAAGGCCGAAGTTGATATTGGAAGTAGGCCACAATAGCCAAAAATTGAGGAGAGCGGGCTGTGAGAGCCAAATTATGGGAAGCATGCTGCAGGAGCCGAAGTTACGGGAAGCGGGCCGTAAGGGCCGAATTCTGGGAAGCAGGCTGCGAGAGCCAAAGATATTAGGAAGCGAGCTGCAAAAGCCGAAATTGGGAAGCGGGCCGTGAAGGCCGAATTCTGGGAAGCAGGCCGCAAAGGCCGAATTCTCGGAAGCAGGCTGCGAGAGCCAAAGATATTGGGAAGTAGGCTAAAAAGCCAAGGGATATTGGGAGCAGGCTGACAAGCCGAGAGATGTTAGGAGTAGGCTGTAAAGCCGAAAAGATATCGGAGAGCGCGGTGGGATGGGTGGATTAGTCACGACCGTGGGCCTTGGCCGGAATGACTGAGCCAAAGAGCGTCGGGTAGTAGGATACATGAGCCGAGGAGAAGGGTTTGTGAAGCTGCGGGTTCGAAGACCATGTCTGTCTCATGTCTCTTTTTTTTCTTCTTCTTTTGTGTGGGTAGACAGGTGCAAAGACCATGCTTGCCTCATGGTCATTTCTTTCTCTTCTTCTCTTCTTTTGTATGAAGAGGCGGGTTCAAGGACCGTGTTCGCCCCGTGACTGTTCTTTCTCTTCTTCTCTTCTTCTCTTCTTCTTTCATGGAGAGGCAGGTGCAGAGACCATGTTCGCCTCGTGACTGTTCTTTCTCTTCTTCTCTTCTTCTTTTATAGAGAGGCAGGTGCAAGGATCATGTTCACCTCATGTCTCTTTTTTCTCTCCTCTTCTTCTTTTGTAGAGAGGCAGGTGCAGAGACCATGTTCGCCCCGTGACTGCTCTTTCTCTTCTTCTCTTCTTCTTTTATGGAGAGGCAGGTGCAAGGACCATGTTCGCCCCATGACTGTTCTTTCTTTTCTTTTCTTCTTCTTTTATGGAGAGGAAGGTGCAAGGACCATGTTCGCCTTGTGACTGTTCTCTCTCTTCTTCTCTTCTTCTTTTGTGGAAAGGCAGGCGCAAAGACCATGTTTGCCTCGTGACTGTTCTTTCTTTTCTTCTTTTGTGGAGAGGCGGGTTCAAGGACCACGTCTGCCTTATGTGTCTCTTCCTCCTTTTCTTCTCTTCTTTTGCGTGATGAGGCGGGCTCGAGGACCACGTCTGCCTCATGTGTCTTCTTTTGGTTCTGCTCTTCTTCTTTTGTGTGAAGAGGCGGGTTCAGGAACCATGCCTGCCTCATGTGTCTCTTCTTGCTTTTCTTCTCTTCTTTTACGTGATGAGGCGGGCTCGAGGACCATGTCTGCCTCATGTGCTTTTTCTTCCTTTTCTTCTCTTATTTTATGTGATGAGGCGGGCTCGAAGATCACATCTGCCTCATGTGTATTCTTTCTTTTCTTCTCTTCTTTTGTGTGATGAGACGGGCTCAAAGGCCATGTCTGCCTCATGCGTGTCTTTTTCTTTATTCTGCTCTTCTTTTCTCATTAATGCTTCCACGCTGGAGTGTATTTCTCTTAACGTGCCCCCAGGTTGGGGTGTAGCTTTATTTGGTATGCATCCCCCTGAGGGGTGTGTTTTACCTCTTTGCCTCTGTGCCCCCAGGTGGGGCGTATTTTTCAAGGCCTCTATGCCCCCAGGTGGGGCGTGCTTCTTCTTCTGATGCCCCCGAGCCGGGGAGTCTCCTCTATGACTTCTATGCCCCCAGGCGGGGTGTATGTTGCTTTATATGCCCCCAGGGCGGGGTGTAATTCTTGCTTCTTATGCCCCCGAGGCGGGGTGAACTCTTCTTCTTTGCTTATGTGCTCCCATATCGGGGTGTATTCCTTTCTTCATATGCTCCCCCTAAGCCGGAGAATGTTGTTTGTCCTGCTTCAGATGTCCCCCCCCCCCTCGGGGTATATGTTGCTTCATGGACCCTGAGACCGGGATGTATTCCTTCTTCAGATGCCCCTAAGCCGGGGCGGACTCTTTTCATTTTATGCTCCCAAGGCGGGATGCAACTTTTTCAAATGCCCCTAAGTCGGAGCGTGTTCTTCATGACTTCTATGCCCCCACTGGTGGGGTTTGTCTCTTCTTCAAATACCTCTAAGCTGGGGTGGACTTCTCTTCATATGCCCCTGAGTCGGGGCGTGTTCTTTATAGCTTCTAGGCCCTCGAGGTGAGGTATGCTTCCTCTTCAAGTACCGCCAAGACGGGGTGTGATTCTTGGCTTCATATGCCCCCCAAGGCGGGGTGTGTTTTGCTTCTTGTGCTCCACAAGGGTGGGGCGTATCTCCTTTTTGTGCCCCCAGAGCAGGGTGGATTCTCTTCAGTTACGCCTAAGTAGGGGTTGATTCTTCCGCCTCTTATGCCACGGGGTGGCATACACTGCTCTTCGTATGCTCCTAAGCCGGGGTACAACTCTATTTCTTCTCATGACCCCAGGCCGGGGCAGTCTCTTCTTCTTATGCTTATGTGCCCCTAAGCGGGGTGCATTCCTTTCTTTATGCGTCCCTAAGCCGGGGGATGTTGTTTGTCCTGCTTCAAATGCCCCCGAATCGGGGTATAGTTTTGTCTCATATGCCTCTAGGGCGGGGGTGTATTTCTCTTCATGTACCCCTCAGTCGGGGCATATTTCTTCTTCAAATACCCCTTGAGCCGGGGTGCATTCTTGCTACTTCTTATGCCCCTAAATCGGGGTATAGTTTTGTCTCATATGCCCCTGGAGCGGGGGTGTATTTCTCTTCATGTGCCCCTGGGAATGGGGTGTACTCTTCACAGCTTCTATGCCCCCAGGCGGGGTATGTTTCTTCTTCATGTGCCCCTGGTACGGGGCGTAGCTCTCTTCAGATGCCCCCGGGACGGGGGTTTATCTTTTGCTTCTTATGCCCCCCTGAGGCCGAGGTGTATCTTTTGCTTCTTACGCCCCCCTGAGGCGGGGGTGTATCTCTTTACGGCTTCTGTGCCCCCGAAGCAGGGTATGTTGTTTCTTCAAATGCCGCTTGGGCGGAGTATATCTTTCTTCTTATGCTCCCAGCTCGGGATGTATGTCTCTTTGTTTCTGTGCCCCGGGTCGGGGTAGATGCTTTTGCTTCTTATGCGCTAAGGGCGGAGTGTATTTTTGTGCCCCCAGGCTGGGGTAGGTGCTTCTGCTTCTTATGCGCCAAGGGCGGAGTGTGTCTCTTTCTGTGCCCATAGGCTGGGGTACATTCTTCATGTTTCTCATACCCTTTTCGCAGGGCATATTCTCTTGCTTCTCATGTCCCTGGATCGGGGTGTATGTTTCTTCTTCTGATGCCCCTAGGTCTGGGTATATTCTTTCTTCATGTGCTCCCAGGTCGAGATGTATGCCTCTTTGCTTCGGTGCCCCCGGGTGGAGGTGTACTCTGTCTCTTTGCTTCTGCGTCCCCCAAGTGGGGTATGTTTCTTCTTCAAGTGCCCCTGAGCTGGCGCATATTCTTTATGGCTTCTATGCCCCCTGGCAGGATATATTTCTTCTTCAAATATCCCTAAGACGGGATGTATTCTTCTCTTTCTTATGCTCCCGAGGCGGGATGTATCTTCTTCAAATACCCCTAAGCCGGGGCGTGTTCTTTATGGCTTCCATGTCCCCTGGCGGGGTATGTTTCTTCTTCAAACACCCCTAGGCCGGGGTGGACTTCTCTTCATATGCCCCTGAGTCGGGGCATGCTCTTTTATAGCTTCTAGGCCCTCGAGGCGAGGTATGCTTCTTCTTCAAATACCCCTAGGCCGGGGCGTATTCTTTATGGCTTCTATGTCCCCTGGCGGGGTATGCTTCTTCTTCAAATACCCTTACGCCGGGGTGAATTCTTTTCTTCTTCCCAGACACACCAGGGGGAATGTTTGCTTCTTATGCTCCCAAGGTGGGGTGTATTGCTGCTTTTGATGCCCCCAAGATGGGGCGTATTGCTGCTTCTGATGCCCCAGAGCGAGGTATCCCCTTTTTTTTTATATGCCCCCGGCACGGGGTGTATTCTGCTTCTAGTGCCCCCAGAGTGGAGTGTATTGCCACTTTCGATGCGGGGTGTGGTTCTTGCTTTTTATGCACCCGAGGCGGGGTGAATTCCTCTTCTTTGTGTACGTGCCCCCATATCGGGGTGTATTCCTCTCTTCATATGCTTCCCTAAGCCGGGAGATGTTGTTTGTTCTGCTTCAGATGTCCCCCCCCCCCCGGGGGGTGCATGTTGCTTCATGGACTCCGAGCCTGGGGTATGCTCCTTCAAAGGTCCCTAAGCCGGGGTGGATTCTCTTTTCTTCTCATGCTCCCAAGGCGGGATGTAGCTTCTTCAAGTACCCCTAAACCGGAGCGTATTCTTTATGGCTTCTCTGTCCCCTGGCGGGGTATGCTTCTTCTTCAAATACCCCTAGGCCGGGGTGGACTTCTCTTCATATGCCCCTGAGTCGGGGCGTGTTGTTCATAGCTTCTAGGCCCTCGAGGCGAGGTATGCTTCTTCTTCAAATACCCTCGAGACGGGGGTGTGTTTCTTGGCTTCATATGCCCCGGACGTGGGGTATATCTTTTGTTTCTTATGCTCCCGAGCCGAGATGTAGCTTCTTGGCCTCATATGCTGCCGAGGCGAGGGGTATGTTGCTTTACGTGCCCCCGGGGGGAATGCATTTTGCCTCCGTTGCCCCATGGCGGGGTATATCTCTTGGCTTCTTACGCCCCCCAAGATGGGGTGTGTTTTCTTCTTGTGCCCCCGGGGTGGGGTATATCTTTCGCTTCTTATGCCCCCCCCCTTGAGGCGGGGCGAAGTCTTTGCTTCAAATGCCCCTAAATCGGGGTATAGTTTTGTCTCATATGCCCCTGGAGCAGGGGTGTATTTCTCTTCATGTGCCCCTGGGAATGGGGTGTATCTTTGTTGCATGTTGTGCCCCCAGAGGGAGGTGCCTTTCTCTTCATGTGCGCCGGGCACCGGGTGTATCTTTACTTTTTTTTTATATGCCCCCGAGGGGGGGATTCTTCTTCTTCTGCCCCGACATGCTGGGGAATGTCTGCTTCTTGTGCCCCCAAAGTGGGGTGGATTCTCGACGGCTGCTGTGCCCCCGTTGGTGGGGTGTATGCTTCTTCTTCAGATTCCCCTAAGGCGGGGTGTATTCTTTGTTGCTTCATATACCCCCGAGTCGGGGTGGATTCTCTTCATGTGCCCCCATGGCGGGGTGTACTCTCTTTATGTGTCCCTAGGAGTGGGGTGTGGTTTGCTTCCTGTGCACCCAAGCAGGGTGTATCGCTGCTTGCAATGTCCCCCGAGGCGGGGTATCCTTCTTCTTCAAATACCCCTAAGCCGGGGCGTATTCTTTATGGCTTCTATGCCCCCATAGCGGGGTGTGTTTCTTCTTCAAATACCCCTAAGATGTGGTAGACTCTTTTCTTCTTATACTCCCAAGGCAGGATGTAGCTTCTTCAAATGCCCCTGAGCTGAGGCGTGTTCTTTACAGCTTCTATGCCCCCAGGCGGGGCATATTTCTTCTTCAAATACCCCTAGGCCGGGGTGTATTCTTGCTGCTTCTCATGCTCCCGAGGCGGGATGTGACTTCTTCAAATGCCCTTAAGCCGGGGTGTAGCTTTTGCTTTGTGTGCCCCTCAGTCGGGGCGGATTCTCTTCATGTGCCCCTGGGAATGGGGTGTATTTCTTTTTTTGCCTCCTATGCCCCCGTAGCAGGGTATATATCTTCTTCTCATCCCCCATGGCGGGGTATATGCATGCTCTCTTCGGGAGTGGTGGTCGTGCTTGGCCTCATTGCTATAAAGCATTCCCCACAGCGGGTAACCATTCACCAAGCTACAATTGTGGCTCGCTGGGTCTTTTAACAACCACTCGGGGGCCGTTTTGTGCCGGATGGAGGCAGCAGAAAGGAGGAACGAGCGGGGTCATTGCACCGCGGACTCGGGACCTCCTAGAGTCGGGCGGGATGCCGGGTTTCTTCTTGCTCTTTCAGTCGGCGATGCTGGCCAACTTTTCTTCCTTTCTTCTTTATTTCTCCCCTTTTTTTGTATGATTGACCAGGGTGGAGGTGCAGGAGAGCGCTCACCCCCTCAGGGAGGGGATGAGTGGTTCGCTCCACCGCATCAACCCCACAGTGGTAATCTTTGTTCAGCACGGGTCTCGACGGACATGGCCGTACAACCCTCTCTTGCCAATTCTTTCTCTTCTTTTTTTTGCTTCTTTCTTTTCTCTTTTTTTTTGCTTCTTTTCTTCTCTTCTTCTTTTCTTCTTTTCTTCTCTTTCTTCTTGAGGGAAACGGGGGGGCTTGATTTCCCCTTCCTTCTCTTCTCTTTCTCTTCTCCATTTTTTTATAACAGCCCCCATGATTCCAGGAAGCGGCATATGCTTCGAAGTAGTGTCCTCGAGGCCACGAAGGCAACTGCGCCGAGTCTGGATTTTCTCCCCATAGGGTTGGCGAAGACAGCACCTGCAATTCATCAAAGCAGGAAAACATCGTTTATTAGGAGGCCATGAGGCCTTGAATCCCGGCGAAGAGATGAAGGGTAGTTTCGGTCCCACCGGGCATGCCAGACTTGTAGACGCACTTTTCGTTCGTCTATTGTTGTACTCGTCTCTTCGGGAATGGTTGATTCGTCTATTAAGTGCGTGGGCGTGCCAATCACAAAGTGATAATTTATTCGGGCTCCGAAGAGCCCACGGTGCGCTCGATCTGACTCGGTCAGACGATTGTGTGGTTCGTGTCGGGACCAAAACCCGCCGCGCCATAAAGGTCGCGGCGTCATTTACATCCCCCATACGAGGGAACACCCTTGATTAATCACCAGGATTCGGGCCTCATGGCCAAGAAATCAATTGCATGGAAGGTCTATTATGAGGTATTGAAATCCTCGCGCGAGGATGAGAAGAAGACCCTTCGCGGTCATTGTCAGTCGTGTACTGACCATTTAATGTTCGGACGAATGTCCGGCTCGAGAAGATCACGGTTGTCGCGGGAAAACCGGAACGCATGTAAGCCGAGGTACGGCAAATCTATTGTTCGGAAGAGCAGAGAACGTTCGGCTAAACCTCGGTCAGAGCGGTCAGAAACCAGTAAATTTGTTGGCCCGGTGCAAGAGCAAGCTGCGACCATACTGCGGTGGGCCCCCCCGCGGTCGAAACAAGACTTGCATGAGCGTCATTAATATTTCTGGTGCCAAGGGGCAACGAGGGAATATCCCTTGAATCGTCTGAAAAGCCCTGTGTCTAGTGAAGCAGACGTTCGAAACGTGTCGGTCATTCGGGAGACCGTTTAATATTCGGGCGGGAGTCCGGCTTGAGAATATTGTAATCGTCGCGGGAGGACCTGGGACATATGCATGCCGGGATATGGCAAGTTTATGATTCTGAGACACCGAAAACATTCGGTTAAATCTCGGTTAGTGTAGCAGCAAACCGGTAAATCTATTGGCCCGGTGCGAGATCGAGTCAAGACCATACCGGGGGCACCTCCCATGGTCCGAACGAGGCTTGCGCGGGCATCATTAATATTTCCAGCGCCGGAGGGCAACGGGGGAGAGTCCCAGGACTAGACTCCAAAATCAAAAACGTGTTCGAAGGGAGCGGGCTGTAGACCGAGGATATGAGCCGAACGGCGACCACAATTGGGACGGACCTGAGGTCTAAGCGTGGCCCACGGAGGTCTTATTGATATTCCCATGGAAGGGGTCCAGGGGTGGCGAGGGCCGTCTCGTTCTATTCCGATTTTGTCGGTCACTCACGGACCTTTTCGTGTTCGGGCAAGGGCCCATGTTGAAAGTACGACGTGGATGGAAACGACCCTGTACAAATGTATGCAGAGTTTACGGCAGTTTCAATGAAAGAACGGGAACGAATCCCATTAGAATGAATCTGATTTAACGGGCTATCGGCCCGGAGCAATGCCGGCTCACGACCATGTCGGGGAGGGAGCCGTCGGCCATATTGGTTGCTCACGGGTCTTTTCATGTTCAGACACAGGTCCGTAATAGAAACGTGGCGAAAACCGAGGTGAACCCGTTCAAATGTCTGCCGAGCGTGCGGCAATTTTAGTAGTGGCTCGGAAGGGATTCGGCCTGAGAAACGAGTCCGGCTTAATCGGAATGTCAGCCCGAGGCGAGGTCGGGCCATGGCCATTTCGGGATAATTCCCAAGACTCAGGCCCAACCTGAAAGGGCGACATTGTTATTCTTTCAGCACCGGATCACGAGAGAGACGGGACTGCAAAGTGGATTTTACCATTTTTTTATATGGGTTTTTAATTATATATATATATATTTATTGCTTATTTCCCTCTCATGTATTTATTCTGGATGATTTATCCGTTTGTTTTATTATTATTACTATTTTATTTTCTCTCCTCTTTTTGTTTATTATTATTTTTACATTTTTTTATTTCATATATGTATTCAGATTTATTTATTCATCATAGTTTTTATTAATTTTATTATTACTATTATTATTATTATTATTATTATTATTATACATATTCTTCTGGAGAGAGAGTGGGCCGCTGGAGGGCCAAACGGGGGCTGAAGGAGCGTGCCGCTGAAGGTGGAAGGGTGCACCGCTGAGGGGGCTGAGGGAGTGCGCCGCTGAAGGTTCGCGGGAGGTATACCGGGGAAGGGCTTGGCCAAGGGTACCGGCGAAGGGGCAGGTGTGGTGGCTTTGGGAGGCGTACCGATGAAGGAGCCTTAGGTGTGCCGGCAAAGGGCCTGACCGAGCGTGCCGGCGAAGGGTTGAACAGGGGAGAGCGTGCTGTCAAAGGAGCTTGAGGGCGTACCGCCGAAGGGTTGGAGCAGGCGTGCCGCTGAGCGCAGGGGGAGCGTGTCGGCGAAAGGCCAAACGAGGCGTGCCGGGGGAAGCTGCGCTGGGGCGTGCCGGCGAAGGGAGCTATAGGGTGTACCGGTGAAGGGCGTGTGTCTGCACATTGGCCGGTCGCTGCGACATAAAGTCCGTACATTCATCAGCCCAAAGTCTATACGTTGTCTATTCAACCAGCATACAAAGTCTATACGTTCTTCAGCTCAAAGTCTGTACATCGGCTGCATTCATCAGCTCAAAGTCTGTACATTGGCTACATTCATCAGCTCGAAGTCTATGCGTTGGCCAGCTTAAAGTCTGTACATTGGCCAGCTCAAAGTCGGTACATTGGCTGGGTTCATCAGCTCAAAGTCTACACATTGGCCAGCCCAAAGTCTGTACATTGGCCAGCCCAAAGTCTGTACGTTGGCCAGCTCAAAGTCTATACATCGCAGTTCAAAGTCTGTACATTGCAGCTCAAAGTCCGTGCATTGGCCAGCCCAAAGTCTGTACGTTGGCCAGCACAAAGTCTATATGTTGCAGTTCAAACTCTATACATTGGAGCTCAAAGTGAGTCTATATGTTGCAGTTCAAAGTCTATACATTGGAGCTCAAAGTGAGTCTATACATTGCAGTTCAAAGTCTATACATTGGAGCTCAAAGTCTATACATTGGAGCTCAAAGTCCATACATTGGCCAGCCCAAAGTCTGTACGTTGGCCAGCTCCAAGTCTGCATATTGAAGTTCAAAGTCTATACATTGGAGCTCAAAGTCCACACATTGGCCAGCCCAAAGTCTATACATTGTCTATTGGAGTCTATACATTGGCCGGCTCAAAGTCTGTACATTGACCATTAAAGTCTATACATTGGCCGGCTCAAAGTCTATACATTGTCCATTAAAGTCTATACATTGGCCGGCTCAAAGTCTATACATTGTCCATTAAAGTCTATACATTGGCCGGCTCAAAGTATGTACATTATCCAGCTCAAAGTCTATACATTGCAGTTCAAAGTCTATACATTGGAGCTCAAAGTCCATACATTGGCCAACCCAAAGTCTGTACGTTGGCCAGCTCCAAGTCTGTACATTGGCCAACTCAAAGTCTATACATTATTCCTTAAAGTCTATACATTGGCCCTTGGTTGCAGTTCAAAGTCTGTACATTAGCCAACTCAAAGTCTATACATTGTTCATTGGCTGCAGCTCAAAGTCTATAAATTACAGCTCAAAGTCTATACATTGTCTATTAAAGTCTGTACATTGGGTTCCACTTCGGAGAGTGAGAAGAGTGTGTCGCTGAAGGGCTGAGAAGGTGTGTCGTTGAAGGGTTTATAGGGTGTGCCGCTGGAGGGCTGATAGGGTGTACCGGCGAAGGCTGGAACGGACGTGCCGATGAAGGTCCACTCCTCTGTTATTTGTTTTTAAGGCTTTTCTTTTCTTCTTCTCTTTGATTTTTGTGTGGTTTTATACAAATCTTTTCTCCTTCTTATTGCAGTCTGTTGTTGCTATATTTATTTGTTACTTTTATTATCTTTTGGTATATGTTTGCTATCCCATTTGTTTGTTGCATCCTTTTGCCTTTTAACGTCCTGTTATTTTCTAACGAAAATTTGGCAGCATCTCCCCTTGACCCGAGCGTAAGGGAGATAAAGGGAACGCGCCCACATGGAGTGGCGGAACCCGACAACTGGAGGTGGGCGCCCGAGGGAGGCAACACCTTAATAAAACCTCAGAAAACATAGGGAAAACAACGAATCGAATACCTCTAAGACTGGACAGGGTGTACTGGAGAAGGGGGGGGCAGGCACAGATGAAGGCACTGGGCTTTACAGGAGGAGTTTCACGACCTCAAACCATTCAAGCTGATGGCACATCCGGAGGAAACCGTCGGCATGAGGGATGAACACAAACACCGGAAAGTGAAAGGAAAGACGATCAAACGCACTGTGGCTCACAACCAACGAGACAAAGAGACAACCCACTAAGGGGGATGATCTTCATTCATGGGGGAGCAAAGGGCCGTAGCCGTCCGCATGCATTACAAAACACGCCCGAGCTAAAGCTACGGGCAAGAAAGAAAACCAATGAACAAAAGAACGGAGAAGGAGAAAACAAAGAACAAAAGAAGAGGAGGTGTTGGGGATCGAGGCAGGGACGACCGTCCACTGCTCTTTCCCCCACCTTCCCCTGCTACATCAAGCCCTCTCCCTCTCTTACTCTCTTCTCTCTGCCTGGTGGTTGTCGGAAGACTCCATGCCGGAGCCCTCTCCCTTCTCTTCTCTCTTCTCCTTCTTTTCGTAGGTGGCTTTGTATCTCTTCGTTCCTTCTCCCTGTGTGCCTCTTCCTCTGTGTATGGGCCTCTTCCCCCCTTCTTCGCCGGAATGGGAGTGGTTTTATACTCCCAGCAGCGGGAGCCCTCGAGCACGGCAGTCGGAGGCGGGAAGCGGCTGGTCATGATGGGGATTGACTTCCCCCGTCCTGGATGTCAGGGGAGTAGCCTACGTGGCCCAACCTCTGGTTGACACCTCGGGCAGCTCACTGCGTGCCAAGGATACGTAGGGCATGGGCGTCACATCGTTCCTTGAAATGCCTTCACGTTGTGCCGCTGGCGGGCTCAAGAAGTGTGCCGCTGAAGGCTTGAAATGGTGTGCCGTTGAAGGCTTGAAATAGCGTGCCGTTGAAGGCCTGAGATAGTGTGCCGTTGAAGGCTTAAAATAGTGTGCCGTTGAAGGCTTAAAATAGTGTGCCGTTGAAGGCCCGAAATAGTGTGCCGTTGAAGGCCCGAAATAGTGTGCCGTTGAAGGCTTAAAATAGAGTGCCGTTGAAGGCACATGGGGCGTGCCGTTGAAGGCACATGGGGTGTGCCGCTGAAGGCACATGGGGTGTGCCGCTGAAGGGCCCAGGGTGTACCGCTGAAGGGCCAAAGGGCGTGCCGTTGAAGGCCCAAAAGGGGCAGTTCTGAGCCCATTGTGAGCATGAGTTGTGACCCATCTAATTTTCTTCGAGGCCCATGGATTGTGGGGGCTCTTAGTGGTTGATTTCTCTTCACTGTCGTGACTCCAGAGACGGCTTCACGGCAGTGTGCATATTTGGGGAGTCCGGATGACCAGCCCCTCTGGGGCTTCCTCAGTCGGTGCCGTAGTTGATGTTGGGCCGAGCAGGATATCTGGGTGTGTAATTTTTGGTGTCCACACTACCCCTACCCAAGGGGAACTTGAGGAGGTGACCTAAGTCCATGAGGCTCCCCTAGATTGGGAAGAGGAATATGAAGCCCAATGCCAAGAGTTGGGTCAAGAGAACTCATCCCTACCCAAAGAAAACCCATTGAGCCTAACTGGGTGCACCCTCCCCCGAGAGTTACAAGATGACCAACCAAGTCCCCCCACCCCTCCCTCCCTGAGAATTGTGATTTTAGGGGAACCCCTCATTGAGTGGCTAAAGCAAAATCTCCTCCTCCACGTCACGCGCCCCTCCATGGATAACCACAACCCAATCGTGCCCACCCCACCATTCCACACAACCTACCATTCGTTCTGCTTTGTAGGAACCCTGAGGGACTTGATTAAGGGTATACTAAGAAAAATAGAGGTGACAAACATACTTGCCTTAGGAGCAAGCGACATGGGGTACCTTAGTTTCTCACACCCCTCTATCGGGTCCATCACCTCCATTTACACCAAGGGTCCTTGCACGAGTGAGCTCTTATTGTTTCTACCCGAGCCCGATGAGTTTTACACCACCCCCTGCCACAAAGAAAGGGCACTCCACCTAGGGAATCCACTTTGGTACTTACCCCATTAGGAGACGAGTGCCTAGGCCACACTAGGGAGTGTATGCTTTGGAGTGCTCGAGGTCTAGAATGGGAAGAAGCCTCATTCCCCTCAACCCAAGTCCTCCTAGATCCGCATGATCCCTTCCCGCTAGCCCCTCATTGCCAACCCACCTCCTTGCCCTCCTACACCTTTCCCTACCCCTTGCCCCTTTGCAAGGAGCATTACGTTAGGTCCCATCAGGTTCATGATTTCCACTTCCCCACGTGCGCTAGGGACCCCAGATCTATCTATTAGATCGAGGCCCACCTCCACTTCACCCACCCCTCGACCCATCTTGATCCTTTTGACCCCTTCCAATGGGCTTCCGAGTACTCATGTGACCAACCTGCATCACTCACCACCCACTCCTTCCTACCCTCACCCACCTTATTGGACCAAGCCCACTCCACTTTCCTAGACCCCTTCGACCCCTATGAGTGGAAACTCCCACACCAAGCCATACACATAGAAGATGCCATTTGGATGGAAATGCAT
The DNA here is from genome assembly GCA_022559845.1 of Amorphophallus konjac. NCBI lineage: Eukaryota > Viridiplantae > Streptophyta > Magnoliopsida > Alismatales > Araceae > Amorphophallus > Amorphophallus konjac. The sequence goes on from CM040122.1 coordinate 270,509,282, forward strand.
GTGTCACTACATTTTGCATCATTTGGTAGGGCTAGTAAGTCAAGTCATCTTATTTGTGTCACACACACACTAGGTCCAGTGCACGACATGTTTACATTTGGATATGAAGGTCCTCCCCCACTCATCATCCAGCTTATGCATGATAGGAGTATACATGGAAGTCCGGGTCCTCCGGCACTCACTACACTCATACCTGATAGAACCATTTATGGATGCCCCGATCCTCCTAAGTCTGTCAAAACCAATGTAACACTTGATAGGGCTAAATTTGGTTGTCCAGGCCCTCCCTTCATCTCTAGAGGATCATCATTCATGACACTACATGGCACCATTCGCAAACAAATCAACAAGAGCAATGAGGTATACAAGAAATTAGCCGATTCCCACCACCACCACCAAGAGTTCCGTGTAGGTGATTTGGTGATGGTGAGGACTGAGAGACTATTCAAAAATGTCTCAAAGTTGAGGCCTCATGGAGCAGGCCCCTTCCAGGTTTTGAGACGCGTTGGCACTAATGCTTATGTGTTAGACCTCCCTGAGGAATACGGAGTAAGTCCCACTTTCAACGTGGCTGACCATGTGCCATACAAGGGTCCCACGGTGACACCCAGTGAGGACATCCAGCCTGTTCCATCCCTTGAGTGAGCCCCTACCCAAAAGAGAGCTCCACTTGGCCCAAGGAACCAGCATGAGCAAGTGGAGCGGATATTAGATGAACAAATCACTACTACTCGGAGCAAGGGATATGATCGATATCTTGTTAGGAGGAAGGGATGGCCGCCTTCGGATGATGCCTGGGTGAGTCGGGAGGATCTCCAGCAGTTGGACCCTGACATATTGGAGCAGTATTACAGCAGGGCGGGCCCCTACTCGACAACGTCGAGATTTTTACAGCCCGAGGTAATTGATGGGGACATCACCCACGATTCTCTCTGGCTCGGGACTTCACTTCCTCCTGGAGAGGAATGGGATCGAGCTCCATGTCAAGCAGGGCCCCCTAGACTCTTTGCTTTTCTACTTGGATCATTTTGATGTATTTCTTACTTTTGTTTGAGTCATTTTGATGTAATATTCCCCTTTATTTGAGTCATCATCCTAGGTCCTAAGTCATTTCCCTATGTTTTAGTCTTCATCTACCCCTTGGTTGTTTTTTGGACAGCTTGGTCATTATGTGTAAAGCCAGGGGTAGTCTTGTCATGTAAAAGTTTGGGTCCCTATAAATAGGACCCCAAACCCCCCTTGGTGAAGTAATGAACAATTTGAATTAAGCATTCCACAAAGCCATTGTGAGAATCCCCCTCTCTCTCTACCTCTCATTCTCTCTCTCTAGCTCTCTCTCTCCCCCTCTCTCTCTAAAGGGGCGACCCCCTCTCTCTCTCTCCTCCCTCTCTCTCTCTAGGGCGCACTTGCCCCTTCACCTTCCCTCCTGTCACCTCATCACCACCTCCCCCACTCTTCACTTGCCACACCACCAATCCCCTTCACCTCCCAAGAAGCATTAATTTCCCCCATCAATTCCCTCCCCCTTCCTAGGTGACCCTTGCCATTCCCCATACACCCCTTCCTTTCCCCAAGGGAGAACCCCATCTCCCAAGCACCCATTCACATCCCCAAGACACCCCTTCTCCTTCCCTAGACAAAAATTAAACTCTCCATTAAACCCATTCCAAATCTAGGGAGGGAACCCTCCCCTCCCTCCAAGCCCATTTGCGCCCCCCTCCTATCCTCCACCAAAGCCACCAGTGCCCCACTTCTCCCCCTTGCTAGCTCCGCCCCCCTGCCATCTTTCCCACTTCCCCTTCCCACCTTCCAACCCTTCCCCACCATCAACACCTCCATATCCTATACCCTTCCACCAAAGAAACCACCCCTTTCACCCATTCTTTCTACTAATCTGTGTGCAGCTGAAAATCTGTTGATCAACAGCCTGTTGTAGCGCCAACCCCAACCACATCCTAGAGCTCCTGGAGGCGTACCATACATTTCCGGAAATCTTTTCCAGTCGGCTTCTCAGGCGAGGTGATCCCGCCTCTATCCGAGTTTGGAGGAGCCCGGGAGAGCCGATCCTCATCGACTGCGTAGATCAGGCCGGCCAGCGACCTGAAGCGACTTCCCGGAGCCTCCACGACCACATCCCTCAGCTTCTAGAGGCGCCACTTGGCCAAGAGCTCCTACCACAAGGCGTATACCATCACCAAAAAGCGGCGTCCATTCGGCACCCGGAGGAGTATTTTCTGAATTTTCTCCCCCAGGTGCTCCGTTCTGTCCGTTCCTGGACTGAACAGACACCTGTTCACTTCTCGGACTGCTTCGGTCTGCTCCGACCTCCGCCAGTGCTCCCGTAGGTGCCGTTTCGAAGAGGACCCGATGACGGTTCCAATGACTCCAGCCAAGTTCAAATCATAGCTCGGGAGCGTTCATGATGACCACTCATTCCTGCTTCTGAGATACCCCCACTGTCAGAACCAGGAATCAGGGGCCCTGTTGGTGACCCGTCCACAGTCAGCACCGGCACTTTGGGAATTCAAAAAAATTCAGGAGTCATCCCGGGCCAGTCAGTGAACATTTGGCACTGGTTTCGTTGACTTCTGAGTTCGGGAGAGTCCTCGGCATCTCCAATAGCAAGCATCTATCAGGTAGGCAGACAGGCTGGCAGAACCACAAACGGCCTTCCGGCTTCTCCTATTAGCCTCACTCCCCTCCCCGCCTGGACGGCTTACCGCCCCTCCCTGTGTGGAGGTAGTGTTTGCTTGTACCTCTATTCTCCCCACCCCGAGTTCCCCCTCCTGCGTGAGGAGTAGTGGATGTAAATATTTACACAGGGTGAAGCTTCGTCGACGCAGTGTGCGGGGAACCCACACTTCCCCGCTCGCCCACGTCTCCGAACGGAGTTGGTTTCCTCAAACCGACCGGGTAAACTCTATCCCTTGCTCTCATTTCAGTATTTGTTCATTTAATATCCGTGGAATTGCTCCGCTGGACGGTGAGAGAGAGCCTGACCCCGAAGCTTCCAGTTTGCGTGCGATCACCGTGGACTTATGCGAGAGAGTGACCCGGTGCCCTCAGGCACCAAGCCAGCCCCTTGATTCTGGGCACCGTACCTTTGGGAGGGCAACCATAACCCTGCTGGCCCTCTACCAGCAAGGGCCTTATTCCACTACCTCCACTCGGCATCACCGAGTCACCCCGGGAAGCGTGTGCGCATGGTGGTTTGGCGATTTCCAAAAATCTCAACTCTTGCAATTGTGTTTGCGACATAGGTCCAAGGGATCACAGCTAGCTGCTGCATTCCCAATAGCTTGTGTCACATCAGAGAGTCAAGAAACTCTCTTCACAGTTCTTCGACCATATAAAGGGGTTCTCCTTTCTTGTGAGCCTCGTCAGAGGGACATCGATATTTGAGAAATCCTTGATAGATCATCGATAATAACCAGCCAGACCAAGAAAACTTCTAACTTTGGATACCATTATCGGTCAGCTCCAGTTCTTGACAGCTTCGACCTTTGAAGGATCCACAATGATACCTTCCTTTGAGATAATGTGGCCAAGAAATGAGACCTCCTTTAGCCAGAATTCGCATTTGTTGAGCTTCGCATAGAGTTGGTGCTCTCTTAGTGTTTGCAAAGCTATTCTTAAGTGTTCTTCATGTTATTCCTTGGTCTTGGAATATGTTAGGATATCATCAATGAGGACGACCACAAATCGGTCGAGATAAGACCTGAAGATATTATTCATGAGTTGCATAAATGCTGCAGGGACATTGGTTAACCCGAACGGCATCACCACGAGCTCATAGTGTCCATATCTGCTACGGAACGCGGTCTTGTAAATATCTTCATTTTTAATTCTGAGCTGATGGTAACCAGACCTGAGGTCAATCTTGGAGAAATATTTCGCTCCAAAAATTTGATCAAATAGCTCATCGATATGCGACAGTGGGTATTTGTTCTTGATTGTGAGTTGATTTAGTTGCCGATAGTCGATGCAAAGCCTGAGCGATCTGTCCTTCTTCCTGACGAATAAGGCCGACGCACCCCAAGGGGATGTGTTGGGTCGAATGAAGCCCTTCTCTAATAACTCCTGAAGTTATTTCTTCAATTCTTTGAGTTCCGTAGGGGACATCCTGTAAGGGGCTATTGAAATGGGTGCTGCTCCAGGAATGAGTTCAACAGACAAGTTCACTTCCCTTTTCGGCGGTAAACCAGGTAATTCAGATAGAAAAATATCGGGAAACTCTTCTAGGATGATTTCCTTGGTCTTGGTAATGACTACGGAAGCAAGAAAAGCTTCACAACCTTGCAAGATAAGTTTGCAGGCATGAAGAGAAGAAATAAGAATAGAATGCTTCCTATATTAGATGCCAAGGAAAGAGAATCATGGAAGATCCGATTTGTCTCATCAATCCAGTTTTTAGCTTCATCGGGTTTAGAGGAACCCAGGAACCGCGAAGGATTCATACTTCAGAAATTGGGATGTAAATCCCCAGCGCTAGCCCACGCGCCAGCTTGAGCCACAGTTTGGAGGGCCTGTGTATGACCCACAACAGTTTGTTGCATAGCTTCCCAATTTGCACGATTCACGGCCATTGCGTACGTAAGGTGCATGAGAAAAGAAACAATTTAGTTACTTTCTATGGAGTTTATAGAGATTAACATAGAGATTAATTTCTAGAAAACTAGCTCATCCTGGGCTCCACCCAGTCTCACATGGGTTCGAAAGATTTCTTCCTAGTTCATAGGTATGGGTTCTTAAATCTTAGACTTAACCTATGACATGACATTTTTTTTCTAAGACTTACTTATGCCTAGGCTTTGATACCAACTTAAATGTCACTCCCCGAGATATGCAGCGGAATTAAGTCAGGAACATGAACAGTCTCAAGCTAGTAAGACAATCAGAGCACTAATCATTCACACATAAGAAGAGTGAACACAATGTAATGTACTCAAATTTTCAACTTTATTAAATCACAATAATCAAGGTTTCCAGACGACACGACTCTTTAACTCTAGACTCAAGAAAAAATAAAATTACATAACATGATCAACTTCACCGTCTATTATAGTGAAGTCATCTAATTACAATATGACTCAGGACTTTTAAACTATCTAGGGCTTCTCTTGATCTTCACTCACTCTCGCCCTCGGATCCGTCACTCGGGTAATCCGAATCCGATCCACTAAAATTTTCTGAAAAGGATTGGAAAAGTAGGGAATGAGCACACTTGCCCAGTAGGTATCTTCGTGTCAACATGAATGCATGATTTAAGTAATTAGCAATTTAGCTCTAGAAGGTAAGACAAAGGAAACACGATAAATCATACGATAAAACCAAAATAACCATAAATCATAAGACAAATATAGAGATATGAGATAACATGGGAGTATGATCAAGCAAGATTGAAATAAAGATATAAGTTTGACCTTTCATATAACAAGAATGTTCTAGAATGTAACGAGAATGCACTTTTTATAACCGCGAAAGGCTATGTCCTCGAAAGTCATGTAACAAGCAAGTATAATTTCATGATGAGTCTCATGGTTTTCACCCGTTTATTAAAAAAGTACTCTCGACGCAATGCAATGCCAGTGTTCATCATACCCCATGGTTTATAGCATGTTTTTGGCCATCCGTCGAGGGGGCTAGCGTCGAGCCCCTGGACACTGTCCGTGCCCGCTCTTGCATCTTCAAGTTATAAATCAACTATAACGGTACGTTCATTAATTTCCATAGTTCATTAATAAATCAATGTATGAGATGTTGGGTTCCAGATAATCAGAGGACCATCTAAGAACTGAGTAGACATAACCCTTGGCTAAAACCTCGGGTTTCATAACCAGATAGCAGATGGCTGTCGGTCCAGGACAGCTATCATGAAGTAGCGGTCAAGCGAAGACCGCTATCTGATAGGCAGCAAGGATGAGTCGACGTAGGAAAGAACTGGGTCAAAGCAATGATTAGGCCTAGAAGAAGGTGGCCGCGCTAGGGCCGCTACTTTGAAGTAGCGGTCACCTGAGAGTCGCTATCTATACAGGTTGCAGGAAAACGCCGGTAACACAAGTGCTTTCAAGACCAATGGGGTTTTTAGGGTACAACCAGCTCGGCGTCCTAGTGGGAATCCTAGGCTCGCAGAGAGTTAGGGAGGCCTTGAAACAAGATCACCTAGTCTGTGACGACCCGGACTCCGGATAACGGATATACCCGATAGGACTACCGAGTAGACCCGATACCACTTGGAACCCGTGAAGCCTCCCAAGAGCTGTAAAGCTCCGAAGGGATAAAAGGAATGTCGTGTAGTACATTGAAGTCACAGATATAACAATAAGTAATTAAATTTCATTAATCCGGTTTGCTAAAGTAGTAGAAATAAAATTACTTTTTAATTAACAGTTAAAATTAACAATTATACCAGAGTCCAGTCCAAAGGAAAGACAAGTACAGTCCAACAGAAAGAAAAACGTACAATGAGGTCGGGGGAAGCCCGACGCAGGTACCACTGGCAACTACGAGCTTGCCACACCAGGAATCGCAAGGAAGCAGAGACGACTCCACCTAAAAAGCAGGGGTGAGCCTCAACCTCAGTGTATGTTTTACTTTCTGTTGGACTGTACTTGTCTTTCCTTTGGACTTGACTCTGGTATAATTGTTAATTTTGACTATTAATTAAAAAGTAATTTTATTTCTTCTACTTTAGCAAACCTGATTAATGAAATTTAATTGCTTACTATTATATCTGTGACTTCAATGTACTACAGGACATTCCTTTTATCCCTTCGGAGCTTTACAACTCTTGGGAGGCTTCACGGGTTCCAAGTGGTATCGGGTCTACTCGGTAGTCCTATCGAGTATATCCGGTATCCGAAGTCCAGGTCGTCACATAGTCCGACAGAAGGAATATCTGACGGAGAGGATCATAAGTCCAAGAGGTGTTCCTATCAAGTGCATGTGTAACTAATAGCAACGTATCGGAATACGCGCTATATGTGAACTTATAAAATAGAAATAAGGTGAGAAATGAACCTGCCAAAACATAGATCAAAGTGAAACCAAATCATGGAAATTTCGTTAAGTACAAAACTATAGTGTTTTGGCATGAAACTAATATACATGAAAAATAAGTTTAACACATGCTAACACTACATGAAATTTGTTGGCCCAGAGTAGATGGTGGACAAGAAGGGCGGTTGAATTATCCCCTTTGTCGAGATGGCGGATTTTAAAAATAATCTAAACTAATCATAGTGAAATTAAAATTAACTACGTTAATTCATCTAAACTAACGTGAGATACAATAGATCTCTCAATCTTTTTGAACTCACATGGATTTTTAATGCAAGGAACAATTAAATTTAATCCTAACCCGGATAGCGGATGAAGCTATGTGTAATAGTGCAGTGAATAAAAATCCAAATAATTGACCTGTGAAGGGAGATAGAAGAAATGGACAAACACACAGGCAATCACAACGAACATAAAGATTTTTAGGTGGTTCGGGACCACGACGGGCTCCCTACGTCCACCCCTCACCGAAACCCGGTGAGGCTTCACTACACGCTACTAACGTAGCAACACGGGGACGAGCCCCAACGCCACACATGCTACTTCCACAGTAATGCACACACAGGGTCTAGCCCCAAGATGCTGCCACCGCAGCACACACCCACACATAGAATCGGGGAACACACCCCGGACACTCAAACCACATGGAGTCACAGCTTCGTACACTACACACAGATATTCTGAGTTCGACTAAATAGAAAGATGTACAATGACTAGCCCAAAAATTCAATACATGCTCATAGATAGAATGTAAATCATTGAAGCATATGAAGAAAGGCTGGAGAAATGTATCCTTTATGTAAGAGTGGTCTGGACAAATCTTTCTTGAAGCTTCCAAGGTGAGGGAGGGCGAAACTTCAGCAAATCCAAACCCGAACGAGCCGGTCGATCTAGATTCAGTTTCCTTGACTTGTAAACTCTTGATAGAATGGATGAACCTTGAAACTCCTTGCTTTAGAACCTCCCTACAAGTTGAAGAAACATATTAGAGCTCAAAACCCTCTTCCTTTCGCTCCTACGGCCAGTGCTTCCTCCTCTCTTCCTCTAAACCCTGAAATTCACAACTTACATATATCAGCAAGTTAGGTTGATCAATGCAACCCAAAAAATCAAAAGCAAATGAGACAAATAGATGTAAACAAGATATGGAATTAGTTCTGCATGAGAAGAAACGAGGTGTAGTTGATAATCTCTGATGCTCGGGTCGGAGGATAGCTGAATGGCGACGTTGAGGACGTCCACGCGTTCCTCTTCTCGATCCGCTTCTTTCTTTCTTCAATCACGAGCTCCAGAAAAGGATGGAAGTAGATGAATCCCATGCTCTTCCTCAGCCTCCCTCCTTCTTCCCGTCGTTCTCCTACAAAACAGATAGAGAAATTAGAGCTCTTGTCTATTTCTTCTAAATTCGCATGATATATATGCACCCATGAGAGTAGTGTGAAAATACTATTTTACCCTTGCTAAAACCCTAGCAAAACTACCCTAATATGTTCATTAGTAACCCAAGGGTATGAGGGTAAATTTTTAGCCCATCTAGAAGTGATTTCATTGGGTTCCAGTGGCCCACGGAATGAACGCGCGGAGTTGCGAAACTAGATGGTTCGACCCATCTAGCAAGTGGGTCGACCCATCTGCAGACAGTGTTCTGGTTTTGCCCAGAACACTGAATGGGTCAACCCATCTCTGCAAGTGGGCTGACCCACTTGCAGACATGATTCTGTTTAGGCTGTTTTCAGCCCAGGGGACGACCCATTGAGTGGGGGGGGGTCGACCCATTGACCTTGTAACCTCATGAAATGATATTTAATGCATTCCCTAAGATCTATACATGCAACCCAATGTAACCAATCATGAATTACATCAAATGTAAATTCTTACCTTGTCTTTCATGATTTAAGAGCATAATTTGAACTTGCACTTTATGAACGTTCAACCTCATCATTCTATCATCAATGCTAAGTGAAAAGAGCAACTACCTTGGATCTTTGTCATGTGAATAGATCTCTTAACTTGCATATTGAGCTTTTGCAATTCATTCATACAAGCTTTCATTTCAGAAATAATTCATGCATGAAAGGACCACCTTCAACACAAATTAAGCCAATTAGTTTGCACAAGGATGAAGGACCATAAAGAGCTCTTTGAAGAGGATGCATTAAACACAATTGAAAACCACTAAAAAATACACTTTCCCTCATTCGAAGGTCGAATACATTGAACCATCCATCAAGCACTATAAGAAAGCCTTTCAACGAAGATTCACCAAGTTCCTCACTGAAAATTAAAAGTAAATTTGGCATGTCAAGCAATTTGAGTTCAACTAAATCACACATGGACTTCATGAGCTGTCCAAAGGAAGACAAACCAATTTGATTAGATATATAGCCATTTCACTACCAACTCAAGGAAGCCCATTCTCTACACAAGTCCCACATTTCAAATATGATTCAAGCAATCTTCACATGAATTCTATTTCAAACCAAGATAGTCAAGTTCAATCTAGAGTTTCCAAGGCCAGTCCAATGAACTCACATAATCCATTCAACACGCAACCAAATTGATTAGTGTAAGGCACTTCAATTAAGGTCAAATATGGCCATTCATGTGACCAACACACATTTTCAAGTTCAGTCAAAGCTTTCAAACTTCAGTCCAAAATAAGGCATTCAAGTTCAGTGTAATGAACTGATCTCAATTAAATCACACAAGCATTAAGATCTAGTTGAGGGCCATTCCTCCTTTGTAAGAACCAATCAAAGTTCATTGAAAACCTGTTGTGATGTCATTTAACAAGTTTGACAAAAAAACTCATATTGAACAATGACTCCTCAATGCAAATCACATAAATGTCATATTATGTCTTCATCAAAACACTATCTGCAAGTTCAATTCAATGCTACTTGAGCATGCCAAATGACAGAGTTTCATCCAGATCATTTATTAAAGTAGCTCGAGCAAACCACATACATGGGTTCCAGTCAACACGAAAATGTCAAATTCAGTCTAGAAACCTTCAATATTCAATCCAATCAATTCATTCTCAGTCAAAAGCAGTCTGAGGATAATTCATTCACCAAGACATTTAGAGCCAATTGATAGTGTAGATAACATGTTTTAGCTCATTTCAACAAGACGTTTTCCACAAGATAATCATGAATGAATTTCACTTCAATACAAACGCAAACCGCACAATATATTGTAATCATCAAAACTATTATCAAAGATAAAGAGGGAGTGCCACGAATCCAACAATCTCCACCTTTTTGATGATGACAATATATTGTGGTCACCAAAACTCTCTCCCCCTTTTACATTATCAAAAAGTGGGGGACTAGGTGAACAGATGAGAGAGTGTAAAAAGAAGTAGACGGATATGGAAAGCCAATGGTGCGCGAACCCAGCAATGACCGACCATTAAAGGAGGGTGTGTGAACCATGAAGACCAAGCAAGAAATGACATTTGATGTGCAGTATGTAAGATGAAAAAATTATATTTAAATGCTCAATTTTTGAATTTTGTTCAAAATTATATGCAAGATAACCAAACTATGCACAAGTTTTGCTGAAAGCTTTCAAACTTCAGTCTAAAATAAGGCATTCAAGTTTAGTGTAATGAACTAATCTCAATTAAATCACACAAGCATTAAGATCTAGTTGAGGGCCATTTCTCCTTTGTAAGAACCAAGCAAAGTTCATTGAAAACCTGTTGTGATGCCATTTAACAAGTTTGACAAAAAAACTCATATTGAACAAAGACTCCTCAATGCAAATCACATAAATGTCATATTATGTCTTCATCAAAACACTATCTGCAAGTTCAATTCAATGCTACTTGAGTATGCCAAATGACAGAGTTTCATCAAGATCATTTATTAAAGTAGCTCGAGCAAACCACATACATGGGTTCCAGTCAACACGAAAATGTCAAATTCAGTCTAGAAACCTTCAATATTCAATCCAATCAATTCATTCTCAATCAAAAGTAGTCTGAAGATAATTCATTCACCCAGACATTTAGAGCCAATTGATAGTGTAGATAACATGTTTTAGCTCATTTCAACAAGACATTTTCCACAAGATAATCATGAATGAATTTCACTTCAATGAAAATGCAAACCGCACAATATATTGTAATCATCAAAACCATTATCAACGATAAAGAGGGAGTGCCACGAATCCAACAATCTCCACCTTTTTGATGATGACAATATATTATGGCCACCAAAACTCTCTCCCCCTTTTACATTATCAAAAAGTGGGGGACTAGGTGAACATATGAGAGAGTGAAAAAAGAAGTAGACGGATATGGAAAGCCAATGGTGCGCGAACCCAGCAATGACCGACCATTAAAGGAGGGTGTGTGAACCATGAAGACCAAGCAAGAAATGACATTTGTTGTGCAGTATGTAAGATGACAAAATTATATTCAAATGCTCAATTTTTGAATTTTGTTGAAAATTATATGCAAGATAACCAAACTATGCACAAGTTTTGCTGAAAGCTTTCAAACTGTAGTCTAAAATAAGGCATTCAAGTTCAGTGTAATGAACTGATCTCAATTAAATCACAGAAGCATTAATATCTAGTTGCGGGCCATTCCTCCTTTGTAAGAACCAAGCAAAGTTCATTGAAAACCTGTGGTGATGCCATTTAACAAGTTTGACAAAAAAACTCATATTGAACAAAGACTCCTCAATGCAAATCACATAAATGTCATATTATGTCTTCATCAAAACACTATCTGCAAGTTCAATTCAATGCTACTTGAGTATGCCAAATGACAGAGTTTCATCAAGATCATTTATTAAAGTAGCTCGAGCAAACCACATACATGGGTTCCAGTCAACACGAAAATGTCAAATTCAGTCCAGAAACCTTCAATATTCAATCCAATCAATTCATTCTCAGTCAAAAGCAGTCTGAAGATAATTCATTCACCCAGACATTTAGAGCCAATTGATAGTGTAGATAACATGTTTTAGCTCATTTCAACAAGACGTTTTCCACAAGATAATCATGAATGAATTTCACTTCAATGTAAACGCAAACCGCACAATATATTGTAATCATCAGAACCATTATCAAAGATAAAGAGGGAGTGCCACGAACCCAACAAAATTGAACTGAAAACATGCAGTATGAAATGCGCCATGATCAAGGATATAATAACTAGACTAATGCATGCATAGCAATAGATAAGTACGAGGAATAAACCGCGTTTAACCTGGTTTTAGAAACGAGGTAGCGGTCAGTACGGGGCCGCCGCTTGGTGGTTGCAGTCAGTCGAGGACCGCCTTTTGAAGGAGACGGTCTCTGAGGAAGCGCCTTCTGTTTGCTACAGACAGAGGGAAAATCCGATGTACATGGGCTATCCAGGGCCATAAATGCATAGAAACAAAAGAGAACAGTGTGATAGGATATGGTAATATGTCTAACATGAAGAAAATGCATGAAAAGGCATGAATTGGGCTAAGATTTTTTCTCTTTTAATTAAGGTGCAATGATAGCATGCAGTGAAAAATATGATTGCGCAGTCATGAGAAAATATGGAATTCTCATTGTATAAAGCATGAAATCATGCAAGGTTAAGGGACGTTTGTTCCTAACTTGATGTTGAAGCCATACATGAGATAACCTACCTCTAGGGTTGCTCCTAGAGTTTGAATTTCTGACTGGAAGTACGTTCCTGTTCCTGCGCGTCCTACGTGGAACCAGCAACTTCCCTATCTTCTAACTGCTTAACCGTTTGTTCTTAATTCATGAAAGTTGGAGGGAAGTTATAAGACATGAAGGGGAACAAATAACTCTAAAGACTAGATATGAAATTACCTCTGCTAAGGTCCCTAAACCTAGGGTCTTTGTCGGATGAACACGCTTGTTCCTGTACATTCTGCAGAGAAGCAGCTCCTTGTAGATCCTCTAACTCCTCAACGGCTTGAACTCCTAACATGAAATGTGGAGGGGAGTTAGACAATACTAAAGGGAACAAAAAGTTCTAAAAGACTGACATGAAATAACATCATCTTACCATCGAACCATGCGAGCCAAAACGAGGGTTCGCGTAGGTCGATTCTAGGCCTTATTTATAGGGAATGAACTTGGGCTGAGGGAATTGATCAAATTAGGAGTCCTAGAAGGGGTCAATGCGATCCTTTAAGAGTCCTAGATGGGTTTACATGCCAGAACACTTCAATCCTAGGTGATTGGAATGAGAAAATTCCAAGCTTTTAACGCCTCTAAAAATCCCATTTTTGGAAGCAAAAAGTGGTCATAGCTGGACCGCCTTCATCAGAACGTGGTCTCTTGATAGACCGCCTTCTTACATGAAATTTGAAAATTTCTAGTTTTTCTATTTATCTGCTATTTATCCTCTAATTAGCCTATTTATCCATTTTAAATCTGAAAATAGCCCTAATTACGTTTCTAGAAGTGGACTTGGGCCAAAATGGCTTATAAATTGATCTTTGGGCCCAATTTAAGTGGGCTCAACACGTAGTTAATAGTTGGGCCTTTAAATTTATTTATTTAACCCATAATTCACTAAATAGCCTATTAAGCCTTTTAAATACTTAATAATTTTATTTAACTCCTAAAGAATCCTAGAAATTTTCAAGGTGTTACATGGAGTGCTCACGATGCCTGGAGAGTGCTCGGAGAGTGCTCGCGAAGCCTGGAGAGTGCTCAGAGTGTGCTCGGTGAGCCTGGAGAGTGCTTGGAGCGGTGGGCGTAGGCTTCGTCTCTCTCTGCGCGTCTCTATCTCTATTTATCTAAGTCTGTTTGTGTCACGCACTGACGCAGAATATCGGGACCGGCAGTAGAAAGAGTTAATAATAATATGTTGATTTCCAAACATACTATGACATGCGCTAGAGAATCGAACATTCACCACAACAACCAAAAGATTCAACCAAGCTAATAATTACTAATTCAATAAAAACCAAGCCTTTACATCAATCCCAACCAAAAGAAATTAAGAAGACTTCCAATATAACATTCGACTTCATCAAAGTTACATTCACCAACTTAATTACAACATCACTAGACAACACCCTAAACCACAAATTGACTAAAGACTCTCTGAACGACTTTACACAGTCTTCTAACTGGTTCGCTCTAGGATTCACTCTTGCCCGTCCCCATCAGTTTGCGAGTCCTCACCTAAACTACCTGAAAAAGGGGGAAACCACTGGGTGAGCGAATGCTCAGTAGGTCATAGCAGGCATGTTTAAGTAATTAACCAATTTGTATTTATGTTGTACGAGAAAGAAAAAGAGTAGACGATATAAATAACCAAATAAGGATAGTAAGAGAACATGAACAAAGTAGAACCGGAATTGGCCAAACAAGCATGAAATAACCAGGTCATGTAACTAATTCCGAAGGAATTTAGCAATTTAGAATACAAGAGAGAGATATCATGTACAAGAATATGTCGTAGACATCACGCTAGTCATGCACTCGGTATAATGCCTCACCATGTCATTACAACTCCCCGGGGGACTAGTACTTTTCGGGCGCTCCTCCCAGGACCAGACCGGGCCCTTATGATGCGTTGGCATTGATTTAATGGATCCAAGATCCCAAGTTATGTCTAGACAGTAATCAAGTTAAATGGCCAATAATTTCAAGGGATAGAACTTACCTCGGAATTTCCAAGGGCAAGTGAAGTAGATATTTAACCAGAAGGTTCAAGTTATCAAGAACCAACAGGTCCTCGCATTCTAACACGAAAAATCACAAAAAAATATTTAAGGAATATATACGGTCCATATTGGGCCGCTCAGAGAATGAACGGTCTTTAATTGGACCGCGCTAAAAGGATTGGGCTGAAGAATAGCCTAAAGGAAGCCAAGGATGAACGGTCTATTATGGGCTGTTCAGACGATGGAACGGTCAATAAGGGGCCGTGTACCATCTGAGGTCGGTGCACACTACAGGTCGGTGCAAACAAGGTAGGTCGGTGCACCTCCAATTATTAAATGGTCAGGGACAGCCCGCTCAAAAATAGAAAGGTCCATGAATAGCCGTGTACACAGTTGGAGTCGACCCACAACAGAGGTCGGTGCACAACTCAAGAAGGTTGGTGCACCTGGCACCTTTACACGGTCTCATCAGGGCCGTTCAATGACTCAAACGGTCTGGATCCAACCGTGTACGTCTCAGACGGTCCAAAATGGGCCGTGACAAGGGACAGAGCCAAACGAGC
The DNA here is from genome assembly GCA_022559845.1 of Amorphophallus konjac. Taxonomy (NCBI): domain Eukaryota; kingdom Viridiplantae; phylum Streptophyta; class Magnoliopsida; order Alismatales; family Araceae; genus Amorphophallus; species Amorphophallus konjac. The sequence goes on from CM040122.1 coordinate 270,524,547, forward strand.
GATCCGATCGAGATAATCAGGTGCAGGATTTGTGGTACAACCTGCCCGGTGTCCTAGTGGTAATCCCAAGTTCGCGGGGGCTTACAGTGGTCTCATAATGGAGGTCCTAGTCCAACGGAAGGAATATCCGGTGGAGAGTTCCAACCATTACAAGAATTGAAGGCTAGAAATCATCGGAAAACGAGTGTACATCGATCAGTCAATCCTACTGAAGTAGAATGACCGTCAATCAACCCTAGTATCATTAATTCATTCTCCATAATACATGTTTGAGATTAACATTATTGAAATGAAGAATAGGGACATGAGAGAGTAACTAAGCAAGAAAAATTAAGATTTCTAACTTTCATACGTTCCAAATGAATATGTGGGTTACTAATTACTGTTATCATTAGTTAACTAGGATGAATCATGCTAGAACAAGAATAAAACATTCGACAGAATGGAGCAGTTCATACAGAACCGCTCAGAGGCCTCAGCGGTCGGTCGATAGTCCGTTCAATCCCTAGAGCTAGGGGGCCAGACGGGGTAGAGCGGTCTATCGAGGGGCCGCGGGGGTCTCTACACGGTCTAAACATAGACGTCTTGATTACGGGCGATTGGAACGTCAAACAATTAAACTATTGATAAATGGCCGTCGCTATAGACCACACGGTCTATCGCGGGGCCGTTCAAGACAGAGCGGATCCTGCTAGGACCGCGCCGAGGACGCTATGCCCGAACCCTAACGGGCTCGAATAGGGGTAATGAAAATGACTAATACATAACATGTAGAGCATGAAAATTGGGTAAAAAGCTACCATTGGAACAAGAATAGGAGTATGTACATGATAGAAAGATCAATTTAATCTTAACGCCTGCTAATCCCTACCTTAAGCAAGGATCATCAAGAAAACCCTAAATCTGACATGCTTCCATTAGAACCTAGAATTCTCGCAGGATACTACATCGATTTTAGGGCTTTTTAGATCAACGGAAAGAGGACTGAGAGACAAGTCTAACAATGTATAATACTTAGGGTTTGGTCTGCTAGAACCTACCTTAATCAAAGGAAGAAGAGGGAAGAAGACTCCGGTTGCGCACGGGACACCTCTCCGATGATCGCCAAAATTCACCCTCGTTCGCGCTCCTCGACGGCCGCCACAACATCTAAACTATTCTAGGGTGACTAAGGGTTATTTTTATAGAGTCAATTCAATCTATAAGGGTCGATTAGGGAGGATAGAGTCCTCCGAAACGTGGGGTGCGCGAATCACGCGAGACCAAGTCGCCGCAGCCAATCTCCTCCAAATACTTTTACTAGGGTTAGGGTTTTGATAGGGATCAAGAGAGGAAACGTTTAGCTAATCTAGGCCGTTCATTTGGGTCCGATTTGGGCTTAAATGATCAAGAATTGGGCTCCAATTTCGCGAATTAAGGTCTAGTTAGACAAAGTGTTGATTCGGGCCTTAAACTCCTAATTCGGCTTACTTACAATTTTATTTTGGGCTGACTACAGAAGACAAACTTGCTAAGCTATTAGTCCTTTACACGAATATTATTTTTTGGGATTTTTATAAATTGGTTGAAATTTGACCTATTGTAATTTTAAAGAGTTTTCTTTAAAATTTTCCTTTATTTTATTTAATAATAGACCGGGGTGCTACACCCTCCCCCACTTTAAGGAATTTGATCCTCCAAATTCACTGTACGTATCGGAATGGGTAGTAAGGTAACTAACCTTAGAATAAGTCAGGATATTGCTTCCGAATAACGTCCTAAGATTCCCAAGTAGCTTCTTCCGTTCCTCGCCGACTCCACTGAACCTTAACCATAGGAATAGATCGGTTTCTGAGTTGCTGCTACTTGCGGTCCAAAATCTTGATAGGTCTTTCTTCATAAGTCAAATCTTCCTTCAATTCCAAATCCACATGGTGGATGATATGAGTGGGGTCATACATATACTTTCACAGTATTGATACATGAAAGACATTATGAACTCCAGATAATTGGGGTGGTAAAGCTAAACGGTATGCAACTTCTCCAATTCTTTCCAGAATCTCGAATGGACCAACATATCTAGGACTTAGCTTGTCACGAACACAAAACCTTTGGATTCCTCTTGTTGGTGAAACTTTCAAGAACACATGCTCGCCAATTTAAAATTCTAAGGCTCTCCTCCTATTATCAGCATAACTCTTCTGTCTTGATTGGGCCACTTGCAAACGATCTCTGATAAGACGAATGTTCTTGGATGATTCTGAAATGAGATCTGGTCCCAACGATTGTTTCTCACCTACCTCATCCCAACATAATGGGGATCGACAACTTCTTCCATACAGAGCTTCAAACGGGGCCATCTGGATACTGGACTGGTAACTATTGTTGTAGGCAAATTCAATCAGAGCCAAATGCTCAGGCCAACAGCCTCCAAAATCAATCACACAAGCTCTAAGCATATCTTCCATAATCTGGTTGGTTCTTTCAGTCTGTCCGTTCGTTTGTGGATGAAAAGCCGTGCTGAAATTCAGACGAGTACCCAGGGATTCTTATAATCCTTTCCAGAAATGCGAAGTGAACCTAGGGTCTCTATCAGACACAATACTGACTGGTATTCCATGAAGGCTTACAATTTCCTTCATATACAAAACAGCCAAAACATCAACTGTCCATCTAGACTTAATGGATAAGAAATGGGCAGACTTAGTCAATCTATCAACAATAACCCATATTACGTCAAATCCACCACGAGTCCTAGGTAGACCCATGATAAAATCCATGCCAATGCTCTTCCACTTCCATTGGGGTATATCAAGTGGCTTTAATTTCCCTGCAGGTCTGAAGTGCTCTGCCTTGACTTGTTGACACACTAAACATCTGCTTACAAATTCTGCAACTTCCTTTTTCATACTTGGCCACCAAAAGGTCCTCTTCAAATCTCGATACATCTTAGTACCTCTAGGATGAATAGTATACCTAGACCTATGATCTTCTTCTAAAATCTTGCTATTTATCTCAGCTATGTCTGGCACATAGGTCCTTCCTCAAAATAATAATCTGCCGTCATCAGTTAACAAGAAATCAGGTCTATTGCTCAAACTTTCCTTGATCTCTATCAATGCCGGATAACTATCTTGCAAGGACTGAATTTCCATTAATAACTCTGGGTGAAGTTGAATCTGCGCAATCATATCCCGATCTTCGCTGACATTAATGTCTAAACTAGCTAGCTGTTCTAATAATTTCCACTCTTGGAACATGAGACTTGATAATTTTGCTATCGGCTTGCGGCTTAAGGCATCTTCCACCACATTGCCCTTTTCAGGATGATACTCTATAGAAAAATCAAAGTCCTTCAAGTACTCAAGCCATCTCCTCTGCCTCATATTGAGCTCCTTTTGAGAGAACAAATATTTCAAACTCTTGTGATCTGAAAAAACCGTGAAGGTCTCTCCATACAAATAGTGCCTCCAAATCTTCAAGGCAAAAACTACTGCTGCAAGTTTCAAATCATGAACATATAATTTTCTTCATGCTTCCTTAATTGCCTAGAGGAATAAGCTATCATCTTCCCGTGTTGCATAAGCACACAACCTAGGCCAACACCTAAAGCATCTGTGTACACTACAAAACCCCCTTCTCCCGAAGGTAAAGCCAAAATTGGGGCAGTAGTTTAACACTCCTTCAAAGTCTGGAAACTTCGTTCACACTCTTTTGACCAATAGAATTAGTTCTCCTTGTGGGTTAATCTTGTCAGAGGTACCGCAATTTTGGAGAAAACTTTGATAAACCTTCGGTAATAGCCTGCCAGGCCTAGAAAACTTCTTACTTCGGTTACATTAGTAGGCCTATTCCAATTCTTTACTGCCTCAATTTTTGAAGGATCAACAGATATACCTTCCTTAGTGATAATATGTCCTAGAAAAGATACTTCTTGCAGCCAGAAATCACACTTACTAAACTTGGCATACAACTGATGGTCTCTCAATAACTGTAACGCCATTCTCAAATATTCAGCATGCTCCCCCTCACTCTTAGGGTATATCAAGATGTCATCAATAAACATCACGACCCATTGATCGAGATAGGGCTGGAACACGCTGTTCATCAACTGCATGAAAGCTGCAGGTGCATTGGTTAGTCCAAAAGGCATTACTACGAATTCAAAATGCCCATACCTACTATGAAAACTCGTCTTATAAATATCCTCATTCTTGATCCGCAACTGATGGTATCCAGATCGGAGATCGATCTTAGAAAAATATTGAGCTCCTGCTATCTAATCAAATAGCTCTACAATCCTTGGCAATGGGTACTTGTTCTTGATAGTAAGTTGGTTCAATTGTCGATAATCGATACATAATCTCATCGAGCCATCCTTCTTCCGGACAAACAACACTGGAGCTCCCCACGGGGATGTACTTGGACGAATAAACCCCTTCTCAAGCAATTCCATCAATTGTCGCTTCTGTTCCCTCAGCTCCGCGGGAGACATACGATACGGAGCCTTCGAAACAGGAGACGCCCCAGGAGTTGAATCAATAGAGAAGACAACCTCTCTCTCAGGCGGTAGTCCTGGCAAATCCTATGGAAAGATGTCTTGAAAATCTCGGACAACAGGAATGTCCTTTACCTCTATCTTCCCTTCAGGGGTTAAAGAAACAAAGGCTAGAAAAGCCTGAAATCCTTTCCTTAACAACTTCTCAGCACGAAGCGCCGAAATAAGCGGCACAAACTTAGAGTGCCTAACCCCAATAAAAAAAAGTCTAGGGTGTCCAGAAAAAGACACTGAACTAGTACTGCAGTGAACATTGGCCTCATACTTAGCCAACCAATCAGCTCCTAGGATTACATCATAATCCTTCATATCCATACAAACTAAATCGGCTGGCATATTCTATTCACTAATCATGACCTTAGTAGAGGGATAGAAAGTTTCAATAGCATATCCAGAGCCAATAGGGGTTGAAATTTTTAATAGAGAATTCATCAACACAGGCTTCACAGCTAAGGACTTAGCAAATTTCTGAGAAACGAAAGAATGAGTCGCTCCGGTATCAAACAAAAAAAATGCCACCCTATCATGTATAATAAGTGTACCTTCAACAAGTCCACCCTCCTCGGTGGTTCCCGCATCATCTTCTTGTAGGGCTTGAAGCTTGCCCTGCTGCTTTCTATTTCCTTGTGGCTTGGTCGGTGTAGCTTGATCTGACAAGAGGGGACACTCTGGAATATGATGGTCCCTGCTTCCATAACGCTGACAGGCACCCAACTTGCACCAGCATCCCTCCATCCTGTAACCTGGACGATCATAATACTTGCACTGACCTTTGAATGGTACAATCGGACCAGGCTTCTTTTCATCATTTTTTGGCATCTTGCCTTTCCATGAGCTAGACCCGCCATTGGGCCTCTTCTTGCCATTGCCGGGTTTAGAGTTCCCGGAACCAGTAGTCTGTTCTTTCTTAGGATTCTTTCCACGGATCTTCTCCGTCATCTCTAAAGTATCCTCCAAAACTTGAGCCTTCCTCACCATCTCGGCGTAAGTCTGGATTTCCATTGGGGCCAACTGGTTGATATAATGCAGCTTCAATCCATTAAGAAAGTGCTTGGCCTTCATCTTCTATGTGGACACCAAATGGGTTGCATAACGGGACAACCGAGAAAACTGAGCTTCATACTCGATGACTGAAAGGGTCCGCTGCTTCAGAGCAGCAAATTCTACCACCTTCTTCTCTTGCACTCTGTCGGAGAAATACTTGCTGTTAAAGAGTTCCTAGAACTCCTTCCACGACACTTGCCTGTCTCCCAAGGTGGCTTTTACGACATCCCACCATGATCTCGCATCTCGTTCTAGCTGGAAGGTCGTCAGAAGGACACGTTCTTGCTCACTACACTGCATGACTTGAAAGATTCTCTCCATCTCCTTCAGCCAATGCTCGGCTTCGTCAAGATCTATCGAGCCTCCAAATCGTGGGGGATTCATCCCACGAAAGTTCCGATGAAGATCTCCCGCTCCTTGGTGCGGCGCTCCTCCTTGGGCCACCTGTGCAGTGCTCGCGTCAACCCTTGCACTATTCGCTGCATATCCCGCCATTGCGCTCATTTGGCTGCCATTGGAGATACCCTACATGTAGAACAAATTAATTTAGAATCTTTTAGAAGGAATATTTCTAGAGTTAAATTATTAACTTAACCCAAGTCTCTACCCAAATCTCACTGGGTTGGATCCTTAGACTTGTAATGAGGTTATAGGTCCTATGACACCACTTAGAGTCCCAGAACTTAGAAAATCTAGGAATATTAGGAAACCTAGGCTCTGATACCACCAAACTGTCATGCCCCGATGCGGAATATCAGGACCGGCAATAGAAAGAGTTAATAATGATATGTTGATTTCCAGACATGCTATGATGTCACGCCCCGAACCGATAGCAGCAGAACGTGTCGTTTGCTCAGAACGTGGCAGTTAAACAGTCGTGAATAATCAAGAGCAGTCGCATAAGACCAAATAATTTGGGGAAATAATTTTATTTCAAATATAAGTCTCTTACAATTTAAATTTCAAAACATGAAGACTCAACTACCTCACAATGAAAGAAAAGAAAATGACGCTCTAATAGACTTAGACAAGATAACTAAATAAGAGACACCATGCTAGACTCAAGAAAGATAAAAGACACAGGTTCACTAGTTTTCGAAGCTCGCTTGCAAACTTGTCCCTCCCATGTGAGTCTCGGTCTCGCAAGCCACCTGATTACCTGAAAAATGTTGGAATAGAACAGGGTGAGCGAATGCTCAGTAGGAATTATATCTCAAGAACAAGCAATTGGTTTAAGTAATTACATCTTTCACATGTAAATGTAGTAAGGCTATGCATGTAGAATTAACCGAGCAAGTGAAACAAAACTAGCAAGAATTTGACAATTTCATGTAAAAACATTCAAGCAAGAGATATCCAAGAGAGATTTATAGAATATTGGCTATTTCACGCAAGTACTTTGCCCATTTCGTGCCACGCTAGTAAAGTCACGCAAGTCGAGTCACGTACGCAAGTCACGAGAGAAAGAGAGAGAGTGTGGAATGCCAAAGATCAAGAGAGACAAGTACTTCGGTGCAATGCTAGACACCGTGATCAATATAACTCCCATGAGCACTAGTACTTTCGGGTGCTCCTCCCTGGACCAGATCGGGCCCTATATGCACAACATTTAAAGATAGATCTAGACATCCACGATAGTTTATAGCCAATAAGGAGTTTCAAGATCAAGCTTTAAATAGAACGATAACGTAGAATTCACGGAATTCAAGGACAAAGCCCTTGAGTAGGGACAGACTTGCGATAAAATCCACGTGAAAGCGTAGAAACTATGACATGTCGAAAAACTGGGTGGAATTGGCACCTAGATAGGTTGCCATGAATAACTTGAATAGATGACTAGCAAGATAGTCACCAGTTCAATGGACATGATGTAAGCTGAATAATTGGTACTTAGCAAAAAGTTACCCAATTCAATGTATCACCTAGTGAAATGATCACTCATTCCACCGGCTAAGAGAATTTCTCCCATGGGCCAAGAATAGCACCATGAAAGGGCCGGGTTACCACGTTTCTCCAGAGTGACGTGACATTAAAATGGGTACAAGGTGTTTAAGGTACAACCAGTTCAGTCGGTTTTGAGGGAATCCAAGGCTACGAGGAGACTTACGGAGGTCTCAATGACTAACTTGCCAGTGCGAAGGAACGGAATGTCCAACGGAGGGCTCGTATGTCACCGAGAGTTGAAGTGTATAACGTGAACCAATCATGAAACATGGACTCCATCTACGGACGCGAGATGAGAGTGCCAGAAGACCCGCGGTATGGGTCAAAACTAAAAGAAAACGGTGAGAACATGAATACGTTAATTATAGAATTCATGTCCATCCAATTCTATAATTAACTATAATTAAATAAATTTATATTATTTGATGCCCCTGAGTGACATCATTTATTAATTAGCGTCTACATAGAGAGACGTTAATTTTATGATTTTTAACTTAATTTATTTAACAAGAATTCACGTTAATATCTATTTAATTGAATAATTTTAAAAATATACATTCGAAAAGACATTAATTTATATAAAATAATTTTAAAAAATAGAATATATGACAATTAGGAGAAAAATTCAAAGATTCCATAAATATATTTTTTTATAATTTTATGTTGCATAGTTTAGTAGATATAGATTTTTCAAGATATAATTACAAGTTATATGTATATATATATATATATATATATATATATATATATATAATAAATATTTTGACGCCTTTGTATAATGGCGTCAAAAGGATTTGACGACATTTAACATGTCGTCATTTCAAAAAAATGTCAAACTTTAAACCTTCGGTTCTCGACGTACACATGTCGGAATCACGCGTTCTATATATCGAAATGACGGGCTCGAAAAACTCTACCAAACTGGACGTTCAAAATAGTTTTTCATTGAGAGATTGGGGATCTTGAGATAGGGGGCACGAAAAATGGTGCAACCACTCTCACTACCTCGGTCACCTCCCCAACAATACACTCATAAAATTTCATAGCCAAAGGACGCTCCGGTGATGAGAATCAAGTCGTCAAAAGAAAAACCTATAACTAGCATGCTACAATAACCTTTGGAATTCGCCGGATAACGTGATTATACATATTACATTATTTAACTTGTTTAAACTTATAGTAAATACACCATATAAGGCATGAAAATTTAGGAATAACCATAAAGATTTTAAAAGTATGTTTATCCAAAATTTTAGTGTGTGATTACTTGGGTATAAAATTTTAACATGATGTAATTATTAAGATAATTAAATGGTAAACTACACTTAAGCAAGCGATGATAACAAAACATGAGTTTTAAACATGCAAAATTAATTACTACTATCTTTGAGCTTCAATTATTGAGAAAACCTACCTTTCTGGGTTGATTTGGTTAACAGAAACTTGATCGATGAAGAATCGAAGAGGGTTAATACAACCACCGATACACTGTAACTGCAGAAGCAGAGGATGACGATGCAGCTTCGACATGAATAGAAACAATAAGGCCTCGAAGAAGTAGATGTCTTTTCTTTCGTTTACAACAGCAGAAGAAGAAGCTTCGGGGTCAACAGGTTCGCCAGTAGCAGGAAGAAAGCAATCTTCCTTTACTCCTTGATAGCAACGTTTGTTCAGTAAGGGAAGAAGTAAAGAAGCATGGCTTCTTCTATGTTGAGGAAGACGATGGAGAAGGGCTCGCGAAGAAGGCAAAGATGCTCAAACTATCACGAACAGTAGGTCGGTGTCAAAGCAGAGAACCCAAAGGCAATAACCTTTGAAGGGTTCTGTAGGGACTTATTTATAGGGAAGAATGATCCCACGTAGTTAGAGTTTAATTAGGAGTAATATTCCCACATGAAGAATATAACTTCCCACGTATTGATCTCTTCCTTAATCAAAACTTACCCAATTAACTTCCTTGTTCGAATCAAACACCAACTGTCCCTTTTGGAGATGACGCCATAGGTTGGGACGTTATTTCAATAAATGACGCTTGTATACACAGTCGTCAATTCCTTAATTGAAGACTTGCTCGGAGACGTCATTCACCATTCCCTATTTGTTAATTTAAGGTGTAATGATCTTTCTAGATTTTTATCTTTTTTTCTAGATGTGATCTAGATGGGAAATTTTAGGGGTATGAGTTTTCCATTTTTCTCTATATTTTCATCTAATTAGTTTTCTAAAATTCTTTAATTGAAAAACTGACAATATTCATTTACAATAAAATAACGACTTGGTTTAAGTCGTTTCATATGAAATCAACGCCTAAGGCAATGGCGTCAATTTCATTTTGGCATTTCTCCTTAACCTTCCAAAAGGTTAATATTATATATATATCCCTATTATTTTTATAACTCTTTAACTATATACTTTATTTGATTTAAAAATCCTATTGTTATTTTACAAATAACGACTTGCATTAAGTCGTTTCTTGCGTTGGATACACCTGCACCAAGGGACGTCAATTGAGTTTTTGGCCATTTCTCAGTCCCCTTGAAAGAACCGAAATTGCATATATACTTACTCTTTTATCTTTTACATATCTTTAATGTAATTAAATCTTATATATATATCCTTCTCCCTTCTAATCAAATATAATATAATACAATGTGAGATATTAAATTTTCTAAATTACAAATAAAATATAAATTAATGTTTTCTTCGAGATTTATTGATTCTTAATTCAAATAAAATTATGTTGTGCATTAAATGCTTACATAAAAATAACATGTTATTATTAAATTTCTTATAATACAATAGTAGTGTCCATGAGTTCTTTTGTCAGACTTTTTAGGGTGTCAGGGGTTGTATACAGAGTTTGGCCTTGATTATTTATGTTGTATTATATTTATTTATATTACATTATATATATATGCACAGATATATGGATGAGTGGGTTGAGACTTAAGGGCCCTTACAATGTGTGTGGGTTATTTACTAACCCTCATATACCTATTAATAATTTGTATGTATATAGGGATTTTATTCCTCATAATTTCTTTAACTTTTATTAGTCCTTGACCTAGGTATTGATGCGCTCGACAGTCGTCGTTTAAAAATGCCGTGCCACACAAATTTATAACCGCACTCACTCACTCGAATGATGTTGAAAATACGAGTATAGTGGTGAATACGGGTCGATCCCACGGGGAGAGAATAGTTGATTTTAGCTCAAGTTGGAAATACCCTTATGTTTGGAACAACAAATTTTGTATTTGGAGTGCGATTACAATTAACAGAAATGAAATTACAACTTGAAAGAACAAGATATAAGTGCAAGAAATTTAGCCAATGAATTGAAGAATGCCGTCGTTTCCACGCCGAGCCTTTGATGAAGATCGCTCCGCCTTGGAAGTCGACGCCATGATATGAATTGAAGAAGACTTACCACTTCGGGTATGTTTGAAACACTTAAGAAGAACGGATTTGCATATAACAAGTTTGAAGATTTAAGTTTGAAAACATAACAGAATTTCAGTAAAAATAGAGTTTGGAAGAAATTAAATAACTTACAATCTAGATAGAATTAGACAAAGTGGAAAACATAAAAGTTGTAGAGAATTGAAAGATGAAAAACTTTGATGAATACCATAGAATCAGAAAATGAAAGGAAGATAATGAAAAACTTGAAAAACTATGACCTATTGGTTCGGATGAACAGTAACTGACAAAAAAACAGCACATTAAAAAATTAATTATAGAGCTCAAACTAAGAAGAATTGGACAAAGTGCAAGAAGAATAAAACTTAGATCTACAAGAGAGGAACAACTCTTATGAAGAACTCAGAGTTATTTGAGTACTAAAAAGACTTCAAAATGAAGAAATGGCAGAAGATATCACCACGGATGAACAGTAATCACATAAAACAGCACTTAAGAAAATTGGTATTAACTCTATGAATTAGGAAGAATTTGAAGAAATGCTAAACAGAGAAATTGAAGAACACTTGAAAAAAAATAACTTTCGTGAAGAACTCAAATTGAAATGAAGAACATAACAATGAGAAATAAGGCTATGAAAAGACTGAATTTCAAAATGAAACTTGTATTGAAATGACTTCAACTTACAACTTTGACTTCAAAAGCTTGGAAAAACACAACTCCAATAATCAAAAACTTCAAAAATACAAAGAACAAGATTACATTACAAGTGATCCATAACTAGCTCTCTCCCTAACTCAACCTTCACAACTTAACAGCTAACTACTCCACATTACAAATGAATGCCCCTTTATATAGGGCAACAAACTCATTCCAATTGAAGCTCTTCTTGCCCATGTGAAACAACTCAAGTGTAGCTAATTTTGACCCAAAATATGGGCTGACATGTTCTGCACACGTTTCCAATTTTTTGGAATTTTTTTCGCATTTTTCTTCTATTTTTTTCTTCCCTTTCTTCTCTCTTTCTCTCTATTTCTCTCTCTGGCGGCGCGTCGCGCCCGCCACCGCGTCCGCCTCCGCGTCGGCGCTTTGCGCCCGGCCGGTTTGCTTCCGCGCGTCGCCCGCCGTGTGGCCGCGTGGGCCCACAGCGCCCGGGGAACCTCCTTCTTCGCGTGCGCGCCACGCGCGTTGACCGCGGCCGCCCCGCCTTCGCCGTCTTCCTCTTTGCCGACCTCCACGACCTCCGCCCCCTTCCCCATTCGCCGACCTCGTCGCCCGTGCCAATGGCGCGGGCGGCGAAGGCGAGAGGGGGGGGGTTTGAAATGTTTTTTTTTGTTTTTTTATATTATATATATATATATATATATATCGATATATATATTTATATATTTAGTATATCGTTAGAAAATTCTAAAAAAATATCAAATAATTTTATTTTTTTCTAATTTTTTTTTCTTTTCTTTTTGAACAACTTCTTGGGTTTCTGGCCCAGTTCAACATATATTTTTATTTTCTTTTCCTTCTTTATTTTTTCTTTTTCTTTATTTCTTGGAGCTTTCCTCGTATTGTGTGCTTGCATAAATACACAAAAATCGTTATTAAAATTAGTTAATTTCAGAAAATTAAACATTTGATTCAAAATCAATAATAAGTGTGAGAAGTGTATATTTCATATCAATTTAAGCTCATACAAGTGTATATAATCATGAATTAAATGGTAAAAATACACACTTATCACACCCCCCAACTTACTCATTGCTAGTCCCTTAGCAATGCACATAATGAAAAATTTAGGACTAACAAGAGTTTAAAGATATTCAGGCCTCATTTTCAGTTCATCTTTCATAGAGTCAACTAAAGATCAGGAATCTGGAGTAATTATCACAGACTAGCCTTATGTCGGAAATTCAGGTAAATGATCAAGAATCTAATCAAAATTCAGTAGCACTTGTGCATGTGTAATGCTAAGTCCACAGTGAAGACAATTGCATCCTCCACTTGCTATTCTGAACAAATGCCTTTCAATTCTGCACTTCTTACTTAGAGCGTTCAATGCACACTAGCTTTTTATCTGCCTTATTGATATGTCCCTTTTGGGATCACTATATATATATATTTTTTTTTCCTTTTCTTTTTCTTTTTCCCCTTTTTTTTCTTTACACACATGATGCTGCACTACCTTTCACTGTTTTACACGAACCTCAACACGTCTTAGGTGAAGTAGGTCCGGTGCCACAGTTCAAAGTTCCCTTTTCCTTTTGACGCGAACCTCAACACGTCTTAGGTGAAGTAGGCCCGGTTACTCAGAATCGGAGCATTTTTCATGGTGCTTTATTTTTTTCTCATACTTTTCTATGGCAGAAAGCTTCTAACATATTTCTTCTTCAGAAAATGCAGAATATCAGACAGTCTGTCTCAAATAACAGAAGGCTTGTCCTTCTTGTTTCATTAGCGTGCAACGTGATTTTATTTTTCTTTGAAAGTGAATCTGAACTTTAAAGAGATTCTTTAAATTAGTTTTCCATGGCTAGAGTAAATAAATTATCCATTATCCGAGTCTCTAGTCATTTCCATTCTAGAATCACTTTTCATGCGACATGAATCAAGAAATTCAACTCGGGGAAAACTGTTGTTTCACATGACAATTCAAGAAAGTAAAAAAAAAATTTGTTGAAAGTTTTGAATTTTTGAATATCTCCCCCCCCCCAACTTAAATGACATTGTCCTCAATGGCATAAACAGTAGAAAGATTAGAGGACATGTAAAGAGATAATATAGTTGGGATGGAAGGATACAACCTGATGGCGGGGTAAAATGACAAGGGTGTCGGTGCAGCTTGGCCTGACAACTGAAAAATAAACATACTAAAACAAGAAATCATATCAGAAGCCAGGAATTAACACAAGGAGTGGGACCCAATGTTCATGTTTTTCAAAAGGAATCGACCAATGATGGCAACGTGAGTTACGGAGCCGGATTTCCCGCAGAAATGTCCCCTCAATGCGTGTGTTATGCGAAAGGTGGCCACCACAGGACAATAAACATAACGAATCTTTGGACCAAAAAGAGAGAGAAAGTCAATAAAGCACGCCTCCGACTTGACCACTTCACAAGGGAGAGCGGGTGCGAGAGTATAGGGAGGATGACTTGTGACAAAGACTGTTGCTAGGGGTGATGATGAGAGATGTAGATCACTTGCTCTCCAATCCTATAAATACCCCCCCCCCCTTCCCACTCGACTGGAGAACATCGAAGTTGTGAGAGTAAAGTCGAGTGAAAAGGTTGCAAAGGGGAGTAGTGAGTGTTGCTCAAGGTTCAGAATGGAGGGTGAATCGAGCTTCAGAGGTGAAGGGGAGTCGTCTCGCTCCTCGAAGAGGAGTAGATCAGGCAGTAGTGCCAGGAGATTCTCTGAAGTTGAAGGACTTGTGAGTGAAAGGACTCTTCTACAACTTGTAAGTGATGCCTTTCATTCCTTTCTTCTTCTCTGTCTTTCTTTGGAAAGCTTCCCATTTCTCATTTCTGGCGTATGTGCAGAGTGTGATGAAGTCACACATCTCGTGGGAGCTGGTCGTGGCTGCATATCGAGGGCTCCCGGACTTCCAGAAAGCGAGGTTGGACGTGATGGGAATCGGGCCCTTTCTCAGAATTGAGCCACTCAAGATCGACCTTGCTCTGATCCAAGCTCTACGTGAAAGATGGGACCCGGTAAGTAGGGCATTCCTGATGCCGTGGGGGCATATGGTACCCAGCTTGGAAGATGTGGTCCGAATCACGGGCCTCAAAGTGGATGGGGAAGCAGTGACTGGTGTCACCTACGCGGATTACCGTGAAGGTGCCCATAACTTGTTGGGGATGGACTTAGATAGTCGGAAGAACAGGTCAGTAGCCAGGGCATCGATCATGGAAGCTTTAGGGCTTACTGACATGCGTCCGCGTGATGATGAGACCATAGAAGAATTTGTGGAAAGGGCAGAAAGAGGTGCCCGTGCTATGTATTGTATGGATATCAGCAATTGGGAGCGGACCAATATGGATCTGAGGAGGTTCCTCCTCTTTCTCTTAGGCAAGTTGTTGCTGGGGTCCAAGGGAGACAGTATCCACTGTCATTTCTTAGAACTGCTCGTAGACTTGGAAAGAGTAGGACAATACGCCTGGGGAGCTGCTGTGCTGGCACATCTGTTTACAAGTCTGTCGCAAAGGACAGACAAAGAGATGACACTAAATGGGTTTACGCCTTTAATCCAGGTAATGAAAATTTTTGTTTTTGTTTTTATTTTCTACTTTTTGTTTTTTATTTTCATCAATGACACATGATGGTGTAGCTGTGGAGCTACTATTACCTTCCAATGGGGAGGGCTCGACACTATCGACCACTGACGGTCCCTCTAGCGAGACGGTGGCAACCCATCATGAGCACTGCACCTTTACCCTACCAACTTATGGTGTTAAGAAGAGAATTGCAAGAGTTCCCTGCAACGATGGTAGGATAATTGTTTTCTCAATTTTTTTTATTTTTTTTTCATTTATTTCATTTTTTTAACTGAGAAGATACGTGCAACCCATTAAAGGTGAACTGGAGGCCTTTCATGAACATGGTCGATGTTGACCAGTCTTGGGTAATTGGAAGCCGCGCCCGGTTTGGACGGGACCTCTGGCTCCATTGCTTAAATGAAATCGAGCCCCTCAGGCTGCGATTAGCTATGCGGACCCTAGGGCTGGCTCAAGAATGGGTGGATATGACCATGTCACCTAGCGTCGGAAGGCAGACGCGTGGACCAGCCACCTGTGTTGATTGGAGAGTGCGCTTCCCCAAACAATATGAAGATTGGCAACGGGGAGGCACACTCGTGGAATCTCAAGCACAAGATAGCGATGATTACCTACGCCTCTACAGAGCAATGTATGCAGAAAGGCTCCAGCCTGGAGGGCTTGTAGAGGTAAGGAAACCATGTTTGTATCTTCTACATTTTGTTGTTTTTAAATTTTTTTTCTTTGTTTGTGAACTCAAAAGCCATAACTGTAGGATGTTCGTGATACTATAATAACGAACCTACGAGCTCGTCTGGCAGACACGGAGCAAGAGCTGAGTGATACCAGAGCGGCTCTAGGTTCATCAGTAAGTATTTCAGTACATATTCCGGGTAGGCTTTGAGATTCAGGGCGCTAACCACTTAACGTTACCACATGTGCAGCGTGCTCAGCTTGATGCAGTTTCTTCGGCGATGGGAGCAGATGGTGTTTCTTCCAGTCTATGGATTCCCACATCCGAGCTGGATCAACTCCACGAGCAACTTGCTCATGCCACACAACGGGCTGCAGAGGCAGAGGGGATGCTTTCTGTACAGGTGAGGATTTCACCATTTAACATCCCTTATTCAAGTATTGCTATTTGCCTGAGATGAAATGTGTGGCAGGAGAAAGAAACACAAGAGGCACTTGCAAATGCCACTCAGAAGGAAGCTAGAATAACTGAGCTGGAAGAAGAACTACAGCGTCGTCCAGATGAGGATTCTTCAAGGGACGCTGTGGAGTTGAGAATCACCCTTCAATTAGAAAGAGAAGATAGAGAGAGAGAACGGGCTGAGAGAGAACAGGACAGAGATAGAGAGAAAGCCAAGAGATCGGTCGAGAAAGAGGAAAAGAGGGCCCTGGAGGCCCAACTTTTTGAATTGAGGACTAGTCTCGGCCTAGCCGAGCAATGGCTGAAGGATGGCGAAGAACGCTATCGAAGAGCACGAGAGCGTGGCTTTCGTGTCAGTAGCTTCTTTGCTGCCCCCTCAGATCGGCGTCCATAGTACGGTAGTAATACCGCTGCTCTCAGCTTGGGAATACCCTCTAGAGAATCTTGCCCCAGAGAGCGGCAAGACAAGTAATGTGAAGAAAGAAGGTGGATTCCGATGTAATCTCTTTGTTTGCTTTTGTGTGTAATAAAATACTTTTTGCTTGGCTCTCCGTTGTCCTTATCTCTCGAATCCCTAAACACAGCTAATTTCCCACAACAATTTATTACCACACAAAAATCACTTAGGTTGCCTCCTAAGAAGCGCTAACTTTTATGTCGTCAGCCAGACACCATGTAGCTCATTAGCTCATTAACCAACGCGTGGCATTCAGAATGAGCCACCACGTGATCTTGTCTTTCTTCAAATTCCAGCCCTTAATCCATTGAGGGACAAGAGTAATCATGTATGGACCGGGGCTAGAAAGAGGCAGGACTCGCACATGATTATTTGTAACATTAACCCTGTGTGCGAGCCAATTTTCAGCTTTAGATATCAAGAAATGATCAATGGACAACAATTTATCAAGATCAAAGTAGAACCCTTGCACCATATCAATCTCTTGGTCCCCTTCACCTGTATCGTCCTTCCTGACTAACTCTTTAGGAATGACTTCCTCCATGGTAACTTGTTCAGGCATTGGAAGCTTAGGAATGAAATTATCATCCTTCGCCATTTTCCTCTCAGTAATCGCCTCATGAATTCTAAGGGCATTGATCAATTGGTCTTCCTGAGAGGAAGTCAAATCAAAGGTGAATGTGGTTGGCACATCCCCCTCAGGTCCTAGAATGTCGAATTGGAGAGGCTCAACTGGCAGAGGAATCAAAGTAGAAGGAAGTATGAGCCCAGTATCTAACTCATCCATAGATTTAGACTTCAATGAATAGGCTTCAGGGGTCAGATTAAATATGAACTTTTCTAACGAAACCCCTTCATCACACTCATCTCTTAACTGAGGATCATTAACCACATTGCCTACTAATGGGGTGGATAGAGGAAATGCAAATGTTTCCAGTCTGGCCCTTTCATCATAGGCCAGATCAAATGTGAATTCCTCTAAGACGGGCCCATCATCACCCTCATCACTAAACCCAAAATTATCAATCAAATTGTCCATAAATGGGGTTGGTAGATGAAATGTGAACTTTTCTAATAAGGCCCCATCATCATGTTCTTCGAGAGAAGGAGGATATTCAGAATTTTGTTCCATTAAATCAACAATATTATTACTTACAACGTAATCCTCCTCTTGATTCTTTTCCTTAATTGAGTTGTTTGGGCCATTAATATTCTCAATCTCAAAACATTCAGAAAATGGGGTAATATGTTCATCAGTATCCTCGGAGCTACCCCCTTCTTCCTTTCCTTCCTTCATCATGGTATCACGTGTGCGCTCCTCCTCACTGTCAATCGTGATATCCTGAGTCAAAATGACAGGCAGAAGACTGTCATCATCATCATCGTTCACATATTGAGGGGGTGGGTGTAATGTTGAAGGAGAAGGTTGATAAGTAGATTGAGAGTACATGACTTGAGGTTCAAAATAGTGGCCCGGTGGGTCACCCCTAGTATCAATGCTGATTCCGAAATCTGGGTGAGATGAGTTGGGCGGAGGTGGAGCACACATGGGCCGCTCGTGGGCTGCTTGGGGTGAAAATTCAGACATATGGGCTTGAAATGGTGGATCCATCCAAGGTAAATTTGTGTGATTACTCCAGCCAAGATTATCATCATCTATAACATGCTTGAGCTGAGAGAATCCTAGGGAATTTTGGACCTGTGCTTGGATGACTGGAGAGAGTCGGGCTATAGTAGGGCATTCACTCACATGGTGAGTGAGACTGGCACAGAATTCACACACTTCCGTGAAAGTGTGGGTTGGGTTGTCCGCCTGTTTGTCATGTCCTACGAGTTGTTGATGAGATGAGATGGAGGCACGATTTATTGAATTTTCACTCAAAATCTCAAATAGATCATATGCCTCATCTTCACTTTTGCTCAGAAATGCCCCTCCACAATATATATCCACCATTTGCCTATCATAATTGGATAGCCCCTCATATAATGCAAATATAATTTACCATTTGGGCAACCCATGGTGCGGGCATTGACTTATTAAATCCTTCAATCTCTCCCATGATTCATGAATTTGCTCTCCCGGACGTTGAGTAAATCCTATAATCGCCCTTCTCATCATGTTGGTTCGGCCTGTGGGGTAAAATTTTTTCAAAAATTCTAACTGCATATCTTCCTAAGTCCTGATAATCTTTCGAAAACTCCATAACCAACATTTTGCTTTATCTTTTAACGAGAATGGAAATAAGATTAACTTAAGGGCATCATCATTAAAATTCTGAATTTTGATCAGGGAGCAAACTTCTAGAAAATCATCTAGATGCCTATAAGGATTTTCATTAAGATTCCCATAAAAAGATGGGAGCATTTGGATGAGACTAGGGCGAATCTCATATTGATCAGCTAGAATGTCAGGGAGTTGAATACAGGCCGAAGGCTTGTAAGTAGAAGGATAAAAGTGCTTCAGCATAGGCGTGGATTTGTGATTTTATTTTTTTTTTAATTTTTTATGCAACCACAAACAAGTTAACACAAATTATCTAATGATCTAAATGCGACTCAGACCTACAAGTTGGGTTTCACAAAGTGATTAAAGTGAAACGTAAGTTTACCCTCAATATGACCACCAGCCAGGTAAGGGGTGGGGAAGTGGGAGGTTCCCCCTACTTTCGTAGGGACCTTATTATGCCAAACCACTAACCCGCTTAAGGCGTTTACCGTCCGACCGTCTTGCCTTAGGCACCGGTTTTCATATGAGAGTAAACCCAAATAACACAAGAACCACAGTGTGATCCTAGGGCCAACGTTTACTGACTTTTATTTATGGCGCAGGTCATGCAAAGATGCAAGGGAAATGTGATTTGTGGGCTAAGGAAGGGTGATGAAATCTCCACCTTATGTTATTTAGAGGTAATGCCCTTAGAATATTTTGAAATGAAATGCACACCACAATTACAAACAAGGGGTTCTTTATGCAAAATGAATGCCAGAATATGGTGAGTAGAACGTACCTTGCCCCTCGCAATCTTCAAGATGCAATTGACAGGAATTAAATAAAGAAAATTTCTATGCTAAATGATGCATGACCTAAAACATGATGTGTGGTTTCTAATGTTGAAATGATTTTTTTTTGGATTTTGGTGCAAGTATTTTATTTTATTTTTTTATTAATGAACCTATCTAGCCAGCACAAAAATTCTTTTATTTTGATGTTTTATGATTTTTATAGAGTTTTGAAGAATTTTTCAAAATTTTGTAAAATATTTTTCAGAAATTAGAAAAATAGAACATGTTCCTTCATTTCTACCCTTCAGCGATGCTTCCGGGCTTTTAACGACACTTCATTTTCTAAGGATTTTAGGTCCGATCTTCCTCTTTCTTTGCTTTTCAAATTTTTTTCTTTTTCCTGCACAAGTAAAAAGAGCAAAATTAATATTCACATATATACACAAGAATATCCAACTTTCAAAAATTCCATCCCCGGCAACGGCGCCAAAAATTTGATGCGCTCGACAGTCGTCGTTTAAAAATGCCGTGCCACACAAATTTATAACCGCACTCACTCACTCGAATGATGTTGAAAATACGAGTACAGTGGTGAATACGGGTCGATCCCACGGGGAGAGAATAGTTGATTTTAGCTCAAGTTGGAAATACCCTTATGTTTGGAACAACAAATTTTGTATTTGGAGTGCGATTACAATTAACAGAAATGAAATTACAACTTGAAAGAACAAGATATAAGTGCAAGAAATTTAGCCAATGAATTGAAGAATGCCGTCGTTTCCACGCCGAGCCTTTGATGAAGATCGCTCCGCCTTGGAAGTCGACGCCATGATATGAATTGAAGAAGACTTACCACTTCGGGTATGTTTGAAACACTTAAGAAGAACGGATTTGCATATAACAAGTTTGAAGATTTAAGTTTGAAAACATAACAGAATTTCAGTAAAATAGAGTTTGGAAGAAATTAAATAACTTACAATCTAGATAGAATTAGACAAAGTGGAAAACATAAAAGTTGTAGAGAATTGAAAGATGAAAAACTTTGATGAATACCATAGAATCAGAAAATGAAAGGAAGATAATGAAAAACTTGAAAAACTATGACCTATTGGTTCGGATGAACAGTAACTGACAAAAAAACAGCACGTTAAAAAATTAATTCTAGAGCTCAAACTAAGAAGAATTGGATAAAGTGCAAGAAGAATAAAACTTAGATCTATAAGAGAGGAACAACTCTTATGAAGAACTCAGAGTTATTTGAGTACTAAAAAGACTTCAAAATGAAGAAATGGCAGAAGATATCACCACGGATGAACAGTAATCACATAAAATAGCACTTAAGAAAATTGGTATTAACTCTATGAATTAGGAAGAATTTGAAGAAATGCTAAACAGAGAAGTTGAAGAACACTTGAAAACAAATAACTTTCGTGAAGAACTCAAATTGAAATGAAGAACATAACAATGAGAAATAAGGCTATGAAAAGACTGAATTTCAAAATGAAACTTGTATTGAAATGACTTCAACTTACAACTTTGACTTCAAAAGCTTGGAAAAACACAACTCCAACAATCAAAAACTTCAAAAATATAAAGAACAAGATTACATTACAAGTGATCCATAACTAGCTCTCTCCCTAACTCAACCTTCACAACTTAACAGCTAACTACTCCACATTACAAATGAATGCCCCTTTATATAGGGCAACAAACTCATTCCAATTGAAGCTCTTCTTGCCCATGTGAAACAACTCAAGTGTAGCTAATTTTGACCCAAAATATGGGCTGACATGTTCTGCACACGTTTCCAATTTTTTGGAATTTTTTTTCGCATTTTTCTTCTATTTTTTTCTTCCCTTTCTTCTCTCTTTCTCTCTATTTCTCTCTCTGGCGGCGCGTCGCGCCCGCCACCGCGTCCGCCTCCGCGTCGGCGCTTTGCGCCCGGCCGCTTTGCTTCCGCGCGTCGCCCGCCGTGTGGCCGCGTGGGCCCACAGCGCCCGGGGAACCTCCTTCTTCGCGTGCGCGCCACGCGCGTTGACCGCGGCCGCCCCGCCTTCGCCGTCTTCCTCTTTGCCGACCTCCACGACCCCCGCCCCCTTCCCCATTCGCCGACCTCGTCGCCCGTGCCAATGGCGCGGGCGGCGAAGGCGAGAGGGGGGGGGGCGGGGTTTGAAATGTTTTTTTTTGTTTTTTTATATTATATATATATATATATCGATATATCTATTTATATATTTAGTATATCGTTAGAAAATTCTAAAAAAATATCAAATAATTTTATTTTTTTCTAATTTTTTTTTCTTTTCTTTTTGAACAACTTCTTGGGTTTCTGGCCCAGTTCAACATATATTTTTATTTTCTTTTCCTTCTTTATTTTTTCTTTTTCTTTATTTCTTGGAGCTTTCCTCGTATTGCGTGCTTGCATAAATACACAAAAATCGTTATTAAAATTAGTTAATTTCAGAAAATTAAACATTTGATTCAAAATCAATAATAAGTGTGATAAGTGTATATTTCATATCAATTTAAGCTCATACAAGTGTATATAATCATGAATTAAATGGTAAAAATACACACTTATCAGGTATCAGAGGTAGGTTTGATCCGAGCAAACCTTTTTACTTCCATCCCTGAAGGAATATCACTTGGACATATATTTGAATAAATTTTGTTTATTAAATATTATATAATTATATGTAAGAATATGTATTATGTATAGGTTTTCTTCTAAATATATTTATTCTTATTTCAAAATTACCGGGCGTTACACCCTCCCCCACTTAAAAGAATTTGGTCCCCAAATTCACATCATCCTTTACTCACGATGGAGAACTAGCTATAATGCGTAGAAGGAATCTAGATACATTGAGTGGAACGGAACAAATTTTTGGAAGAATTAATTTAGGCTTAAGGGAGAGGGGTACCTTCCGCAACTTAACCTTTGGCAAGTTTGTCTAAAGTGTGAACTCCTCTTGGAAGCTTCTTGGTTAAAATAGGGCATTGTGCTGTCTTATGGTCTAAGCTTCCGGAACGCAAACATGCTCCTGAACTCCACCAACACTTTTCTGATTGGTGACCATATCTTCCACAAGCTTTACACCTATCTTGCGAGTGATCTGTCAAAGTTCTCTTCTTATTACACTTCTTACATTTTTGGCATTTCTTACACTTTTGTGAACTATCACCCTCGTTTACCCTTTTCTTGGTAGTGGTGAACTTTTCAAAATTATCTATTTGATCCTTCCTTTCAACTCTCTCTTTTTCTTCCACCGCCTTTTCTAGCGCCTGGACTCTTCTAACGAGGTCCGCATAAGCTTGGACATCTACTAGTACCATCTCAGGGACAAAGCTTGGTTTGGATGCCTCCATTCTAATTATGTTCCTGCAAGATTAATGGGAAGATTAATTGTTGACTCAAGAATTAATGTTAATGAAATGTAAATATCTTATCTTTCTTTTATAACTTTAATCCCAAGTTCTACCCATCTCTCACGGGACTCCTATAGGATAACCGACAAGGATACTCAACCTATCTCTTGGACTTAATGCCCTAAGGATATGAAAGTAGAAACTCTGATATGTCTGACAAAGATACTTGACCTATCATTGGAACCTAATAATTGGAGGATATGAAAGCCGAAACTCTAATATGACTGACGAGGATACTTGACCTATCATTGGAACCTAATAACTTGATGATGTGAAAGCCGAAGCTCTGATACCACCTCTGTCACGCCCCGAACCGATAGCAGCGGAACATGTCATTTGCTCGAAACGTGGCAGTTAAATAGTCGTGAATAATCAAGAGCAGTCACATAAGACCAAATAATTTGGGGAAATAATTTTATTTCAAATATTAGTCTCTTACAATTTAAATTTCAAAACTTGAAAACTCAACTACCTCACAATGAAAGAAAAGAAAATGACGCTCTAACAGACTTAGACAAGATAACTAAATAAGAGACACCATGCTAGACTCAAGAAAGATAAAAGACACAGGTTCACTAGTTTTCGAAGCTCGCTTGCACACTTGTCCCTCCCATGTGAGTCTCGGTCTCGCTAGCCACCTGATTACCTGAAAAATGTTGGAATAAAGGTGGGTGAGCGAACGCCCAGTAGGAATTATATCTCAAGAACAAGCAATTGGTTTAAGAAATTACATCTTTCACATGTAAATGCAGTAAGGCTATGCATGTAGAATTAACCGAGCAAGTGAAACAAAACTAGCAAGAATTTGATAATTTCATGTAAAAACTTTCAAGCAAGAGATATCCAAGAGAGATTTAATGAATATTGGCTATTTCACGCAAGTACATTGCCCATTTCGGGCCATGGTAGTAAAGTCACGCAAGTCGAGTCCCGCACGCAAGTCACGAGAAAAAGAGAGAGTCTGTGGAATGCCAAAGATCAAGAGAGGCAAGTACTTCGGTGTAATGCTAGACACCGTGATCAATATAACTCCCATGGGCACTAGTACTTTCGGGTGCTCCTCCCAGGACCAGATCGGGCCCTATATGCACAACATTTAAAGATAGATCTAGACATCCACGATAGTTTATAGCCAATAAAGAGTTTCAAGATCAAGCTTTAAATAGAACGATAACGTAGAATTCACGGAATTCAAGGACAAAGCCCTTGAGTAGGGACAAACTTGCGATAAAATCCACGTGAAAGCATAGAAACTATGACATGTCGAAAAACTGGGTGGAATTGGCACCTAGATAGGTTGCCATGAATAACTTGAATAGATGACTAGTAAGATAGTCACTAGTTCAATGGACATGATGCAAGCTGAATAATTGGTACTTAGCAATAAGTTACCCAATTCAATGTATCACCTAGTGAAATGATCACTCATTCCACCGGCTAAGAGAATTTCTCCCATGGGCCAAGAATAGCACCATGAAAGGGCCGGGTTATCACGTTTCTCCAGAGTGACGTGGCATTAAAATGGATACAAGGTGTTTAAGGTACAACTAGCTCAGTCGGCCTTGAGGGAATCCAAGGCTACGAGGAGACTTATGGAGGTCTCAATGACTAACTTGCCAGTCCGAAGGAACAGAATGTCCAACGGAGGGCTCGTATGTCACCGAGAGTTGAAGTGTATAACGTGAACTAATCATGAAACAAGGACTCTGAAGAGGCGAAATCTCGCGCTGGTTCCTGAGCGGGCTGGTAATCACCAAGTTTGTGAACTGCAAGACAGGGAAACGGGTCAGAGGGCCCAGGGGGATTCCCTGGGGTGAAACCCTCCGACACTCAAGTCAGTAGAGCAATGGTGGGAGCAGCGATAGGGAGCAGAAGGTGAAGGCGCGAGATCCCTCTCAACCAATGGGGTGAAGTGATCCGTGCTCCGGAATTGGGGGTAGATCAATGCCCTTTTGGACTTACCTTTCGCCGGACGGTATCCCAGGTTTAAATAGTGCGCCGCCCTCTGGAGTCCTGCAAGCCGAGGAGTCTTCGGTGGAGGTTATGTCCTTGTCGTGGGCTTTTATGGCCTCATCGTGGGGGCGTTATCCTCGCGGGGAAGCCAGAGCTCCTAGACTTCTTGGTGCCCGACCCGCTGTGAACTCTAACGGCTGCAATGATAAACATTTTATCAGTCGTACCGAGCTTAGGGGGGCCGACCCTATCGGGAAATCGGCCTAGCTCGGTGAGGAGATGGGTCGGACAGACCGGCTAGCGCTTCCCCCCTTCATAAGGAGGGATAGCTCGTGCGCAGGTCTTCCTGTGACCTGACCGATGCTCGGGCTCTCCGAGCCTTGGGGCCGCCTAGGAGAGTTGTTTCCTCGAGCATTGTTTTATTGGGCTTTTCCAAGTGGGCCCTGTGGGCTGTCACTTGGACGAGCTTGCCTCGTTGGGCCCTGTTGGGCCTAGTTGGGTCTGCTCTTTGAGTGGGCTACAGGAATCCCCCTCTCCACTTGTCCCCCTCCTACTCCCGAGCCAAGGGGGCTCGATTGAGTAGTTTTTTCGAGGCTTTGGACCGGCGTGGCTCGGGTGGGTGGAATCCTGTCGGCGTTATGAAGCCACGTGTAGTGGTTGCCTGGGCCCGTAGTAATAATGATCCTGATGGATTTGAAATGAAGGGGCCCCCTTTTTCTCGGAGGTTGAAACGACGCGCCGCCTCCCGCGAGGGTTTATAGGCGTAGGGCGCTGCTCGTCCTCCCAGCCTTTCTAGGGTTTTTGGCCTTTCCTCCATTTCTTTGCTTCTGGGGCTCCTTGATGCGCCGTGAAGATACAGCGGGGGAGCAAGCTCTTGCGGCGGCATTTGAGGAGCTGGCGCGTATAACCGCGGAGGTGATCCGGCAGCTTCCTTTTCCCCCGGAGTCTTCGGGCTCTCGTGAAGGTTCTTCTTCTAGCTCGATGGCGGATCTGCGCTCAGAAATCGAGCAGGTGAGGCGGGAGCCCGTCCCCAATCGCAGCGAGTTGGGGGAGGCTGATGTGAAGAAACTGGAGCATCGGTTTCGTCTACCTCTCTGATATAGCTTTGTAGCTGCTGTCCCATACAAGACGAGCTTGGATAGTCGTACGAGCCATATCTGTACTTTTCTCCTGGCGTGGAAGAGCGGATTCTACCTCCCCTTCAAACCTTTCGTTCTGAAGCTTCTCAATTTTTTCGTGTTGGTGCTTGTTCAACTGGTGGCCAACTCGTATCTCCTGCTGTCTGCCTTTCGGATCCTCTGCCGCCTGTAGGGGGTTCCCCCATCCCTAGATCTTTTTCATTATTTCTTCGAGCTGAAGGCACATCCGTCGGCGGGGAAAGGCTTCTACTTTATTCAGGCGCGCAGGAATCGGAGTTGTATTCCGCTGGCGGCGAAGGATTCTTCGCACAAAGGGTGGAAGAGGCAGTTTTTCTGGGTGAAGGCAGAAGCAGTGGATGAATCCTGGAGGTGCCAGGTTATGCCCAACTTCCATCCGAATCTTCCCTCGTGGTAGGAGGAGTTCCCCGCCGATGTGGAGGAATACGCCGCTCGCTTGTTGGCAAGTCGCCGGTCGACTGAGGAGCTGGTGACGCTGGAGAACGTAGAGCAGTATCTGCTCACACAGCTCAAGCCATCAGGTATCATCCTTCGGATCCTTCTGCGGGGTCGGAGGGGCGCCTTTTCGCTTCTTAACCGAATCTTCTTCATTGCAGACGTCCGGCGGGAACCTTTGGAAGAGGTCACCGAGGTCATCGATCTTGGGGATGACTCGGCGGCTGATGAGTCTGTCGTTCCCGCGGGTCGTTCCCAAGCCCGGGATAAGGGCAAGGGGGTGGCCTCCGAGGGATCTTTGCGGCCAAGCGGGGCGAAGCGCAAGGATCCCATGGAGGGAAAATTACGGGAAGTCGTGAAGGCCAAGAAACGGGCCAAGAAGGCTGGCCTTCCTACCGCTGCCGGGGGAGACTCTGGCTCGGCGGTGCTCCCCTGTCGGGGGCAAGATGGGGCCGACCCTTCCGGGCCAGCTCCCCCACCTACCAGGCGAGAGGGGGCCGAGGAGACTAGGGGCCCCTCAGAGGGCGGAGATGGGTCGGTTCTCCCCTCCCCGGGGATGGAGGGGGCTGGTGCTGAAGTAGCCGACGTCGAGACCGGGAGACCGGTCGAGATCGGCGATGTCTCGGGCGGCGAGGCGCGGGCCGAGACAGATAGGTTTGGGGGTTCGCCTGTGAGGGCGTCACAGCCCCAAGTGCTCGAAGTTCCCGGTGCGGTCGATCCCGTGGCGTCAGTCGAGGTTGGGGGTTCGCCCGGGGAGGCGTCGCAACCCCAACCGACCGCGGCGTGCGGGGCGGTCGGCCCCGTTGCTCGATCCGAACCTTCTCACGGGGCGTCCGGTGGGGAGCGGATCTCCATGCCGGAGGCCTTGGAAAGGCTCGGTATTTCGGGCCACCTGTATCAGGTTTGCCGAGAGGTTGCCGCAAAGACGAGGGGGGAGACAAGTGCCACTCCCCCTCCGGAGTCCTCGACGTCCTCATGGAGGGCGGCCTAGTGATAGCTCGGTCGGCGGCCTTGATGGCGGAGACGTACGCTCAGACGGAGGCGGAGCGGTCAAATCTCGCCTGGGCCCTCGGGGGGTTGCGAGAGGAAACTGGCCCGCCTCAGTGAGGAGCATGAGGGGCTTCGACGGGAGTTCTCCGTGATCAGGGATTTGGCACGGGCGAGCCGGCTAGAAACCGAGGCGCTGACGGAGCAGTTGGCTAAGGCCCGAGAGTCGCTCGAGAGGAAAGGCAAACTCTTGGAAGAGGAGCGTCTGCGTCACCTCGAGCTGGATGGTCGCTGGGAGCTCGAACGTGCTGAGCTACTGGACCGGGCGGAGGTAGCGGAGCGCCTTCGTTCCGTGGCCGAGGCGGATCGAGCTCGGGCGGAGAGGCGGTCGAGTGAAGCCGAGCGAGGGAGGGTCGAGGCAGAGGAACGCCTGGCGGGGGCAGAGGAGCGTGCGGCCAAGGCGGAGCGGGCTTGGGTCGAGCTCGTTGGAAGGATGGAGCAGATCGAGGCGGAGGTGATCGAGCGGTATAGGAGCTCGGACGCCTACTCAGCTGACCTGGAGAGAGCCGCCCTACCATATTACGAGGTAGCGCTTCACCGGGGCACCCGAAAGGGGTTTAAGCAGGGTTATCGTCGGGCGGTGGACTACGCCTATGATCAAGACTCCGGGATCGAGTTCCCTTTGGGCCAGAGCTATGACTCGGATGAGTCAGTTTCTAGCTCCTCTACGTCGAGCCGGGAAGATCCAGAGGGGTCTCCTCCGGTGGGGTCACCAACTGCGGACGTCTCGGGAGGGCTCGCGACCGAGATAGTTCTTGCACAGGCAAGGTCAGTGCCCGGGTCGGCCGTCACCGAGGGTGCTGGGGGTGACGCACCCACTTCCGTCGTTCCCGAGCTTCAAAGTGGACCCGAGGCCTGATGTATTTTGCCTTATTTTGCCCCTTTCTCTTGTTTGTCTCTCTTTCCTCCTTTAGAGAGTTTCCTCTTTATGAGATAATGAATGACTTACTTGTTTGATCGCCATCCTTGCCGTGATTTGGTTGGCGTATCTGAAGTAGTTGGAGAGTGCCGATATGTCCTGCGTGGTTTTCGCATGCTGATTTGGTAGGCTTCTGACGGGGGCGTCTTTCCGTTCCCTCACGCTTTGAATGCCAGGCCGCTTCGTGAATCCCGCTAGGGTGGGAAACGACGAGTTGGAGGTGACTGTTTAGGGGAGAAATCCTTTGGCGTATTTTCGAGGGGGGAGTCATTTAAGGCGTGTAGCCTCCTTTGGCCTATAAGAAGAACCGAAGGGCGCCCTTTCCTCTTTACCACTTGGGATTTTCTCTAACAGTCTTTCCTCACTCCTTCTTCTTCACTCTGCGTTGTGCCGTTGCATTCGGAGAATGGAGGATCCTTCGGAGGGTGACGCCGCCGACGACGGGGAGCAGAGAGCTCTTGCTATCCCGGCTTGTTGGACGGGTCCCACGGTCGCCGCGCGGGTTTGAGACGGGTCCGACGGTCGTCGCGCGGATCTGGAGAGGGCTTCGATGTGTGAGGGCACGGCTCTTGCCCTTTCTCAGTTTTGGCGTGGCTTCCGGGTGGGAGCCGAGGCGGAGGATGGATGGGGGTATCAGGGATGCCTGTCGCAACTCCCCCTCTGCATGGGGGGGGAGGCGCATCAAGTTCCCTCCTCACCGAAGCCTTCCTCCGTCTGCAGCCTCTTTCTCCCTCTTCTGCTCTTCATTTCTTTTACTCTTCGGAGGCTGCTTGCTCTCTATTCCCTTCCAGGGAGTTGGTAGGTTGGGAAAGAGGAGGTCTTTACGGCGCTCCTTCTCCCTGGCCTCTATCAACTTGGAAGGTAGCCTTCCCCAACTTTAGAAGGCGGTTACCTTTTCTGCAGTCCCTCTGTCACCTTTGTCAGGGGTCATCTGAGCCAACTGGATCGGCCCCCTCTTGTCCGAGCCAGTTTCTACGCGAGACAGAGTCAGTGGCTGGACGCGAGGAGATCTAGATCGAGTCAACCGAGCGATGACCCCTTGCAGCGGTGTTAGACGGATTTTTCAACTTTTTGTCATGCAATGTACTGGCCTTTGCCTTTCTGATGTATCAATAGTTTTGAATGAAAAGAAAAGGGATTTATTTTGTCCATCTTGCTGTACAATTTCAAAAATAGAATTTGCGTAGTGCGGCTGCATTCCATGTTCGAGGAATGGGTTCCCCTTCCATTGTTGCTAACCTGTACGCACCTTTCCCGAGTGTCTCGACCACTCGGTAGGGGCCTTCCCAGTTAGGCGACAGCTTGCCCGCCGCCTCTAGTGGTCAAGTGGCTTCAGCTTTTCTGAGGATGAAGTCTTCCGGTTGGAAGTGTCTACTTCGGACTCTGGCGTTGTAGTGTTGAGTGAGGCGTCGCTAGTATTCCGTCGCTCGGATGCTGGCAATATCCCGGAGTTCATTGGCTAGGTCGAGGTTCTCGAGTAACAATTGGTTGTTTTCCTCGAGCGAGTAGCGGATGACTCGGAGAGACGGGTTAGCGATCTCTAATGGAATGACGGCCTCATTGCTGTACACCAACTAAAAAGGACTTTCACCAGTTGCCGTCCTGGGAGTCGTTCGGTGCGACCACAGTACGCTAGGTAATTCCTCGAGCCAACTACCCTTTGCTTTGCTGAGTCTGGTCTTTATGCCTTTCAAGATAGTCTTATTGGCATTTTCGACCAGCCCGTTGGCCTGAGGGTGGGCGACCGAACTGAAGTGGTTGCGGATGTTTAAGTCGGCACATCCGTCTCGAAAATATCGAGAATCGAATTGCCGACCGTTATCGCTCACTATCACTCGGGGGATGCCGAAGCGACAAATGATCGATTTCCAGACGAAACTCTAGATGACTGTCTCGGTGATCCTTGCAGTGGCTTCGGCCTCGATCCATTTAGTGAAGTAGTCAATGGCGATGACAATGAACTTTTTCTGGGACTGAGCCGTGGGAAATGGCCCGAGAATGTCGATCCCCCACCGAGCCAAGGGATAAGGCTCGGCGAGGGTGATGAGTTCTGTAGCCGGCTGATGGATCAAGTGGTCGAACCGCTGGCATCGGTCGCACTGTTGAGCATAGGCTGAGCTGTCGCGCTGCAGGGTGGGCCACCAGTACCCCTGTCGTAACAGGATCATGGCCAGTGAGCTTGCCCCTGAGTGCGCTCCGCACAGGCCTTCATGAACCTCTTGGATGGCTCGGCTGGCTTCGTCGGGGCCGAGGCACTTCAGGAGAGGGCCGGCGAAAGACCTTCGGTAGAGTGTGTCGTCCAGGACGACGAAGCGCCGGGCTTGGTACTTCATTCGGTGTGCTTCTCGAGGGTCGGAGGGCTCTTGGGAGTATCGAAGCCAAGACAGGTAGGGGGTGCGCCAGTCGCTCGGGACGGCCGAGTCAACAGCGAGGAGCTCCGAGTCAATGCTCGGGCGTTCTAGCTCTTCGAGGAGGACTGATCAGGTACCTTCTGAGTCTAGGGAGGAGGCCAACCGAGAGAGGGCGTCCGCTCGGGAGTTTTCTTCCCGGGCTATTCGGACTACCTCGAATCCCTCGAATTGTTGGGCCAGGCTCCTGACCAGCTGGAGGTATTTGATCATGGGTGCCTCTCGAGCTTCGCACACGCCATTGACCTGGCTTGCGACCAGCTGAGAGTCGGTGTGGATCCTGACTCGCTCAGCCTCCAACCGCCGGGCCATGCGCGCTCCTGATATAAGGGCCTCGTACTCGGAAGCGTTGTTGGATGCCTGAAAGTTGAATTTCAAGGCGTACTGCAGCTCCACTCCTTCGGGGGATCTTAGGAGGATCCCAGCACCACTACCGACCGAGTTGGAAGATCCGTCGACGTACAATTCCCAGGTTGGACCGGGCATGGTCGGTAGTCTACCTTCGGTCGGGATGGTGCTTTCGGCGATGAAGTCGGCGAGCGCTTGACCTTTTATAGCTAAGCGCGGGCGATACGAGATGTCGTAGGCCCCAAGCATAATGGCCCATTTGACGAGTCGCCCCAAAGCCTCGGGGTAGGCCAAAATCTTCTTCAACGGCTCACCGGTTAGCACGGTGATGGGGTGCCCCTGGAAGTAGGGTCGGAGACGTTTTGCGGAGGTAACCAGCGCTAGCACGAGCTTCTCGGTTGCGGGGTACCTCCACTCGGCCTCGTTAAGCACCTTGCTGGTGTAGTAGACTGGTCTTTCGATTCTCGAGTCATTTCTGACTAGGACCGAGCTGACCGTTGATGACGTCGCCGAGAGATAGAGCAGCAAGACTTCGCCCGGCACGGGCTTGGAGAGCACCGAGGGTGAAGCCTGGAACTCCTTGAGCTCGGCGAACGCTTTCTAGCATTCCTCATCCCATGCGAACGTAGCAGATGCCAACTTGGGCCCCCTCAACAGTTTAAAGAAGGGCAAGCATCGTTCGGCCGCACGGGACAAGAAACGGCTGAGAGCGGCGACACGCCCCGTTAGACGCTGGACGTCCTTAATGCAGGCGGGCGGGCGCATGTCCAGGATGGCCTGGACCTTATCGGGGTTGGCTTCGAGCCTGCGCTGAGTGACCAGGAAACCCAAGAACTTCCCGGATCTTACTCCGAAGGCGCACTTGGCAGGATTAAGCTTCATGTTGTACTTCAGGAGGACGCCGAAGGTTTCAGCGAGGTCGGTGAAGTGGTCCTGGGCCTTGGGGGTCTTGACGAGCATGTCGTCAATGTAGGCCTCGACGTTCCGACCTAGCTGCTCCTCGAACATGTGATTGACCAGTCTTTGATATGTGGCTCCGGCGTTCTTCAACCCGAAAGGCATCCGGGTATAGTAGTACACGCCGTAGTTGGTGATGAAGGCGGTCTTCTTGACGTCTTCAGAATTCATTCTGATCTGATGGTAACCCGAATAGGCATCCAGGAAGCTGAGCATCTTGTTGCCCGATGTCGAGTCGACCAGTTGGTCGATGCTGGGCAAGGGATAGCAGTCCTTAGGGGTCGCCTTATTCAAGTCGATGAAGTCCACGCACATCCGCCACTTACCGGAAGCCTTTGGTACCATGACGACATTGGCTAGCCACGTCGGGTACAGGACCGGTTTAAAAAGACCAGTCTCTTGCCCCTTGGTGACCTGCGCCTTGATAATCATCTGCTTCTTGGGTGCGTGCTTCCTTTGGGGCTGCTGCACGGGCTTCATGGTGGGGTTGAGGTTGAGTCGGTGCATCACGGTCTCCTCTGGTATCCCAGGGAGCTGATCGTTGGACCAAGCGAAGACTCGGATGTACTGAAAAAGAAATTTCTTATATTACTGCTGTTCCTCGGGTGGTATGTCGGCTCCGATCCTTACTCCTAGGGTCAGGTCATCGTTTAGGAAAATTGTTAGCAACTCGCCACTTGGCTCAGTGGTTGCGGATTTTTCCTCGACTTCCCGGGGGCCCTTATCGTTTCCGCTCGGCCTCGTGGCCTCCACCGAGATATTATAGCACCTTCGGGCCGTGGCCTGGTTACCTCGGATTTCCCCTACCCCATTTTGGGTGGGGAACTTCATTTTTTGGTGATAGGTAGATGGTACTGCCTTGATCCGGCTGAGGATTCCCCGGCCGAAGATGGCGTTGTACGCTATCAGCCCTTTGATCACCATGAAGTCTACCATGACCGTAACAGTTTTGGGTGGGGTGCCGAGGGTAACCGGCAGGCTTAGGGCTCCTTTGGAGAGAGTGGCCAGGCCGTTGAACCCACATAGGGGCATTCGGATCGGGCGGAGTTTGGATGGATCCTCTCCAATTTTGAGGAAACAGTCATAAGATAATACATCAGGGGAACTTCCATTGTCCACAAGAATCCGATCTACGTTACAATGGTTTATAGTGGCCGAGATTACGAGGGCATCATCATGCGGGGTGCTCAGCCCCTCTAGGTCTTGATCGGAGAAGACTATGACCTGGGGCGGGGCCTTGGGTGGCTCTGGGGCTCGGCTCGCCCGCTCGGCATGACGCTTCCTTCCACGGCTGCTGTCGCCTCCTGATGCTATTCCTCCAGAGATGACATTGATGTGGACCCCTTGGGGGGCGTTGTCTATCTCCTCTGCGGTGCCTTGATCTTCTCTGCGCTCGGTAGTGAACCGAGCCAGGTGCCCCAGGCGGATGAGGCGCTCGATTTCGTCTTGGAGCTGGTGGCAGTCACCGGTGTGATGCCCATGATCGCCGTGGAATAGACAATGTCTGTCTCGCTTAGGGTTTTTCGACCTCATCGGCTCGGGGCAATGGAGGAGTCCCGAGTCTTTGGCGTCTTCATATATTTCATAGACCGGTGCGGTTAACGGGGTGTACCGCTCGTACTTCCGCTTGCGTTCTCCATCTCGGTCTCGCTTCTTTCCCGAGCTAGGATTTGGCTCGGGGCCCCACTTCTTGTCCTCCTCCCGACCCGAGCCGGTTGCGTCTCGGTAAGCGCTGAGTACTTCTTCGCACTCGGCGTGGCACAGAGCCAGAGTCACTAGCTCGGCAAGGGTCGAGGGAGGGTGGAGGACAAGTTCGCGGTGGAGGTTCTCATCCCGGGTACCCCTGGTCAGTGCGGTTGTGGCCTAGGCCACATCCAGGCGGGGGATTTAGAGGGCTTCCGATTTAAATCGGTGGACGTAAGTCCGGAGCCTTTCCCCTTGCGCCTGTTTGAGGGCCAAGAGCCCCGCTACCGACCTTGGAGGGGCACTTCCGGTGAAGCTCTCCTTGAAGACTCGCCTGAATTACTTGAAGTCTCGGATGGATCCGGGGGCGAGGGCCCGGAACCACGCTTGAGCGCCCTGGACCAGAGTGGTCACGAAGGCTCGGCACTTGATGGGGTCCTACGCTCCGTGTAGAGTCATCAGGGCGTCGAAGCTATCATAATGGTCGGTCAGGTCGCCCTGGCCGTCGTAAAGCTTGAAGGTTGGTAAGGGGGCTCTGGGAGATACCTCTGCCTTCAAGATATACTCGGAGAACGGGGATTTCTCCTCGCCTTCCGGGGAAGAGGCCTTCTGTAGGGCGCGAAGGGCGCGGTCCTGCTCAGCGAAGCACCTTTCGAAATCTCGCAGCCGGAGGGATAACTCCGGTTGCTGTCGTGCCGCGGGGCTGGGGGGAGCATCTTGGCGGTCTCCGGGAACGTCGGCTTCCGGATCTGGCCGTTGCGTCCCCCGCCTTCCTTTCCTCGGTGTGGAGGAGGCCTCTTGCTCCGGAGGTGGAGCTTGCGAGGGTCCTCCGACCCTGTTACGGATGAGCTGCTGGCCGCGGAGGATGAAGCGGCCCCCAGCTGTGTGCTGGGACGTACTCCTGCGGGGGGGGCTCCCTGACGGGGCACGGGACCTTGCATCCCTGGCCGCCTGGGTCTTCATGAGTTCCACGAGGACATCCAGTTTGGCGTTGAGGGCCTGGAAGGCTTCGGCGCCACCGTAGGGGGGTAGCCCCACCGCTGCAGGGGGGGTGGTGGTCCATCGGCGGGGATGCTGGCGTTGGAGGGAGGGTTTTGTGAGGCCCTGGAAGGGCCATCCCCTGCTGCTACCATGGCCTTACCCGTTTCGCCGGCAGACCTCCTCCCTGAGCTCCTTCTCACCATGTTGGCTCTTCGTGCGTTTCCCACAGACGGCGCCAGATGAAGAGGCGAAATCTCGCGCTGGTTCCTGAGCGGGCTGGTAATCACCAAGTTTGTGAACTGCAAGACAGGGAAACAGGTCAGAGGGCCCAGGGGGATTCCCTGGGGCGAAACCCTCCGACGCTCAAGTCAGTAGAGCAATGGTGGGAGCAGCGATAGGGAGGAGAAGGTGAAGGCGCGAGATCCCTCTCCACCAATGGGGTGAAGTGATCCGTGCTCAGGAATTGGGGGTGGATCAATGCCCTTTTGGACTTACCTTTCGCCGGAGGGTATCCCAGGTTTAAATAGTGCGCCGCCCTCTGGAGTCCTGCAAGCCGAGGGGTCTCCGGTGGAGGTTACGTCCTCGTCGTGGGCTTTTATGGCCTCATCGTGGGGGCGTTATCCTCACGGGGAAGCCGGAGCTCCTGGACTTTTTGGCGTCCGGCCCGCTGTGGACTCTAACGGCTGCAATGATAAACATTTTATCGGTCGTACCGAGCTTAGGGGGGTCGGCCCTATCGGGCAATAGGCCTAGCTCGGTGAGGAGATGGGTCGGACAGACCGGCTAGCGCTTCCCCCCTTCGTGCGGAGGGATAGCTCGTGCGCGGGTCTTCCTGTGACCTGACCGATGCTTGGGCTCTCCGAGTCTTGGGGCCGCCTAGGAGAGTTGTTTCCTCGAGCATTATTTTATTGGGCTTTTCCAAGTGGGCCCTGTGGGCTATCACTTGGACGAGCTTGCCTCGTTGGGCCCTGTTGGGCCTAGTTGGGTCTGCTCTTTGAGTGGGCTGCAGCAATCCCCCTCTCTAGACTCCATCTACGGACGTGAGATGAGAGTGCCAGAAGACCCGCGGTATGGGTCAAAACTAAAAGAAAACGGTGAGAACATGAATACGTTAATTATAGAATTCATGTCCATCCAATTCTATAATTAACTATAATTAAATAAACTTATATTATTTGATGCCCCTGAGTGACATCATTTATTAATTAGCGTCTACATAGAGAGATGTTAATTTTATGATTTTTAACTTAATTTATTTAACAAGAATTCACGTCAATATCTATTTAATTGAATAATTTCAAAAATATACAATCAAAGAGACATTAATTTATATAAAATAATTTTAAAAAATAGAATATATGATAATTAGGAGAAAAATTCAAGGATTCCAAAAATATATTTTTTTATAATTTTATGTTGCATAGTTTAGTAGATATAGATTTTTCAAGATATAATTACAAGTTATATGTGTATATATATATATATATAATATATTTTGACGCCTTTGTATAATGGCGTCAAAAGGATTTGACGACATTTAACATGTCGTCATTTCAAAAAAATGTCAAACTTTAAACCTCCGGTTCTCGACGTACACGTCGGAATCACGCGTTCTATATATCGAAATGACGGGCTCGAAAAACACTACCTAACCGGACGTTCAAAATAGTTTTTCGTTGAGAGATTGGGGATCTTGAGATAGGGGGCACGAAAAATGGTGCAACCACTCTCACTACCTCGGTCACCTCCCCAATAATACACTCATAAAATTTCATAGCCAAAGGACGCTCCGGTGATGAGAATCAAGTTGACAAAAGAAAAACCTATAACTAGCATGCTACAGTAACCTTTGGAATTCGCCGGATAACATGATTATACATATTACATTATTTAACTTGTTTAAACTTATAGTAAATACACCATATAAGGCATGGAAATTTAGGAATAACCATGAAGATTTTAGACGTATGTTTATCCAAAAGTTTAGTGTGTGATTACTTGGGTATAAAAATTTAACATGATGTAATTATTAAGATAATTAAACGGTAAACTACACTTAAGCAAGCGATGATAACAAAACATGAGTTTTAAACATGCAAAATTAATTACTACTATTTTTGAGCTTCAATTATTGAGAAAACCTACCTTTCTGGGTTGATTTGGTTAACAGAAACTTGATCGATGAAGAATTGAAGAGGATTAATACAACCACCGATACACTGTAACGGCAGAAGCAGAGGATGACGATACAGCTTCGACAGGAATAGAAACAATAAGGCCTCGAAGAAGTAGATGTCTTTTCTTCCGTTTACAACAGTAGAAGAAGAAGCTTCGGGGTCAACAGGTTCACCAGTAGCAGGAAGAAAGCAATCTTCCTTTACTCCTTGATAGCAACCTTTGTTCAGTAAGGGAAGAAGTAAAGAAGCAGGGCGTCTACTACGTTGAGGAAGACGATGGAGAAGGGCTCGTGAAGAAGGAAAAGATGCTCAAACTATCACAAACAGCAGGTCGGTGTCGAAGCAGAGAACCCAAAGGCAATAACCTTTGAAGGGTTCTGTAGGGACTTATTTATAGGGATGAAGGATCCCACGTAGTTAGAGTTTAATTAGGAGTAATATTCCCACATGAAGAATATAACTTCCCACGTATTGATCTCTTCCTTAATCAAAACTTACCCAATTAACTTCCTTGTTCGAATCAAACACCAACTGTCCCTTTTGGAAATGACGCCATAGGTTGGGGCGTTATTTCAATAAATGACGCTTGTATACACAGTCATCAATTCCTTAATTGACGACTTGCTCGGAGGCGTGATTCACCATTCCCTATTTGTTAATTTAAGGTGTAACGATCTTTCAAGATTTTTATCTTGTTTTCTAGATGTGATCTAGATGGGAAATTTTAGGGGTAGGTGTTTTCCATTTTTCTCTATTTTTTCATCTAATTAGTTTTCCAAAATTATTTAATTGAAAAACTGGCACTACTCATTTACAATAAAATAACGACTTGGTTTAAGTCGCTTCGTATGAAATCAACGCCTAAGGCAATGGCGTGAATTTCATTTTGGCATTTCTCCTTAACCTTCGAAAAGGCTAATATTATGTATATATCCCTATTATTTCTATAACTCTTTAACTATATACTTTATTTGATTTAAAGATCATATTGTTATTTTATAAATAACGACTGGCAGTAAGTCGTTTCTTGCGTTGGATACGCCTACACCAAGGGGCGTCAATTGAGTTTTTGGCCATTTCTTAGTCCCCTTGAAAGAACCGAAATTACATATATATTCATTCTTTTATCTTTTACATATCTTTAATGTAATTAAATCTTATATATATAGATCCTTCTCCCTTCTAATCAAATATAATATAATACAATGTGAGATATTAAATTTTCTAAATTAAAAATAAAATATAAATTGATGTTTTCTTCGAGATTTATTGATTCTTAATTCAAATAAAATTATGTTGTGCATTAAATGCTTACATAAAAATAACATGTTATTCTTAAATTTATTATAATACAATAGTAGTGTCCATGAGTTCTTTTGTCAGACTTTTTAGGGTGTCAGGGGTTGTATACAGAGTTTGGCCTTGATTATTTATGTTGTATTATATTTATTTATATTACATTATATATATATGCACAGATATATGGATGAGTGGGTTGAGACTTAAGGGCCCTTACAATGTGTGTGGGTTATTTACTAACCCTCATATACCTATTAATAATTTGTATGTATATAGGGATTTTATTCCTCATAATTTTTTTAACTTTTATTAGTCTTGACCTAGGTATCAGAGGCAAGTTTGATCCGAGCAAACCTTTTTACTTCCATCCCTGAAGGAATATCACTTGGACATATATTTGAATAAATTTTATTTATTAAACATTATATACTTATTTGTAAGAATTTTTATTATGTATAGATTTTCTTCTAAATATATTTATTCTTATTTTAAAATTATCGGGCGTTACATATGACCTGCGCTAGAGAATCGAACATTCACCACAACAACCAAAAGATTCAACCAAGCTAATAATTACTAATTCAACAAAAACCAAGTCTTTGCATCAATCCCAACCAAAAGAAATTAAGAAGACTTCCAATACGACATTCGACTTCATCAAAGTTACATTCACCAACTTAATTACAACATCACTAGACAACACCCTAAACCACAACTTGACTAAAGACTCTCCGAACGACTTTAGACAGTCTTCTAACTGGTTCGCTCCAGGCTTCACTCTTGCCTGTCCCCATTAGTTTACGAGTCCTCACCTGAACTACCTGAAAAAGGGGGAAACCACTGGGTGAGCGAACACTCAGTAGGTAATAGCAGGCACGTTTAAGTAATTAACCAATTTGCATTTATGTTGTACGAGAAAGAAAAAGAGTAGATGATATAAATAACCGAATAAGGATAGTAAGAGAACATGAACAAAGTAGAACTGGAATTGGCCAAACAAGCATGAAATAACCAAGTCATGTAACTAATTCCGAAGGAATTCAGCAATTTAGAATACAAGAGAGAGATATCATGTACAAGAATATGTCGTAGACATCACGCTAGTCATGCACTCGGTGCAATACCTCACCATGTCATTACAACTTCCCAGGGCACTAGTACTTTTCGGGCGCTCCCCCCAGGACCAGACCGGGCCCTTATGATACGTTGGTATTGATTTATTGAATCCAAGATCCCAAGTTATGTCTAGACATTAATCAAGTTAAATGGCCAACAATTTCGAGGGATAGAACTTACCTTGGAATTTCCAAGGGTAAGTGAAGTAGATATTTGACCAGAAGGTTAAAGTTATCAAGAACCAACAGGTCCTCGCATTCTAACACGAAAAATCATGAAAAACATTTTAGGAATATATACGGTCCATATTGGGCCGCTCAGAGAATGAACGGTCTTTAACTGAACCGAGCTAAAAGGATTGGGCTGAAGAACAGCCTAAAGGAAGCCAAGGATGAACGATCTATTATGGGCCGTTCAGATGATGGAACGGTCAATAAGGGGCCGTGTACCATCTGAGGTCGGTGTACACTACAGGTCGGTGCTAGCAAGGTAGGTCGGTGCACCTCCAGTTATTAAACGGTCAGGGACGGGCCACTCAAAAATAGAACGGTCCATGAATAGCCGTGTACACAACTGG
The DNA here is from genome assembly GCA_022559845.1 of Amorphophallus konjac. Lineage (NCBI taxonomy): Eukaryota > Viridiplantae > Streptophyta > Magnoliopsida > Alismatales > Araceae > Amorphophallus > Amorphophallus konjac. The sequence continues at coordinate 270,564,842 of CM040122.1, forward strand.
AGTCGACCCACAACAGAGGTCGGTGCACAACTCAAGAAGGTTGGTGCACCTGGCAATTGTACACGGTCTCATCAGGGCTGTTCAATGACTCAAACGGTTTGGATCCAACCGTGTAAATCTCAGACGGTCCAAAATAGGCCGTGACAAGGGACAGAGCCAAACGAGCGATCCGATCGAGATAATCAGGTGCAGGATTTGTGGTACAACCTGCCTGGCGTCCTAGTGGGAATCCCAGACTCGCGGAGGCTTACGGAGGTCTCATAATAGAGGTCCTAGTCCGATGGAAGGAATACCCGATGGAGAGTTCCAACCATTATAAGAATTGAAGGCTAGAAATCATCAGAAAATGAGTGTACGGCGGTTAGTCAATCCTACCGGAGTAGAATGACCGTCAATCAACCCTAGTATCATTAATTTATTCTCTATAATACATGTTTGAGATTAACTTTATTCAAATGAAGAATAGGGACATGAGAGAGTAACTAAGCAAGAAAAATTAAGATTTCTAACTTTCATATGTTCCAAATTAATATGTGGGTTACTAATTACTGTTATCATTAGTTAACTAAGATGAATCATTCTAGAACAAGAATAAAACATTCGGTAGAACGGAGCGGTTCGTACAGAACTGCTCAGAGGCCTTAGCGGTCGGTCGACAGTCCGTTCAATCCCTAGAGCCAGGGGGCCAGATGGGGTAGAGCGGTCTGTCGAGGGGCCGCGGGGGTCTCTACACGGTCTGAACATAGTCGTCTTGATTACGGGCGATTGGAACGTCAAACAATTAAACGGTCAATAAATGGCCGTCGCTAAAGACCACACGGTCTATCGTGGGGCCCTTCAAGACATAGCGGATCCTGCTAGGACCGCGCCGAGGACGCTATACCCGAACCCTAACGGGCTCGAATAGGGGTAATGAAAACGACTAATACACAACATGTAGAGCATGAAATTTGGGCAAAAAGCTACCATTAGAATGAGAACAGGAATATGTACATGATAGAAAGATCAATTTAATCTTAACGCCCGCTAATCCCAACCTTAAGCAAGGATCATCAAGAAAACCCTAAATCTGACATGCTTCCATTAGAACCAAGATTTCTCACAGGATACTACATCGATTTTAGGGCTTTTCAGATCAACAGAAAGAGGACTGAGAGACGAGTCTAATAATGTATAATACTTAGGGTTTGGTCTCCTATAACCTATCTTAATGAAAGGAAGAAGAGGGAAGAAGACTCCAGTTGCGCACGGGACACCTCTCCGATGATCGCCGGAATTTGCCCTCATTTGCGCTCCTCGACGGCCGCCACAACATCTAAACTGTTCTAGGGAGACTAAGGGTTGTTTTTATAGAGTCAATTGAATCTAGAAGGGTCGATTAGGGAGGATAGAGTCCTCCAAAACGTGGGATGCGCGAATCGTGCGAGACCAAGTCGCCGCCGCCAATCTCCTCCAAATACTTTTACTAGGGTTAGGGTTTTGATGGGGATCAAGAGGGAAAACATTTAGCTAATCTAGGATGTTCATTTAGGTCCGGTTTGGGCTTAAATGATCAAGAATTGGGCTCCAATTTCCCGAATTAAGGTCCGGTTAGATAAAGTGTTGATTCGGGCCTTAAACTCCTAATTCGGCTTACTTACAATTTTATTTTGGGCTGACTACAGAAGACAAACTTGCTAAGCTATTAGTCTTTTACACGAATATTATTTTTTTGGATTTTTAGAAATTGGTTAAAATTTGACCTATTGTAATTTTCAAGAATTTTATTTAAAATTTTTCTTTATTTTATTTAATAATACACCGGGGTGCTACAGTTTCTGTGTGTCCCCCTTGTGCATTTGATTGGGGGCCTATTTATACAGGTTGTCTTGGCAGTGAGGATCCGTTCCTCAATGGGGAAAGGGTGAAGGTTGTAGAGTAACTCCTCCTTGATCATGGGGAGAATTATCCGTTGTGCACCTGCCTATTCGGGAAGAGGGGTCTCGTGGCGAGAATCTCGGCACTATAGGCGTGACCTCGTCCCTATCGGGGAAGGGTCTATTCTGGCGGAGGCAACGTTCGACTGCTGGAGACTTCTCCGGTGCTCGAGATGCTTGCATCAATCATACCCATGGACTGGCGAATCCTTCATGGGCCTGAACCAGGCTGCCCAGCTTACGCTACAGACCGTCGAGTGCCTTTCCTTGGGCCTGACTGAGCCAGGCCATCGTAGGCCTGGCACTGTTGGGCCTCACTAGGCCTGGCGAATTTTACCCTCCTTAAATATTAAATATAAGATTTTTAAGGGATATATTGGACAAGAGAATTTTAAAGACTATAGGGATATGTCCTCTTAGTAGTTTAATTACGTAAGAAAATCAAACAAGGGCAGATGAAATCTTTTGTCTGTCTTAATCTAACTAATGTTACGACAAACAAGTGATAGATGATAGTAGGAGTATATATAATAAAATACAGTTCATTATGGAGGTATAAATGATAATGTGAGGAATAAATAGATATACAATAAAATACATAAAATTCTGAGATACATGTATTTATATATATTTATTCAGACAAAAATGCTGACCGAACGATGTTACACTTACCATTAATTGCCGCATTGCAGAGTACCGCCCCCCACATGAAAGGTGCCAATTTCTTACCATTATTAGTTTGCGAGTAGTAACAGGTGCCGGATAAATAAAAGCAGGGATAATCAAAGATAAGATACGGATAAAAAAGTTCAAGAATCTAATTAGTAATCTTGGATCCAAATAAGATTTTAATTGTAATTGTTGAGGTTAAACTTTACTTCCCATGGAAATGATGATATGGCACGTATGGAGACCATCATTTACTTCTGGAGAGGGGGATTTCTGTAGCCCATCTAAGAGCGGTCAAACTAGGTCCATTCAAGACCAAACGAGGCCCAGCTCATCTAAGTGACCGCCCCTCAATGGCCACATAGCATAAAAGCCCAATAAGATCACTCGGGATCAAGCACTTCCTCGGCGGCCATTAGGCTCGGAAGGACCGAGCGTCGGTCCGGTCGGAGGAAGACCCACGCCCGACTCATCCCCCTCACCGGAATAAGGGCTGGCACCCCGCGCCCACTCCGACCGAGTCTCACCCGAGGTATGCCCCTGGGCCGGACAGGGCCAGTACTCTTCACGCTTGGGTCAACCGACGATTGCTTATCCACACTGCCGTTGAGAGCCCTTTATGAGCAAGAGTTTACAAGGATATAAAGATCTCGCGATGAGGACATAAAGAGCCCACGTCGAGAACGTAACTCCCGCCTGAAACTCCTCAGCTTACGAGACTCATGAGGCCGGCGCACTATTTAAACCTGGGAATCCCTCCAGCGAAAGGTAAGGCCAACACACGCCTAAAACTCCCTGAGCAGGAACCACTTCACCACCTTGGTGGAGAGGGATCTCATGCATCTCCTTCCTCCTCCCTTCATAGCTTCCACCACTGCTCTACTGACTTAGGCATCGGAGGGTTTTCCCCAAGGAATCATCCCTAGGCCCCCTGATCTGTTTCCCTTCCTTACAGTTCACTACTCGGTGATCATCTTCTCCAGCTCAGGACCAGCGCGAGATCGCCCCTCTTCATCTGGCGCCGTCTGTGGGAAACGATCAAAGAGCCAGTATGGTGCGAAGGAGTTCAGGGAGGAGGTCCACCGACGATAAGGGAAAGGCCATGGTAGCGGCGTGGGAAGGCCCCTCTCAGGCCACACAGAACCCCCCCTCCAACGCCAACACCCCAGCCGATGATCCGCCTCTGCCCTGTTGAGTACGTACTGAATATATCTAGAGGGGGGGTGAATAGATCTAGCCCCCTTTTTTCAATTAATAAACCAAGGATCAACTAGACCTTAAGCAAACGATGGATTGCAAAGATAAAACTGATAACTATAGCGATAGCAAACAATAGGAAGAGCACACACCACAAGCAAAACCACAAGACAGGATTTTTAGGTGGTTCAGTCTCTTCCTGAGACTTACATCCACCCCTTGCTCAACTTGAGCAAGGCTTCACTAATGAGAAATCCTGATCTCAATCAATACACCGCTGATACACAGCTTCTTCCTGCTGACACACAGCTTGTACCCGCTGCCACACAGCTTGACACTAGTTGTAAAGATGAGTAGAAAAACTTGTAACAGAGCTGAACATAAACGTTTGAAGCAGAGTAATTAAGGAGTTCAGCTTGGGACTCAATCACATAGAGAACAAGGCAAGACTCCCTGTAGGACTTCCAGCAGGATGCCTTCAGCTGCCTTGCTGCTGGAACTTGCAACGCCTTGAGCCAGGTCTTCTTTCTGCAGCACCGAAGAGCACTTCTGTCTTCTGCAGCTTCTTGATTGTAGGAGAGCCACTCTTCCTTTTCTGATTAGAGAAACTTCTGATCCTGATCTTCCTTAGCTTCTTCTCTGTTTTTCCATATTCAGTTCTCTGTGTTCTCTTCTCCTTTTTGCACCAGTTCTTATCAAGCTCGGAGCTGTTTCCCGCGCAAGTGCAAACCTGTTCGATTACCCGCTAAAAAACAGGGAGAAGATTAAGTAAAATCTAGAAGAGGTTTGACCGGTTCTTAGCACGATTCTCTCCTTGAATCCCGTGCGGAATCTTATCCTCTGAACAGCCCAACAACCTGCAACAGCAACCTGCAGGTTTCAAGGAACCGAAACTGAATTCGGTTGGATTTCGGTTCTGGACGCTGAACCGCTTGTGGTCGACAACGACCCTGTCTCTGGTCGACAATGAGCGATGTCCAGACGGCTGGTTCTTCAGGCTGATGCTCGTATCCCTCATTGTTGACAATAGCCCTGTCGCTGGTCGACAAGGGGCAATGTCCAGATGACGGGCAGTTCTGTCTGATGCTCAGTCTGTTCCGTGGTCGACAACGAGCAGGGCTCTGGTCGACAACCAGAGTGCGTACAGAGGAGAAATGACTTGGGCTGTGCTTGGTTGGATTCGTTGGTCGACAATGACCACTTCTCTGGTCGACAAGCAACCTTTGACATTTCTTCTGATTTGCTGATTTCACTTATACTTCAGTAGACCTGAAATTACTTGAACTATCAGAAGTGACTTGAATTATCATTTTTACATTGAATTAGTCAAACATATCTTTTGTTCATCATCAACTTGCCATGAGTTCATTGCTTTATATTGAAGGATCAATCAAATGACTTGCACGTGTTATGAAGATAGTAGATTGTTGATTAGTCAAACATATCTTTTGTCATCATCAAAACTAAGGGATGCACAACATTCTCCCCCTTTTTGATGATGACAACCATGAGTCATTGTGATCATCAGGAGATTATTTCAACCAGAAAATGCATTTGATATGCCATTCAGAAACTATCATAACATGTATCATTATCACAGATTTCAGCCAAAAAATTCATTTGATATGCCTTTCAAAAGTATCATAACATGAGTTACATGAATGACTCAAAAACAAAGGCAAGGACACCTAGACACACAATGACACACAAAGACTCTCTCTCCCCCTTTGTCAACAGCAAAAAGAGGAGTATCCAGACATTCACTCTGAGGAGGACGAAGAAGTCTCGGGCTTCACATTCTCTGCCATCCGATCCAGCTTGTCAACTATGTGGGCATAAGAAAGCCTAAGCTTCTGGATCTCTGAGATAGTAGCATGGTGATTCTGTTTAATCTGCTGGTTGGTGAACTCAATGTGTGTCCCCATCTCTGCTGACACTTCAGCTAATGTGGCAACCAGTCTGTTAAACCGAGAACTAGCATGTTCTGAGTGTTCCTGTTGCTTGATGAACCTGGTCTCCATCTGCTGCTCTAGTCTTTGGACTTTCAGCTCCAAGCGCCCGGTTGCAGCATTCATACTTTCTTGAAAGGATTGGAATTGAGTTGAGAGGGAGGTCAGCTGAGATGCTATCTGGAGAAGCACTCCGTGAGACTCAGTGTTGGAGGTGGAAGGAGGTGGTGGAGCAGAAGTAGACGTAGGTGGAACAGACGTAGATGGAATATGAGTGGCTGCAGTGCCTGGTAGCCATGGCACAATAGCGAGTGAAGGTGGAGGATGGGTAGCAGTGGTGGTAAAAGTGGGAGTGTGAGTGGGAAGCACCACAGGTGGAGGGGTTGCAGCAGGGCTAACATGAATTGGTGTCTGTGGTGGAGAAGAGGGAGGCAATGGTGCTGTGGATTTACCCTTGGATGGTAGGGTGCGCTGGACTTGATCTCCTATCTTCTTATAGCCCAAAAATGTGGTCACGTAATGGAACGAATATACGTGCCGTTTGGGAATGACAACGCGCGGAGCGTGAGGAATGGGTATAGCTGCTGCTTCCAAAATGGCAGTTATGTGGGCAGCATATGGAAGAGAATTCAGGGGATAATGCAAGAGGGTTTTGAAAGTGTTCTGCATGAGCTTGGGAAGGCAGATTGGTTGACGTGTGATGAGGCCATGGAGAAGAAATAGGTGAAGTCGACTGACATGTTCCCTGGCGCCTCCTCGTGGTTGGATTATGGTGGTAAGAAGGTGATGGAGCAACCGATGAAGAGGAGGAAAAGTGTTGGCATTGAGGGATTTTGGGAGAACCTCAGGAACTGGTTGGCCGGTGACCACGGCATAAGCTGCTTTGAAGTCAAAATCCTCAGGATTGAAGGCAGCACCATGCCGGGAGATGTGCAGCGCCTTGTGGAGTAGCTTGAAGTCGAGGCTGACGACGACACCTTGAACTACTGAATAGACCTTATCATCCACGACTTGCAGGTTGTGGTAAAACTCTTGCACAAGCTGTGGGGAATACATAGTATGTGCAGAGACAAACTCTGTCCAGCCTTGGGCGTCCAAAACTTCCCGCAGCTCCGGGAACATCTCCATCAGCTGCTGATCGGAGAAATCTACTATTCTCGGTGGTAAGATGGACCGGGGCTTCAGTGAACCAGATACGGGATGGACGATGGGCATATCTGAAGTTGCGGTCGCATCCGTTGTCGACCGCTGAGGGGTCGATGGCTGACCCTGCGTGACCGTCTGCTTGGAGTGCTTGGACGGCGGCGGCGCTTCGGCAGGAACCTTATCCCTTGCTCGCTTGGACGACCTCTGAGCACGCGGCGGAACCATGGTGGAGGGATGCGAGAGAACGAGTTGAGGCGAGAGAGGGATGCACAAGGGGTCGAAAAGGGGACTGGAGACGGAGGACGACCGTGAATGGTGAAAACGGCGAGGGTGAGAAGATTGGGGACCCAGTCGGTGCAATTTATAGGGCAGGATATCAGAGAGTAGGACCGGGGTCTTAAAACCTAGGGTAGTGGAACCAACGCGATGTGGAAAACGAGAGGACAGGAATAAATCAGCCGAAATAAAATTGGGGGTTTAATTAAAGTGTACACCCTTTCCTTAATGAAACATTTATTTAACCCATCCACTCATAGCAAAGACCACCTTGTAAACAAGTAGAGTGGGCCTTGTGGTTCATTGAATTTGAAGGTATTGCACCAATAAACTTGCGCCCCATATCTAATTTTCCTCCATATGACTTCTCAAACTTATAATAGAATTCGTGAGGCTGTTTTACTAACTGTGCTAGCTGAATAGTGTTTTCAGTTTGTCTTTGCATGTCATGCCTTTGGTCAACCATGTTCCTCTGTCATTTTGGATAATGTTGAGTTTTGCTTTTTGAAAGCTGTGGTCAGGTTTATCACATGCTTTTCTACACGAGGAGACACGCTTTTTACACGCCAGAAACCTCGGCTACTTAGCATGTCTAACCATTCCACTTTTAACTGGGACACACCTTTTATCCGTGAGGATATACGTTTATCAGACGCCAATATCCCCAGTTACTCAGTATGCCCAATCTCAATAATTTTTGAGAGCAGCAGAGATAGATTGATTCTTCATGACACACATGCCTCTCACTTATTTTTCATCCAATTTTTTCTTTAACATGGGAGGCAGTAGTTTCTCAGAATCCAATCCATTGCTCTACCATGAAGACAGAATTATGGCGTATTCCACGTGCATTCATGCTATATTATTGGATTTATATTAACTGTTCAGAATTAGCACAGGTAGAGAAACCGACTCACTACTAAAAATCATAAGTCTTCAAAATCATGTGATAGAATCATAGTTATGGCTTGACTTTATTGAAGTAGTACAGTCCAAATCCTCATTACTACACTCAACCGCTACTCTTATTGATTACTTTGGTGATTTTAGTGGAAGATATGGTTAGGTTATTCAATGTTTTACCAAGGAATGAGTTTACACTTTTTCTCCCCCTCAATTTGAGAATCCATGCTGAAATAAACAATTATGTTGGCCAGGATGAGATAGAAAGACACAAGGAATGGAAAGTATGGATGAAGATGATTGAGTGAAGACGGATCAGTGCCCAATTTAGTTTAATCAAATCAGACGATTTTCTACCTTCCATTGTCGACCATGGAGCTGTCTCTGGTCGACATCTGCGCAGTCACAGATCCTGCCTGAAATTGACATCTGCTTGCTGACAAGTCTGTTGTCGACAATGGGACCGCCTATGGTCGACACCTGCATAATCACAGAACCAAACAGTCTCCTGTCCTGATGTCTTGGTCGACCAATGCCTTGTCTTGGGTCGACCACCAGAGCTAACCAGTAGCAAAGCCAGGAATTTGCAGAACTTGCTGGAGTAAACAGTTGAACCCCCAATCCTACCGGTAGTAGACATTTAACTGACACAACTACTTGCAGAAATGACAGAAAGCCAGAAACAGAACATATCAATATTTCAATAATTTTCAGATGATATTCTGCATAAACCCAACTCCCTTCTTAAAGTGGAAAATCTGTCATTGTTAAGGGGTTTAGTGAAGATATCTGCCAATTGTTTTTCAGTTTCTACAAATTGAAGCATGAAATTTCCTTTGGATACCTCATCTCTCAGAAAATGATGACGGATCTCAATGTGTTTTGTCCTAGAGTGTTGAATGGGGTTTTTAGACAAGTTAATAGCACTAGTGTTGTCACATAAAATGGGTGCACAGCCAAGATCTACATTGTAGTCGTGGAGTTGATGTTTTATCCACATAACCTGTGTACCACAACTTCCTACTGCGACATACTCAGCCTCAGCAGTGGAGAGTGCCACAGAGTGTTGCTTCTTAGAAGCCCATGATATTAAACAGCCACCTAAGAATTGACAATATCCACTAGTACTCTTCCTATCAATTTTGCAACCAGCATAATCAGCATCCGAATATGAAATCAGATCTAGTTTGCAATAGGTAGGATACCACAAACCCAATTCTTGGGTGCCGGCAAGGTATCTAAAGATGCGCTTGATAGCTCCTAAATGTGATTCTCTAGGACTAGACTGATATCTAGCACACATGCATACACTGAACTGAATATCTGGCCTTGATGCAGTTAAGTATAGTAGGGATCCGATCATACCTCTGTATTTCTTGGCATCTACCATGTTACCTTTTGTATCTGCTTCCAAGGTTGCACTTGTACCCATGGGTGACTCGATTGGCTTGCAGCTTTCCATGCCAAATTTCTTCAACATTTCTTTTATGTACTTGGATTGATTTATAAAATATCCTTCTCTGCATTGTGAGATCTGCAATCCAAGAAAGAATTGTAACTCACCCATTAGGCTCATTTCAAACTCATTAGTCATTAAATTTGCAAATTCAGTACACAAAGAGGTTTCAGTAGATCCAAACACAATATCATCCACATAGATTTGTACAATTAGTATATGCTTACCTTGGGTCTTGGAAAATAATGTTTGATCAATTTTACCTCTTGAGTATCCCTTTTTGGTGAGGAAGGAGCTCAACCTTTCATACCAAGCCCGAGGAGCCTGCTTTAATCCATACAAGGCTTTGTGCAATTTGAAAACATGATTAGTAAGTTCATCATTTTCAAAACCAGGGGGTTGTTCCACATAGACCTCTTCTTTTATAATGCCATTTAGAAAAGCACTTTTTACATCCATTTGTTGTAATTTGATTCCATGAGATGCTGCAAAGGCTAACAATATCCTGATGGCTTCTAATCTAGCAACTGGAGCATATGATTCTTCAAAATCAACCCCAAATTCCTGGTTGTACCCTTTAGCCACAAGCTGAGCCTTGTTTCTCATTACAACCCCTTCTTCATTCAACTTGTTTTTATATACCCATTTGGTTCCAATTACAGGGTGAGATGTAGGTCTAGGGACAAGGCTCCACACTGATTTCTTTCAAATTGATTTAGTTCTTCATGCATAGCATTTATCCATGATTCATCTTTTAAGGCTTCCTCTACAGATTTGGGCTCTATTTGGGACACAAGAGCAAGTTGATCCAGTTCATTTATGGCCTTAATTTGAGATCTAGTCTTCCTAGGATCATGTATCCACCAATAATGTTATCTAAGGGATGATCTCTAAGAAGTCTCAAGTTTTCAAGATTGTTACCTGAGATGATCTCTCCTTCGGTCTGATCATTAGAATTACCTTGGTTTCTTTCTTGATTCTGTGCTTCTTCATTCTCCTTCGGTTCTTCTTTGTCTTTCAGAAATTCTCCATCTTCTTCCTCCTTGCTGACCTGTTCATTTTTAATAAGATCATTGACTTCATCAAATGAGATATGAGGGGATTCTTCAACAATTTGATCTTTGGTGTTAAAAACCCTATAGGCTCTTGATCGGTCAGAATAGCCCAAGAATATTCCAGAGTCACTCTTTGGTTCAAACTTGTCCAACACTCTTTTATCGTTGTTATGAATGAAACATCTTGCACCAAAGATTCTAAGATGAGCTAGAGATGGTTTCTTACCTTTGAGCATTTCATATGGAGTTTTTGCACTAGATGGTCTTACCATTGCCCGGTTTACAATGTAGCATGCTGTGTTGACAGCCTCAGCCCAAAACTTCCTTGGAAGATTAGCTTCAACCAACATGGTTCTAGCCATCTCGACAAGAGTGCGGTTCCTCCTCTCTACAACTCCATTTTGCTCCGGTGTCCTTGGTGAGGAGAATCTGTGGGTTATGCCCTTGTTTCTGCAGAATACATCAAAATCAGAATTTTCAAACTCCCCCCCATGGTCAGATATGATTGTACACACTTTGGACTTACCATCCTGCTTCATTCTTTTGTAAAATTCCTGAAATTCATGAAAGGCATCACTTTTATGTGATAAGAACATTACCCATGTAAATCTGGAAAAATCATCCACTAGAACATAACCATATTTCTTACCACTCAGACTGGCAATTCTGGTTGGGCCAAAAAGGTCCATGTGTACAAGTTCTAGGGGTCTAGATGACTGACTTTCAGTTCTACCTTTGAATGATTTTCTTGTTTGCTTTCCTTGGGTGCATGCTTTACATACTTTGACATTTTGAGCAAACGAAATTTCAGGCAAACCAAGAACCATTTTATTTTTCACAAGTTTGTGCAGCACCCTATAGCTAACGTGCCCTAGCCTTCGGTGCCACAACCAGGTTAAGTCCTCCTTCTTGGCGGTTAGGCACAAGTTGGAGTGGGCTGGATCATCCAAGTCTATCATGTAGACATTGTTCACTCTCTTGCCCATAAACTTGGCTGTATCTGAATTTGGTTCAACAATCTTGCAGATCTTGGAGTCGAATATCACTTTATGGCCTTTGTCGCACAGTTGACTAATGCTCAATAAATTGTATTCCAGTCCATCCACCAGCAATACATTTTCAATACAGTTTGAAGGTTCCTTACCTATCTTACCTATCCCAATGATCTTTCCTTTGTTATTTCCCCCAAACGTCACATATCCTCCATCCTTTGAGCTCAGCTGGGAGAACTTGGTCTTATCTCCCGTCATGTGTCTTGAGCAACCACTATCTAAGTACCACTTGTTGTGCATGGCTGCCAGACATTCCTGCATGATAAATTACACAGAAACTTTTGGACCCCAATGGTACCCGGGTCCAAGATAGCTTGTGAAATCATGAAAGTGCTGTAATAACATTTTGGGAACCCACATTTTGTTAGAGCAGTTCATTTGTTCATTTCTTAACTTGTTCAGGTTGTGTTCCTTTTGATTTAATGTTCCTCTATTTTGAGTCCATTTTCTTAAATTCCAATTGCCATTTTGTTTCAGCTGAGAGAAGTTGTGGTTTCTGTTTGTGTGTCTGGTCGACATCTGGTATGTCTGTGGTCGACCAGGGTTTCTCCAGAAGCCAGCGCCTGTTCTGGCAGATCCTCTGGTCGACATAGGAGGAGTCTGTTGTCGACCAGCCTGTTTCCAGACACCTTGTTTTACAGGTTTGGGTTTATTAACATGATTTAATGCTCTGTTTGTCTGGTTACTTCTGTGAATTTGAACTTCTCGTCTGATATGGCTGTTGTTTTTAAGTTGATGTAGATTGACCATTTTCCCTTTAGAATTCCTCTCTTCCAAGGTGACATTAGTCTGTTTAGAGGAACTTTCAGCTATATCCTTTTGTTTGTTTTGATATAAGTTTATTAAGGGGCCTTTTCCTTTAGAGTCAGCTGTTTTATTTAAAGTTTTTACTTGGAATTCCTTTTTAGCCGCTGGGTTGTACCCTAACCCCTCTTTCTGAAAATTTACTTTTATTCCTAACACAGCGTTCAAGTTTTCTTCACCCTTAGTCATTTTTTCCAATGTTTCCTGTTTGCTTTTCAGTTCACTTTGGATTCTTTCTATTTCTTTCAGAAGTTGACTGTTTTCTTCCTTGAGTGAGTTGTTTCTTTCTTGAGTTAGCTTAGTTTCCTGTTCATATTCTTGAGTCTTTAGTTTTAACTCATCAATTGTGTTTTTTAGTATCTCATTTTCTTCTAATAGCTCTTTGACATTTTCTTCATCTGTCTTGTGTTGATTCAGCTTATTTTGTAAGGTGGTGATTTCCAATTCTAGTTTAGTTCTGTTAGCAATTAAGTTGCTGTCATCATTGAGCTGATTAACTTTCTTCTTCAACCTTTTATTTTCCTTTCTTGTTGTTTCATATGTATCAAGTAAGTCTGAATAGGCTTCTTCCCAATCTGAGCTAGAAAAGTCTTGAAACTGGGAGGTTACCTCAAGGTCGTTGCTGTCTCCTTTGGCCATTAAACATGTGTTTCCTTCTTCTTCTTCGGAGGTTGTTTCCTCTTCGCTGCTTTCCTCCTCCTCGCTCCATGTGCTTATCATTGCCTTTGGTCTCTTGCCTTTCCACTTGAAGCTTGATTTCTTAGGAGCCTCTGGACATTCAGCCTTCATGTGTCCTGGTTTCCTGCAGTTGTAGCAGACAAGCTTGTTAGATGAAGCTTTGTTTTTGTCATACTTAAACTGGGATGATTTCCTTACCGTGCCCTTAGGATTTTTAAATCCCTTACCTTCCTTCCGCAGGAACCTTCTGAACTTTCTTGTTAGCATGGCTAGCTCGCCAGTTTCCTCACCTGTGCTAGATGAGTTATCAGTGTCAGATAATTCAGAGGTGCCTATTTTAGTCTTCAGGGCGAGCTGCTTCTTTTTCTTGCCCTCGTCTTCCTTTCCTTTTAGATTGACTTCATAGGCCATTAGGGAACCTACTAGTTCATCCACAGTCATAGTAGTGAGGTTCTTTGAGTCCTCAATGACTGTGGCCTTGGTATGCCACATAGGAGTGAGGGACCTTAAAATTTTTCTCACTACCTCTTGCTCCTTGTAGGTTTTTCCTAGACTCTTTAAGCTATTTGTTAGTTGCACTAGTCTAGCATACATATCAGAAATGTTTTCATCAGTTTTCATTCTAAACATTTCATATTCTGAGACTAACATATTTGCTTTTGACTCCCTTACCTCTGACGTACCTTCATAGATGATTCCGAGTCGATCCCACATCTCCTTGGCTGTTGCACATTGTGAGACTCTTGAGAACTCCGTGGGATGAAGTGCGCATTGCATTACGTTCATAGCTCCCCAGTTGATGGTTGATTTTCTGACCTGTTCTCTGGTCCACGTATCCTCGTCTTCGGGCAGCTCATAGGGTCCGCGGCTCACTACTCTCCACATCTCATGATCTTGTGCTCTCAAGAACACCTGCATACGATTTTTCCAGTATGAGTAATCATTTCCATCAAAGTATGGTGGTCTAGTCACTGAGTGTCCCTCAGCCATTAGACTTCTAGAGTTCAGTCCGCTAGGTCTCTCCTGGTTGTTAGACCACATTTTCGGAGAGTCTAGCTCTGATACCACGTGTTGAGTACGGACTGAATAGATCTAGAGGGGGGGTGAATAGATCTAGCCCCTTTTTTCAATTAATAAACCAAGGATCAACTAGACCTTAAGCAAACGATGGATTGCAAAGATAAAACTGATAACTATAGCGATAGCAAACAATAGGAAGAGCACACACCACAAGCAAAACCACAAGACAGGATTTTTAGGTGGTTCAGTCTCTTCCTGAGACTTACATCCACCCCTTGCTCAACTTGAGCAAGGCTTCACTAATGAGAAATCCTGATCTCAATCAATACACCGCTGATACACAGCTTCTTCCTGCTGACACACAGCTTGTACCCGCTGCCACACAGCTTGACACTAGTTGTAAAGATGAGTAGAAAAACTTGTAACAGAGCTGAACATAAACGTTTGAAGCAGAGTAATTAAGGAGTTCAGCTTGGGACTCAATCACATAGAGAACAAGGCAAGACTCCCTGTAGGACTTCCAGCAGGATGCCTTCAGCTGCCTTGCTGCTGGAACTTGCAACGCCTTGAGCCAGGTCTTCTTTCTGCAGCACCGAAGAGCACTTCTGTCTTCTGCAGCTTCTTGATTGTAGGAGAGCCACTCTTCCTTTTCTGATTAGAGAAACTTCTGATCCTGATCTTCCTTAGCTTCTTCTCTGTTTTTCCATATTCAGTTCTCTGTGTTCTCTTCTCCTTTTTGCACCAGTTCTTATCAAGCTCGGAGCTGTTTCCCGCGCAAGTGCAAACCTGTTCGATTACCCGCTAAAAAACAGGGAGAAGATTAAGTAAAATCTAGAAGAGGTTTGACCGGTTCTTAGCACGATTCTCTCCTTGAATCCCGTGCGGAATCTTATCCTCTGAACAGCCCAACAACCTGCAACAGCAACCTGCAGGTTTCAAGGAACCGAAACTGAATTCGGTTGGATTTCGGTTCTGGACGCTGAACCGCTTGTGGTCGACAACGACCCTGTCTCTGGTCGACAATGAGCGATGTCCAGACGGCTGGTTCTTCAGGCTGATGCTCGTATCCCTCATTGTTGACAATAGCCCTGTCGCTGGTCGACAAGGGGCAATGTCCAGATGACGGGCAGTTCTGTCTGATGCTCAGTCTGTTCCGTGGTCGACAACGAGCAGGGCTCTGGTCGACAACCAGAGTGCGTACAGAGGAGAAATGACTTGGGCTGTGCTTGGTTGGATTCGTTGGTCGACAATGACCACTTCTCTGGTCGACAAGCAACCTTTGACATTTCTTCTGATTTGCTGATTTCACTTATACTTCAGTAGACCTGAAATTACTTGAACTATCAGAAGTGACTTGAATTATCATTTTTACATTGAATTAGTCAAACATATCTTTTGTTCATCATCAACTTGCCATGAGTTCATTGCTTTATATTGAAGGATCAATCAAATGACTTGCACGTGTTATGAAGATAGTAGATTGTTGATTAGTCAAACATATCTTTTGTCATCATCAAAACTAAGGGATGCACAACATGCCCGCGGAAGTGGAGCTACCATCCAACAGGGGCGCTGACGCTTTCCAAGCCCTCAACACAAAATTGGACGTCCTCGTGGAACTCATGAGGACCCAGGCGGCCAGGGAAGGAAGGTCACGCGCCCCTCCAGAGACCCCCCCCCCCCCCCCGCGAGAACGCATCCCAGCACACTGCCGGAGGCCGCTTCACCCTCCGAGGATGGCGACTCATTCACAATAGGTCAAGAAGACCTCCACAAGCCCCTCCTCCGGAGCAAGAGGCCTCCTCCACGCCGTCTGCACCTAGAGACCGAAGTCCTTGGGGAGCGCCAGGACAGCCCCCCCAGCCCCACGGCGTAACGGCAGCCGGAGTTATCCTTCCGACTGCGAGAGTTCGAGAGGCGCTTCGCAGAGCAGGAGCGCGCCTTGCGCGCCTTGCAGAAGACCTCCCCGGCAGAGGACGAAGAGAAATCTCCATTCTCTGACAACATCTTGAAGGCAGAAATGTCTCCCAGAATCCCCATTCCAACCTTCAAGTCTTACGACGGCCAGGGTGACCCGGCCAACCACTTCGATAGCTTCGACGCCCTGATGACCCTTCACGGGGCGTCCGACGCCATCAAGTGCCGAGCCTTCGTGACCACCCTGGTCCAAGGCGCCCAAGCATGGTTCTGGGCCCTCGCCCCCGAATCCCTCCGAGACTTCAAGTAGTTCGGGCGAATGTTCAAGGAGAGTTTCACCGGCAGCGGCCCCCCAAGGTCGGTAGCGGGGTTACTGGCTCTCAAACAGGAGCAAGAGGAGAAACTTCGGGCTTATATCAACCGATTCAAGTCGGAAGCCTTTAGAATCCCCCACCTGGATGTTACCTCGGCCATAACCTCGCTGACCGGAGACACCCGTGACGAGAACCTCCGCCGCGAACTTGTCCTCCACCCTCCCTCGACCCTTACCGAGCTAGTGACTCTCGCTTTGCGCCATGCTGAGTGTGAAGAAGTACTCAGCGCAAGCCGAGGTGCAACCGGCTCGGGTCGGGAGGGGGACAAAAAGCGAGCACCCGAGCCTACCTCGAGCCAAGGAAAAAGGTGGAACCAAGACGGGGACCACAAGGAACCATCCTGGAAGTACGAGCGGTACACTCCCTTAACCGCTTCGGTGTACGAGATCTATGAAGACAACAAAGGCTCGGGCCTCCTCCGCCAACCCGAGCCAATGAGGTCGAAGAGCCGCAATCGCAGTAAGCACTGCCTGTTCCACAGCGACCACGGGCACCACACCAACGATTGTCGCCAGCTCCAGGATGAGATCGAGTGCCTCATCTGCCAGGGACACCTATCCCGGTTCGTGGCCGGGCATAAGGAAACTGAGGCACCCCTGAGGAGATCGACAACGCCCCTCGCGGGGTCCACATCAATGTCATCGCTGGAGGAGCAGCATCAGGAGGGGATAGTAGCCGAGGAAGGAAGCATCATGCTGAGTGGGCGAGCCGAGCTATTGAGCCTCCCAAGGCCCCGCCAAGTGAGCCCCAGGTCATAGTCTTCTCCGACCAAGACCTGGATGGGCTGACCACCCCGCATGAAGACACCCTAGTTATATCGGTTACGATAAACCATTGTAATGTAGATAGGATTCTAGTTGACAATGAAAGTGCCCCTGATGTATTGTCTTATGAATGTTTTCTTAAGATGGGGGAGAATCTGTCTAAACTTCGCCTGATCCGAACCCCCCTTTGCAGGTTCAATGGCCAGGCCACTTATCCCGAGGGAGCCCAGAGCCTGCCGGTTACTCTCGGCACCCCAACCAAAACCGTTACGGTTATGGTGGACTTCATAGTGATCAAGGGGATGATAGCATACAATGCAATCTTCGGCCGAGGGATCCTTAGCCGAACGAAAGCGGTGCCCTCTACCTATCACCAAAAGATGAAGTTCCCCACTAAACTTGGGGTGGGGGAAGTCCGGGGCAACCAGACGATGTCCAGAAGGTTCTATAATATCTCGGTCGAAGCCACAAGACCGGATGGGAAGAATAAGGGCCCCAGAAAGTTGAGGAAAAACTCGCAACATCCGAGCCTGGAGGTGAGTTGCTAACGGTTTTCCTAAATGACGACCCGACCCTAGGAGTAAAGATTGGAGCCGACCTACCATCCGAGGTCCAACAGAAATACAAAGAATTTATTTTCGGGTACATCCGAGACTTCGCATGGTCTGATGATCAACTCCCAGGGATACCGGAAGAGACAGTGATGCATAAGCTCAACCTCGACCCGACCGTGAAGCCCGTACAACAATGCAGAAGGAAGCACGCGCCAGGGAAGCAGGTGATCATCAAGGAGCAAGTCACCAAGAGGCAAAAGATTGGTCTTTTTAGATCGGTCCTATACCCAATGTGGCTGGCTAATGTCGTCCTGGTGCCAAAAGCTTCGGGAAAGTGGCGAATGTGCGTGGACTTCACCGACTTGAATAAAGCCACACCAAAAGACTGCTATCCGTTGCCGAGCATCGACCAACTGGTTGACTCAACCTCGGGTAATGAGATACTCAGCTTCCTGGAGGCCTATTCGTGCTACAACCAAATCAAGATGGATCCAGAAGACATCGAGAAGATCACCTTCATCACCGACTTCAGCGTGCACTGTTACACTCGGATACCTTTCGGGTTGAAGAACGTTGGAGCCACATACCATAGGCTGGTCAACCATATGTTTGAGGGACAGCTCGGTCGGAACGTCGAGGCCTATATTGACGACATGCTCGTCAAGACTCCCAAGGCTGAGAACCACTTCGCCAACCTAGCTGAGACCTTCGACACTCTCTTGAGGTATAATATGAAGCTCAACCGCACTAAGTGTGCCTTCAGAGTAAGATCCGAGAAATTCATGGGTTTCTTGGTGACCCAGTGTGGGATCAAGGCCAATCCCGACAAGGTCCAAGCCATCCTGGACATGCGGCCGCCCACCTGCACCAAGGACGTTCAACGCCTTACCGGGCTCATTGCTGCGCTCAATAGATTCCCGTCCCGTGTGGCCGAACGATGCCTACCCTTCTTCAAACTGTTGAGGGGGCCCAAAATGGCATCTGTTACGTTCGCATAGGACGAGGAATGCCAAAGGGCGTTCACTAAGCTTAAGGAGTTCCTGGCTTTGCCACCGGTGCGGTCCAAGCCCGTTCCAGGTGAAGCCTTACATCTCCACCTTTCGGCGACTCCATCCACAGTTTGCTCGGTCCTAGTCAGAAATGACTCGGGAGTCGAGAGACCGATCTACTACACCAGCAAGGTGCTCAACGAGGCTGAAAGAAGGTACCCCGCAACCAAGAAACTCATGCTGGCGTTGGTGACCTCGACCAAGCGCCTTCGACCCTACTTCCAAGGGCACTCCATCATCGTGCTGACTGGTGAACCACGGAAGAGGATCCTCGCTCACCCTGAAGCCTCGGGATGCCTCGTCAAGTGGGCCATTATGCTCGGTGCCTACAATATATCGTACCGGCCTCGCTTGACTATCAAAGGATAGGCGCTCGCTGACTTCATCGCCGAGAGCACCATCCCGACCGAAGAAAAATCTCCGTCCGCACCCGGGCCAACCTGGGAATTGTTCATCGACGGATCCTCCAACTCGGCTGGGAACGGCGCCGGTATCCTCTTGAAGTTCCCCGAAGGAGTAGAGCTACAATACGCCTTGAAGATCAACTTCCAGGCATCCAACAACGCCTCTGAGTACGAAGCCCTTATCTTGGGAGCCCGCATGGCCTGGCGATTTGCGGCCGAGCGAGTCATGATTCACACTGACTCCCAACTGGTCGCTAGGAAGGTCAATGGAAATTACGAAGCTCGGGAAGAATCGATGGTCAAATACCTCTAGCTGGTTAAGACCGTGGCACAATAGTTCAAGAGTTTTGAGGTAGTCCGAATAGCTCGGGAGGAAAACTCCCGGGCGGACGCCCTCTTTCGGCTGGCCTCCTCTCTTGACCCAGAGGGTACTCGATCGGTCTTTATCGAAGAGCTAGAGCGACCGAGCATTGATTCGGAGCTCATGGCTGTTGACTCGGCCTCCTCAAGCGACTGGCATACCCCCTATCTGTTGTGGCTCCAAGACTCCCAGGAGCCTCCCGACCCTCGGGAAGCCCGGAGATTGAATTACCAAGCTCGGCGATTCGTCATTCTGGACGGCACTTTATACCGCAGATCCTTCTCTGGTCCCCTTCTGAAGTGCATCAGTACTGACGAAGCTAGCCGAGCGATTCAAGAAGTTCACGAAGGCCTATGCGGAGCGCATCAAGGAGGAAGGTCACTCGCCAGGATCTTGCTTTGGTAGGGTTACTGGTGGCCCACTCTATAACGCGACTGCTTGACCTATGTGCAACAATGTGACCCGATGCCAATGATTTGACCACTTGGTCCATCAGCCGGCAACGGAGCTCGTCACCCTCGCCGAGCCTTATCCTTTCACTCGGTGGGGGATCGACATCCTTGGGCCGTTCCCTACGGCTCAAGCCCAGAAGAAGTTCGTCATCGTCGTCATCGTCGCCATCTACTACTTCACCAAGTGGATCGAGACCGAAGCCATAGCTAGGATCACCGAGACAGTCGTCTTGAGTTTCGTCTGGAAATTGATCATCTGTCACTACGGCATCCCCCACGTGATAGTGAGCGATAATGGTCGATAATTTGATTCTCGTTATTTCCGAGACAGATGTGCCGACCTAAACATTCGCAATCACTTCACTTCGGTTGCCCCCCCTCAGGCTAACGGGCTGGTCGAAAATGCCAATAAGACTATCTTAAAAGGCATTAAGACCAGGCTCGGTAAAGCCAAGGGCAGCTGGCTCGAGGAATTGTCGAGCATACTTTGGTCGCACAGAACGACTCCCAGTTGGGCAACTGGTGAAAGTCCCTTTCAACTGGTGTACGGAAACGAGGCCCTGATCCCGTTGGAGATTGGCAATCCCTCCCTCCGAGTCATCTGCTTCTCGCCCGAGGTAAACGACCAGAAACTGCTCTAAAACCTCGACCTAGCGGATGAACTCCGAGAGATTGCCAGTATCCGAGCAACGGAATATCAACGCCGCCTCACTCGATACTACAACGCCAAAGTCTGAGACATACACTTCCAGCCGGGAGACTTCGTTCTCAGAAAAGCCGAAGCCTCTCGAGCACTTGAGGCGGCGGGCAAGCTATCCCCTAATTGGGAAGGCCCCTACCGAGTGGTCGAGACGCTCGGGAAAGGAGCATACCGGCTATCTACTATGGAAGGAGAACCCATCTCTCGGATGTGGAACACGACTACATTACGCAAGTTTTATTTTTGAACATTTTGCAAGCATGCACATGTAAGCAAAATAGACGTCATTCTTCCCTTCTTGTTAAACTTTGATGTACATCGAGTAGGCCGAAGCCAGTACAATACATGTCAAAAAAAGCAAAAATACATCTGATGCCGCCATACGAACCCATCGCTCGGCTGACTCGGTTAACCTTCCTGCGTCCAGCCACTGACTCTACCTCGTGTGGAAACTGGCTCAGATAAAGGATAGTCGACCCCGTCAGCTCGGGTAACTCGGGACAAAGGTGACAGAGGAATTCTGAAGAGGAAGGCTACCTTCCAAGTTGCACGAGAAAGATGAAGGGGAAGAGAAAGCCAACTAATCGTAGGGAATGCCGGGAGGCATCCTGCAAAGAGTTGGAGAGAAAAAAAAGGGATGACAAGAGGCACCCCTCAAAGAGTGAAAGGGGAGAGAGAAAAAGAAACTAGCAGAGCCAGACGAGGAGGCAGGAGAAAGCCCGGAAAGGAGGGAGCTTAATTGGCTTCCTCCTCCCCTCAGGATGGAGTCGGCGGGTCAGGGACAGAAGTTCGACATGCCCCAGCATGTCGAATCTTCTGCCTGAGTAACCTCCCCACAAGTGTCGGTCGGAATGGATAAAAGAAGGCAACGTGCTTTCGCACGTCGAACCCCCTTCTAACTTGCCCGCCCGCCGTCGAACCCCCTTCAGACCCGAAGCAGCAGGTTACTCTCTGCCCTCCATCGACTTCAGCTTCGTCTTCCAGAGCGTCTTCCATGCTTCAAATCTTATGGCACAACACTTTGTGAAGAAGGAGGGAGGAAAGACTGTCAGGGAAAAACTCTAAGCGATGGAGAGGAAGAGACGCCCTTCAGACCTTTTATAGGCGAAGGGAGGCTATTTGCCTTAAATGATTCTCCCCTCGAAAACATGCTAAAGGGACCTCTCCCTACGAACGGTCACCTCAGACTCCTCGGCTCCGCCCCAGTGGGGCACACGAAGCGGCCAAGCATTCAAAGCATGAGAAAATGGAAAGACACCCTGTCAGACGCCCGCCCAACCATCGTGCGGGATCCTCGCAGAAAGTATCCACACTTTCCAAATACTGCAGATACGCTGGTCAAACCACAGCAATGGCGGTACGAAAGAGTTAAGCCTCCACCATAACGCTACTGCCTTACTTTTTCAACCTTCCTTTACACAAAAAGAGAAGTTTTTTATTCAAAAAAATGAAAAGGCCTCTCGCCCATCCTGAGGCTCTGAAGTGGAAGGCTTAGACGGTCTACCCCCGACACCCTCGGCGACGGCCGACCAAGGCACTAACCCCACTGGCGTGGGAACTGCCCCGATTGCGCGCCCTCTCGAGGCATCCAGAGTTGGCGACCCTTCGGACGAAGAGTCCCCTTGATCTCCTTCCTCCGATGCTGAACCAGAGGAACCAGAGGATGATAAATCCGAGTCATAGTGTTGCCCGGACGGGAAATTGATTGTCTCGGATGCCTGTTCCTCCGCATAAGAGATGGACCAGTCGTAGCCTTGCTTGAATCCCTTGCGGATTCCTCAGTGAAGTGCTGACTCATAGTAGGGGAGGGCAGCCTAATTAGGTCGACCCTGTACGTCTCCGAGCATTTGTATTGCTCGAGTGCCTCTACCTCAGCCGATTACACCCTACCAGCGAGTTCGGCCTTCTCCCGCTCCGCCTCGGCCAACCTCCACTCTGCCGCGGCCGTCTGCTTCTCCACCTCGGCCCGATCAGCCTCGGCCTCCCGCCGAAGGTGCGCTACTTCCTCCGCTCGGTGCGCTCAGCCCCCCATTGGCCATCTAGCTCGATGCGGGCCGTACGCTCCTCCTCCAGCAGCCAGCTCTTCCTCTAGAGCGACTCGCGGGCCTGAGCCAGTTGTTCGGACTATGTCCGGGCCTCCACCTGGCTCGCCCTCGCCAGCTCTGTAGTCGAGGAGAGCTCCCTCCGAAGCCCGTCACGCTCCTCGAAATGCTGAGCTACCTTCCTATCGGATGCACCCAGGGCCCAAGCAAGGTCCGCCCGTTCTGACTCCGACCGAGCGTAAGCTTCATCCAGAGAGGCCCCCAACTGGGCCAAGATCAAGCCGCCCTCCATAACCAGCTCGAGGGCCGCGGGCGGGGAGCGTTGCCTGTCTCCTCCCTTCACCACTTCGCAGCTATGTTGCAACATCTCTGATACAGAGGGCCCTGGATGCCCAGCCTCTCCAAAGCAGCCAGAATAGGGACCTCACCTCCGAGCGACATCCCCTCGGGAGCCCCGCCGGCCAGCCCGGATCGAGTCGCTGCTTCATCCACCCCTCTTGCCTCGGTCAGTTAGGGCTGCGTTGCCGCTCCTCGCGACCCCCCCCCCGCCTTGATCGACTCGGTCCCTACGTCACCACCCGGAGCGCCGCCTGCCTCGATCGACGCCCCAGTTTCAGTCGCGGTCCCGGAGTTGCCTGCTTCCGCCCCGGCCCCCTCGGCTCCTGCAGAGGGGAGAGCCGGGCCATCGCCGCTGCCAACCACAGAAGCGGCCCTGGCCTCCTCGCCCCCTCTTGCTCGGTGGATGGGAGAGCAGGCCCAATAAGGTCGGCCCTATTACGCTCGGCAGAGGGGTGAGCCGAGCCAGAGCCACCTTCGACTACGGGGTCGGCCCCGGCCTTCTTGGCCCGCTTCTTGGCCTTCACGGCATCCCGAATCATACCCTCCACGTGATCTTTTCACTTGGACCCCTGCGGCCTTGAAGACCCTTCACGGGGCATCCACTTGCCCTTATCTCGGGCTCGGGCATGACCCTCGGGAGCTCGCGACTTATCGGCAGCCGAATTATCGCCGAGATCGATCACCTCTCGCTCGGCAGTGGGCTCCTCCTCCACAGCCGACCGCCTGGCGTCTGCACGAAAGAAGATATGGTCAAGAAAAGGAAAATGTGGCTTCATCAACCGGTGAGAAGGCTGATTCATAGTGCCCGTACCTGTCGACCGTAGCCGCTGGAGAAGGCACCGCTCGATATTCTCTAGGGTCACCAGCTCCTCCGTGGACTGGCGATGCTTCAGCAGGATGGCCGCGTACTTCTCCACATCTGGAGAGAACTCGTTCTACCTCGAAGGGATGTTTGGGTAAAAAATGGGGATTACGGGGCACCTCCAAGACTCCTCCACTGAAAAAATTCCCACCCAGAAGAACTGAGTCTTCCACCCCTTATGGGAAGAATCCTTCATAGCCAAGGAGACGCAGCTCTTGTCCGCCTCGCCTGGATGAAATAGAAGCCCTTCCCGATCGAAGAATGCGCCTTCAACTCAAAAAAATAATGGAAGAGGTCCAAGGAAGGAGGAACCCCGCACTGACGGCAGAGGATGCGGAAGGCAGAAAGAAGAAGATAGGAGTTGGCCACCAATTGTATGGGAGCCAACTGAAAGAAACCATGAAGCTTAAGAATGAAGGTCTCGAAGGGAAGGCGGAACCCACCCTTCCAAGATAGAAGGAAGGAACAAAAATGGCCCGTACGAGAATCCAAGCTCTACTCGTTCGGGGCGGCCGCGGTAAAGTAATACTGATAGGGCAAGCGAAACTGGTGTTCCAATCGCTTCACATCCGCCTCCCCCAGTTCACTGCAGTTAGGAGCCGGAAGTATCACCATCACCCTCATCTCAGGCTTGCCCCCGAACTCTTCGATCTACGAATGATGTTCCGCCATGAAATCTGAAGAGAAACTCGTAGAGGAAGGCGCCCATGACTCCGAGGACTCTGGAGGAAAGGGAAGCTGTCGGACCGCCTCCGCGGTTATCTCCACCAACTCTGTGAACGCCGCTGCAAGCTTCTGCTCTCCCATCGTATCTTCGCGGTGCATCAAAGAGCCCCGAAAGCAAGCATGAAGGGGAGCAAAACCCTAAAACGGAGGGAGTCTGGAGCGACCACAAGTGAACAACGCCTATATCCCCACGCGAAAGGTGGCGCGTCGTTCCGACCTCCGAGAAAAGGGGGCCCCTTCATTTCAAATCAGCTAGGATTATCATCATTACGGGCACAAGTGATCACGACACCTGGCTTCTTAACACCGCCAGATCTCCACCCACCTGAGCCACGCTGGTCCAAAACCCTAACGACTACTCTTCCGAGCCTACCAAGGCTCGGGAGTAGGAGGGGGACAAGTGGAGAGGGGGATTTCTATAGCCCATCTAAGAGCGGCCAAACTAGGTCCATGCAAGACCAAACGAGGCCCAACTCATCTAAGTGACCGCCCCTCAAGGGCCACTTAGCATAAAAGCCCAATAAGATCACTCGGAATCAAGCACTTCCTCGGCGGCCATTAGGCTCGGAAGGCCAGAGCGTCGGTCCGGTCGGAGGAAGACCCACGCCCGACTCATCCCCCTCACAGGGATAACGGCTGGCTCCCCGCGCCCACTCCGACCGAGTCTCACCCGAGCTATGCCCCTCGCCCGGACAGGGCCGTCACTCTTCACGCTTGGGTCGACCGACGATTGCTTATCCATGCTGCCGTTGAGAGCCCTTTATGAGCAGGAGTTTACAAGGCTATAAAGATCTCACGATGAGGACGTAAAGAGCCCACGTCGAGGACGTAACTCCCACCTAAAACTCCTCAGCTTACGGGACTCATGAGGCCAGCGCACTATTTAAACCTGGGAATCCCTCCAGCGAAAGGTAAGGCCAACACACGCCTAAAACTCCCTGAGCAGGAACCACTTCACCACCTTGGTGGTGAGGGATCTCGTGCATCTCCTTCCTCCTCCCTTCATAGCTTCCACCACTGCTCTACTGACTTAGGCATCGGAGGGTTTTCCCAGGGAAACATCCCTAGGCCCCCTGATCTGTTTCTTTTCCTTGCAGTTCACTACTCGGTGATCATCTTCTCCAGCTCAGGACCAGCGCGAGATCGCCCCTCTTCAACTTCATCCCTAGCTCTAACAGCACCTTCCTCATAACTTTGTTTGCAAAATAATTTTTTTCTTTTTATATTATTTTTAATAACCTTGTCATAAAAATATATTGTCAAAATTATCCCTACAATTGACCTCCATTGAAGATTCAATACTCTCACAAGAAGTGTCAGTTTGATCCATATATTATGCAAGAGAGACAGAGAGATAAAAAGATAGGTAAATGTAGCGAGAGAAAGAGGTTAGGAGATACTGCACATATTTTTGATCCTTTTAAAAGTTATTTCAATATTAAATAAATTTAAATAAGAGATTTTAGTGGAATACTAATTGCCGGTGATATTAAAGGTATTCTTGCAAGAATTACAGTGTAAAAATATATGAAAATAAGTGGGATAATTTGATAAATAAACTTGTACATAAAATACTTTTGAAAAATCTATAGAAACTTTGTAAACTCTCCTAATGTCAATTTTTGACCTTCATCTAATTCCCAATTGAACTCTTTAACTATGAGCGGGCGAGCTGAGCCATCGAGCCTCCTAAGGCCCCGCCAAGTGAGCCCCAGGTCATAGTCTTCTCCGACCAAGACCTGGATGGGCTGACCACCCCACATGACGACTCCCTAGTTATATCGGCTACGATAAACCATTGTAACATAGATAGGATTCTAGTTGACAATGAAAGTGCCCCTGATGTATTGTCTCATGAATGTTTTCATAAGATGGGAGAGAATCCGTCAAAACTCCGCCCGATCCGAACCCCCCTTTGCAGGTTAAATGGCCAGGATACTTATCCCGAGGGAGCCTTGAGCCTTCCGGTTACTCTCGGCACCCCACCCAAAACCGTTACTGTTATGGTGGACTTCATAGTGATCAAGGGTATGATAGCATACAACGCAATCTTTGGCCGAGGGATCCTTAGCCGAACGAAAGCGGTGCCCTCTACCTATCACCAAAAGATGAAGTTCCCCACTAAACTTGGGGTGGGGGAAGGCCGGGAAAACCAGGCGATGGCAAGAAGGTGCTATAATATCTCGGTCGAAGCCACAAGGCCGGACAGGAAGAATAAGGGCCCCCGAGAAGTCGCAGAAAAACCCACAACATCCGAGCCTGGAGGCGAGTTGCTAACGATTTTCCTAAACGACGACCCGACCCTAGGAGTAAAGATTGGAGCCGACCTACCATCCGAGGTCCAGCAGCAATACAAAGAATTTCTTTCCAGGTACATCCGAGTCTTCGCATGGTCTGATGATCAACTCCCAGGGATACCGGAAGAGACAGTGATGCATAAGCTCAACCTCGACCCGACCGTGAAGTCCGTACAACAATGCAGAAGGAAGCACGCGCCAGGAAAGTAGGCGATCATGAAGGAGCAAGTCACCAAGGGGTAAAAGACTGGTCTTTTTAGATCGGTCTTGTACCCAACGTGACTGGCTAACGTCGTCCTGGTGCCAAAAGCTTCGAAAAAGTGGTGAATGTGCGTGGACTTCACCGACTTGAACAAAGTCACACCAAAAGATCGCTATCCGTTACCGAGCATCGACCAACTGGTTGACTCAACCTCGGGCAACGAGATACTCAGCTTCCTAGACGCCTATTCAGGCTACCACCAGATGAAGATGGATCTAGAAGACATCGAGAAGACCACCTTCATCACTGACTTTGGCGTGCACTGTTACACCCGGATGCCTTTCGAGTTGAAGAATGCCAGAGCCACGTACCAGAGGCTGGTCAACCATATGTTCGAGGGACAGCTCAGTCGGAACGTCGAGGCCTATATTGACGACATTCTCGTCAAGACTCCCAAGGTCGAGAACCACTTCGCCGACCAAGCTGATACCTTCGACACTCTCCTTAGGTACAATATGAAGCTCAACCCCACCAAGTGTGCCTTCGGAGTAAGATCCAGGAAATTCATGGGTTTCTTCGTGACCCAGTGTGGGATCGAGGCCAATCCCGACAAGGTCCAAGCCATGCTGGACATGCGGCCGCCCACCTGCACCAAGGACGTTCAACGCCTTACCAGGTGCATTGTTGCGCTCAACAGATTTCTATCCCATACGGCCGAATGATGCCTACCCTTCTTCAAACTGTTAAGGGGGCTTAAAATGGCATCTGCTACAATCGCATGGGATGAGGAATGTCAAAGGGCATTCACTGAGCTTAAGGAGTTTCTGGCTACGCCACCGGTGCGGTCCAAGCCCATTCCAGGTGAAGCCGTACATCTCTACCTTTCGGTGACTCCATCCACAGTTAGCTCGGTCCTGGTCAGCAATGACTCGAGAGTAGAGAGACTGGTCTACTACACCAGCAAGGTGCTCAACAAGGCTGAAAGAAGGTACTCCGCAACTGAGAAACTCGTGGTAGCGTTGGTTACCTCGGCCAAGCGCCTTCCACCCTACTTCCAAGGGCACTCCATCATCGTGCTGACCGACGAACCTCTGAAGAGGATCCTCTCTCACCCTGAAGCCTCGGGACGTCTCGTCAAGTGAGCCATTATGCTCGGGGCCTACGATATATCGTACCGGCCTCGCTCAGCTATCAAAGGACAGGCGCTCGCCGACTTCATCGCCGAGAGCACCATCCCGACCGAAGAAAAATCTCCGTCCGCACCTGGGCCAACGTGGGAATTGTTCATCGACATATCCTCCAACACGGCTGGGAGCAACGCCGGTATCCTCTTGAAGTCCCCCGAAGGAGTAGAGCTGCAATACGCCTTGAAGATCAACTTCCAGGCATCCAACAACGCCTCAGAGTACGAAGCCCTTATCTCGGGAGCCCGCATGGCCCGACGATTAGGGGCCGAGCGAGTCAGGATTCACACTGACTCCCAACTGGTCGCTAGCCAGGTCAACGGTAATTACGAAGCTTGAGAAGAACCGATGGTCAAATACCTCCAGCTGGTTAAGACCGTGGCACAACAGTTCGAGAGTTTTGAGGTAGTCCGAATAGCTCGAGAGGAAAACTCCTGGGCGGATGCCCTCTCTCGGAAGGCCATCTCTCTTGACCCAGAGAGTACTCGATCGGTCCTTCTTGAAGAGCTAGAGCGACCGAGCATTGATTCGGAGCTCATGGCTGTTGACTCATCCTCCTCAAGCGATTGGCGTACCCCCTATCTGTCGTGGCTCCAAGACTCCCAGGAGCCTCCCGACCCTTGGGAAGCCCGGAGATTGAAGTACCAAGCTCGGCGATTCGTCATTCTGGACGGCACTTTATACCACAGATCCTTCTCCGGTCCCCTTCTGAAGTGCATCAGTACTGACGAAGCTAGCGGAGCGATTCAAGAAGTTCACGAAGGCCTATGCGGAGCGCATCAAGGAGGAAGGTCGCTCACATGGATCTTGCTTTGGCAGGGTTACTGGTGGCCCACTCTGCAACGTGACTACTCTACCCACGTGCAACAATGTGACCGATGTCAGCGATTTGACCACTTGGTCCATCAGCTGGCAACGGAGCTCGTCACCCTCACCGAGCCTTATCCTTTCGCTCGGTGGGGGATCATCATCCTTGGGCCGTTCCCTACGGCTCATGCCCAAAAGAAGTTTGTCATTGTCGCCATCGACTACTTCACCAAGTGGATTGAGGCCGAAGCCACAGCTAAGATCACCGAGACAGTCGTCTGGAGTTTCGTCTAGAAATCGATCATCTGTCACTACAGCATCCCCCGGGTGATAGTTAGCGATAATGGTCAGCAATTTGATTCTCGTTATTTTTGCGACAGATGTGCCGACATAAACATTCGCAATCACTTCTCTTCGGTCGCCCACCCTCAGGCTAACGGGTTGGTCAAAAATGCCAATAAGACTATCTTAAAAGGCATTAAGACCAGGCTCGGCAAAGCCAAGGGCAGTTGGCTTGAGGAATTGTCGAGCGTACTTTGGTCGCACAGAACGACTCCGAGAACGGCAACCGGTGAAAGTCCCTTTCAGCTGGTGTACGGCACCGAGGCCGTGATCCCGTTGGAGATTGGCAATCCCTCCCTCCAAGTCATCTGCTTCTCGCCCGAGGTAAATGACCAAAAACTGCTCGAAAACCTCGACCTAGCGGATGAACTCCGAGGGATTGCCAATATCCGAGCTGCGGAATATCAACGCCGCCTCACTCGATACTAAAACGCCAAAGTCCGAGATAGACACTTCCAGTCGGGAGACTTCGTTCTCTGAAAAGTCGAAGCCTCTCGACCACTTGAGGCGGAGGGCAAGCTATCCCCTAACTGAGAAGGCCCTTACCGAGTGGTCGAGACGCTCGGGAAAGGAGAATACCGACTATCTACTATTGAAGGAGAACCCATCCCTCGGACGTGGAACGCGACTACATTACGCAAGTTCTATTGTTGAACATTTTACAAGCATGCACATGTAAGCAAAATAGACGTCATTCTTCCCTTCTTATTAAACTTTGATGTGCATCGAGTAGGCCAAAGCCAGTACAATACATGTCAAAAAAAGCAAAAATCTGTCTGACGCTTCCACACGAACCCATCGCTCGGCTGACTCGATTAACCTTCCTGCATCCAGCCACTGACTCTGCCTCGTGCGGAAATTGGCTCAGATAAAGGATAGTCGACCCCGTCGGCTCGGGTAACTCGGGACAAAGGTGATAGAGGGATTCGGAAGAGGAAGGCTACCTTCCAAGTTGCACGAGGAAGATGAAGGGGAAGAGAAAGCCAACTAATTACAGGGAATGCCGAGAGGCATCCTGCAAGGAGTTGGAGAAAAAAAATCAAAGAGTGAAAGGGGAGAGAGAAAAAGAAACCAACAGAGCCAGTCGAGGAGGCAGGGGAAAGACCGGAAAGGAGGGAGCTTAATTGGCTTCCTCCTCCCCTCGGGATGGAGTCGGCGGGTTAGGGATAGGAGTTCGACATGCCCCAGCATGTCGAATCTTCTGCCCGAGTAACCTCCCCGCAAGCGCCGTCCGGAAGTGATAAAAGAAGGCGACGTGCTTTCGCACGTCAAACCCCCTTCTAACCTGCCCGTCGGCCGTCGAACCCCCTTTAGATTCGAAGCAGCAGGTTACTCTTTGCCCTCCATCAACTTCAGCTTCGTCTTCCAGAGCGTCTTCCATGCTTCAAATCTGACGGCACAACACTTCATGAAGAAGGAGGGAGGAAAGACTGTCAGGGAAAAACCCTAAGCGATGGAGAGGAAGAGACGCCCTTCAGACCTTTTATAGGCGAAGGGAGGCTATTTGCCGTAAATGATTCTCCCCTCAAAAACACGCTAAAGGGACCTCTCCCTATGAACGGTCACCTCAGACTCCTCAGCTCCGCCCCAGCGGGGCACACGAAGCGGCCAGGCATTCAAAGCATGAGAAAACAGATTGACACCCTGTCAGACGCCCAACCATCGTGCGGGATCCTCGCAGAAACTATCAGCACTTTCTAACTACTACGGATACGCTTGTCAAACCACGGCAATGGCGGTACGAAAGAGTTAAGTCTCCACCATAACGCTACTACCTTACATTTTTGACCTTTCTTTACACAAAAAGAGAAGTTTTTTCTTCAAAAAAAGGAAAAACATACAAGGAGAGAAAGCAAAATAGATACATTAGGCCTCTGGCCCATCCTGAGGCTCGGAAGTGGAAGGCTCGGACGGTCTGCCCCTAGCACCCTCGGCGACGGCCGACCCGGGCACTAACCCCACTGGCGTGGGAACTGCCCCGGTTGCGCGCCCTCCCAAGGCATCCGGAGTTGGCGACCCTTCGGACGAAGAGTCCCCCTGATCTCCTTCCTCCGATGCTGAACCAGAGGAACCGGAGGATGACAAATCCAAGTCATAGCGTTGCCCAGATGGGAAATTGATTGTCTCGGACGCCTGTTCCTCCGCATAAGAGATGGCCCGGTCGTAGCCTTGCTTGAATCCATTGCAGATGCCCCGACGAAGTGCTGACTCATAGTAGGGGAGGGCAGCCTCCTTAAGGTCGACCCGATAGGCCTCCGAGCGTTTGTATTGCTCGAGTGCCTCCGCCCAGGCCGATTCCACCCTACTAGCGAGTTCGGCCTTCTCCCGCTCTGCCCCGGCCAACCTCCACTCTGCCGCGGCTGTCTGCTTCTCCGCCTCGGCCCGATCAGCCTCAACCTCCCACCGAAGGCGCGCTGCTTCCTCTGCTCGGTCCACCAGCTCGGCCCGCTCAGCCTCCCACCGGCCATCTAGCTCGACGCGGGACGCACGCTCCTCCTCTAGCAGCCGGCTCTTCCTCTAGAGCGACTCGCGGGCCCGAGCCAATTGTTCGGACTACGTCCGGGCCTCCACCTGGCTCACCCTCGCCAGCTCTTTATCCAAGGAGAGCTCCCGCCGAAGCCCGTCACGCTCCTCGGAAAGCCAAGCTACCTTCCTGTCGGACGCGCCCAAGGCCCAAGCAAGGTCCGCCCATTCTGACTCCGACCGAGCATAAGCTTCATCCAGAGATGCCCCCATCTGGGCCAAGATCAAGCCGCCCTCCATAACCAGCTCGAGGGCCGCGAGCGGGGAGCGTTGCCTGTCTCCTCCCTTCACCACCTTCGTAGCTATGCTGCAACATCTCTGATACAGAGGGCCCTAGATGCCCAGCCTCTCCAGAGCCGCCGGAATAGGGACCTCACCTCCGAGCGACATCCCCTCGGGAGCCCCCCCGGCCGGCCCGGATCGAGCCGCTGCTTCATCCACCCCTCTTGCCTCGGTCGGTTGGGGTTGCATCGCCGCTCCTCGCGACCCCCCGACCTTGACCGACTCAGCCCCTGCACCGCCACCCGGACTGCCGCTTGCCTCGATTGACGCCCTAGTCTCGGACGCGGTCCCGGAGTTGCCCGCTTCAGCCCTAGCCCCCTCGGCTCCTGCAGAGGGGAGAGCGGGGCCATCGCCGCTGCCAACCACAGAAGCGGCCCTAGCCTCCTCGCCCCCCTCTTGCTCGGTGGATGGGAGAGCCGGCCTAATAGGGTCGGCCCTATTACGCTCAGCAGATGGGTGAGCCGAGCCAGAGCCACCTTTGACTACGGGGTCGGCCCCGGCCTTCTTGGTCCGCTTCTTGACCTTCACGGCGTCCCGAATCATACCCTCCACGGGATCTTTGCGCTTGGACCCCCGCGGCCTGGAAGACCCTTCATGGGGCATCCCCTTGCCCTTATCTCGGGCTCGGGCGCGACCCTCGGGAGCTCGCGACTCATCGACGGCCGAATCATCGCCGAGATCGATCACCTCCCACTCGGCAGAGGGCTCCTCCTCCACAGCCGACCGCCTGGCATCTGCACGAAAGAAGATATGGTCAAGAAAAGGAAAATGTGGCTTCATCAATCGGCGAGAAGGCTGATTCATAGTGCCCGTACCTATCGACCGTAGCCGCTGGAGAAGGCACCGCTCGATATTCTCTAGGGTCACCAGCTCCTCTGTGGACTGGCGATGCTTCAGCAGGATGGCCGCGTACTTCTCCACATCTGGAGAGAACCCGTTCTGCCTCGGAGGGATGTTCGGGTGAAAAATGGGGATTATGGGGCACCTCCAAGACTCCTCCACTGAAAAAATCCCCACCCAGAAGAACTAAGTCTTCCACCCCTTATGGGAAGAATCCTTCACAGCCAAGGAGACGTAGCTCCTGTTCCGCCTCGCCTGGATGAAATAGAAGCCCCTCCCGACCGAAGAATGCGCCTTCAACTCAAAAAAATAATGGAAGAGGTCCAAGGAAGGAGGAACCCCGCACTGACGGCAGAGGATGCGGAAGGCAGAAAGAAGAAGATAGGAGTTGGCCACCAATTGTATGGGAGCCAACTGAAAGAAATCAAGAAGCTTAAGAATGAAGGTCTCGAAGGGAAGGCGGAACCCACCCTTCCAAGATAAAAGGAAGGAACAAAAACGGCCCATACGAGAATCCAAGCTCGACTCGTTCGGGGCGGCCGCGGCAAAGTAATACTGATAGGGCAGGCGAAACTGGTGTTCCCACCGCTTCACATCCGTCTCCCCTAGTTCGCTGCAGTTCGGAGCCGGCAGTATCACCATCGCCCTCGTCTCAGGCTCGCCCCCAAACTCTTCGATCTCCGAACGATGTTCCGCCATGAAATCCGAAGAGAAACTCGTAGAGGAAGGCGCCCAAGACTCCGAGGACTCTGGAGGAAGGGGAAGCTGTCGGACCGCCTCCGCAGTTATCTCCGCCAACTCTGCGAACGCCGCTGCAAGCTTCTGCTCTCCCGCCGTATCTCCGCAGTGCATCAAAGAGCCCTGAAAGCAAGCACAAAGGAGAGCAAAACCCTAAAATGGAGGGAGTCTGGAGTGACCACAAGCGCACAACGCCTATATCCCCACGGGGAAGTTGGCGCGTCGTTCCGACCTCCGAGAAAAGGGGGCCCTTTCATTTCAAATCTGCCAAGATTATCATCATTACGGGCACAGGTGACCACGACACGTGGCTTCTTAACACCGCCAGATCTCCACCCACCTGAGCCACGCTGGTCCAAAACCCTAACGGCTACTCTTCCGAGCCTACCAAGGCTCGGGAGTAGGAGGGGGGCAAGTGGAGAGGGGGATTTCTGTAGCCCATCTAAGAGCGGCCAAACTAGGTCCATACAAGACCAAACGAGGCCCAGCTCATCTAAGTGACCGCCCCTCAGGGGCCACTTAGCATAAAAGCCCAATAAGATCACTCGGGATCAAGCACTTCCTCGGCGGCCATTAGGCTCGGAAGGCCCGAGCGTCGGTCCGGTCGGAGGAAGACCCACGCCCGACTCATCCCCCTCGCTGGGATAACGGCTGGCGCCCCGCGCCCACTCCGACCAAGTCTCACCCGAGCTATGCCCCTCGCCCGGACAGGGCCGACACTCTTCACGCTTGGGTCGACCGACGATTGCTTATCCACACTGCCGTTGAGAGCCCTTTATGAGCAGGAGTTTACAAGGCTATAAAGATCTCATGATGAGGACTTAAAGAGCCCACGTCGAGGACGTAACTCTCGTCTGAAACTCCTCAGCTTACGGGACTCATGAGGCCAGCGCACTATTTAAACCTGAGAATCCCTCCAACGAAAGGTAAGGCCAACACACGCCTAAAACTCCCTGAGCAGGAACCACTTCACCACCTTGGTGGAGAGGGATCTCGTGCATCTCCTTCCTCCTCCCTTTATAGCTTCCACCACTGCTCCACTGACTTAGGTATCGGAGGGTTTTTCCCAGGGATGTTTCCCTGGGCCCTCTGATCTATTTCCCTTCCTTACAGTTCACTACTCGGTGATCATCTTCTCCAGCTCAGGACCAGCGCGAGATCGCCCCTCTTCAACTTCCTCCCTAGCTCTAGAAGCACCTTCCTCATAACTTTGTTTGCAAAATAATTTTTTTCTTTTTATATTATTTTTAATAACCTTGTCATAAAAATATATTGTCAAAATTATCCCTACAATTGACCTCCATTGAAGATTCAATACTCTCACAAGAAGTGTCAGTTTGATCCATATATTATGCAAGAGAGACAGAGAGACAAAAAGATAGGTAAATGTAGCGAGAGAAAGAGGTTAGGAGAGATTGCACATATTTTTGATCCTTTTAAAAGTTATTTCAATATTAAATAAATTTAAATAAGAGATTTTAGTGGAATACTTATTGCCGGTGATATTAAAGGTATTCTCGCAAGAATTACAGTGAAAAAATATATGAAAATAAGTGGGATAATTTGATAAATAAACTTGTACATAAAATACTTTTGAAGAATCTATAGAAACTTTGTAAACTCTCTTTATGTCAATTTTTGACCTTCGTCTAATTCCCAAATGAACTCTTTAACAATGATGATTTTTGTTTTCGAAAATTACTTAAAGGGGCAAGAAAAGTTTTAAAATATTCAATAGAGGAGCTCTAAACTTAAAATATCTAAAAAGAACACTCTCCATAAACTTAATAACTAAAGAGGACAGAAGGCATGTTTTTTTTCTCCTAATACATGGCCAAGAACGCCCTCAATTATTTTACTAATAAAATACTTTAATTTGAAACTATATATAATTTTTTAACATATCCAAATGAAGTAAAAGGAGCATGATTACCATATTGGCTACCTAGGGTTAAAATACGAAGCCAACCAATTTACAGTATTATACGAAAGCTATGTTATTTTCATGTGTATAATATTTTATATTTTAATATATTTATTTATACTATGTTATTTTTACTATTATATGTCGATTCTGATGTGAGTCGGAGACAGTGGAATGAAATTCCAGACGTAATAATAAATGGTGTCTTTTTTTCGGTATCTTATTTTAGTAGATAGAAAGTTCACACCGTATATATTTTGATTAAGAAAGTTTATTTGTGAAATACTCGGATGTTTTCATCGGTAGTTTATGAATGGATATTTTCTATAATTCGTTGCCCTTTTTTTTGTGAGTTTCCCTTTTAATTTTCCTCTTTCACAAGAAGAGATCTTTCAATTAATTAATTAATTAAGCCCTTAACTTCGCCTGTAAGTCATCTTAGGTTTTCCTGTTCTTTTAGTTCCTTGTACATAGATTTGTCCCTCTTTTAGTTGTCGCTTTTGATCATGCACATAGTTCCTGTCCAATTAACTTGTTAAGATCATGCCTGATATTACAATTCTAACCCAACATTTCTCATCTCATTTAACATTATGTTCACCAACCTTTCGCATTGTCCAACGCCTTACGACAATACACAACATGATTGAAGTTATGATTGTCATGTAAATTTTGTTTTTGAGCTATATACGAAGGGGCATGCATGACAATCATACTTCGTACCAAAGAAACAACTCTCCATTTCATCTAAGCCAATCTCGTTTCTATTAATATTGACATAAAAATGATCGATCACTCCACTATTTAATTTGTAGGGTAGAACCAAAAAATATCAAAGGGTACTTGCCTTCTGGAATCTTGTGTCCATCCATCAATGATTATTATGTACACACTGTGAGCCCACTTGATACAAAGACCTTTGTCCTCATAAACACATCTCTCCTAATATTGTATGCAGTACTTATTTGACAGCCCTCTTTTTCCCCTAGCAAAGTATAATTACTATATATAGAACACTATTTGTGATTCTCTGCTCCTACTGGTCCCACTAATTCTAGGCTTCACCTCCTTCGTAAGTGTATATATACACACACACACACACACACACACACGATGCGATATGGCCGATTCGGTGTGAGTCACTGATTCAATAAGTCATGAGTAAGGGGTGTTAGCTAGTTTTATGTATCAAAATCCAAACAATATAGTGTCACGTGTTTGTACGTGTTGTTGGCTGGTCTGTGCCTTTTGCTTTGTCCCTGCACTAGATTTCTAAAAAGTTGGGAGTGTTCTTATAATTACTGTGGACATTTCCTCCTTGCTTAGAACAGGTAAGGAATACCACGTGCATGCACGGACGGGCCAGTCCAAACCGAGGGGTTGCTTAAAAGTTTGGAGTGCTCTTATTCACATTTAAATTCAATTTTCGCTATATTTATTTTGCTCGATCTCTCGTTCTAAATCCTTTCATCACTAAATGGCCTGCTATTTGGGATTGCTATCGTCTCTCAGTTTTCAAGCGTCAATAACATCATATTATGTAAGATCGGAAAAATGGGAGTTGCAGAGGATCTGCAAACTCTATTTTCTCATCTCTTTCTATGTGTTTTATTACTCAGTTCTGAGGCTTTCGAAGGCAATCTGAGATTGGGTCTACGGGCAATCTTCACGTTAGAGTGCACCTGCAAGGATCTCGAGTGGTTATCAGATCTCGAGAGAATGTTGGTGAAAACTTTTTACACCAGTGGGGGGGGGGGGGGGAATATATTATCTGACGCAACTTCTTCGGATCACGTCCTATCCAGATGTTTTGCCACTAGAAGATGAAGAGGATCAGGGAGTCGCGACATTTTTTTCTTAGAAAAATCTCTCGATGCTTAAGTTAGAGTAGCATACGAGGAAAAAAATTCTCAAGAGAGTGATCTGAGTTCTGAAAAATGTCCTTCGGATCACGTCCTAGCACACACTCACAACTTCTTCGGATCACATCCTAACCAAATGTTTTGCCACTAGAAGAAGAAGAGGATCATGGAGTCGCAAGATTTTCTTCACGGAAAAAATCCTTTGATGTTTAAGTTAGAGTAGGATAGGAGGAAAGATTTTCTCAAGAGAGTAATTTGAGTTCTGGAAAATATCCTTACCTACAGGTGGCTGTTGAGACCAAGCTTATATAGCCAAAGAGGATGGCACGCCTTGTTCCTTCTGCCGCTTGGACTTCTTGAGCTGTCGGCATCCTCCCCTACGAGCCTTTTATTGGCCGACATGTGGCATACGGATGCTGAGGTGGTGGTAGCATAATCGCCCTTATGGGTTTCGCGAAGGAAGATGAGTGGCTTCAAGCATCGTCGAGGGTGGTGCCATATTGGGAGATGTAGGTTTTTTTTTGAAAAAAATCTTTACCAACTCCGAACGACTTCCTCGTACCCTTTAAAAAGGGATGTCCTTTGTCCCTAGTTAAGACTCTAGTTCTTTGTCTTCTTGAAACACCTTTCTACATCTTTAGGCCTTCTTCTCCTGTGATTTGCTGAGCATGTCGCCTTCAAGTTTGCTTCTTTACCACCAGTGAGTCACTTTATGACTTGTCCTTCCTCTCCTTCCTTTGAAAATCTCACTGCTCCCTCACTGGGCGATCCTTTTTACTCCTCGTCATTGGTGTTTGTCGACCCTTCGTGCTCCAAGTTTGCACCGTCTTCACTAGAATCTTCTACATCTCCTTCCCTTTCTGCACTAATGTCTTCCGACGAAGAAGTAGTATGGGTTAGGGGCAAAGCAGAGCTGGAGTCCTATTACTCTGTCTATAGTTCTCTTATGGAGAGGGAGGTGGAGGGCCTCTACTTTCGGTATAGGGTCCCTGACACCTATAACTTTCTCCTGTTGCCCCGTGAATGACCGACCCAGAGGAGGGTGAATGGATAATTTAAAAATTGATTGTGATAAAACATCTATAAATTTATATCACTATAAATACAAGTGCTATAGAAATAATGCGAACAGAAATGAAAACACTGCAACAGTATCATGGACAAAAATAGAAATCTGATTTGATAGACCATGTTTAAGAATGATGTGTGACAGAGGTATAGCGCTTAAACAGATATAAAAAGAAACTCAAGTGTAGTAAGCAGAACAATCAGTCGCACAAAAGTAAGTATGAGTGCAGCGGTAGTAGAGCAAAAAGCAGAGATAAGGATGCAAGAACAATTGCATAGATAGACACAAGAATTTTATCTTGGTTGGACATTGACCCTCAAGTCAGTTCTACGTCTAAGCCCTAGCAACTACTGGGCTTTCCACTATCTTCCTGCAAGGAATAGTACAATAACAAGATACCGACCTCCTGTAGGTCACATGATACAGACCTCCTATAGGTCCCAGCTATTTTTGATCAGGTGTTCAACCATGTTGTACCCAGGCGAATTGTAATCAAGAGGAAAGGGGTGAATTGATTACCAATAAAAATTGTGACTATAAAAATAAATTGAGTAACACCCCTCAAAAATAAGTTCAGAGTATGCAAGCAATAAAGATGAACAAACTCTCGCACTCACCGGGATATAAATCACACTCGCTGAAGCAACAAGGACAATGGCAGTCAATTTCTGAGCATAAAAAGATTCACTAGAAATTTCCACAGAGCCCACATGATATCGACAGAACAAGACAAACCACAGAGAGAACACAAAGATTTTTTAGGTGGTTTGGGTCAACAATCATGTCCCCTACGTCCACCCCTCACAGTGTGAGGATTAAGCTCCACTATAGAGTGAGGCGCACACACACACGTGCCGAAGATGGCACAAACACACACGCAGCTGAACTTGGCCGCACAAACACACACACACACATGTGCCACTCTATTTTGCAGCACACACACAATGTATCTCAAATGTCGGATATATAGAATGATATTCAAGATTGAAGCATCATGTATGCAGTAATCAAAATGTAAAGTAATCTAAATGAGTTTAGCTCCCCCTGTCAACTCCTCTTTTGGAGTTCCAGCTTCCCTTGCTTGAGGTCAGAGATGATGGGTCGAATGCAGAATTGAAGCTGCGTCCCTTTGACGAAACAATTAGCAGGTAGCACAATAGGGTACTGGATGATGATTTCTTCCTCAGATGAACGATCTTCAGTGCCTTGGTTGATGGGGAGAGCAGTAGGGTTTCAGCTTCACTCGCCCTACGCACAGGAGCAGATAGAACTTGAAAACCCAAAAAGCTCTTGATAGGTCGCCCAAACCTCGAGGCTTAAATACCCAAATGAAAGGGGGGACACGTGAATGGAACATTCACCCATGGACCAATCATAGAGGGGCATAAAAGGGGTGGAATGTTTTTAGGGTAACGAGGCTGCGTGAACTGGCAAAAACACGCACACCGGAAAGTGTCGACTCACAGAGTCGACACTTTCAGTCGGCCAACACAAGAAAATGCAGGACAGAGTGTACTGAGTAAAGTGTCGACTCAAGGAGTCGACACTTCCTACCTGCAGACGCAAAGACAGAGAAACCAGAACGGTTGGAAATAAATGTCGATTCACAGAGTCGACATTTTTATCCCAGGCCTTCTGAACATGCAATAGCAGAACACAAAGGAAAAAGTGTCGACTCTAAGAGTCGACACTTTTGCCTGGGGTTCCAAATGCAATATATGAAGGGGAAACAATAAGAAATAAAGGTCCTAAAAAGGTTCAATAAGGTTCTAAACATGCTTACCCAAACTCCATCAGCCAGTTAACATACAAATTTCACACTCTTACCATTGGCTTTAACACATGCAAAAGGGATTATATTTCCTTCCTATCCTGAACATAGAAAGTTCAGAACATGATAGAGAGTTATATGAATACTCTTAAGAGCAGCTGACAGCAACCATGAACTTGTAACATGTATCCCATCACCAAGGAACCTTCAATGCCATCAAACATTACCACCACCGGAAACATGGTGTGCACAGTTCATAAAGAGTGCAAGATTCCACTTAAATATGTACAAGTACCCCTGACATTCATATATCAAAAGAAAACAAGTTAGCCATATCAATCATCCACATTTTATGAGAAGGAGTCCCGTTAATGTAAATTATAAACCATATTTCCTCAACTTTGTCCTGCACAAATAGCCATAGCCAAATTAGTTAGTTTAGTAAAACAAAACAATGAATGAAGAGATGCCATACTTGAGTGAACAAAAGTAAGACAATCTATATCAATCCACATTTCATAAATCCAAGCAATATGCCATATATCCTCTTATGCTGATAAATTAACCAAGCCATTTGACACCATTAGCCA
Source organism: Amorphophallus konjac (assembly GCA_022559845.1). NCBI lineage: Eukaryota > Viridiplantae > Streptophyta > Magnoliopsida > Alismatales > Araceae > Amorphophallus > Amorphophallus konjac. Next base: position 270,605,938 of record CM040122.1, read on the forward strand.
TTCAAAGCCATGTATCAACTTATTCAATCCACGTCATTTCTATATACAAATCTAATCAACTATTCAAACTACCTTGAGCAAATACACTCATATTCACATAAGTCACTATCACATGAGATTTGGTCATCATCAAAATTCCTTAATACAAAATTGTCACGCACGGGGTTCAACAATTTCCCCCTTTTTGATGATGACAAAATACAATGTGCATCAAAACAAGGAAGTACTAACAAAAAATTCAGCATTGTCAATCTTTGCTTTTGAATCAATGAAAAAGAGAATTCATCCCATTCCAAAGAAAAAAAACTTTCACAAGATAACATCAATATCTTGAAAATTCATTCAGGCAATGTAGATTGTTTATTGGCTTCACAAAATTTGCCGACCATCATAAAGTTAATGTTTTTCATTTCACATCAGTTAAAACAAAAAGACACACTGATTGACAGAGAAGTAGACCAATACTCTGCATGCCATGCCATGACTTACAGACACTCATTCTATTTGATGTTCACTCAGGCATACGGCACGCAAGGATGCAACACACATAACTGTCATTGACAGGATAACATAACATTAATAACATAACTGTTTCTCCCCCTTTGGCATCATCAAAAATAAGGGGGGAACCAGGGATTAGCAAAAGTACTACAGGCTGGAAACATTTGAACTGAATTTCCCATGTTGGATTAAGAGGAAGGTGGGGGACAGCGAATGAAATCCGATATTTGTCATCGATCTTGGAGGTTTGAATACCCAAGGCTGAATGTAACGAGTCAATGGAATTTGCCATAGCTGCAAATTTCTGGAGATAAGTGTTGTGGTACAGTTTCAAATCAAAAATGTCCTTGATGAGACCGGCCACTGTCTCCTTGACCTGGTTAAGTTCACCTCCTAGGGCACCAATCTTTGAGTGCATCGTTGTGACATCCGTAGAAGCGGATTGAGTATTAACATCATGTTCTTGTTCATTTTCATCACTGTCATCAGACTCAACTGTAGGAGCTTTCCCCCTTTTGGACTTAAGAGTGCAGACAAGACAACCGTGCTGAAGCTCACAACCCATGTTATTACAGATAGAAGGAATGGTGTAAATGTCTGCATCTCTGATAGTGTGACTGACCTCTTTGTTTAAGTTTATATGAAGATAACAGAAAATCGGTGTCAGAGCAGCAGCATAAAGAAGATTACTATTTTTTGACTTCCGATAGCTTGTAATATAATCCATCATGATAGCTGAAAAATTAATTTGTATGCCATTCAAGATATGGTAAAAGAGAAATTTTTGATGGTCTATAACTTGCTCTCTACCTCCAGATCTTGGGAGTAAGATAGTGGTCATCATGTGATGCAAAATCCTTTGTAATAGAGGAAAGTTATTTGCATTGAGTTTGCTTGTGTTTTTATCACCCATCTCTTCACCGATCATCAGTTCATATATGTCTTCCTCACATAACATTGCATCTTCATAAGTGGAGCCTGAGTCATAAGGCATATCTAATGCTTTTCCAATGAGCTGAACAGTTAAGGGAACATGTTGACCATAAATTTCAATGACAAGCTCATCATTTTTCACAACCATATTGCCATAAAATTGATGCACAACTGAATGATATACTTTCCGATGAGCAGACATAAATGATATGAGATTTGGTTGCTTCTTAATCATCTGAACTAATTCAGGCAAGGCGGTTTCAATGCTTTGAAAATCAACCACTCTAGGGCGGAGTACCTTCCGTTCGACGGGCATGAGATTTTCAACCGCAGATTGCTTGTTCTGAGCTTGGAGTTGCTTATCTTTCCGCCGGAGTTCCTTCAACATATGTGCTTCTTCCCTCTCCTTCAAGGATCGCTTCTTGGGAGCCATTCAGATGCACCTTATATGGAAGCCGATGTGAGGATGAGCTTGGAAAATCTATTCAATGAGTGGGAGCCTACCTTGGAGAGATCCGTTCTCCACAAGCCACGCACAACTGCAGATGGTGGTGGCTGGAACGGAGAAGCCTTGGATGCTCGGAGAAGAAGGAGGCCGCGGGTGCCGTAGGGTGTCCACGTTTGGGGCTGGACGAGTTGAGGTTTGGCAAGGAAGGGTTTTAGGGCTGAAACAGGGGCGGCACATGCTTAGGAAGGGACGCACACGGTGTTTAAAGGAGGCTGGGGCCAAGTGGGTGCGAACGGGAACGGACCCCAGCTTTCAGGTCCACAAAATTTGATGCGACCGAAAAGTGTCGACTTTGTGAGTCGACACTTTATTTCACCTATTCTGTCCCATGAACAAAAGCTAGTGCAATAGCAGAAGTCGACTTTGAGAATCGACTCTGCCCTGTAACATGGATTTTTCAAGCTGAACAATAGATTTTGAAGGCCAAGGCTTAAGGCTAGAATCTCCATTGATTTGGATTAAGATTGATGAGTGTATGTGTTAATCAAATGGGGTTTTAGATCAGGGACATAAGGGATCTCAATCAACCGATTATTTTCCATCCAACTTAACCAACTAGCAGATTTTCATTCAATTGCACCAGCAGAGTACATTGTTTATCAAGAATTTAATAGACATAGTAAGCACAAATGATGGTTCATATCTCTAGATAGAAAATTATGCACCACACAAATATGTGATTTCATTCAAGCACACTTTTATGCAATTCAAGCACCATGATGCAAATGCATGTCAAGAGGAATATCAAATGCAAACTTCATTGTTGGTACGTGGTGGAGTTAAAGCTCTCGACACATGGTGGGGGCTTCCACATAGACTTAACCCATCCTTCAGCACGACACCATTTGATATACCACACAACCATATGCTTATGAATTAAATGCATGTGACAAGAAAAAGCTAATTCATGACTAGAGACTCTAATTTATGCAAAAAGGAGTAGGAATTTATTATGCATGCAAGAGACTAACACCCAAGCCTACACACTCCTAACTCTCTTATAAAAGATGTGAATTCTTCTTCATTTAGTGGCTTAGTGAAGATGTCAGTAATTTGACTACTCGTTTCAACAAATTTTATTTCGACATCACCCCTGCTAACATGGTCCCTCAAAAAATAGTGTCTTATCTCAATATGTTTTGTTTGAGAATGATGCACAAGATTTTTTGATAGATTAATTACAGATGTGTTATCACACATTATTACAGTGTTTTTTAGATCAATGCAAAAATCAACCAATTGTTGTTGGATCCAAAGCACTTGGGTAACACAACTACCTACGGCCACATATTCGACCTCGGCAGTTGATAATGCCACTGAAGTCTGTTTCTTGGAGGCCCATGAGACCATGCAACCTCTAAGGAACTGGCAGTACCCGCTTGTGCTTTTCTGATCTACTTTACAACCTGCATAGTCAGCATCGGAATACGCAAGCAAATCAAAACAAGAACAGCGGGGAAACCAAAGTCCAAAATCACAAGTGCCAGAGATATATCTGAAAATCCATTTCACGGCCGACATATAAGATTCTGATGGGGACATAAAAGTAAGACCACTAAGTTTTTTATTTGCATTTATATCTGTTGACATGTTTTCCTTCTCCCAACCGGCTTAAAAAAATCTCTCCTATCCCTTCTACTAAACCAACGAGAGGACTAAATGATCTAGAAGCTAGAGGGAATAGAAGTATATAAACCTATGTGATCACCACCAAGATTCCAAATGTGATGAACACGCCGTATCTTGGAAAGACGAAGAGGTACTCGCCTTAAAATCAGTGCTGCGAGGATGTACGGCTTAGAGGGAACCGTTTATGCAGAGGCGCGGTCGCACGATAGACCGCATGAAGGCGTTGAAGAGGAACGCGGGACAAAGAATGACTGGCAGATGAACATCTCTAATCCAACCGCAGGATGAAGAAAGACGGTCTACTATTGGCTGCACTTCACCTTGAACGGATGATTTTAAATCGCACACAACCACCACGCCGTAAGTTGCAAGAGTCCGAACCTCCACCCTTTTCGGCCGGCCAGAAAGAGTTGGCCTCACGCTAATGTGTTGCTGACCTACAAAATCATGTATAGAACACAAAGAAAAACCTAGATTACAACTGTGAAATGTAGTAAATCCTAGAACGGAAAGAAATGAACATAACCAAAAGGAATGGGGGATACCGGGGAGTTTTAAACCCCTAGGGACGTCAAAAACATAGGAGGGTGTGTGTGAATGATGTATGAGAGTAAGAAAACATGGGGAAATGTGGAAGAAGTGATGCATGTAAATAAACGAGAATAATGGGACTAAATGAAACAATGACTCCAAACAAGACTACTCCCTGAACCGGAGGCCTGTGCAGACGTAGAAGACCTCCCTCCATGGTGGTAGGTTGCTCAAAGATTCGGCAGGGCTTTACCGTCGACCAAAATCCCCCCCCCCTTTTTTCAAGCCTGGCCTCTAGGGTCTATTTATAGAGCACCTAAAGTCCTAACTCGAAATTAGGGTTTCTAGCCATTTTCAGGTCAAGATTATCAAAGATAATTTGTAGATAATCGAATTATCTCTCAACCAGAAGAAACGGCAATGAATTTGGTTCAGTATTCGTGGAGAAAATGATGGGAGAAGTTGGGGTGAGATCTACGAATGGAGAGAGAGAAAATCTGTTGAATCTTCAACAAACGAGCAGATGAACGGTCTAACGACAGACCACACATCCACATGGGCGGCCCATACTGGGCTGTCCAACCCTGTCGGTGGAAATTCAACAGTAATCAAAATTATATGTTGAACTGGCAGAAGACTTCGCCGTTGGACTCTCATGAGATGAACGGCCATTTGCGAACCATCCATCTATAAGAGCGCCCAATAGACCACCGTTCATGCCTTGTCGGTAGAAAATCAAGATAAAAGAGATAAATAGATAATTATCTAAACAACTAACCGAACTTAGGACTCTAGGACAAGAACGGCTAATGGTAGCCGGTCCATCAAGTTGAACGGCTACCAATAGGCCGTGTAAAAGCATGTCGGTGATATCTCAGAGAAATCAGCAAAAATATCCCATAAATATATGGACGGTCGAAGAACGTCTGCTCAAGAGTTGTGCGCCCAAGGATTGATCGTTCATTAATTGGACGTTTGAAACTCAAAAAAAAGACCAATTAAGTGTATCCCTCCCCCTCTGCCCACCTATGAGCTTCCTCCTAGGGACGCTCTCTTCTCTTCCCACGATCTCCTCTCTGGCCTCTCTTCTCTATTTTTTTGTTCTCTCTTCTCTGCTTCTTCTTCTATTGCCGCTTCTCTTCTGTCATTGTTACCTCTCTCTCTGATATCCCTTCATTTGATGAGTTTGCATCTCAGAGGGAGGCCGCCCAGGCATCCGCTGAGGGTAACATTAATAGCCTGCAGCTACATCTTTTACTATCTTCTTTGCTGAATCTTAAGGAGATCTCTGGCTCTGACCCCTCCTTTTTTTTGATACAGCCCAAGAGCAGATTGTGGCGCCCTCTGAGGTGGACACCAGGTTGCCTTCTCCTACGCCGTCTAGCGAGGCGGAGGGTAAGTGTGTTTTCTCATCTCCTCTTGCGCATTTCAATTATTCTTCTGTCATCCTTCTCACATACTTTTCACTGCGATGACAGCCGGAGAGGAGGTTGGAGTCATAACAGTGGCAAGAGACGTGCCTCAGCCACAAGAGGATCACAAAACCCAGACGAAACGGGGCATTGTCCCCACAAGGCACATAGTTACCCGGTCTACATCCCGACATGCTCCAGAAATGACTGCCCAGCCTGTGGATAGTGTAGACATATCTTCCAGTAGCTCTGCGACTGTTTCTGATGCAGAGGAAGAAGAAGCAGGTTTCAGTGATAGCGAGGCGGACATCTCCCAATCAGGGGTCCCATCCATATCCACCGAAATTCTTCCGCTGTTCCACCCTCCCAAATTGCTGGTGATGTCTTCTGAGGAGGAGCTACAAGAAGAATTTGCTGGTCTGGATACTGAAGCAGACATAACCGCTCCCTTTGTTGCTTCAGCTATGAATGGTCTAGAGTGGGTAATTATTCAGTTGCCAGCTATGAATGGTGTTTGCCATATGGGCCCAGCGTGTTCTGTTGTTGCTAAAATTTGTACACCGTCGGGATTTCCTGGCCCGTGTTATGTCTGACAGACTGGCAGCTTTGAAGTTGCGAAAAGTAGAGTGCAAATCTGAGCTGGGGAAGATGAGCTCTATCCTTCAGGAGCGCCGAGGCCAACTGCAGTCTCTGACACAGCGGGAGCAGTTTATATGCAACCGGATAAACATTCAAGAAGCTGAACTGGCTGATCTCCGAGCTGAACTGCCGTAGATAACAACCTCTCGGCCACAGTTTGCAGAGGAAGTAGCTTTGTTGGAGGGGCAGGTGGTGTCTCTTCAGGACGAGTCTTCTCGGCTACAGGAGGAGGAGGCTCGTCTACATGAGTTGGGGGTTGCTCCGTATGTGGGTCTTCTGGCTTTCGAAGACATCTTCCGGCGCCAGTGAACATCTCTTCTTTTTTTTCCTCCTCTTTTTGTAATACAATTCCCCCTCAGGGGCTCTTCTTGTACTCTTTTTCTTATTTATATAGTGAAGAGGAATCTTTATGCTGGTCTCATGTGTGAATGTTCTTCACTTATTGCATCACCATTACTTCATGATGATTCGGTAGCGGTTTTAGCAATCCTCATGCGGATAGCCCGTATTTAGCAGGAGAGCGTCCACCCCTTCAGAGAAAGGATGGGGAACTCGCTCCACCGCGTGACGGTATCCAGAGGGTGCTTAAACCAAATTTTGTAGGTAGTAGCAGATGTCTTTTTCGGCCATATGTGCCGCAAGTGAGGTTGTTTGCAGAAAAGTGAATGCAAATGTTTAGAGTATCATCCGGAACAGACGAATGGTCCATCCCGGGTAGGTTTCAAAGCCGGTCGGGGCAATGTGCCAGTCGACTAGTGAATGATTTTATCATCGATATTGGGTTTATATCGATGCAAAGAAGTTCTATAGGTTCCATTGGGATAGACGTAAGGTCTAAACCGGATAGGTTTCATCGTTGATCGGGCAGTGTGCCGATCGATCAATAGCATGTTTCATCATCGGTTGGACATATAATAGGTTTCATCAGAATAGATGTAAGATCTAAACTGGATAGGTTTTACCGTGGTGGGTCTCGAGCAGAAAGTGGAAGGGTTTTATCAGAACAGACGGAAGGTCTATTCCGAGATGGGCTTTAGCATTGATCGGGACGATATGCCTTATGATCGACGGGGTTTCATCATCGGTGGGACATGTGGTGGATGTGCTACCGAAGGAGATTCATGAAGTGAACTTTTTATATTACCACATTACCAACCCAAGTGCCCTTTCAGGTTTTCACCGGAGCCAGCCCCCTCTTGTTTTTGTCCACGCGCCCTCTCGGGTTTTCACGTGGCGGGGTACCCAATTTTTCCCGTAGCGCCCTTTCGGGTTTTCGCCACAGCCGAGTTGTTTGCCATTTTTGCGCTCGTCCAAGATGTTTTGGACAAGTCCGGCGGGGCACCTCTATTTTAAGCCGCATTTCTTATCATTTTTTATTTTTTCTATCATTTCTCTTTCTTTTTTGATTCTCGCGTTATTTTCTGAGCATGTGCCATTCATTGATGTGGGGTGAACATCAATGCAAAGGAGAGTAGGGCTTCATCATGCAATTCATATTGAAGGTCTGAACTGAAGTTGGTGGATGGCGGCTTGGGCATGAAGCTGTTTGCCGGGAATGTGGATCTTATCGTTGGTGCGGGGATAAACATCAACGCAAAGGAGAGTGGTTTCATCGTCTACTCGGACGGAGGGTCTGAGTGATGTTGTCATGTAGCAGCTCAGGCATGGGGCCATTTGCTGGAAATGTGCATAAATTTTATCGTTGACGTTGGGCGAACATCAACATAGAGGAGAATGGGATTCTATCATGCAATACAGACGGGAGGTCCGAACTGATGTTGATGTGTAGCATCTTAGGCCTGAAACTGTTCGCCGAAAAGGTGGATGAGTTTTATCATCGATGTGGGGTAAACACCAACGCAAAGAAGAATAGGGTTTCATCATCTATTCCGGAAGGAGGGTCCGAACTAATGTTTATGTGTAGCAAAGGAGCGACCCTCCTGATTGTCATCAGTCATCATTCATTCACCGTTATTTTTGCCAACTCTCTTTTTTCTTTTTCCTTCTTTTTCATATCATCAGTTTTGTGTGTCATTCATGCTTCACCTTCTCCTTGTCATCTCATCTTTTTCTTCCCCTTCTTTTTCCTCTCTTCTTTTTTTTCTTACTGACTTTATCTGCTACCACCCGCCAGCTCTTCATAGGGTAGTGGCGCAGCATGATAGAGCTTCAGGTGTTTGCCATTGAGGGGTGAGAATTGCACATCTCCACGGTGGTTAACGACCATGTAGGCTCCGCCTTCGTAGACTCTGTGTACTACGTAAGGACCTTCCCAGTTAGCGGTCAGCTTTCCTTTTGGGTTGGAGGCCATGACCGCCCTCTTCTTGACCATAACGAGGTCGCCTTTCTTGAATTCTCATCCTTTCACGAGTTTGTTGAAGGCATTCGCCATGCGCGCCTGGTATATTTGGATATTTTTCTGGGCTTGCAGATGCTTCCCCTCTAATTCAGCCAGTTCTTCAAGTCTTCTTTCAGCATTGGTTTGTTCGTCACGAACTAGGCCATGCTGGACTGTAATTCTGAGTGACGGTACTTCCAACTCTATAGGGACTACTGCCTCGGAGCCGTATACCAGTGAATAGGGCGAGCAACCCGTGGGGGTTTTATAGACGGTGCGGTATGCCCATAGTGCTTCATACATCTTTTCACCCCAGTCCTTCTTATTAGAGCTGACGACCTTGGCTAGCAGGGTGCACAGCATCTTATTGAAAGCTTCGGCCAATCCATTTGCTTGTGGATTGTAAGGAGTGGAGGTCCTCCATTCAATTGTGTACTTCTTGGCAAGCCGATATATTTTCTAGTTCTTGAAGTGACTTCCATTATCAGATATTATTCGGTTGGGGACCCCGAACCGGAAGATGATATTGTGCTTGATGAATCTGGCAACCAACTCACCAGTCACTTCTCTGAGTGCTACTGCCTCCGCCCACCTGGAGAAGTAGTCTGTTATAGCCAGGATGTACCTGTGTCCAGCTGAGGAAGTCGGTAGTGGCCCGACCACATCAGTTCCCCATTGAGTAAAAGGCCAGCTGAGAATTGTTGGGTGTAGAGCTACAGGAGGCCTCCTAGGTACAGCGGCATGCTCCTGGCATTTCTGGCATGACTTTGCAAACTGGCAACAGTCTTCAAACATAGTGGGCCAATAATAACCCAGCTTCTTGATTTCAATCTTCATCTTAGGCCCAGCCTGGTGTGCCCCTGCTGTTCCAGCATGTATCTCTTTCATCGCTTGCCAAGCTTCTTCAGTAGACAGGCAGCGAAGCAAAATCTTTTTGCGGGCGTCTGCCATAATTCGGAACAAAGTTCCATTTCTGCATTCATAGGAATCTTTAACCCTTAGGAGTTTCATCCTCTCTTCTTTGTTCTTAGGCAGCTGTTGGTGTAGGAACCACTGCAGTAGATGCTGTCTCCAATCAGACCCCTGTACTCTGTCAACGGCGTCAATCTCATACTCTTCAGGACACGTTTCCAACATGCTGGGGACTTGCCGCCTGTTCATGACAATGATGTTGAGTGTCTCATCTGGCGGGACTGATAGTGAGCTGGCCAGCTTTGCCAGTGCGTCAGCTTGAGCATTATGTCCCCGGCCCACATGATTGAGCTCAATGTGATAGAAATTTGCCATGAGGCGTATAGCCTTTTGGTGATAGGGGTTCAATTCTGGCTTTCGCACTTCGAATTCCCCCTGCATTTGTTTTATTACTAACATTGAGTCACCGAATACCTGAAGCATCGAATGCCCATACTGAGGGTGATCTGAAGACCAATTATCAGAGCTTCATATTCAGCTTCATTGTTGGTGCAGGGCTTGTTTATGGAACATGAGGTGTGCATTACTTCTCCCTCTGGCGATTTCAGCACAATGCCGGCCCCTGCACGTATTCTGGTTTTCCCATTGGAATCAGTTTCTGTTCTTGATGCCCCGTCGAAATATAATTGCCACATGACTGGCTGGGTTTGGCATGCTTCGAGCACTTCATCATCAGGGAGCTCGGTCTCCAGCATAGCATTTTCTGGCACAGGGTGCTCTGCAAAGAAATCAGCCACAGCCTGACCTTTTATAGCCCTTCGAGGTATATAAGTGATGTCAAACTCCATCAGAATCACAGCCCATTTGGCTAGTTTACCTTTGAGTGCCGGCTGAGTCAATATATATTTGAGCGGATCTGTTGCAGATATCAACCTGATCTCATGTGACAGCATATAGTGTCGGAGCTTCTTAACAGCGAAAACCAGTGCCAAGCAGGTCTTCTCTATGTAAGTATATCTTTCTTCAGTTCTGATCAACCTTCTGCTAAGGTAGTATAAGGCTTGCTCCTTCCCCTCTTCATTTATTTGTGCTAACATTGCCCCCAACGAACAATGTGTGGCTGCTATATAGAGGATCAAAGGGCTGCCCTTGATTGGTGCCCCCAATACCGGAGGGGTCTTGAGATATTCCTTCAGCTTTTCGAAAGCCTCTTGGCATCCGCCGTCCCACAGGAATGGCACATCTTTCATCATGAGCTTATGAAAGGGGTGGCACCGACCCGACAAATTTGATATAAATCGGCGGATGTAGGCCAGACGCCCTTGCAGAGACCTTAGCTCAGACAAATTCTTCGGTGGAGGGAGTTCTTGAATAGCCTTGATCTTGGACGGATCAATCTCAATACCCCTGTGCCGGACAATAAATCCGAGAAATTTTCCGCTGGTCACGTCGAAGGCGCACTTCATAGGGTTCATCTTCAGTTCGTATTTCCGCAGCCTTTGAAATACTACCCTTAGGTCCTGCAGATGATCTTCTTTCTTTCTGATTTTCACCACCAGGTCATCAACATAGCACTCCACTTTTTTGAAGAGCAAATCATCAAAAATCATTGTCATGGCTCTTTGGTAAGTAGCACCGGCATTCTTAAGGCCAAACGACATTCTTTTGTAGTGGAATATTCCTTTTGGAGTAAGAAATGCAGTGTGTACTCTATCTTTTTCAGCAATCCAAATTTGGTTGTATTCGGATGAACCGTCCATAAATGACAGGGCTTCATGACCAGTGGTTGCATCAATCATCACTTCAGTAATTGGCACTGGGAAATCATCCTTCGGGCAAGCCTTATTAAGGTCTCGGAAGTCAACACATATTCTGATCTGCCCATTTTTCTTCTTTACGGGCACTATGTTCGCCAGCCATGTGGTGTACTGATTTTCTTCGACGAAGCCAACATCAATAAGCTTGTCGACCTCTTTATTGATTTGGTTGATCAGCTCAGGTCGCATCCTCCTGGGTGGCTGTTTTATGGGGCTGGCTTCCGGATTAATCGCCAGCAGGTGTTGTGCCACATCGGGGTTTAATCCCGGCATTTCATCATACGTCCAAGCGAAGCAATCTCTGAACTCCCTCAGAAATTGTATATAATGTTCTCGAACCTTTGGTTCCAGTAGAACACTAAGAAAGGTTGGCATTGGTTCCTCTTCTGTCCCCAAGTTTACTTCTACAAGCTCATCAACAGTGGCCTGGCCACCATCTTCAACTTCGGGCGGAGCCTCCTGTAAATCGACGAAACCTCCCGGGATATAGTCTTCTTCAGTCTCAGAGTTCTCTAATTCTTCATGCTGGACCCCGGCCGATGATGACTCATCATACAGGGCAGAAACCATTCGACTTTGTTCAGCTTGCCCATGGGATATGACTGACTCCGTGTACGGCTTAAAGATTAGGTCTTCCACTTCCGGAGGCTTTACTAGCGTAAATTCCTCTGGGGAATCTATATTTTGCAGAGCTCGAACTTCTTCCAGAATACGTTCAAACTCTAAGCATTCCCTTGTATCATCAGAAATCCGGTCTTCATCCGGGGTTCCTGTGTCAAACTTTGCTTCGGCCTGGAACAGATCTTCTTTGCAAGACAGCTCCTCCCAACACCGACACACGTTTGCTTCATCAGACTTTTCTGCCTCTGGCTGGCTATTGGAAGGCCCATCATCCATTATGGACTGGTATATAATCTCTTCATCTTCTGAGGGGTAATCGTCATAACCCATCTCAGGAGGGTTTTCATGTGAGAAGAAGGCGGAGATGACATCTATCTCGGCCTCATAGTATTCCTGAAGAGTGTAACCCAATCCCGGGTGCTGGGTGATCTTCATTAGTTCCTTGTTGTTCCGGGGCGGATCCCAAAGCTCCTGGAATGCTTTCTTCTGGGCGACGGACTGCAGCGAAGGCATCTGTATTTTGGAGAACATCTGCGAGACCCGTTGTGTGGTGTAGTCCAAGCCTGTGATTGGCACCATTCGGCTTGTGGATTCTTCCGGGACCATGCAGTCCTGATCGTCTTCCTCAACAGGCTCTCCGGTGTAAAATATGATAGGAGGCTCGCAGAAGCGAGGGACCTCCATAATCTTGAGTGGCAGCACTGTCTGGCATTCCAAACTGGCGACGGGCTTGACTAGCCCTTCCGGCACCCCGACTTGTGTATATTTTTCTTTCATTTCTTTATCAGTATCATTGGGATGAATGCTTGGAGGTGCAATCCGTGCAAAATCCCCAACATGAGAGATATGGGATACCTCATGCTCCTTGACATAGCCCCGTGGTGGTGGCGGAGGCCAATCCTCTATCTTCACTGCCGACTTCTCCTGGCTAGTCACAGCTTCTTTCCTCTTATCTTTTTGCGGAATGTCCGTATAATAGGACGCATCGAGCATGTGACACTCGAAGACTTCAAAGGGGTGCAAATCTACGAACACCCTTTCTTCTTTACCATCATGACAGTACTTAATGCACTGATGCAGCGTGGACGGCACTATCTGGTATTCATGCAGCCACGGTCGCCCCAACAAGGCCTTATATGTGGTGTTAGACTCGATCACATAGAATCGCACCACAGTAGTGAGGTCCCCCAATGTGAGGTTGAAATTTGCTACCCCCAAAGGTGTCTCACACTTCTGATTAAAGCCCGCAATCTTCATGTCTCTGACCTTAGTGAGGTGCATATCAAAGTAGTACTTCTGATAGATGCGGTATGGCAGAATGTTTACAGCAGCCCCTGGATCTATCAATATCCGGCTTAATGGCTGGCAGTTGAGATGTCCTCTCATGTACAGCGGCCTGTTGTGGCTGGGATTTGGAATCAACATGTCATCTTCAGTGAAAGTGACTGCTGGCCCAGAATTTACTTCTGTCAGTAGTGCTTCATACTGTGCTGGCGACTGTAAAGCGTCGATAATTGCTTGGCGGGCATCCTCGCTCAAGGAAAGAATTTCCCATATAGAGAATCTGGTGGGGAGCTTCTTCAGCATTTTCATAATTCGGCTGCCTACCCGGACATTGGAGAGCCGCATCTCTTCTGCCCAGCGGGGCTTTGGAGGCTCACGAGGTGCTTGCGGCATTACCTGCCCACTTCTTGTCTCAGTTTCTTGGTTGGTTTCTTGAGGGGCTTCTTCTGTAAAGACGGCATTTAGTGTCGCTGGGGGATCTTTTTCTTCTTCCTCACCCTGCTTAGGCTTCAGAGCCGTTGACTGCTGGCGCTTGTTACTTCTGATTGGTGCAGCTTGTAGCGGCTTTTCGCCCTCTAAACTGGATAGGAATTCAAGGAATGACGGAGCTCCATCCCCTTTCTTCTCTTCTTGGTATAAACTAGCAGGAGGAGGAATCTGGACACCTCGCACTTCCAACTCTGGTATCTGATAATGCTTCTCTCCCCTGAAAATGGTATTGTGATTGGTTGGCGGGGGACGTCCCCATCTTCTCCCAGAACGGGTAGCATGCGCTGAGGTTGAAGCTTCAGCATGGTTGGCTTCCAGTGGCGTGGCCGATGCCTCTGCATCATCATTTTCCCCAGGCAAGGTGAACAGCACCGAGAGGGTATTGCAGTGTACTGTCATGACTTTCTTTTCTTTTCTGATCTTTAGCTGCCTTTTCTTCTTCTGGTGCTTTGGCTTTGCCGGCTCTTGCCCCCAGAAAGGTTCAGTCTCATCTTTTTTTTATTTTTCCTCTGGTTTCTCTTCAATGGTCAATTCTTCCAGCTGCTCCCAGAGTATACAATCTTTTACCAGCAGGGGCTTCGGCTCAGTCTGTTCATATTCGTCGAGCCCGTTGATGTACTGTTGGAGACGTTTTGCCTCATGACTTATTTCTTTATGTGTGGGAAGCGGAGTCTGCCTCCTCCGATTGTGGGTGGGGATTCGGATGACCGGCTTTGTCTCAGTTACATGCCAAATTGGCTTTATTGGAGGTGGACCCGGCTTCGGAGTAGTATTCCGGATGAATGGCCCAGTTGTTCCGGCGACAGGTGCCCTCTTTTTGGTCTTCACCGGCTTCGACTGCCACCCCTCCTGATCCCTTAATGGGGTAAGGAAGCATGCCTCATAAGTGTGCTTAGTGCATTCTTCAACAGCCTCTTCGGGTAACTGCTGATATACAGAAATCATATTTGCAGCCATCCTCAGCGCTGGAGGTTCATGAGGGCGTGGAGGGTTCACCTGGTAATCTCCCAATTGCAGCTCACCCCTTTTAAACATACTCTCCATAACATCTTTGAAGACATAGCAGTCTTCTATAGCATGCCCCAGTGCCCGGTGATATGGACAGAACAGTGGGTCGTCTCTCTTTGCTGCATCAGTGGGTCTCTTTGGTTCGGGCAACGTTATTTTGTTGAACTTATAAGCCCAATTAAACAGTGCACCCGTCTTATCTTTGGGGAAGGAGTATGCCTTTCTCATCTTGTTCCTTAGGGAAATCTTTTCTTTCATTTCTGCTGGGCCTGCTGGCGGAGGAGCATCAGTTGCCTTATTTTTTTCTTTCTGTTGTTCAAAGGTTCCGAAATCAACGGTGTTGGCTTCTGAATGTGATGGCCGTCGATCAACAGCTTTCCCTTTTTGCATAGCAGGGGCATTAGTGGCCGGACGCTTAAATAGGAACGTCTCGACCTCTGCAACTATGTTATTTAACCGGTCAAATGTTCTGACATCTGCCCCGATCATCTTTTCCAGTACCTCCCTCCTGAGACTCTGTTTGCATATTTGTACTGCATCTTCTTGATGGGGAGGTCGCCTGCATCTCATGGCCAGAGTCCTCCATCTCTTTATGTAATCCAGGGCGGTCACATCTTGTTTCTGCCTGGATGCATACAGTTCGGCTATTGTGATTTCTCTTTCTGTAACATGAAACCTGTCTCGAACTTCCGCTGCATATCGGGCCAGTCAGCTACCGACCCAGCTGGCAAACTGGAGTACCATTCAAAGGCTAACCCTGTAAGGGACGAGCCAAAGAATTTTAGCAGATATGCTTCATCGGTCGCCAGGTCGCCCATAACTGTAGTGTAATAGGCTATATGCTCCCTAGGAGAGCCTTGGCCATTGAACTTTTCAAACTTAGGCGGCTTGCTGATGCCTAGTGGTAGTCTCTTGGCAACATAGTGTACAGGGTACGATACCTTGTAGACATCGTAAGTACCAGAATCATCCCCGACTTTCTCAGACAGCTTCATCTCGACAATCCTTTCTATCATCAGTTTATTTGCCACAGTTGGGTCCACTGGTTCCGGAAAGAAATATGCCTGCTGATGGCTGAAAGGGGTCGTCATGACCGTTGTATGTAGCGTTGGCTGAGGTGCTGGCACAGCAGACTGTGTTTGAGATGCAGAGGGTTGGGCTGCCACCTGCTGTGGGAGAGGTTGACTTGGCACCCTGCCTCCCGTTATTCAAATGAGGAACAGATGGAACGGCCACCTCCGCTGAGCTGGAAGTCTGCCCTGTTGGCTCGGCCTGCTCAGAAACAGGTGTCTGTTCATTTCTCTCATTCAACTGTCTCTAGAGAGAGCTAATTTCCTGCTGATATCTTCTGAACATCATCTGGATCATGGGATCCAGGGTTGCTGGAATCTGCATTTCTCCTGAAGTCCCTTCAACGGGGTCTAAGAGAGGATCATCTTCTTCTTCAGCAGTCACCACATTTACTGTCATCGTGGTGATCCTTCGGGCTTCATTGACGACCGAGAGGTCGCCTTGATTAGCAGCTACTATCTTATCTTTCGCTGCTTGGATTCTTCTTGTGACGGCACCTGGTCTATGTGCCAGCTTGGTCAATTCTTCTGGTTGACTTGGTAACATACCATATCTTCCGGCGACGCCGGCCATATTGCAAGCAAGAATCTACATTTTCCCTCTCTGCCTGCGAATTCTTCTCTTGACCCGTCCATGATACGTCAGACTGTCAAATACGGACATTCTTTTCTCTTTTCCTTCCCTCTGCGGGATATCTTTCTCATATCTGGCCCCGCGGCCATCTTCATAGTCATTGGAGTCTGAGGATGAAACTCCTAACATCACTCCTTCAATAACTCCTTCCTCTTCATCCATAGTGCCCAAGGCACGAGATAGTCTTTGTTGCCCTAGGGAGGAGTTCCCTATGCAATGAAAGTAATCCTGAACCACCCAGTTCATCTCTTCTTGACTGTGCCCTTGTAGCTCTGAACGGGGCAGCAGTCTCTCTTGAGTTTTCGGCCAATAGGCCAGCCTCGAGACTTGAGCAGCCAAGTACTCTGACTTGGGGTATCTGAACACATCGGCCTGTCTAGCGTAGGCCCTGGGTCTCTCTGGAACAGCAACAGAGGCAACTTCCTCATTTTCTTCTTTTATCTTTCTTCTGGAAATCTTCGCCCCTCCTCCCGGGGTGAGTGACAGTAATATCTTCCTCCTTCTTTTCTCATCTCCTGCCCCCGGCCCTAGGGCGGACAAGAACATCATTTTCTTCTTTACTCTCCCATCTTCTGCCCCCAGCTCTGGGGCGGGTGACAGCAACACTTTCTTCTTGAGCTGGTGCCCAGCTCTGAATTTTCTTCGGCATCCAGACTTGTTTAAACCTTGCCAGCTTGGGTGCCAGCGGCTGTTTTCCCTTGTTCTCCCAGTCGGCCTTCCTGGTGGCCAACGCCTGGAATCTGTTGTCGGTACGGACCGATGGAATGACCCTGTCAGGCCGTGCATCTATGGGGCGGCCGTTGAGGTTCACCCTCATGTTCCCAACCATCATAGTTTTTCCTGAGGCCGAGAGACGACCTCCAGTTGCAGCAAACCGGTTCCTCCGGTTGTTTCTCCTTCCCTTACCAGCAGTGGCAGAGGCAGCAGTCTTCCTTTCCATGTGATGGACAAAGCAAGAAACGACAGTAGGAGCAACCGCCGTCTTCTTCTCTTCAGCTCTTGGTGCCGCCGTGGCCTTTACCGTGGCGGTGTTTCCAGCTTTGTTGTCGACTTGCAGCAGGTCGACGAACACTAGGCCCAAGCAGTTGGGCAGACCCACCGCCGGAGGCATGGATCCGAACTCCATTGGTACCGCCAGGTACCCTCCGTAGATGTGGCCATCGACCACTTGCTGGCCGAAGCGAACAGCAACCAGTCCAGTCTCCATTTGTAATTTCTGCGAGTAAGATTAACACACAGTTAGAATTTTGAGAGAGACCGCCGGGCCTCCTGCTTTTGGCGTAAAGATGAAGGGAGACTAGGTCCCACCGGCGTGCCAGCTTTGTGGGGATGGATTTTATCTGATTTATATTTTATGTATTTTGTTTATATATATTGATTATTTATCTGTTTGCATTCATTGATTATTAGGCGTGCCAGTCACCGGGGTGACAGTTTATTATGCGCTCGACCTGACTTGGTCAGTCGATTGTGAGATTCGGGTCGGGACCGGAAGTCCGCCATACCGTAAAGGCTATGGCGTTAATTACGCCCTTCCTAAGAAGGACAACCCTTGATTAAACGCCAAAGACAGGAGGCCTCGGAGGGCGATCAGAAATATTAATGTGCGTAATAAAGTTTTCATGCTATAGAAAAATGAACGAGCAAGTGGTAGACTTGTTGAGTTTAATGAATTAAATCGGGCAGCATATCCCCACTATCTTGGACTATGCCGAGTGGGAATAGGAGACCATCCATGCAGCGGCAGGATGGAATCCGTGAAAGATCGGGTATATTTGACCCGGAATCTGAAGAGGGACCGATGTACCATGATACACCATATGCCGGTGCGATGTTTTGTTGATATCCCCCTTCGAGGGACCATCGGAGGACATGCAGTGGCAGAACTCCGTGGGCCAGCGGGGTTAGGCGAAAATACCATAGTCACTCGGTGTGATGTGGGCGAATTTCGGCAGCATATCCCCTTATCTTGGATCATGCCAAGGAGAGATAGACCATCATCCACGGGATGCCGGGATGAAGGCCGAGAGAGAAGGGCACTAGGCCCGGGAACACTGCTTGCATTCGTAGCACCGGTTGATATTCCCTTGGAAACCATCGGAGCACATGCAGTGGCAGAGCTCCTTAGGTTCATAGGGTTACAGACGGATCTGATTCGGGACGACGTAATGTAGGGAAGGCCATTCCTCATTAATTTATCTCCTGAGGTGTGCATGATGACCTCTGGATATCCCTCAGACGGGTACAATGGAGTGATCAGAAGTTAGAATGAGGTGTAGATGGAAGTTCTCGGCGCAGCTTTCATATGAAAAGGGGTTCTCGCCGCGCAAACCATCGCACCGGGAGCTGTTCACGGCGCCGGGAAGGTTTCGTGCCGGGAAGGTCAGCATGAGTGTAGAAGTGGGTTCTCGGCACAGCTGGAGTGGGCTTCTCGGCAAGCCAGGTTCTTGGCCCCCAAAGTGCCGCGCCGGGAACTATTCACCGTGCCGGGAAGGTTCCACACCGGGAAGGTAGGGGCGCCTGGAAGCTTTCAGGGTTTTCAGGGTTTCTACGGAGCTCTGTTCTAAGGGTTTTGAAGCCCAGATTCAGATTGGGGTAGGTTTAAGGACACAAATGGGAGGCTGAGCTAGGGGCTTTGCTGGAATAACAGCAAAGAATCACAGGGAGGTAGGGTGTATTGAGGGATTGAGGTCATCGGCCATTTGAAACCCTCTGGAAACAGGTTTTCTCCTTGTGTCGCCGGTCGTCCAGGAAATCAAGAGGTAGCTGTCTCTGATTCCTGTGATGACCTAGTGGCTTGAGAAACTCGGGAAATAGAAGGACTTCACAGCGTTAACGCCATCGGCGTCATCGAGGAAGAATGAGGACAGAGCCAAAAAATCCACAGAAATAAGGATTGGGACTCTTCTACCTCCGTTCCTTTAGGAACATGCATATGAGCGCAAGAAATCATTCGAGCTTTAAGCATCGGGACAACTAACCCACACAGTGGACAACATACATTCCAAGGAAGCAAAGAAAGGAAGATTTGACTATCGCAAGTTCGGTGGAACAACCACGAAATCGTGTTTCACTATTCCATCGTTTACATCATTCACAGAGGTGGAACGGGAAGAAAGAAAGAAATGCACAGAAACTATGATATCTCCCCGATAACAGAAGGACTCGAATGCCTTAAACATAAACAGGGATACATATAAAGAAGAAGAAAACAACCATTATTACGGCTTCCAATCCAATGGGGAGACAGGGGATCTTGAAGGCCAGTACAGAAGTTGCAGTGAAAGCCAAAATTGATAATGAGTTGATTCAGTTAACACTAAATGACAGAGATAGTGGAAATGTTTGCTGGCATAAGAATGGTGGGATGATCACTAGATCAAGAGTGAGATCTCTGGAAGATTTTAAATGGATTCCACCTTGATTAATCAGATTATTATCTGGAATATCCGGGGGGTGGGGAATTCTGGTTCCCGAAGACATCTTAAACATATTGTACTTTCTAATAAGGTCCAATTGGTGGCTATTAGTGAACCAAAGTTAAACTTCAATAAGGCGTCTTCCTTGGGAAAATTTCTCAAGCTTGGGAGGTATGTAGGAAACAACTCTTTTGACTCGAAGATTTGGGTATTTTGGCATGAAAGCTTTAATTTGGAGGTCATTGCGTCTTCTCCACAATACATAACTCTTGGTCTTAAGGTGGACGACTCATTCTGTACATATTATTCTTTTGTATATGCTTCAAATAATTCATTCTTAAGACAGTCTATGTTTAGTGACCTCCTCCTCTTTGCTGACTCAGTCTCTATACCTTGGATTGTGGGGGGCGATTTTAATTGTGTTTTAAGGCCGTTGGAGAAACTTGGTGGTGGAATCCCAGCCCTGGTTTCAATGACTGATTTTAATGCTATTATATGTTCTGCTGGTCTGTCTGATATTGATTTTATTGGGCCTTCTATGACATGGTCCAATAATAGATCAGGTCCTGCTAATATCCGGGCTAGATTGGATAGAGTTCTTGTGAATAGACTATGCCAATCTGCTTCACCTCACTTGTATGTAAAGCATCTGCTAAGAGGCCCTTCAGATCATGCCCCTTTACTCCTTTCTGTTGAAAGCATGAATGCTTGCCCAGGTCGATTCATTTTTCAGAAGATGTGGTGTACTCAACTGACATTCAAACAGCTGATCTCTGAAGTATGGCAACAATCTCATATATCTCACCCAAATGCCTTAGTCAGGCTTTCGGTCAAGCTAAAGGCAATAAAGGATTCTCTGCGTATTTGGAATAAAGAAGTCTTTGGTAATATATTTCTGAGTAAAAGTCAGGCAGAAGTTGAGGTGGAACTGAAGCAGTCAATTTATGACTCTGATCCTTCTCCAGCAAATAGAGAGTCTCAATGCTGCCAATGCCAGTCTTCGCCAAGCATTGTCTAGAGAAGAAATATTCTGGAATTAAAAATCTCGTGTAGATTGGATTGAATGTGGGGACAGGAATACCTCTTTCTACCATGCTATTACCCAACACAATAGAAGGAGAAACTTTATTAAGAGGTTGAGAATGGGTAATCCAGAAGAGTGGTGTGCATATCAAAACTCTCTCAGGCTCCATGCTGAGTCTTTTTATAAAAATCTGTTCTCTTCAGAGGAACACCAAGTGGATTCTACCATGCTGGAATGCATCCCCCATATTATTACTGATGCTCAAATTTCTATTTTATGTGCTATCCCAAATGCTCAGGAGATTAGCAAAGCAGTCTGGTCTCTAAAAGGCTCTAGTTCCCCTTGCCCTGATGGTTTCTCTGGTGAATTTTTTACTGCTGTTTGGGAAATTGTTAGACAAGATGTTATTGAAGCTGTTCAAGCTTTTTTTTAAGGGGTTTCCTCTCCCTAGGGGAATTTCCTCTTCTCTTCCTACCTTGGTCCCCAACGTTCAAGATCCCCGGTCACTTAATGATTTCAGACCAATAAGTCTATGTAACTTTGCTTATAAAATAATCTCCAAGATTTTAGTTGAAAGGCTAGCACCTTTGCTGCCTAATATAATTTCTATTGAGCAAGGGGCATTTGTTAAAGGTCGGTTCATTCTTGACAATGTGGCTTTAGCCCGGCAACTTATGGTAGATATCAATAGGAAGGTTAGGGGGCACAATGGCATATTCAAGCTTGATATGGCTAAAGCTTATGATAGGATGGAATGGGACTTTATCCTAGCAGTTATGAGGAAATTCGGATTCTGTACCAGGTTCACCTCCTTCATTGGTATGCTCCTATTCAATTGCTGGTTTTCTGTAAATTTCAATAGGTCTATATCTGGCTTCTTCAAGTCCAGTAGGGGAATTAGGTAGGAGGATCCAATTGCTCCATACTTATTCATCATTGCTCCGGAGGTCTTGAGTAGAGGCATATCTGCTCAATTCCATTCTGGAATTCTAAAAGGATACAAAGGCCCCAGACAATCTCTACAAGTTTCTCACCTCTTATATGCAGACGATACATTGGTATTTCTGAATGCTTGCAAGCACAACATAGATTCCTTCCAGAGCTTTATTAACAAGTATGAACTTTGCTCTGGTCAGAAAATCAATATTGCTAAAAGCAGCTTCATTCTGTCTGATAAAGCCCCTACCTCCCTGAGGCAAACTATTCGAGGCCTTACTGGATATAAATATCAACCTGCTAGCATTAGTTATCTTGGTATTCCAGTTAAAAAGGGAAGGTACCTATGCTCAGATTTCTCATTTCTGATGGACAGAGTTCAGTAAAAATTGGAAGGCTGGCAATCAAAACTTCTCTCCCAAGCTGGCAGAGCTGGTTTGATTTATTCAGTCTTATACAGTATGCCTGTTTACTTGGCCTCAGCTTGTTTTACTCCTAAGAAGGTTATCAACTTTATAAATAAGCTTTGTGCCAACTTCTTTTGGCAGGGAGATAAAGGATTTAAACACAGGCACTGGGTTGCATGGTCTGAAATTCAAAAGCCTAAGTTAGAGGGAGGTCTAGGAATTAGAGATTTATAGTGGATTCAGATTTCCTTGGCAACTAAAACCCTATGGAACATTCTTCATGGATCTTCACTCTGGTCCACCTATGCTAGGTGCAGATTTATTAAGGCTCACTTTGCTAATTGTGTCAAACCATTTCCAACAGGAATGCCTCTGGCAATTTTCAGATAAGCTAAAGAAATCCTTATCTCTAATAGTAGATGGATTATTGGAACGGGGCGAATACTGATTTTCTGAGGGATAACTGGACAGGGCTTGGTCCTGCTATTAACTATGCAATGCCGAATGAAGGAAGTGGTCTCCAAAGCCTCCCTTTGGCTTCTGTTAGAGAAGTTCTCAGTGATAACCAACATACTGCTAGGGAATATATTAATAGTGATTTCCACATTCCTAACATTCAACTTAGTAATATGGCAGATTGCTGTGTTTGGACAGGAACCATAAAGGGCTCCTTCTCAGTGAAATCAGTTTGTAACCTTGTGCGGAAGTTTGTAACCTTGTGCGGACTAAAGGTGTTTCAAGGCCAGCTTGGGCTAAACTTTGGCACTCTGCCATAGCACCAAGGGCTACTCTCTTTGTTTGGAAGTTAATTCATCGGGAAATACCTGTGGACAGCAGGGTGGCAGAATGTGGAATTTCCATTGCCTCCAAATGCAGTTGCTGCTCTTCTCATGCTCAAGAAGACTTCAATCATTTATTCATTTTTGGTGAATTGGCTTCTGAACTCTGGGGCTGGGTACAGCCCTTGCTTAGTAACAAGGTTAATCTTAGTGACCAGATCACTATAAGGTGTTGGAATCTATTGAAGTCTTCTAACCTACACTCTGCATTTAGTTTTGTTGGAATGTATGCAGTAATTCTGATGATATGGGAGGTTTGGAAGCAAAGGTGTGCTTCCAGATTTGAGGGTTTGGCTATCAGAACAGATTTAATCAAAAGGAAAATCTTATCTTCAATAGCCTATGCATTAGAAAAGCTAAAGTTTTGCAAGCCTATATCCCCTGCTCAACTTAGTAGCCTTTCCTCATTTCAGATATTCCCTCAGGTGAACTTAAAATAGCCCCAACTGGTTTACTGCAAATTTGCTTCTCAGAAGTTCACAGTTCATGTTGATGGAGCCTCCAAGGGTAATCTTGGCAGGAGTGGTGGTGGAGGCTGTATAAGAGACTCTAATGGTAGATGGATAGTTGGTTTTGCCTTTCACTCTGGCATTGGAAACAGCTTATTGGCTGAAGCAAGGGCCTTATATGATGGTCTATTAATTGCTAAGCTTGGCGGTCTTGATTTGGCTGCAGTATTTTCTGATTGTTTTCTTCTTGTGGAAGCTATCAAAACGGCAGCTTCTCCTAGTTGGATGATCCTCCCATGGTGGAGGAAAATTCTTAATCTAATCCAAGATAATGGCAGTGAACTTCTGCATACCTATCGAGAAGGCAACCAGGTTGCGGACTCTTTGGCATCCTATGCATGCAATATCTCAGAAAATAATATATTCTCTCATGCAGGAGACCTCCCTTGGTTGACAAAGGGAGCACTAAGAATTGATATAGCTGGGCTCCCGGCAATTAGGGTGTCTTAGCTCTCCTTATTCCCTATAGTTTTATATTAAATCTTTTTGAGTACTCTCTAGGGCCGTAGTTGTGGCCTCTTGCTCACTCGGGGTATGCCCCTTTCCCTTTACTACTGTACCTTTACAGCCTTGTACAGTTTTTTTTTAGAGTGTCTGATCTAGGGCCGAAGTTGTGGCCTCTAGTTCTTTCGAGGTATGCCCCTTTGTTGATGTATATCTCCTTATCAATCAATAAAATCTAAAAACCACAGTAAACGCCTGGGGGAATGAGAACACTCCCCCTCTCTGAGGGTGGGGTGCATTCGACCAGTGTATAACTATTGGTTGGTTTCAAAAAAAAAGGCCCATTAAGCCCTGAATTGAAGCAGACCTAGCTAGGGAGGGAGGCTACCCATAAAGAAAGCCAAATAAGCTGCCTGAAAATAGCCCAATGAGTAAATGGACAACTTGAGACATGAACAAATGAGAGTAAGAGAACTGACTCGACTTATCGGTAAAAAACGGGTGTCAACAGATGCCCCTCCTTAACGTCCTCTTTGTAGGGGAGCGAGCGGAGGTGAAGCGAAAGCGAAATGGAACATGGAGATGAAACGGAAATGAAACGGAGCAGACCGCAAAGTGGGCGTTAAGGTAAAAAGACACCCATTTTGCCAACAAGCGATAGGAATCTTCCGAAAAACTCTGAACCGACCACAAGAAATGATTAGACCAAAAGTGACACCAGCCTGGAGAAACTAATTAAAATAAAAGGAAACACACGATCAACCTCATGGGGGACATAATCCCTCGGACCAATGAGGAGACCGAAAATAAGTAGCCAAAAGTAAAGAAACGGACTAAAGCTCCAGGCAGGGGCCTCTTAATCAACCAAACCGAGTGATCAAACCAGAGAGAACCTTCCAACTCAAAATGGAATTATTCCTCTTACTCAAACATTGAACACACAACTACCATTACTGGCGGGACATTAGCAGGAAAACCATGGGTTATAAATGCTCAAAAGATGCGTATGATGCATGCTGGGCTAAAATAAAAGAAATCATTAAAATAAATGCAAAGAAAGATAAAATATAAAATACTCGAGAATAATATTGCTAGGTTGGGAGAATCAGAGTCAAGACACTATCCGCAACCACAGCGTGCGGGATATAACCATCCTCCCCAGGCTTTCCCAACCTAACGGCCTATCTGGAGATTAAACACGTGAACATGGATCATCATCATTTTTGTTAAAGGGGAACATCAGATCCTGGAACACGTAGATAACCAACTGGTTCTCGAGATAACATAGCATAGTACCATATAGTAATGCAATAAGGGGTGCAGGATAGAAAGCCATACCTGACTCACCTGTGCAGGCGAAACGGCAAAATGAAGGCGATGCTGCACATAAGATTGTTAGCAAGATTCGCAATAAGATCATCAAATAGCCAAGTTTATTAATTGAACACCAAGTGCAGCAAAAAGGGTAAGACCATTTTCTCAAACATGAACAGTCAGATACAAACCTCCCAACGTAAAGAAGGGCTAAATATCAGCTATTTATAAACATGGAATTTGAACATGCATTATACCGCTGGAGAAGAACGGTCATACAGCAACCGCTCCAATGGTGAACGGTCTATCGTTAGACCGTACAACTCCTGAGGTTTTGAAAAAAAAAAACCCCTTTGTCTCCCTCCCCCCCCACCGTAACCGACGGTGAGAGAGGGAGGACGAAGGAAACCGATGCCCCCCACATTTCTCCCCATCCCCAATCTCTCACACCCCTCATCCTCTCCCTCACGCCCTCAATCTCTCCCCCCACCCCATGCGAACCAAACACCAAGCACAGCGCCCCGCCATGGCCGGAGAGAAGGAGGCGCCACCGCCACCGCAGCCGGTGGTCGCCGCCGTGGGGGAAACCGCCGGAAAAGAGGGACCCCCCACCGCCACTCACCGCCGAGGAGGGTGTACCCCCGGTGGCCGTGACGGAGGAAGGGGATACCGTGGCCGAGGAGCGAGCCGTTGAACCGGTGGAGGAGCCCACGGCGGCGAAGGGGAGAGCCCCACGGGACCCCGAGGTAAGCCTACAAAAAAAATCTTTGCCTTTTCAATTTTAACTTATGCATGTTGATTCATGGGGTAGAATAGGGGCCTTAGACATCTTAGGAGCCGGTTTGAGGGCCATGGGGGCCGCCGCCGCAGGTGGGAGGGACGTTCGCCATCGTCGGGGAAGACGACGGAAGAACGGCTCACAGGGAACCACACAACCTTGATACACGGCCCACATAGGACCGCCCATAACGCATGTGGCCCGAGGGTGGCCGTTCAAAACCTGATAACAGAAGAGCTGAACAGGGGGATGAATGGTGGATGGTCCACCGCTCAACATAAGGACGGGCCACAATGGGCCGTCCGAATGATTAGGTGTTCAGAACAAATACGGCCCATATGGGACCGTCCGAACAACATGCGGCCCAGGTATGGCCGCCCAAACTCAGAAAACTATGGTGGAGAAAATAGAAGAACGGTGAGTCTCTCACCGTACAAATTATTAAATGGGCTAGGTTAGTCCGTTCAAACACAATGTAATTGAGAACTTGAACGGCCTTCATTAGGCCACACAACAGGATGAGTGGTTCATGGGGAACCGCCCTTCTCGCAGAAATGCACCTTTTGTTATTTTCATTTTATTGGTGAAATAAAGTGCTTAAACCTATTAATAAATGCATGACATTAATGATGAATGCAGGGAAAGCGCAGGACCCGCATCTTGTGGCTGCAGGTCCGAGCAATGTATCAAGCACTATCGGACTTCCAGCGGGAGCGACTAGCTGCCATGGGGTTCGCCCCATTCCTGAGCATGGAGGTGTGTCGGTTCGACACAGCTCTGCTTTATGCACTACACAACCGATGGGATCTAGTGAGTCGTACGTTCCTCTTCCCGTGGGGGCATATGGTCCCCACGTTGGAGGACGTGGCCAGACTCACTGGCCTGCGAGTGCACGGGACTCCGGTCAGCGGGAGCACGTATCTCGACTATCACGAGATGGCCAAGGAGCTGCTGGGCTTAGAGCTGCGGTGCCCTGAGCGGCAGTCGACCCTCCTACCCCGGGCGAGTCTTCAAGATAGCCTGGGATTACGATGGGTGGGGATAGCTATTGGAGAGCAGCCGGAGCAGCACCTTCAGTGGTTGGTGGACTTGGCGAGACCCAAAGTAGCAGCAGAGCCGGGAGCAGAGGCTGATCGAGTACTACGATAGTTCCTAATGCTGTTGTTCGGGCAGATCCTCTTCTCGATGCGGGCAGACGTGATGAGCTGCCGCTTCCTCCCCCTCCTCGAAGACCTCGACCACGTGGGCGACTACGCGGGGGGAGCGGCGGTCCTTTCCTTTCTGTTCGACACGCTGAGTTCGACGATCCGTCGGACCATGCTCGGGGGCTTCTCCCCTTTACTCCAGGTACGACTCCTAACCTAGACTTAATTATGCAACTTCCATATGTTTCCTAAATGCTGACGTGATGCCGTGATGCAGGTTTGGGCCTACGTGCGACTATGCGCACTAGGCAGAGGCGAGGAGACCCGTCCTGGGATCCTACCGATTGCCCAGAGGTGGACCGCACCTCGAGAGGCGGCAGTCCTTCGGAGATAGGTCCGGGAGCTGCAGGATGACATAGATGCTCTACCGTACACCTCGGTACGATTCTAAACTTAGACTCTTAATTAAATGTAGTTCTATATGATTATGATGCTAATGCAATTTCCTATTTTGCAGGTACGGTGGACACCTTACGCCGAGGAGGGACAGGAGGGATAGCCCTGGGTGGCAGGGGCCCTTACCTTCTCGGGACAAGACGTGTGGCTTCACTGCATGAATGTGGTGGAGCCACTGCACTTTCGACTGGTGATGAAGACCATTGGGGTCCATCAGCCATTAGTGGAGTTCTTGGCGGTAGAGAAGCCCGGGGAGCGCGTGACACGGATGACATGAGGCCTTGCAGTGGCCTTTGACTAGATGACACGGAATGCCGTGCAGATAGTAGATTGGGCAGCACTCGGGCGGGTGGTGACTGCCCGAGCAGACAGCGACTCGGCGTAGTACACCGCATACGCCAGACACTACCGGGACCAGGTATTCCGGGGTCCCCACCGACTGGTATGACTCCTAAACTTTAAACTCTGTCTATTATGCTTATGATCTCTATATGATGACGTACTGACATTTGGACTTCTAAATGTAGATCGACCCAGAGGGGCGGCTCGCGAGCTGTAGGGGCTCCTGCACTCTACGATCAGTGAGCGAGACGAGGCCCGGCAAGCCCTAGGCCTTACTGGTGAGTTTCTAAACACTAGACTCTTTAAATTATGTAAATGCTTATGATTATGATTATGCATGTGACTGACCTGGAGTTTTGGATGCAGCGCACCGAGGGAGCGCAGCGGTAGGGGACATACGCTCCTTCTTCTTCCTCCCAGACTCCACAGACCTAAGCCAGAGCGGGATGCTGAGTTCACACGGATGGTGGCCCGGGTCGAGGTAGCCGAGGCCGCACTTGCCGAGAGGGTACGTGACTACTACACTTTCCCTTTAAATGCTTATGCTCATGATTATGGAATGCAATTAACTTACCATGAACTGTGTATGCAGACGACCGAGCTGACTATGTCACTAGGCGAGGCCGCCTGACTGCGGGAGGACGCGGAGTGTTTCCGGGCCGAGGCTACCACTCTACAAGGAGACGTGGTAGAGGCTTCGCGTCTCTTCACCGAGATAGAGCGTTCCCATGCGGGGACAGTGGAGACGGAGCTACTACGCTCTCGGGTGGCAGAGGCGGAGCAGTACCGTGATGAGGTGGAGCGGCTTCGGACGGAGGCAGAGCGCTATCGGGCAGAGGCTGAGCAAGCTTGGATACAGGCAACGAGGCTAGAGGGGATGGTGGCTGGCATGAGGGAGATGAGTCGAGAGCGTAGCCGAGCGACCCCGAGTGGCAGCCACGGTTCTCACCGCTCTGTGATGAGTTATTTCACCAGTTCCTCCGGCCGTCGGAGGAATGAGGGCGAGGAGCAGCGTCGACGACAGTGTGATGCGGTGACTTCCGCGATGCCTTCCCCAAAGAGGCATGAGGGCGGTGGAGACAACGACGGGGGCCAGGGAGAGGGGCAGGCCTGACTCTATACTTGGGACCTGACTTTTGTACATGATATAATATGACAATGATAGTGATATGCCTTTTTTTGGGTTTCTGTGGATGAATGTATGCATGTATGAATGAATGCAAATGATAGACACTAACTTACTGACTACTACTATGACAGGGGTGAGACGGACACGTGTGAAAGAGAGACGACACGAGTGAGCGAGTGAGGAGAGAGACACGCTAGACTGAGAGAGAGATGCCGACTCAGAGTGAGGGAGAGACGTCGACTCAGAGTGAGGAAGAGACGCCGACTCAGAGAGAGACGCCGACTCGGAGTGAGGGAGAGACGCCGACTCAGAGAGATAGGAGAGAGTAAAATGTAGTGTGACAGGTGGATGGGCGGTCGCCCACTAGCCATCCAGACGACGAGCGGCTCGCATTGAGCCGCTCAACGACTGCTTGGCTCTGCTCAGGTTAGACAGATAGACGGCTCCGTACTTACCGTTCATGTGGAAAATGGCTCTGTTTAGACCGTTCTATCGCTCTGACGGGAATTATTTCGAAGAGGTTGAACGATCTTCTGTCGACCGCTTCAAGGAAAGGGCGGTCTATCGTGAGACCGCCCAAGCCCACGCACTGGGAGTCCGATCGGGACTCTCTTGGAGAGTCCCAAACCGGGGGATAGTGTTCTAAACTCACCCAAACACTAGCCGATCCTCATCTAGATGTGGCTTAGCTCAATCCTAATGGGTTTAGGCTCCTATACAAGCTCTATAAGAAGAGGGGGATCTTAAATTCACAACTCACACTAGACCCCTCTTTCTAAGCCTCAAACCTTTGCCATTCTTTACCAAATCATCATGAAAAGATCCTTTGAGGGAACTTCTATGGAGGGGGCAACTTATGAAGGGCCAAAGCCGGCCAGGAAGGAGCGTGAAGTGCTCCAACGGCTGACCACGATCCCACGTCATCTCAGCTCGAGCCCTTTGAGAGAGGTATATTAGCATGATTTCATTTAAGTCAATTCATTCATTCATTCACTTACACGTTCTTCCTCTATTTCTTCCTCCATCTCAACTTCTCCCTGGCTCCAGACGCTATTCCACTTTGAAGTGGATGGCTCCCATGGTCCGTGCGCTGCCCCTAGGAGTGACATCCATCCTGAGATCTTGGCACCTACACCACTCTTAGTACTAGGTCAGAACTACCCAAAGCTTACCCTGGACTAGCACAGCATCTCAACCTTGGTAGAAATTTGGCACCCCAAAACCCATACATTCATTTTCCCATCATTTGAGGCCACTATCCCACTAGAGGAGGTGGAGACCTACTTCTCTTTTCCTAGGTCTCAGGTGTGAGAGGAGGACTCAGTGTGTCACACTGTTGCCCTTGTAGACCCTAGGCTCATCTTGGAGGGTTTATACAGATAGCAGGGACATCCATACCTTCATAGGCTCCCTCAGATCCACCTTCTCCCTCTTAGCCAGTGGGTAGTGGAACATTGTAGGAATAGGTGTGGGTGGGATGAGGCCATAGCCAAGGCCGCGTCAATTTGCTTGTGCGGGGCTATCTTGTTCCCCTCAGTTGACCATGTGTTAGAGACTCCCCTTCTTAGTACCATCAGTGGCCTGTGGCAGGGTCTTTCTATCTCCCAGGCCGCCCTTGCCCATTTGTACGAGGGCCTTACCTCAGTAGCTCTTGGGTATACTCTCTTTGGTTCCATGATACTCTTAGAGTGCTGGATGGGTGTCAAGATGGAATTCATTCACAAGAAGGATGTCACTTAGCCAGCAAGATCTTTGGGAGCCACCCTTTCT